>OY288108.1:54116973-54832264 GCA_958431115.1 Syrphus vitripennis | reverse complement strand
ACATGTGTCTAATTCATAAATTCCATTTTATTTGTTTGCGGAACTTTTTTCACAACAATTTTGCTGTCGGAGACAATCGGAACTTAAGCATCGCGTGTATTTCACACGCGTTGCTCGGATTTTGACATTTAATCGCTAGGCATCGCATGAATTCGAGACACGTTACTTCGATTTTAAAAGTTTCAACGCATATTTCAATTTATTTCGTTAGGACTGTCCGATTTATCAATAGAAACAGCTACCATGATACAAAATTCGTACATTTCGTAGAAATCGGAGAAGGTTCGTTCCGATCGGATACGATGATATGGCCCATAAACTTTCAAGTCAATTAAATACATCACATGAATTTTTAACAAAATTAAATATTTTTTGAAATAAAATATTTTTTAATTCATGCTTCAGTAAATTTAAAATGTCGCGTGAATTTTCAAAATTTTCAATTAAATTTTAAACTACCACGTGAATTTTAGTAATTTAAGCAATTAGAGAAATTTCACCAGAATTTTCAAAAGTTATATATGATTTTCACGGGAATTTTTGAATCCTAAGTGAAGTTAAGTTTTCACGTGGATTTTCATAGTCGATTATTTTTAACTGTTTGTAAGCGCAATAAAGATTATTTATTCACGTTTGCAAAGTGTTCATTACATTTTTACACCGCCCATACACGATTGAGCTTCGTTTAGCTCAAAAATATACCGAAAATTATTTTACGTGCAATTTCAACCCAATTGTTGCATTATAAAAATAATGTATGATATTACAATTGTACAGGAAATGGCGGCAAAAACAATATAGCCTATACCTTGAAAATTTGTAAACTGGACCAATCAGTATGAGATATAATTTGTTTCGTATTGACCTTAGATAGATGTTTTTTGAAAGTTCGAATAAAATTGTGTGCAGATAAGTCTGTATTTGAAAACTATGTAGATGTATAATTATTATCTTTTGTTCCGATAAAAACGGTGTTGCCAAATTAGAAATAAAAATGGCGGACCAAACAAAAATTGTATCTGCAACAATTATTTAATTGTTTTGGAATGCTTTTCGGTTTCTAATTAGTTATCTTTTATTTCATTCTTCCAAATTTTCATTACAATCTTAAAATATTGAAAATTTACCCTTTAAATTTGTTTAAAACTTTTTTTTTCCCAAATTTTGAGTAACTATGCTTGGATTTCACTTGATTCAAAAGCAGGCTACTAGAACAGTTTTGGCTTTAAAAAAAAATGTGTAACATCTAATTGTAAGTATAACCGTTATTTTTTGAATTTTCTTTTCCATTTTCAATATTTTTTTTAATTGCCCGCCTAAACGGGGATCTTCGTTATTTTAACTGACATCGTTGTTCATCCTAATTTTTCAAACCCTGTTTTTTTATTATTTTTAATTCATTAATTATATATTTCATTAATGCCTGGTGTTGATTATGTTCTTAACTTTTCTTCTAATTAGATATAAATCTTGTTAATTTTTCCATAATCCTTTATTAAAATTATAAATCAAATATGCTTCAATTGATTGCATTTCATTTACACCACTAATTTTCTAGTCACTTTTTTGTTGCTTGTGTTTTTTATCAGTTTTTGTATACCTATCTGTTCTATTTTTGTTGTTGTTTTTTGAAATAAGTGTACTCAAATATTGTTCATGAAATAATTTGTGATTTTTTTAAATGTAATATAAATGTAAAATATTTTCAAAATAATATTTCTTAGATATTTGAAAAAAAAAATTTTTTTTGAAAATACAAGATTTTAAAAACGGGCGGATATTTTTTTTGAAATTTCGTTTCAAATTTATGTTATTAAATACTAAAAATTTGCATACCTACCAATTTTTTGTCCGTTTTGTCCATTTGTCAAGTATTTACTTGCCTGGCGTAGTATACTTCAACTTTGAATGAATTTACGTACGGTAGCTCTGGAAGGCAGGCGATTGAAGCCACCCCACATGCAATGAGCTTCAGCATAACATGCAAACATGCCTGCGCGGTCCTCGCCTCCTGGACGCCCTTCCATCCAAGAACATCTATACAGAACCTGTTTCTGTAGGATGGAAGGACTGACAACATTCTAGTGTCAATACCGTTACTGGGCAATTTTGACATCGAAATATGTATGTAAAATACTATACACTAGCCAAAAAAAATTGTATCTTTCCAAAACAAGCTGTGTTATGCGGAAAATGGTCGCATTGAGACAAAACACAAAAGCATAGGGGTTTGGGTACGAAATCTCGCATTACAAAAAATCCCGATTCACGAAATCCCGAATCACAAAATCCGTTTCAGTACTGAATTGACAGGACTTTATAGATTTCAGTTCTTTTTCTTTCATTTTTTTTTCTATTGAAAGGTAGCACACCCTAGATCTCGAATATGGAGGAAGTGAGATAAGGACCCCCCCCCCCCCTGCTTCGGCTGTGAAGTGCAATATGCGGGTGTATGCAAATTTTTCTTCATTGAAAGTATGTTCCTCAACAAATCGCTTTTGAAGACCAAAACGATGTTAACTTTCGGGGTCTAGGACGATTAGTTTAGCCGCAAATCGCGTTTAAAGATAAAAATCTGTTTTTCGTTTCTTGCAATACTCCGATTGAAAGGTTGTACTCACTAGATCTCGAATATGCCAAAAGTAAGGTGTGTATGCATTTTGCGTTGTCAAAAAATACAAATTTATCGAAAAAAAACAATAAAAGTGTCCAAAAATATTTTTGACAAATGTCAAAAAATTATTTTGAACAAAAATAAACTGGCCAAACCCAAACGTATAAAAATAATTAAATTTTGAAAGGAAAATATTTTCTGCCTACATTCCCTTTTTCATTTTTCTCATAGGAAGAGATCCAAAAATCTGAAAGCTATGGTCACGGCTTCTCTCTTTAATAAATTATATGTAAATGAACTGCGTGCTAATTGAAACACATATTAAGTGATTCAAAATTCGTTCCGATGAGAGTGAAACGATTATAACTTGCAACTTACGGTCGAAGATCAATTAAGGTAAGTGTAATAACTTTTCAAAAATTGCAAAAATAAGTAAATTGTTTCGAAATATAAAACCAGATTAGTTTCAAAAAATTTAAGTTTAAAATAAAATTAGCTCACAAATTTCAATTTAATAAATTATTATTTCTAAAAAATGGCTGAGACCTGTTGTATAATTCTGAATTGTGAATTTTGTATTGTAATCTTTTATAAATCTAGTTAGGCATCCGATCATACCATTATTTTTTTATTGAATAACCAATGGTTTTGCTTCATTAGGCGGTGTAAAGGTTGTATAAATCTTCACATTGCCTAATGCTACAAAGTCAATCTATTCGTTAATACAATTGGTGTGAATTTTATATTTTATAATTCTCCGCTTTCTGTTATATTAGAACTGATAAGAACTCAAAAATGCTGTTTTTTGGTTCCTCGAAGATATTTCCTGATTATTTCTCACCTTGTTGAACAAATTATGCTCATATTCAGCAATATTCCGTGAGTTGGGGAATTTTCCCGACATCCCAGTAATAACAATTTGATCGCCATCGGTCTCAGGAAAAATTCTTGAAAACTTTTTATGCTTATTTATTGAAACGGGTTCACTTGTTAAATCATTTTTATTTGCCATTTTTGCTTGCGAGTTTGTAGTTCTATGAAAATCACTTTTTTATAATGTTCTTTTGTTTTTTTTTTTCACCGCACTGTTTTTGAATCGTTTTAGTTCACTATAAATTTTTTTAAAAATGTATCCAAGTTGAAGAAGATTCCACGAATTCAATGCGAACGAATTGCTAGACACACGGCAATTGCCTCTTCATTGGCAGAGTTCCTGCTTTTATAATCTGCTACTGGACACTTTTAAATATTCATTTAAAAAAAAAAAATACAAAACATACGAACAGTCATTGCCCAGCCTTTTGCCCAGTGTTTTGAAAACGGTAACAAAAACCATTTACTTTTATTTTCAAATTATATAAATAATGTAGATATTTTCCTTTTAAATACTTTAGCTTATTTTAAATGCATTTAATTAAAATGCTAAGTAGTCGATGAATTATATGCTAGATATTGGAAGAAATGCGAGAATTAGTTAATTTGCTTTCGAGTTCTTTTTCAAAAGGAAGGTCATCTTTCGTGTTTTCAAATAAATGAGTAGAAAAATGTCGGGCGTTTTTAAAAATTAACATTATACTGTACTTTAGTTTAACTGAACAAACTTCCCTCCTAGTTTTTCTTTAAGAAAAACAGAACACAGATAATTTACCTACATATGTGTTTTATTTGGGATGAGGTATTAAGTGTTTTGAGCACTCTGTCGAGTGCGAATAATTTGATGAGATGGTTGATCTTAGGAGAATAAATGTTTGGCGGGACGTTGTCAATGTTTTCTGAGATCAGAGACTGAAATATTTTGAGTTGAGTTCAGAACTGTTTTCTAGAGAAAACGCTATTAACTCAGATTGGCAGATCTTCTAGCATTGTCTGGAATTTTTAATATTAAACACGAGGTTAATCCTCCAGTTTTGGGGGTTGTATGAGAGACACACGATTCGGTTAATTAATTCAATGAATAGTTTTTTTTCTGATAACTTTTAAAATATATTTTTGAGGGTTGACCAATAGTGAGAGAGGTTGATTTCACGATTTTTTAAATATCTATGTAATTTTTCAACACAAGATTTGTTTAGTTTTGTTCTTTGATTGTTTATATTATGGTTTATTATTCAACTTATACTTGATTCAAGCCTTTATCTTCCCAGGAAGTTACGGAAAAGGCTGTCAAACTGTTGGACAAAAAGTGTCTCACTGTTAGTATATGTAGATAAACCAACAGTGCAACTTGAGGTCTGCTTATTTGATTAAAAAAAATTCGGGTAAACTTAAACAATTATTTTTAACGCAGTAAGGATTCCAAAGTTTAAAGTTAACTATACAATTAAACATCACGTTATTCATTTTTTTTTTTCGATTTTTATTTAAAAATAAACACTTTATAAAATATGTTACATAATAACGTTGCGTTAATCTGCAATTTTCTATTTTACAACGTCACTGGTTCTACCATGAATCGATGTAGTACATAGATAGATAGTTATTTATTTTCTCGATAGATATTTCTGGTCAAATTAATCAATAAATTTTTTTAAACTTCTAGATACGTGGAATTCCTTAGAATTGCTTCTACCAAAAATATGATTCAATACCTATATTTTGTTTGAAATTTTATTTTCTTATGTGAATTTTTTGTTATAAATCTAAGTTTTCAAAATATTCACAAAAATTAAAAAAAAAAAGTATATTTAACTCCCCTTTTAATGTTTTCAGGTTTAAAATTTAAACTATATACGTATAGTACATTATTTCAAGGTGTGGTCAAACAATGAGTAATATGTATTTACTTAAATTTTTTGCTATAATCTAAATGATTAACAAATCGTGACCAATTCAATTCTTTAATACCTTGTCTTTGCCCTCTTCTTTATTAAGGGTTTGTGACAGCCAGAGCCATATATGGCTCGTGTGTCTTTTTGGGCATTAGCATATTTTGTACTTATGGAAATTGACTATTTAATTCAGCTTTAACCGGCACATGAAAGTCAAGTTCAATGTAAAATGGTTGTTTAGTACCTTATATATTACGTCAAGTTCAATCGCCTCAAATTTAAGTAATTTAGCTTTTATGTTTTAAATAAAATGCATTTTCCTAAATACCTAGTATTTTATTTAACTAACTAGAGAATAGTGAATTGTGATTTAGGAATTTAAGCGATTGAATTTTTTTTAAGCTAAATTCAACTTTTTGTCGATGTCTTGTCGATGAACCAAATTATATTTTTCTGAAGGTTTTTGGTCCGCCGAAGCTAAAACTGACCTCATAATTGCGATTTCATATTATAGTGGAGATGTTAAGGCACATTATTTTGACAAACTTTGGACTGCTTGAGCTTCAACACTTATACAAAATGCCCTGAGATTAATTTTAAGAAGTATTGCCACAGTGTAGGTACAACTTTATTTTTTGACATCGGAGACGAAACTTTTGAAGTCTCATCTCGATCTCGTTTCGTGATCAGTCCGAGCATTCAAAGTTAAGAAATGCTTGCTGATTCGAAAGAGATTTTTAACTCGTATTTTAAGTTTTTTTTTATAATTACGTTTACTAAAGGGGCTATACTATTGTTAAGGAAAATTGGATAGGCATTGAAAGAAGATACCAATGCACATAATTTTTAAATGTCTGAAGATCGTAGTGAGAGGACCGGGTAAAGCATGTCCCCTTCATGTTGTGTCAAGAAATTAGCCGTAAGAATATAAAACATTTAAGAAAACATTTTAAAAAACAATATTACAATTAAATTGTTTTAAAATTCTACTTGCATACATACATACATCTTAAAAAACGAATGAAAAGCAGAAATACAAGAAAACCATTATTTATTAAGTATTCTCGTGTAAGAACACCTTAAGAAAAAATTACTTAAATTAAAAAAACACGCTTTAACCCTGAAGCGAAGCGAAAATAAGATAGTTACTTCTTAAGTTTTTCGACTTCTGCAATCACAGCCACTTATAAAAATATAATAAGGGTCCTAAATGTCGTAAGTTGCATAAATATGTATATAAAAATTTAAGTGAACAATTTGATAGATTTATAGCTTTTACGTCTACTTTTAAGGCTTAACTACATTCACCTACTCCTCGAGAAAAGTGCAAAACTGAATACGCGATAGAAATGCTTGTGTATGAAATATGCTTAACAAATTGTATTTATCATTTCAGATTATTTTAACAGATCAAACAGCTTTTTAGCACCCAGAAATCTCTAGCTCATGTTTTAGTTTTTCACATTTTCCACTTTTTGCCTTTTTTATGAGTATTTTTTTAATAATCTCTACGTTGTATCCCGCATCCTTCAGATTGTTATTTTTTTACATTAAGCTGTTGGTGAAATCTTGTTTCATTGTGATAGTTAAAAGCCTATTAAACAAGATTTCATAAACTGTAGCTTGATATAGTAAAATAAATAAAGATGTCTAACGGATACAACACAGAGATCAAAAAAATCAATAAAAAAAAACAACGAAAACAGTACAACATATACAAAATTCATATCGGTTGAATTACATTCACGTTACCAAACAAAATTAAAACGAATATTAATATATTTTTATATATGGTCGCCAGGAAGGCGTCAATTCAAAAATGTTTTTTTGATTACAAGCACCCTGCCTGGCACGCTTCGTGGAAAATTTCAGGCAGAATTATATTTTTAAACTGAAATCTACTAAATCTTAGAATTTAAATATTTCGGGAACTTACATATGTATGTACAGTTCATCTTTTTAGAAACATTGAAAGGAAAAACAATTAGAAATGTTTTCGCTTATCCACTTTTTGGTTTTTATTTATTGACTTAAGTATTTATCTCGAAATGTGACAAGAGAATAACAAAACAATAACGATGACACTATTGTTACACTGTAACAACCTTAAGACTTGGCAACAAAATCAACACCCTTCTTAATGTTCTTTTGGAGCTCAGGCAGAGCCTCAACCAAAAGTTTCTTTTCGTAGTCATTCAATTTTGGCAAGCCAAGATTCTCCTCGAGTCCGTTCTTTCCCAAAACGACTGGTGTAGAGAAGAATCGTGCTTCAGTTACAGTTGATTCAACGTATGAGCATTCGATGACATTACGTTCGCCATTCAATCCTCTCAACAGAGAATTGGCAAGACGAGCTCCAGCATAAGCCATTGAAAGAGTAGCGGAACCAGCTCCAGCCTTTGCTTTGACAACTTCAGTACCGGCATCTTGGATTCTCTTGGTGAGGGGTTCGATTTCCTTGGAGTATTTGGGCTGACTCTGGGACAGAACTGGAATGATTGTCACACCAGAATGGCCTCCGATGACGGGGATTTCTACTGATTGTGGGTCAACGTTGTTTCCGTGACCAATAAATGCTCGTGAACGAACAACATCCAATGTGGTGATTCCAAAAAGACGTTTTGGATCGTATGTGCCGTTCTGAAATAATATTAGTTAAATATGTGTACGTAATATTTTTTATATCAATTCATTTTATATTACCTTCTTCAAAACTTCGGCAGCAATTGGAACAACGGTGTTCACTGGATTGGTGATAATGGCGAGTAATGCTTTTGGGCAGTTTTTGGAGACGGCATCGGCAATATCCCTAACAATACCAGCGTTCATGTTGAACAAGTCATCTCTGTCCATTCCCGGTTTACGGGGAACACCAGCGGAGACAACAACAACATCAGCACCTATACAAATAGTAATTAAAAATAATTTTATTTTATAGTTACTACATATACATAATGTATGTAATTGTATTTGTATTGTGACAAAGTGTAGCAAATCAGTAGGTGGATTGTTTGAGTTATGCATGTATGGTTTTTTAAAAAGATCTTTTTTCTAGTTCTTAGGTATGAACAAAAAATCACTCATGATCCATAGTTGCGGGAATTACCATTTTGATATGATGTTCAGTACTTCTCATTTTGTGTGAATATATTTGAAGTCGCATTCTCTTTTTAGTACAAAGAACTATAGTTCCAAATAAAGTCGAGAAATATCTGATGTCACGTAATTAATATAAATGATTATTATTCCACGATAATTTCTATCCATTAAGTTCTGTTTCATTGGATGCTATGCATTTTGAGTATTTCGATCGAAATTTCCCCGCTTAAATTTCTTTAAAAACAAAAATATTTTTGTTTTTAGATATTCCATTGATGCTACATTGTAAGGTTATCATAAATTCATTTCTTTTTTGCATCTTGTTTTTCATATCTGAGAAAAAGATTTCAAAATTCATTTAAAAAAAAAAAAAAACAGACTTTGGCGCATGACCTTCAATTCCAAAATAGATTCTTGTTCTAATTATGCCCAAGAAACGATCGACATAAACGTTATCTATTAAGAAAAGATAATTGTCAATCAAATACGTAACGTTTAAAATTTTGCGTTAGTTTAAAATATTTTTAGCTTCCTGATAAAGTTTGAAATTTTAAATGTTTTAACACGGGATGGATGTGACGCATGCAAAATATAAATTTCCTTGAAACAATAAAAAAAAGTTCTAACGTCTTTTAAATTTATTTAAAATGCACACTCGGAGATAGTTTGTTTTGAACTAATTTTTTTCAGAGAATGTGGATTTAGCTAATCCATTTTATTCCATTCCATTTATTCATAGCCTCTAAATGTGGTATAAGAACCTTAACAAGCTATAAAAAAAAAACTAAATCTAAGTAAAGTCTTTTTTGTGTTATAGTTCCTCATTTCCTTCCTTCTATTCTCGGGGTTTAAAAATATTTCCATTTGGTTGTTCCCGGGCAATGTTTTTTGAGAATTAAAATTTTTTTTGACGAATTTTTGTTTTACTACATTATTGTGTCTAATTTTTATTTTTCGAGGTTTGAAAACAGAACCTCCACCTATACAAATTTTTCTTGGTTTAATTTAACCTACATCCTGTGGCTTTTTGTTCCATTCTAAAGCAAAGCACTCTCTCTTAAACTAGACATTAGTTTTAGATTTTATTAAATTTTTAGGATAAAAGATATCAAAACGAAAAAAAGGATTTGAAGTTCAAATAAAACTTATATACTTAAACTCAATATATTTTTTTCAATACCATTTTTTGTTACTAACTGACTAAGTTTATAAATTGAAATATTTTCTGCAGAAACTACCGGTTTTTAGCTTTAATAGACACCTCATACGTTTAGATATCTTCAATATTAAAAAATAAATTTAAAAAAAATTAAATTGACGTTTTTTAAAGGGGGAATGGCGCTTGTGAAAATTATATCCTCCTGGTTTTCGTTTTGAAGCCTCAATACGAAATACGAGTTTGAAAAAATCAAAAATGTGTTGGCCTTTTCGATTTGACGATTTCATATTTTCAATTCTTAGAAAATCTCACGTTTTCAAACGCATTCATTTCGGAAGCCTACAATTTATATAGGGTGTCTAACAATCACCATTGTGCCGAAAAAGAAAACTATAAATTTCTGAGGCTTTTGAAGTCCAAAAATTAAGGAGATTATTTTCTGGGTTTTTGTTTGTTTTCGAGTTATAGCCGTTGTTTATTATTGTGAGTTTTTTTTTATCATATACAATATACATACATCCATAATGTTAGCATTTTTAGTTTATTTCTTAATATTAGGTATACATATTTGCTTTTAAAGTTGGTAATTAATATAAAAAATCCAAAAATGATCAGCATCATGCAATTTTGGATTTCAACTGTAGAATGGGGTTTGGGAAGCCATTTTTTGTTTTGATAAAACATTAATTTTATCATTTGCATAAACTTGATGTATTTATCTCATTTTTACTAAAAATGGACTTGGGAGTCTTCATTGCACGACGGCGATTTCTTCGAGTGATCTACCAACAATTTGAGATATTTAATTTTACCGTAGCGACAATACTCGGTGCTTTCTAAACAATTTGAATTCTTCAAGATATTTAAAAAAAAGTTCACAAAGCGGCATTAAGCTTTGAAGATAAGATGCAAATATGTATCATTCTTATTTTCTAATCTCTTCATGAAATAAATTCTATGTATTGAACATTCTAGAAGATTTGGGAAAGAGATAAGGATTTATTTAGGTAAATAGGTGCCATCCAATACCTCCTGCAAAAAATTAATATCGTCATAAATTTACCCTACAAAAAAATTATACTTGGTTTTGAAATTAAAATAATATAGACGTTTTAACGCTTATGAAAATGAATGTAAGTGTTGGAAACCACATGACAACTAGTGCACCATAACCGCAATTCAGAAAGATAATTCTGATTGAACAGTTATATAAATCTTTATTTTGCATTACTTCAAATATATCACACCACCTTGAAAATAGAACAAACAGAACTAACCTTTCAAGGCAGCTCCCAATTCTTCGGGTCCCTTGAATCCTTGAGTTGTGCTAGAGGTGTCAATGTGCGAGAGATCGGCAGCAACACCGGGTGTTCCCACAATATCGTATAAATTCAATTGCGTGACCAATGGGTTCAACTTCAACAGCAGCGACAGAGGTTGTCCAATGCCACCGTTAGCACCACAAACAGTAACTTTGAAGTTGCTCTAAAAAAAAATAAAAAAAATTATCACAATGTAAAAAAGGAAGTGTAACATCTGGAAAGAAAAGTGCGTGAGATCGACGACCTTCAAATGTTCCTGCTTCTTAAGACAAAAATCACAAAAAAAAAGGCGAATTATGTATATTTTTTGCACTGTCCGATGGTATTACGTAAACCCCTGTGACGTTTCCGAATCGGCGAGGCAATTTGTTTTATTTTTTTGAAGAATATTACCTGTTTGCTGGTGGAGAAGTTCCTGGTAGCTTGGAAAGCTAATTGTTTGCTAACTTGCTTCAACATTTTAAATACCGTGAAATATATTCCTTAAGCGGATGCAATTGAAAATTATTTGAACAAAAGTGATACACTCGACAACCGACCTTCGACACAGAGGTTATGCGAAATGAAATATGAAATGAAGTAAAATAATGGGGGGAAAAAAACTTCCCTTCTGAATGAATTAATCGATTGACGTTTAAAAACCTGAGTGAATGTGGATTGTATTTTTGTTTTTCTTTTGAACCTTTAGCGTTGAAACAACATGAAGCCGCACTTAAGCGCCATTCATATGAGCTGCGAATTGCAAATGGTCGCGAGTTTGACATTTCATATGAATGGCCCTTAAGTATGACCGCGTTGAAAAATTTTATCACCGCTTCACCACAAATGCGATTCTCGATCTGTGAAAATTAAATTTGAAATTTCAAATTTTTTTCATATCATAAAATTCTCTTCACTGTCAAATTATTGTGTGAAGAGGCGTGAAGAGCTCAAATCAAATAAAAATGTCAACGAAACAATCTCGTGGTGCTAAGGCCTATGAAGTCCAAAAAGGATATTTGTTGAATTTTTTGGAGGGAAGACCAGATTTAGCTGCTGACAAGTAAGTAAATCTTTGATTCTTTTTTTTTTCATAAATAATAATATCATTCATCAACAGATTCGTTAATGCCGACGGTTCTCATACTCGAGACAGAGAGTGGAGCGAGAGTACCACCCAAACTCTCAACAGCCCGGGTGGAGCTATTAAAGACGGGCCAAAGTGGCGAAAGTACTGGAGGGACCTAGTGTGAGCAGAATTTTGAATTTATTGTCACTTTATGTATTTATTTATTCTATACGAACATTTTTTTAACAGAAATAATGTCCGTGCCAAAGATAGCTCCATAAAAGAGGAACTTCTCAGATCGGGCATTAACGGATTCGTTAAAATAAAAAGTTTGATCGATAGCGAGAAGCGAATTATATCCATAATTACTCCAGAGTCCGTCGAGGGAGTCTCCCATTCAGTGGACGAAATGGGATTCGAACCGATTGTTGTAAATATTGATATATTTGTATTATATCTTTATTAAATACTGTTTTTTTTTTGCATCACAGGCACAAAACATCGATTTCGAGGTAAGCGGTCCATTTGTGTCGGATGGAATAATGAGAACAACAACGGTTTTGTTTGGTCCAGTCGATCTTGAACCACAACCTGAACCCGAACCAGCTTTGTATATGAAAACTATAGTACTCTCATGGTGGAAATCGAATGGGGTGACATCTAATGTATGCCGGCAACCCTTACTCTTTTTTTTTGCGGAGAGCTTATGGAGGTTTTAAATGATATTTATCGATATTTTTTGGATGCAATAATCCAAAAAATAGTCTCCTCTTGCTCCTACCACCAATTTCCGACGCTTCAAGACTCCCAAAATCCAATTTTACACCTCACATTTTGCAGCGCCACCACCAGGATCCGGGCAACCCTAAAAAAAACTCGCCATGTAGTACTATAGTTTTCATATACAAAGGAACCAGTAGCTGAAGAAACACCCGCCCGAACACCTGCCACACGAACCGCCTGGCCAAAAAAGAGGAGGATGGTATCCGATTCTACGGATGACGTCCTTAAGGCGTTTTTAGAGGTGGAAAATAAAAAAAATAAATTAAAAGAAAAACAGCTACAGCTTGAAGAAAAAAAAAATAAAAATAATGGAAGAAACATTAAAAGTACAGGAAGAAATCAATAAAAAACTGGAACAAATTCTTGTACGACAAGTTTAAAAATCTGGGTTTTATTTTATTTTTTAAAGATAGATAAATTAGAACACGCTTATGTTGAAATATTAAAATGATTAGCTCGTTGACAAACTTCAATTTTTATGAACCAAATGCTTGGGCAGCAATTCTGCTTTGAGGTTGTCTTCCTTTTTGTTAAATCTGGTTAGTTGAGTGTCAAATGTTAACATCTGCTGGTGCTTGATCGATTTCGAAGTCAATTTCCAACTCCACATCTTGCAAAAAGGGAACTCTTTCTCCGATTAATACATTGTGTAGTATTATACATGCATTGATTATTGTTCCGGATTTAGCAGGAAAATAAAAAAGTACCCTCTCCTTAGACAAACAACGAAGTCTGCTTTTTAGAACTCCAATGCAACGCTCTACAAGAGCTTTTATCTGTTTGTGCTTAACGTTGTAGCGATTTTCTGCTCCACAAACGATTTTTGGACGTTCATTGAATGTCCACCTATTCTGCAGTAGAAAACACGCTCTATTTCCTTTCTGGGAGCTGACACTTTAATATGTGTTCCATCAATCAGTCCTACTATGCTATTCTGTTCAGAGCAGTTGAAATCTCAGAACACTGATGTTTGAGACAATGATGACAAGGAATTATGTCCCACACCTCGTTGAAAGCTCCCAGTAGCAAAGAATCGTAGAGCACATAGAATCTTTATATGACAATCTTTATATGCTGCGTACATGGGTATTTAAAAATGGCTTGAGTTCGTCGATTAACTCCATACATAAATGTTTCGGAAACCTATAAAGCTCCACAAAGTGCTCGTCAGTAGTCATTTCGAGGGTCGTAAAATTCTAAGTTTGCTCTTAGGAAAAAAAACTATTAGTGGTTATTATTCCAGCGAAAAAGAGAAAATAAATACCTTTGCCCATCACGACGTCTATTGTTGATTAAAATGTGCAATATTATTTCCAACATAATAAAATTGGAATAGTGAATATTTTATCTTAAAATTTTGTGTTGAAAGATGAAAAAAGTTTTTCTGATGTCGACCACGAAAAAAAAACATTAAATGACACACAGCTGTCAGAATCTTTCATTTAGAACCCTAGTACTTTTTAGTACAACTGTTTATCCAGCATTGAACAATATCAATGCACAAAAATCACTAAATTAAAATATTCAACCAAGTCCATTAAATATAAATTTGCAAATTGATATACAATGACCAAGTCTGAGCCAACATTGTTCAACTAAACTAATTGTTATGAAAAAACAAGTATGTTTGACCCCAAAGATAACCTTTGTATATGAAAAGTATAGTACTATCATGGCGAGTTTTTTTAGGGTTGCAGAGGTCCTGGTGGTGGCGCTGCAAAATGTGTGGTGTAAAATTCGATTTGGGGAGTCTTTAAGCGTCAAAAATTGGTGGTAGGGGCAAGAGTAGACTATTTTTTGGATAATTGCATCCAAAAAATATCAATAAATATTATTTAAAACCTCCATAAGCTCTCCGCAAAAAAAAAGAGTAAGGGTTGCATAGGTAAACTAGATGTCGCCCCATTCGACTTCCACCATGATAGTACTATAGTTTTCATATACAAAGAGATAACTCATGAGAGGGATACTAAAACGAGCCCTTCGAATTTTAAAACAAACAGATTTTTTTATTACGTTCCACAATCAAATTTTCAGCTGTCAGGACTTTCCATGTTCAAATGTTAAAAAAAAAAAACAAATCTTTTGTATTTCTTCTTTCCTCCAAATTATGCCAAAAGTCAAACTTTATTGGTCCTTAATTAAAGGTTTTCGCAAAAAAGTTCACAGAAAGTTCTAATAATTTAGAGCCTTTTTTTTTTCAATCCTTAGAGTGAATTTGATACAATGTCATCACAAAAGAAAAAACCTAAATTAACAGCTCAAAAAACAAATATCCAAAGTGAGACATCCGACAATGATAGTTTCAGCGAAGCAGAAGACTGTGATGATGATGATAATGATGATGAAACATCCGAAGGTGAGGACGACGTTATCAATTCGGAAGAAGAATTCTTCACAGATGAACTTGATTTCGATTACATGGCTGAGGTGGTTAAGCTGCTGGAAGATCATGCTGATGTTAATATGGAAAATTCAATTGCCCTTAATCGAAAGCTACAAGATAAATTGGAAGAATTGCGGCGAAAAGTTATTTCAATGCTCAACAAGTGTCGCGAAATATACCAAGAAAATCAAAAAAAGCTTGAAAATCCTTCGACTATAACGTCCCAGTTGAAAGGAATTGGGAGTTGTGGAAGACCGTTCTTTAAAGACAAAGCTGGAAGATCTTGTCCACCGAATGCCGATTACATATATCGAAGCGAGGTCGAAAAAGAATTCTTTCCCAGCGACTTGGAATTGTATCCACATTTTACCTGGACAGCCAGAGATAAAGTTGGAATACTGCAGGGAATCAAGGAACAGGTGCGTTATTTTTAAGTTAAATTAAATGATAAAATTTTAATTAGAATTATAATCCCTACTGGTTTGAGAACACTTTTTAAATACCATAGGTGCCCTCCAAAATTGACTTTAATGCTATTCTTTTTCATTTGGATTACCAAAAATATATTATTTGAATGATGCACTTTCACTTGCGTTTCAATGTCCACACTGTCCTTTTGGGCTAACCTTGCTTTGGGGTTTGCCAAGCTATGCTACAGGTAAGCAGGCCTCAATTAGCATAAATCCTCACGGGTCGGAACGCAATGCGTACTCACATGAGAATGGGTATAACGCAGCGTCGCACAGTTTTAGTGAAGTGCAGTTCCGCCCCATGCGGTTCTACCTAAAGACTTAAAATATATATTGAGTATACAAAGAACTTTTATTAAATGAAAATAAAAATCTTCAATTCATCTAGGCAATCAGAAACTTGAAGAAAATTCTTCATTTTGTTTAAGGACTATTCAAAAAAGTTCCTTGTTAAATCGAATCCTATTTTCGATCTTCTTTTTTAATTGAGTTAAATTCTTGTTTAAGTGGCGATTCAATTTTTCATTTCAGACCAAAAGAAAGATTCCATCAATTCGTAAGTCTTCTGCTTTCAGTAGTCAGTATTATGCTTTCATCGGCTTTTTTATTTGACTTTAAAACGCAATAGAAATCTTAATCTTATTATGAAATTAATTTAACTGAAATAATTTTAACTCACAACAGCCATGCAATTCAAGAAAACATTGCACACTGCTATTTTTTCACTCAGCTAAATATTGTCAATATTTTTGTAAATGTAAAAACCAATGCACACAAAAGCTTAATAAATCATAGAAGCACAAGTTCCACTTACAAAAAATTGATTCAGATACCTGACAAAAATGAGGTATAGTTTTGTTTGTTTCAAGAAATACTGCTATTTCATAGCACACAAGTAATTCCCCATAGACGAGTTTGAATTATTTTTAGCTCCCAAAAGCCGTTTTCAAGATAAAGCTCAAGACCAAAGTTTGAAGAAAATGCCTCTAAATTAGTTTAGACTGTAGGTTGAGGTACAGACAGACAGAATTGCTGCAATGTCAGGTCTGATTAATATCTCGAGTTTGATTATTTTACGAATCCAAAACTTGCTCTATAGCACCAATAGTCACATGTGTAAATCTGGCTTAATTTCCTCGGTATAATATACTGGATTGATTTGATAAGAATTGATGAAGTTTCGCCTTACGGTGCTTTTAGTATAATAACTGCTTTATATTTTGTACGTATTGATATATGTGCACATTTCAATATTTCAAAAAAAAAAAAAATAGTAATATTATAATATCTAAATAATGCTTTTATTATTTTAATAGGCTATTGAATACATAGAACGCAAGGAGTCTTACAAACAAAACACAACAAAATCAACTCCTTTAAGCAAAAATGTCAAAATACACACACTCAAACTCAAAAAACTGCTACAGAAAGTCGATGATGACTTCGATATTGACTGGAATCAAATATCAGTATACAACTTGAATTCCCGTCATACCGCAAACAGTTGCTTGGCCAGTTGGAATGCTTATCTTAAACCAGAAATCAGTGGTGATGAATGGACAGACGAAGAAAATATTAAACTAAACGAACTGGCAAAGAAATATCAATTTCAAGATTGGATTGCCATAGCTTCGGAAATGCCACACAGATCTGACTATCAATGCTTTGTTCAATATCAAACTGTGGTTTCGGTAAAATTGCGAGAAGATAAAGGTGAACGTTGGACTAAAGAAGAAGATGATACGTTGTTATCACTGGTTGAACAAAATCGGATGGGCAATGTGATTAGATGGAATCCGATATGTTCACAATTTCCGAATCGGACAAAAAAGCAGTGCTTTGCTCGATGGAAATATAGTATTAATCCAAACATTTCAAGAGGTAAGTTGTTTATGTTCAAATAGCATTTAGAATTAAATTTGTGTTCAATCGTTAAGAGGCAAGAATAAATTCTTCGATGTAATGAACTTTATGGTCTAGCAGATGAAGGTTCATCTGTCATTATCTGTCCTTTGTACTGCACATCTCTTAAGTTTGAAGCTAAGCAATGTACAGTACAGTTGACATGAATGGAAGTTTTCGATTAACTCAACAGAACAGCAGTATAGGGTTTTTGTTTTGCTGAATTAATTTTTCTGTTTCATTTCCTCAAAATACTTATTTTTTGTTTTCTTTTATTTTCAGCATTATTTACTCCTGAAGAGGATTGTGTAATTCTTGCTGCTGTAGAAGAATTCGGAGAAAATTTCAATTGTTTCCCCAAGGATCTCTTTCCAAATCGAACTGTCGTACAAATCCGCAACAGATACAATAATTCCATAAAATCTCGCGGTACAACCAAGCATTGGTCTCCAGAAGATGATAGATTGCTTCTAGACCTCATAGCTAAATACGGGGAACACGATTGGAAAAATATATCCGAGTCAATCAAATATCACACTCGAACCAGTTGTCGCACTCGCTATTTAACTATTTCAAAATTTTTCAAAGAAAATCCCAATGCAACTCTTGAAAATATTCCAAGAAAAAAACGAAAATCTCTATCAAATGTTAATAAGAATAATTGGGTAGCAATAATAACTGAAACCACAGCAGAACCCAACGAAGAAATCAAAGATGTATATCGTTCTAGATTGCGCCAAAACGAGCTAAACTGGTATAATTTTTTAAAATACTCATATGACTTTAAATTCGGCGAAGGCTATTGCCAGGTGCCTAAATATTTGATAAGCTTGGAATTTGTCCGGCATGTTTTCGATTGCAATTTGAGTTTGCCAGTTGTTTTGCAAAGAGGCTATTCGAAAGGATTCGTTGCGGTAACTCTAACCAAACTTGTACGGCTACATGAGCAAGATGATAAAAGTTTAGTGTTCGAGAGACCTAATGTAGGTTTTAAACTGCCACCAAGCTATTGTTCTCTTTTAGCTTTTCGAGGACTCTGCATACAGGCTTCTTTTAATGATAACCAAGATAAAAGTATTACAAGTACAAATCAACTTCCTGCCAATGCGATTGAAGCGAGAAAAAAGTTTCGCCAGCGACTTATCAGCCTTTTATACAAAACAACTCTTCTTAGCCGTTTAGAACCTAAGACATGCATTGAGCATAATACATTCGAAGTAATTTTTAATACAAACACAACATTTGGTCAGGCTGCAAGTATAAATTTGGCCGAACTCAAGGTTGCTCAGATGAATAAAATTGCTGAAAATCTTCGGATTGCTCAAGAAAAAGCAGACAACAATCGAAAATATAAAGAAAAAATAAAAAGGAAACTGAAAGAGCATCATGATAAAAAAACAACAACAATGCAGAAAAGTCTGAACAGTAAAAAAGATGACATCACAAAGAAAGTTATTAAGCCAGAATTTAAACATCCAGAACAAAAAAATGAATTTTCGGATATTTTCAACAAAACAACAATTGGGAAAAAAGAACAAAAACTAAAGGGGGAAGAGATTTCTATGGAGTTAGATAATTCATGCCCAGAACAAGCTGGAGAGATTATAACAGACTTAGAAAATGCTTCTCAATCGAAGGTATTAGAAAAACCCAGAAATTGTACATTAGAATTGGTTGATATGCCTTCTCTAGCGATAACAGAAGAATCAAATGTTTATGAAACGCAAGACGTTATGAATTCAATTAAAGGGACCAAGTTACCTTCCAAGTATAAATCTTTTGCTACGCAAAAAGCTAATAATAGGAAAAGAACATTTGACGAGAGCTTCGTAATTTTGGAAGAATCTTCTGAATCTTCGACATTTGAATTAAATTCTCAGATAAATAGAATTAAACGCGAAAAAGAATAAATTATTTTTGTTTATAAAGTGAATTGTTATTTTGTTTTATTTTTTATTAAAATTGTATTTTTCCACAATTTGTTATCGATTTCATTGTCAGTTTTACCATCCAGTTGTAGTGTTAGCCAAACGACGCATTCTTCTCGTATTTCTGTCTTGATCGCGTATCTTCTTTTCCATTTCGGCATCGGTAAGAGTTTCCAAAAATGGAGCCCATGCATCGGCATCACTGGGATTGCGAAAGGGTACATCGATTGTAGAGAGTGGAGCTTCTGAGAAAGCATAAGTACGTAAATGCCATGATAACTGCCCCCGAATTGAGTAAGCGATTGCTGTGACAAATTCTCCACCTAAACCAAGTTCGGCACAGAGTTTCATAGCAAATTCTTCGGGATTGTTGTTCTTTTCAGACATATCCCATTCGACTTGATCTACGAGTGAAGTATTGCCAACGTGAATGTTGAGCTTTACAATGACGCGTTGATCGCAGCTTTCTTCCAATATTGGTTGTTCATTGGGAAATGCTTCGATTTGTTGACGGATAGCTTGTGCTATGGCTGGAACAAATGGAACTGGATTTAGATCCAAATCATCACACAAAACTTCTGCGAATTGTTCTGGGGTGATCATGCTTTCTAAAAATACAAAAATACAAAAAAAAAAGAAGGTTTAAAACTTTTTGTAAATGTTTTTTACTTATTCGGTTTTTTTTTGTTGGCGCTTGGATAATTATTTTGATGCCGTAATTGTTTGTGACAAAAAAAAGCGTCGCAATCTAAAATATAAGTTGGTCAATATTGCATACAATCGCTTGAGCTTGTATGTATGTGCAGAGGTGTAGAGCTTATACAGGGTATTTTATTTTAGAGGTATAGAACCTTAAGTTGTAAAAAGGCCATTTTAACACCTGTTAAGTGATTTCTGTTTAGTTTGGTTTGGTATTAGACTGACGATCACCTACCAAGGCGTAGACTCGGTGAATAAAAACAAATGGTTGAATCTCTACGTCAATAGTGAAGATAATCCTCAAGTTTATGTTGAGACACAACGTTACATCCAAAAACACTGATTGGTGTGCTTCATGGGCTGGTGAAATCTTTAGTCCGTATTTTTTAAAAAAGGATGCTGGTCAGAAGGTTACAAGTCATGACCGCCCGCTATAAAGCCACGATTACTGAATTTTTCGTTCTCAAATTGACCATGATGTGCAGAAGCTGGGGTTTCAACAAGACGACGCAACACAGTCGGTGCTTCAATTGATTTTTTGAGGTAAACGTTTGGCTTGGAAGATGGAAAAAAGCTTTCTCTTACATGCAAACAAAAATTTGCAAATAACTGTATTTAACTGTCATCGCAAAATTCAACAAAAACATGATTTTGTAAAATTTTCTTATTAACATACTTCTTGCAAAAGAGGCCTAAGGCAGACAAAGAGACTTTATACAAGATCTTAATCATTTGGGTTCTGATGTATGGGATGGAAGCATAGGTCTTGACAATACCTCATGTAAATTAGGTTGATTGCTATGCAAAGAAGATTCTTTGGAAGATTTTAATTCCCGTGTGTATTGAAATAGTTGAGTCTTCGAATCCAAACCAGATGGTTCAGGCAGCTTATGTGGCGTGCAAAAATTGAGAACGATATCAACAACTTAGTGCGCGTGAAAAGAAAAATATAATGTATACATATTAATTGTTTAACTCTTTTGGATAAATATAAATATCTAAGCCATTATTAGGTTAAAGAAAGAAAGCTTACTGCTATGACATGAGAACAAATGGGAAAAAGCATCGTTCTGGAGGAAAAATTGACCACGATTATTGAACTGGTTAGAGCTTTACTGCGAGCCCTTATGTAGTTATTATTATTTTTCAGAATTAACTGAGACAAAAATTTCTTTTAAAAAAATGTTACCATTCTTATTCCAAGTAAAAGTGTCCCTTAGCTTCTGCCCTTCCAATTCCATGTCCAAACGTATTGGTACCAAACATTCTCGTTGAGAAGCATTTTCTATACTTGCTGTTGGGTCTGTATCATCAAAACACATTGGGAATGTTCGCACTTTTTTGGTGTGCACTCGATTTCGATTGATTGGAGTTGCCTGTGGCACAGCATCCAAGTGACTTGAGTTTGGCATTGTTGGAACCCACTGAGGTGCTTTCTTGGATTTGCTTTCTCGTGGCAGTGGTGTTTCTGATGTGTTCACCGATATAGCTCGGTATCTAGATACAGGTTGAAAAAAAAAATTAAATATCTCTATGTACATACAGAATGAAACTAAATGCAAAGGTACTTTTCATCGTTTCCAGCAATTATTTCATCGACTTCTGCAGCTTTCAGCAATGAAACCGAACTCGCCAGGATGTGATTACTCAGCCCAGCATCGGCTAATCGTTTTCTTTCATCGTTGGACAAAACGATTCTGGTCATTCCTGGATATTTTTTATATAGGATACCGCGAAATAGTCGTAGATAATTGCCGACTTCTGAGCCGACATAATAATATTCGCCACCTTCTTCTAGTTGAAAACTAATTGGCTTATCGCCATACGTTGGAACAGCCATTCTTCTTTTAATTAATTTTGAGAAAATTTCTTAATTTTAACTTATTATTACAAATTTTAACAAATAAACAAGCGTCCGGTAAATTTAATATGCACACCAACAAATATGGCGATAACAAACTCGAATGGACTGTTCGATTTTATATTTAAAAAATATTTTTATGAAATTGCGTTTCAGGTGTAAGCAATTTTGGCAGTGCTCCAATCTTGCATTTTTGAGTTGCTCACTATGGACAAGCAACCAACAAATACTTTTTTTTTTTAATTTTTATCACATATTAGCAACTGGAACCAGAGTGTAACCTAACTAACTATCTCTCCGAAGTGCTGAACTACAGTTTTCTTGCACTTTTTGCCAGTTTTAGCGAACAGTTGGTGAATGCAGTTGAGCCTTTAAGGCTTGTTCAGACCAATGCGAAACATTCGGATACGATGATGATCATTAATAAGAACACCTTGCTATGATTTACAACATTAGGTTTTGTTGTCATCACTACAGTTTCACATAAATTCGAAACCGATGTGAAACTATCGTGACGACGAAAAAACAATAACAACAACCAATTTTAGTCAATCGTAGCAGCACGTTTTTATTGTTGTTTTGCTGTCGTAACCCAATGTTTTGCATTGGTTTGGGCGAGCCTAGAATCTGGATAAAAAATGCACTCCATTCAACAACAAAATCAAAAATTGTAACATTGGATGCTCTCAATTTTAAATTATGCCCTGACCGCTACCATTTAAATTGTAAAATGTCAAGTCGATGTCATTTTTGACATTTCGCGAAAGCGAATGTTTGTAGACTTCTAAATAAAAATAATTCTATATATTTTTTTTTCAAATATAAATTAAAAAACAAATTAAATTGTTATTCATGGGTCTACTAATAAAAACAGCAACGTTCGGTAGAATTGCCTATTGTGATATATTTATTCGAACAATATCAACACGTAACGCACAACTGACAAAGTACGTATTAATAAAAAATATAATAAAACGCCAAAGTATGAGTACAAGTTGCACCTATGTATAAATTATTTAATCAACTTCACAATTAAAGCAAACAATAATTGCGCACATTTTTGGTTTTAACAGTTGAGTTGCATAATTCCTCGTATTGCCTATTATTTTATAGATTAGCTGAAGTCGGGAGACTTGAGAATCCAAAACTCGAAGGCAAATACCTAACTGGCCAATTGTTTTTACATCGAATCTTTGGCTATCGTGGAGTTGTCCTATTTCCATGGCTTGCCAGAGTATACGATCGTGATTTACATGCCCCAGGCAAGGTGCAAGCAAATGATAGTAGTGTAAATAAACAAGAACAGATAAATAATGAAAAAACGGACACCACCTCGACGACGACGGAAACCAATGAAACTGCAACAAAAGAAGTCAAGGGCAAAGTGAATACATTCTATCAAGTTCTAATTGATTCGAGAGATTGTCCATTCATTGTGAGTACCAACCTAACGGATGTTTATAATAATAATCAATTAAATTTTGTAGAGAGCTCAAACGGAGGCTGTTACGTTCCTTGGTAATCAGGATTCAAATCGAAGCCTTTATGCAATCCCAGGATTGGATTATGTATCGCATGATGACATAATGCCGTATTCGTCAACAGAAAAAAATCCACTGCATCATGAGCTGTTTGATAAGTTCTTAGCCAGAGTTGAAGGCAATGATCCAGCCTTTGAGGCTCGAGATACGCTTAAAGCATGGCAAGATAAGAACTATCCGTGGCTAGAACTATCTGATGTTCATAAAGAGACAACCGAAAATATTAGAGTGACGGTCATACCATTTTATATGGGATGTCGTGAGACACCAGCTTCATCCGTTTATTGGGTAAGAATATGACCTTTGTTTTCTATAACGAATTGATGTTAAAATCCGGGATATAAAGAAGTGTCTTTTTGAAACAGAAGCCAACTAAAAAAAAAACTCTGGGATGGTTGGTTTGGTTCTATGGTTTACCTTAGCCGTTTGATTTATATAAACATTTTTATTTATTGCTAATTAGGCTAGATCGCTTCACCCGAACCAAACATCAAAAGTAGTGATGTTAATTCAAGGGGACGACCTCTTGCCCATCAAAAAATTAAGCTTTAAGAAACATTCAGCTTAACAACTAAAGTGCCGCCTCCTGTTTCATGTGCTAAAGCCTCATCATGCGATTAGCATGACATGTTATTTTCCTTACTCGTTAGTTTAAGGCACGAATAATGCATGTGATTTTAAAATTATCTATCACAACTTAGTGACAACATTGAATGTGAATCATACCAAATATAAATCATTTTTATATGAAATTGGAAATTAAACGAATGCAAGCATGAAATTGCATGATAGTTTTGTGTCATTCATGTTCAAAATTTGAAGCCATTATAAATTAACGATAATTTAAATAAATATTCGCTCAAAGATGAAACAATATATTATATAAAGTGATACAATTACTGAAAGAAAAAAAGGCTGTGTTTATGTATGAATTTCCTTTGGAACTGACAAAGTAGGTACTTACTAGAAAATGAAACTATAACCTATTTACGTTTTGTGGAGATGAGATATGTATGGAAATACATTTTATGTGTTCTATTTAAAATGACAAGTTTATCAGTGATGAAATTGGCTATTGATAGTCCGTAATGTTGGACGCATTGGCGTTTTTAGGAAGACAGGGAGCACGACACACGAGTTGTAAAACAGTAAGAAATAATTCTCTCAAACACCATTTGCAAACCGTTTTAGTCTATAGCTTCAGTCTTTATTTTAATTTTAATCAAATTATGAATGGATTCAATTTACGAATATATGAGAATTTTATTTTATTTACTTGAATATATGTATCTGTATATGTATATAGAAAGATTTGATTTTTATTTTGTAAATTATTTTCCTGTGTAGCAGGTACCTATCTACCTGTTTAAATAAATAACACCAAAGTGAATCTGGGATAATCGTGCTGAACGTACTATGTACAATATTGTACATAATATATACATATTCCTTTTATTTCATCTTTTACAAGGAATCCATTTCAAATGCTTCGAAATTAATAAAAAACGATGTAATGGTTTATTCAGAACATTCAAAAAAATCTTATTCTGAATATTCAGAATGAATAAACAAACACGCTCCATATGCATAATTTTTATAAGGATGAATGTTTTTGTAGTTCATATAATTTGCAGAAGTTAAACAAAAATGTTTAAAAGAAAATTAAATATTTATTTATAAAAAAAAGAAGTACCGCAAAAAAGCATTAAACAATTTGATTTATCGTTAAAGCAAAGATTTAATCTTCTTTTTAGGCACACCAAATTAGATTTTCATATTGGTATTTTTCAAAGCATGTCAAGTAGTTTGATTGATGTAAATTCACATTCTGGATGACGTGTCCTTTCAATTTTTGTCAGCCTATTGCCTTCAAGGACACTAAAACGCCAATTTTGTGTACGCTTATTCTTAGCACTTTCCTTGACATGTGATGTACATGCAATAAGCAGATCTTTAGTTTCTTTCAGCAGGAACTTTACTCACTTTTTTGTGTATATAAAATATATGTAAGTTCGTATATACTCAAAAGAAAATTTCAAAAAAAAAAAACGCATTCGATATGCAATTATTAATTAATTTAAATACAACACCCCACCGAAAAAAATCATCTTTGGAGTCGTTTGCGAGATAATTTTTTATTCTAACTGTTATATGACAGGTACCGTTATTTTTGGAGCTAAAAATTTTTCAATTTCGTCTGTAGTTGCGCTTCGTCTTTGTAAAGGTGGAGATTTCACCGTTAAATAACGGTGCTTTTCACCCTACACAAAACCCATATACATTTAATATTTGTTTCTTTCTAGTGGCGTTACTGCATCCGATTGGAAAATTTGGGCGAACTAAGTGTTCAACTTCGTGAAAGGCACTGGAGAATATTTTCCCTATCGGGTACCCTAGAAACAGTTAGAGGCCGAGGTGTGGTCGGACAAGAGCCTATTCTAAGTCGTAAATTACCAGCCTTTCAGTATAGTAGTCACGTAAGCTTGCAAGCTCCAAGTGGCCATATGTGGTAAATTTAATTTAAAAAAAAAATAGAAAACAAAACATTACTACTTCCTTTTCCATAGGGGAACTTTTCGCCTAGAACGTGAGGATGGCCATTCTTTCGATTGTAAAATTCCACCATTTTCTTTAGAAAGCAAACCCGAGGAGAATCCAACACCTTCTTCTTCACCGTCGAAATCAATGAAACCAGATAAGCCGGAGAGTACTGCTTAAATGTAACTTACTTCATAAAAAAGAACGCATATGTGAATTAAAAAATTTAAATTATTTGAACCCAGTTTGTCTCTTAAGACGTCGCCGGTCATCCTCTTTCTCTATGTTAGTCAACAAATTATTAGTTTTTATCGAAGGACAATTAAATTTGTTTTCGTTGTATGCCAATTCGTAGTCTAAAAAAAAAACAATAAAAAAAATTATGGTTTAATGATTTTTGTTTTAATAATTATTTATTGGCTATCATATAAAGATTTATTCATTTCTGGACACGTTTTGCTGCTTTGGCGCTTGATAGTTGCTCTACTTGAATTCCAAAATCCAATGGTTTCATATTTTCTTGAATGCCAAACAAGGAACGCAGAGCATCAAGTGAAGCTACTTTTATTGCTGTTTCGATGTCTTCTCCAAAGCCTTAAAACACAAAATAGAAAGCAATATTACATATAAAGTTTTAATGTTGATAAATTCAATTTTTAAATGAGAGATCTTAGTTTTGGCAGTTTGCACTTACCTTGACCAATTTGCTTTTTATTTGAATAAATTGCCACTTGGTATGCTGCAAGGACGGTGTTTTTGCCAGCTTCACCAATCAGCCGTGGTTCAGGTTCAGCGAGTTTCAAATCTTTACAAACGGCCTTCAAATATTCTACCGGGTCCTTAATGTCCCACAATTCACTTAGATCTTTTTGGTTTAATTGTGTGCAAATAAAGTCGCGGATAAAGCTGAAAGCTTTTTCTGAACCTGAAGATTCCTGCAGTGAACCAATAACAGCGAGTAAACTTTTTGCCATTGTACTATCCGATGGTGGATATTCGGAAGAAAACACTAATTCGGTAAGTCCCAAGTGTCGGGACACATGGGCAAGAGTTTCTTCTGACGTAAGATATTCGGTAAATGCCTTGATACCTTCTTCAGGGACTTTGGGTAACGAATACTTGAGGAACGCATTGATATATTCAGCGACAATTGCAGCACCTTCATCCATAAGTTTAGCGTTGTCGGTCATATTAAGTTGAGGTTCTTCAATACCAAGTTCACGTTGTTTGTTTTCCTCTCGAATAATATAAGATCTATTGGTTAGGGCCGATTTGAGGGACGACATGTTAAACTCTTCATTTAATCGTTTGCCAAAGGCATACAATTCAGCTTGGTAGTTCCAATCAGTGAATTGCGATCGAGGTTGTGGCGGTTCTGTGCCAAGTTTTTCTCGTCGACGGCGAAGTTCACGTAACGTTGGGGCTACCCATCTTTTTATGTTTCGGGTGTTATCTAAAACAAATGGACATTAAGAGATCCAATCAGGAATAATTTAATAAGACTTACTTAGTTGTGTGTAAGAGGTGAGTTGGGAAGTAATAAGAACTGTTTTAAGTGTGTTACGGAGAAGAGACATTTTGTTAAATCAAATAAAAGCTTAATTTTTATTTTATTATAACTTTTAAACGCATAAATCTTGCGTGAAACCGAAAAAAGAACATCAAATTTTGTCAAATTTTGACATTTAACCAGCTGTCACGAATGACATTCAAAATGGAACAGTTCAAAGCTATTTTTATGATTCATTAAGATGAGCTCTAAAACAAATCATTGTTAAAGGGACTGGTTATGCGTTCATTTTATTTATAAAAAGTTTATTTATCAGTAAAAAAAACTATTTAATATATACATATGTACGTAGATACAAATTGTTTCAGATGTGAAATATTTATTTGTCAGTGCGCAAATAATGCTGATCTTCGAAGCATCAATTTGGCAAATGCTAAAGTTTTATATATATTATCGAGCTTCTCTTCAATAAACAATAATGTGAATTTATCCTGGCCTCAGTTTTTCCAATATGTAAATCTTAGAGTATATATAATATGGAGTGCTTGTTCCTATATCAAATACATTGTAAAGCCCAGATAGGGGGAGCTAGTATCTACTTTCTTACAGCTTCGGGTAGCACCAGCGCGGACCTGTCAAACTTCAATCATAGTTTTTTGGTATTTTTTTGAAGAGGGATGGAAATTAAAAAAAATTAAATTTAATTTAATTAAATTTTGGAGAGCGATAACCACCAATCAGTGGGGATAACGCACTCTTATTCGAGGTCCGCGCTTTTGCTTCCCGAAATTAGTGAAACTAGCGCCCCCTATAAAAGCTTCACGTTTGAAATTGAACAAGCACTCCATGTTATATATGCTCTAAGATGTAAATAGAATAAAATGAGTAAAAGATTTCAAAATTCCTGTCAGAATTGTCATCGTCAGCGAATGTTTCGCATTGGTTTGGAATCCACCAAAATTGGTGAGTTCTTAAGTTGAACCAATGCAGAATTACGTTTGTACAATTTTATTTCTCACATCGATAGAATCCGTGAAAATTGGCTCGAAAAAATTTTAACATGTTCCATATTTTAATTTCTTGATTTTATTTATTCAAATTAATTTAATTCCAAGAATTTAACTCAATTTTATATTCCACATTTCGTACTTAAATCATCATCGGTTAGTTTTTAGGTGAGCAAACACTTTTAATGAATGACGATTTAACAGGTTAAAAAATTATTACAAAAGCCCATAAAACTACGTCACTACAAAAACAACTAAAGATTCTGATACTTTTCGGCTTCACGTTTCATGAACTAAAGTTTATCCCTCTATTCTGGCGGACCTCATTGATACATCACAAGCCTCAAGAGGTTTATTTTATTTTTGTGATCTTCATAGAAGGATATTTGCGTTTACTTTTGCTGACTGTGATCAAAATTTATCATTGTGTGCACATTTTTTTGCATTTTTGATTTCACTTTATCATACATCCATGATTAAGAAAGTTAAACTAATCAAATAGGTACAAAACTTGTAAAACTGTAAAATAATATCTTCACATCTGCACATATTGCGAATTAACGCTTTGTTGTTAAAAAAAATTACACAACTTTTCCTGTCATTTGACTCTAATTATTGGTTTCAAATTTCTTTAAGATGTTAATTAACAGTAACTGCACTCTCAACCAGTTTGAATTGAAACCTTCAAAACTTATACCGTTTTATAGCGAAGTTGCTATCAAAGACAAAAATAAGAATAACCAACTAGATACATTATAAAATGATTTATTGTTAATTTTTATTTTCATGAATATTAAAGATCAGTACTTTTTTGTTGTATCACATTTAACATAATTAATGTCTTAAAATGGACGGAAAATATGATTTCTAGGTGTACACTTTAATTGTTTTTTTTTTGTAACTTAAAGTAGGTAATTATGAGTACTTAAATAAAATATGGGACATTAAATTCTTTAAACAAATGATAACCTTAAACATAACTGTTATAAATAATTCGAAGTTGTTTTATATGCATATATTAAAATGAATATTTTTTTTAAGCTACGCTCGATTCATCAGCTGAAAACTCTTTAACCTGAGATTGGGACAGTCTTTTTGTTCTGGGTGGAGGAATTGGTGGCATAGCTAAGGCCGAACTCTTCAGATCAGAAGTAACTGAAGCAGCTTCCTGCATGTTGGTGACTCCCTTGCCACCGGATCCACTCTTATCATCTTGTGCATTTCTCCACCGTAATAACTGCTTGACACGTTGACCATGATAGTGATACAGATAAATACTGGCCAAGATGCATAAGACAAAGAGAAGAGTGATTGCCATAATAAATATGGCAAGATATGGTGAAACTTCTTCGGGCAGTTGTGGTTGTTCGTCTTTTGTTGTTGCTTGTGTTTGGGTTTCTTCGGTGGAGGATGATTGCGTAGCTGTTGTTGTGGTTTTTGTTTTAATCGTTGGCCGGAACGGACGCATTGTTGACTTGCCACCTTCTCCGATTGCGATATCAGAGCATGCGCGGAATTCTTCTTGTGGACCACATCCAACCGCACCAACTCCATTTTCACACATTCCCCAATTGTTGCCAGCTATGTAACGCCATTGAAGCACGCAATGGTTGCATTTCATGTCTGTTGGAAGGAGAAGAAAATTAGTCAGGATATTTAAATTTTACAGTTAATTATTATTATTGTATAGGTAAAGAATATTTTTTAATATAGATAATAATATATACTATGGTTTAAGACAAAAATATTGATCATTTTATTTGTACAAACTAGTTATGTTATTTGTATGTACATATACGTATTTAGCTCACGAGCCATATCTAGTATAAACGCCTAAATTCAAGAATAATTTAACGAACTGATTTCGGTGGAATTTGCTGCTATCAGAAATTAGATCAAGGTTCTTTTGTGTAATAACAGTAAATTGAACAAGCATTGAACCACAGTTTAATCAAAGGAGTGATCAAATTTTAATCTATTGGTAGTCAATGTTATCTTTCAAAATCACATAGAACGAAGTACGAGTATATGTACTTGTACATAATATATCTAGACTTCTTTGATAGATAAATGAAGATGCATATGTGCGTTATATGGAGTTGACGTATGTATGATGTATATGTATAATCTAACTCAAAACTATCCTGCCTAATTTGGAAGATTCACACTTTTGAACCATGGTTTAAATGTTTGTGCAACTGGTCCTTAATCTTTAAATCTTAAATCCCTTTTGTACAATTTTTTTTTTATAATAAATAAAATATTTAAGATATTCCGAGTCCTATAGCATCTCCAAGAATCATCGTCATCAAACAATTTTGGCGAAAACAAATTTAGTGTTATTACGAGTAGGAGTCAAATTTTACATCAAATACACAAATTAGAAGCTACAAATAAAATTTCAAAAACATTTTCCTGACATTAAGTTAAATAAGTTTTAAGTAAAGCTGCAAGCGAGAGAATGCATCTAATCCAGTTTGACGTTCCAAAACGGCCGTCTCGTACGGAGAAAAAACCATTTAAAGTAAGCAGTCTCAAAGATATGAAGACAGTACGTACATATAATATATGCGTGAGCTGAAGAAAAGCTTATAATTCAAAATAATTTGATGAAATTTTGCACACATAAGTTCTTAGTAGGAATATTCTTATTTAATAATTAAATTTTAAAACAGAAAAATAAGTAATAAAAAATAAAGTGAACAATTTAGATGTCTTTTTTTTAAATCAAGTAAATTGTTTTAGAAAAAAAAATAAAAAAATATTTATGATCAGCAGTTATTCTACAATATTCACTGTACGACAGACCAACGAGCTTTTGCAATCGTTGCCAGACCGACAGGCAGAAGGACATTTCACTTTTACAAACTGAAATAACGCCAATTCGATCTAATTTCGCTTTTCAAATTTTGATTTTTGTTGATGAATATAGAAAAATGTATATACATACAATATTCATAAGCAAGTAACAAAAAATATTTATTCAACAAAAAAAATAAAAATATTTTTCATAAAAAAAACAATAGGTTGATTTATAAATACAAGTTTACACATACAATTGCATTAAACACTTTTTAAAGGTGTTATTTCACTTTTGCACTGCAAAATAACGCCGAGCCTTAGAGTTTGGCTTTATTTCGCTTGGCGTTATTTCATGGCACCATTCTTTATCATTCTTTGATTTTTTTTTTTTTTAATTCCAAAACTTATTTATTTTATATTGACTACATCAAAATTCTTTAAGACTCCTTGCAGCATGAACTCTAATAGCAAATACGAGACATGAATTTTTATTCTAAACGAGGGAAAAAAACTTTTGACCTTGATAGTTGTTATAGCACTTTATAACATTCTTCATTGCATAAAATACTTTATTACTTTATTATTATTTATTTTTTATTTATACATTTTATTGTTTAAAAATTTTCCTGAAAAATAACTTTAATTCACTGAACTCATATGGTAATAAAATAAATATATACCATAAAACAAGTTTAATTAATTATTTAAATTAAGGAAAGCAAATATGGTAAAAAAAAGCCAAACACAAAAGAAAACAATAAACAAAACGATTATTCAATGTAAAATATTCAATTATTGATAAAAACAAATAAAAACAAGATATGAAAATTCAACAAAAATAAAATTAATTTTAAATTCAATAAAACACAATTTTATTGGATGGTTTATCAATAACTTAAAAATGATATATACTTAAATTGATTGAGATGATTCAGAATTGCAAAAAAAAAAAGTTTATGTAAACAGTACCTAATACTATTTTTTTTTGTTGTAAATAAAACTACACGTCTAGACAATAACTTTAAAATGTTATTGTCTCTCTATTGATTCTTCTTTTCTCGACACCTCATATCATAATTCATAGCTTGGTTAGTGAGATCAAAGAAAATATTCCTTTTAACTATAATGATGAAGATGATGATTTTAAAACTATTTTTTATCAATATCTTCTCACTCCTTAAACAGAAAAGTATGGTGCGCATGAAACTCTAACATAAAACAAACTACAAGTCATATTCAGTCGATTCGGGAATTTCAAAAAAATAACCAAAGAAACAGTTGAGTAAGACAATGGGCCGTATGCATAAAAAGATAAGTAAATGCTTTTACTTGGAAATGTCTGCAGTGCCAATGCAATGCAAATTTCCCACTAACTAGCACAGCAATTTACAAGTAAAAGCATTTACTTTTGTTTATGCATATGGCTTAATATCAGCATTAGTTTTAATTTATAAATAAATTGCAGTCTTTAATCCATCTATAAACTGTATAGAATAATATGATGATGAAATTGAAGTCGTCTATAAGTTTTCCAGAGAAATTAAAGCTGACAAGTTATGTGTCATGCAAATCGTTCTTGATAGCTTGTTCTTAACTTTAACTATTTTAATTTCCTATATTTTCCTCGCATCGATTTTCCGCAAAAGTGAATATTAAATTAAAACATTTCATTGTTTAATTTTGGTGAAATTAGTTTCCACTCTTACCTGGTAATTGGGCCTTGATTTCGTATATTCTACTTCCATTTCTTGGATAGAATCTTGTTGTCAGGTCTTCTGGTGCAGGTATGGCAGGTGAACCACTCAAAACAGTTAACAAATTCTTATCCAAGCAATCCTGTTTTGCTTTGGGTTCTGGGCACAATCGAAACTCGAAATATCTAATATTATAATAAATATTTGAAAAATAAAATACAAAACATAAGGTATATCAATTTCTTTTTGCAACTTACCCCATATGACTAGCGGTAAGTTCGACTCTTATGACCATCTCCGATCCTGGATTATATCTACGCACAATAAGTCCCTGACCCCATTTGCCACCAAATTCATGTGGTCTTGGTTCTGGTAGATTCCAAGCATCCCCACACTCTCCACATTTACCATCGTTGGATTTCCATTGACGCGTAAATCCACCACAATACAATTCATGGTCGTTATAGTCTGGAGGAGTTTGAAAACCATATCGCCATGCTGACGCTCTACTTGGTGGTTCAATCAGTCTTCCATGACCAGAGCAGGTTGTGAACAATGTGCAACAGGTAAATAGAAGGCAAAACAGAATTGGGATTCCATTCAAAGCCACTGATGCTTGCTGGGATGAGGTCTTTGCTGCCATAGTAAAATGACGAGCGACAAATTGTTATTGTTTTTTTTTTTAATTTCTGGAAAGGTAACGATATGGTGATATTATAATATTTGAATTTATTATTTTCTTATTTCAAATTTAAATAAAACATAGTTGTTGTTTGGTTGTTTGTTAGAGAAATTTATATACCATAATAGTTAACGCTATCATCTGCAGTATTGATTAAGTTGCGTGTTTATTACAATGTATAAATATAATTTTGGTTCGTGCACGAAATTAATTTATGAAAAAAAAAGTAATCATAATCATTACACAAGCTATAACTTTGAATAAACTAAACACCTTAATTAATAAAGTTCAAAAGTCTAGAAAAATCATTGATCTTACCAAATATGCTGGTATGTATATACCGAATCAACTTAAAAACTTTCTCGTAAAGTAGGTAATAACGGTCAGGTCACAGCACATTTCGAATTTATATACATTTAAGCCATAAGAAAAAGCCATATAACCAGATTAAGGTTTTGGTTCTATGTGTATTAAGAAAGCCTTTGTTTTTAGGCTTGAATATATTTAGAATTTGGAATTAATCAACGGATAAATTGAAATTTTTGTGTGCATCTTTATTCAAAAACCAAACAATTTAATGGATTCCTTTTTTTATAAATCTAAAATATTGCTTTTAAATAGCTTTAATTATTTTTTTATGTGAAGTCATGAAAAAATACAGTTTTCGGAACTATAAAATTCGCATTTCTGTCTCTTGGGTACGATCTACAGATAGTCACCCTTAAGGCATGAAAAGTCCAAAACTTATTCAACTGAATATCTGTTGCCAAATCAATTTAAAAATTCGAGAAACAGGGAGAAGTGTTGTGAGAGGCAAAGTCAAGCCAGTTACGAAAATGTTTGTAATATTAAATCCTAGTTTGAGTGAAACTTTTTGAAACTTTTATATTCATTCCCTTCAAAAATAATTTTACGACAGTTCTAAAGAAATTTGGAACTCGAGAAATATTTTAATGTCTTAAACAGGAATTTTAAAATTAGCTTCGGATAAAACTGCATTATAAAGAATTATAAAAATTACCAAAACTATGTAAATATTGAAAGTCATGAATTATAAAATCCGAATCTAAGAACAAACAACAATATTTCAAATTGATAGTCTTTTAAAATTAGAATTGCAATGAAATAAAATCAAAAAAATTGAATTTTGGTAAAGTGCTTCATTTGATGCCTCAATTAAAAAAAAAACGGGTTGTACACTTGGTTTCGAAACGTAAAAAAGACCAAATTAATTTTTTTCTTTTACTTTTTTAAACAAGAAAAAAAAGCAAAAAATTACATTTTTGGAATTTTGTTTTCCAAGAAATTTTTTTGCTAAAATACGATAGAAAGTTTTAACAGCTGTCGTCAATCAGAGCATCATGGATTTTAATACTTATTTGTATACCCACCTATATTGAAAATTGAAGCCATTTAGGCCTATTTGCTGATACAGAACATAAATACTTATGTTCCACATAAACTCTTATGTGACAGTTTACGCAGAGGAAAAAGTAGAACACAAGCGCTTAGGTTGAACATAAATATTTAAGATTCGTTTCAGCAAATGGCCCTAAATAGACTTAGTCTCTTAGAAGAGATTAGAGCTCTAAATTAAGCCCGTGAAGTAAATATGCAGATCTTCACAACTTAGAACTGATTTGTAGGAGTGAGGCATATATTTTTGTTTTAAGGATCACCCAAAACATACATATTTCTGTCTTCTTTTGTTCTTAACCAACTTTATATATTAGTATACATATCTATTTTATCATAAACTATGAACTGCCCCATTTTAACCGTTTAAGAGAAAACGAAAACCAAACCTTCGTTGCTATAACAGGCAAACGATTTTTTGAAAATATTTGCTGACAAAATAAATAAAAATGTTATCAAAATCGTTTGAGCCATTTTAGACATGAATAGGTTTTGTCTTAACGTTTATATGTAAAGGGTGTCCCAACAAGAACGCAAGATTTAAATTTTAAATAAAACACAGATATTTAAAAAAAAATCGCGAATTCTTTATCATATCGTAAAGTAGACAGGATGAGGTTATGTATGGAACAACACATCGGGCAGATGACCGCCGCGGCACATACGCGATCTTTTAATGAAATTTTCAATGACCGATTTGCATAAATGCTGCGGTATTTCATTAATGCAGCGTCCAATTTCCTCTTTTAAGGCTTGAGTCTTCGTCGGCTTATTCGCATAAACCATCGACTTCAAATAACCCCAAAGAAAAAAGTTCAATCGCAGGATCTAGGCAGCCAATTCTGGTCTCCAAATAACACGACCGGCAAATGACTGATGCAGCAATTGAATTGTTTCTCTGGATGTATGAGATGTGGCGCCGCTCCGTCTTGTTGAAACCACATCCCCTCCACATTCATTTCTTCAATTCTAGGCACGAAAAAATTGGTTATCATTTCACATAGTGGATTTGGAAACACCAATTTGCTGAGCTCGGTGTCGAATTGAGTTGGATGGAGTTTGAGCGACATCATCACGTACTGCTGCGATATTTTCGGTCGATCGACCTAGTCGAAGGTTTGTTGTTGTCTTTATATCAGTGACAGACCCAATTTCAGCAAATTTTTCCATTAATCGCTTTACAGTTGACTGTTTTTGAGCATTATTGTAACCCCAAATTGATCGCAATTTGCAAACTGTAGCCGCAAAACTTTTACCATTTTGGTAAAACAATTTCACAATGAGAATGCGTTGTTCATTCGTGTAGCGCTCCATTTTTATTAACTTTATACCTTCCACTAACAAACAATAATAATTGTTCAAATGTCAAACAATGACACTTCGAATGGCGCCAAATTTAAATCTTGCGTTCTTGTTGGGAAACCCTTTATGACCAAGCAGCAGGTATGTTTTTTTTTTCAGATGCAACAAAACTTCAAATTCGTGAATTCGTCAGCTCTTTAAATATTTTATGTCTTACGCATATTTTAGCTTTAATAGTTGCATGCAAGCTGTACGAAATAGTTTATCAAAATATCCTCGTATTAACTAACCTTACGATGCTCATTCAAAAACTTTTTGATAGTGGTTATTATGTATGTGTGAAACTGCAAAGGCTTTTTTTCATTTCCATGGGAGAAAAAATCATTTTAGAGATAAAAATTAAAACAATTGTGGGAATTTATGTTTATATTTGCTTTGTAAGTGATATTTTTTCTCTTGAAAGTTTGTATAAATTTAAAGGTAAGATTATGTCGTAGCAAAAAAAAAAACAAAAACTCATCCCAAAATTTAAAAATAAATCTATTCTTAAAAATTATTCCTTGTTTAAAAAATGTTTTGATAGAAAAAAAGTCTGTTCATTATATGAATCATTTAGCCAGTTAAAGTTTCCGAAACCTCAGAATTTCAACAATTTGAGAAGTCTAAGATAGGATGAACATTTTTTTGTTTATTTATTTTGGCCGCAATTGGATTTATAAAAAAAAAACCTAGATCAGGAGAACTTCTAATTTTTTCAGAGTTAGTTTAAGAAAAAACATATAACTATACATAAAAACATTGCATCAAACAAAATATCAATTCATTTTATTCAAAAACAAAACATAAAAAATAACAAAAATAACAAAGTTGTTCAAAGAGTTAAACAAAATATACACTCATTTAGACCTTTTTCTTAAAAAACTGCTCCATAGTAGCCTGTCGCCCGGAACAAAGAAGTCTCGTCAAAGCGTTCATCTTTCCGAATTGTTTATGTTTTAGAACCGTTCATGGTTTCGAGATTCTACTGTATTTAGTATTCAATTGTTTCTGATACACGTGCGAGGTGCCTCCCTGACACAACAAAGAATTTCTATCCAGAATAAACGCTTCGTGTGAAAAAATAGTTGACCCCGAAAATTCGTCCCTTTTGGGTATATTTGTCTGCTTTACGAAACTGTCCAAACATAGAGCTTTCACTGTATCAATGTGTATAAAATGTACAATGTACATCTAAGTGCATATATATCTCACTATGTTGATTAAGTTATATGCAACAATCCGTGCGACCGAGTGGTGACTTTTTGTTACAAAGGGAAAGTTGCAAAAGATTGCATCTATATCAACTTCATCTCTTCTCACTGCAACTGTAGGCCAATAAGTCAGTTGGTTGGTTTCTTATTCATCCAAGCCAGTATGCGATGTTGTTAGGTGAAAAAAAAATCCACCACCAGACCTACAACTAGTAACCACAAAAAAGTTTCTTTTGTATCTCTACGAGTATATTTACCTATATGTACAATTGTACATACATAATAGTCATAGACTGCATAGTATTCGCTAACGTATAGACATTTGTTGTTGTATTTATTTATTATTGAACACTTTAACCGAAGATTAGTTTGACTAATTTAAATTTCTCAGACAGCAATTGTTTTTTTTTTTTTGTATTATTATTTTGATTTCTTGGCTGGGTCTCTTTGTATGCGGCCTAATTCAATTCGATTTGTATGACAAGAGGTTCAAATTACCACACCAACAAAATTATGGGTGGTTAAGTTAGGCACTTCCTTAAATGATAACTTAAGGCCGATCTTTGGGCAATAGTTCGCGGACAATAGGGGGACTAATGGAGTATGAAAACAATTAATAAAAAATAAAAGTTAAGACCGAAATTGGTTCTAAATTAAATTTATTCTTGTGGGGTTTCATATACATTTAGCACGTGAGCTGTTCAATTATATGTGGTTTGTGATATTGATAGAATAAAAATTAATTTTCGTGAATATGATAAAAGAACAGTGTTGAAAACATTTAAATGAAATCTAGGAAACTTGGAAAAGGTACATTTGTGATATGTTTAACAAATTAAGGCAGAGTTTTAATAAATAAAATAGGTAATCATATTTGAAATTTAGTGAAAAATAATGAAACACGGAATAACAAAAGCCTTTGTTATGACATCAACATATTTACTTCTCATATATGTGTACATAGCTATACTATTATGGACAAGTCTTGCGTTCGTTATAAAATCGAATTCGAGATTTTAATCAAACTTGACATTATGGAAAACGAAAAAAAGGGGTTCTTGGAATTCGGTCTGAACGAGTGGGTGTATTTATTTAATTTAATTGCACTATACGTTTTGTGGTGCAAGAATAGATTTATACATACGAGTATTTGCCGAAAATGGTTTGAAGAAAAATGTATTGAATTTTTAGAATTTAAAGAAGAATACCATTTAAAATTTACATAGCAACATTGATTTTGAAAAAACTAATTTTGAAAAAAATAAACTTAAAAACAATAAATGATTCTTTTTTCCAGCTTTTGAATTTGAAATTAAGTTGTTTAAAACTTTTCGCTAAAATAATTTAATTTAAAGTCACTTTAGTCATTTAAGAGATTTCTAGCTTTTGTAAACGCTATAGCATTGCCGTTTTTTTTCTGTTTTTTTTTCGGTTTAAAGTTTTTTTTTAGAAACTAATCAATCCCAATTAAACGCGGAGAAGTAGCCTCTCATAAGACCTAAACTACACCCTCTAATCTTTTTTCACAGCTTATGCATTCGTGCGCACAAGTAAAACAAAGAGTATTAAAAAAAAAACAGAAAATTGGAAAACTAAAAGTGGCCACATTTAAATAATTTGGATCAATCACAGAATTTTGACATTCCCTTTAGCAAACTAAAAAATTTTACAAGTACTTTTAGAAAAGTTGTTGTGCAATAAATTAATAAATTTGGCTAACAAAATATTTGTTTTTTTTTTCAAAAACATATTTCTTGGAAAGTTTTGATATGCATGCAAGATGGAACCTATTTTATAAAAAATTGTATCACAATCCGTCAAACCCGTTATGAAAAAATCAAAAACCAAAAATCCAAAATGACAAAACCTAGTACCACAGGTACCGTTAATAAAAGTTTTCATTTATATATAATATTTTACGTGGAAAAATTTCAACAACATCGTAAAATTCGTTTTCGAGATAAATAAGTTTTGTCACGAAACCTTAACCTTAAATCTTATATGGAGGTAATTATTATGGAATTACCGTAAAATCTCAAGTTCAAAGGCTTAAGAAAATTACTTGACTGACACATAGATCAAAAGACCAACAGACCAACTGACAAACAGGTAGACAAACAGATTTGCGGAACCCACTTTTTCGAGTTCTCTATTATTGAAATGTAAGGTCTGATTAATAACGCGAGTTTGATTTTTTTACAAATCCAAAATTTAAGAGCATGTCAAAAAAGAAAAATATGAAATATGTGTAAATTTATGAACGGTAATTAAAAAACTAAGAACGTACTAAAATTTGTAATCATATATTTTTTGTGTATTCCAGCAGAAGTGTAATTTCTGGTAGCTGATGGATTGCCACAAAATTTCGGCATAATATAAAGTTTTTCACAAAAATATCGCATTAAATTTTTAATGATGAATTTAAATGATAGCTAAGTTTACTTATAAATTGACACCTTTACTCCAATTTACAGCCATACGATTTCTGCCCACAGTTAACTTTGTCTAGCCGTAAAATGTAACCGAATAACTAAAGCATTATGTAACTCAAAACATATATAAACCGATAAGATCTATCTCTCATTTTGAATGAAACATTTGATTCAAAATATCTAAATCTTAAGAAAGTTTTAGTCTCATGTGATGATTGAGAAAGTGAAATCAAAATCAAACATCTCAGCAGCAACAGCAAACACTTAATACGCGAAACACTTCATTTGGTTAAGGTTTACATTTTTTCAGATGATAATTCTCATACATAAACATTTATTTCGAAGAGTTATTATTATTACACATTTACATATTTATATATATATACATACATATATTGTTTATTGGCATTGTCATTTTAATTCACAGGTAGAATTAAATAATAATAACAAAAAAAAAGAAAGTTGAGGTGCTCTGAACTCACTTTCGTTTTTGTTGTATTCTTAAAGTCACCCAACGAAAAAAATCGATGACCATCAGTGATCGAGAGATTCGCATTGAGCAGTTAATGTGTAGAATACTTATAATTAAAATTAAACAAAGTAATAACGATATCGAGCAAAAAGTGAAAAAAGAAAATAAATTATCGCAATCATGAGTCATTTCATCTTTGTCCAAAAAATTTGTGTGATGTCGTGCGATGCAATAAATTCATACTTTATGTTTACCTGTTTCAGATAACCAAAACAATGCCAATTAAAAGATTTATTTCCTCCTATGTCCGCTATACACATTATAAACAAACATTAACGAATTTAATGGCGGTCGGTCGGTTTGTATGTATAGCAGCCGGCGCAGCGGCGGCGTGGTTTGCGGCCGCATTGAACCCCAGACGGAATCTAAATCAGTTCACTATACCTCATGTGTTACGTAAGTTTTCTCAAGATTACATTTTTTGTTTAAGCAAAATAGGAAGCATTTTGTACTGATGAAGTTTATTATAAGTTAAGTAATCGGCTGTGTTTCCAGCTTCATAATAAAGGTCCAACATAACCATTATTATCCTATCGGATTTATATTCAAATCATGCATCTACATACGTATATTGTACAATCACAATAATGCGCGTGGTGCGGTTGAATTTAGCGGAATCGAAAATCCAAGAGAAAAGTGAAATTGTGTTTTTTTTTATAAGTTTACGAACAAGAGAAGAAAACACTAAACATTATGTCTTACCACAGTTTAAAACACATAACTAAATAATTAAAAAAAATATACATATATCATTGAGAAGTAATAAACGCCTGATTATAAGGAATTCAAAAAAACAACTAGTCAATGTTCAATTCCGAATCGCATGGTAAGAGGGGGTTTTTAAAGAAGAGCACAATTGTGTGACCTACATTCTGTGGTTTTTGATAAGATTTTTTATACTTTCTAGGTTACTAAATGTCATTATGATCCCTATGATACATCACAACATTTCCAACCTGTGAAAATTACCGGAAATATTCATAAGTACATAGTGAAACCGATCTTAGCCAGAAGGAAAATTGACACACAATAATTACCGAAGAGGCTGGACCAACAACTCTTATTAAGAGGGAGGCGCTAATCTACTTGCAGAAAAACAGAGGAAGTGGTTTTGTGTAGTCGCGAATCGAAATAAAATTTAGAATGCTTCGGATGAGAATAATTAAAATTATTTCCATTTGGTTGTTCCGACACATTTTTTTATGAATTTTTTTTACTGAATTTTTTTTCAACATTTATTTTGAACAATTTTTTTTATTCACAATTCATTTTTTGATCAATGTATACTCGTGATGGTTCAAAAACATTTTCACTTGGTTATTCCCTGACGATTTTTTTGCAACAATTTTTCTTGCCATTTTTTTGGGACAACTTTGCTTCGACGTTTTTTTATTGACAAAATTTATTTTGAGAAAAAAAATTCATAGACAAACATTTTTTAATTTTGTTTTTTCAATTTTGTTATGTATTAAAATACAATGCTGTTTTAAAATTCCTATAAACCCAAAAACTTTTAATCAATGGTGCCTGTTAGGCAAGTGATCATACCCTAAGCGGAGAAAAGGAGCTGCGTGAGCGGGGCAGTGTCAACTAGTAAATCTATATTCAAACATGTTTAAAACAACAGAAGTTTCTGAAAGAAAAAAAAATGCAAATAACTTAACAAAAAATTTAACTACTTTTGAACGGTTTTTTTTAATAGCGGCCAACGCACAATACTTACAGCCACGCCATTTTTATGTTAAACGTATCTATAAATTCCAATCGTAGGATTTAAGAAGTGTGATATAGCTTTTGGAAATTAATTTTTTGCCTCTGGCCACATAACCAGGAGAAATACAAAGCAGATGTTTTTTTTGACAGTAGTTGTTGTCTTGTTCACATCAAACAGGGACATCAGAAAAGAGACAGTTTTCCTCATTCAACCAAATTTTATATAAAAATTATGTTTGGTCACCTTGACGTATACGCATTATTTTTAAACAAAGTTACGTTTATTTTTGTTTTTGTAGAAAAACCACTACTAAAATGAAAGTTCAATAAATAAGGTAGGACCTAAGAAGGAGGGAGGGACCGACATTCGAAAACAAGCCGATTACACACAATGAATCAGGTATTGATACTTTGAATGTACTAAATGTTCCCTCCCTCTATAAGAATATATGTATATTATCTCATGGAATCCAGAAGATCGCAATTGCATGATGTTACCCACAGTTAAAATAACCCTTCTTCTCAGATGATAACAGGCCAAACATGGTGAGTTTAATTTTTAAAGCCAGCTATGGTAAGAGCTTTTAAGAAAGATACAGTTGGTATCTGCACGGTTTGTTATTTGGATGAAGTGGACAATACTTTATTACCTTATGGGCAAATGTCTAATTTATAAAAAATTGAGATTGAAAAGTTTTGGTAATGAGATACAATTTTATATGTACGAGTATTTTCAATGAAATAAATTTATAAAATCTAATCTAAATCTATTATCTAATCGAGACTACCAAATTAGCGCTATAATGTAAATCTGGCAGAATATTCTTACATATATAGAATTCATTCTTGTCTTCAAAAGCGTCCTTTTTTATTGTGGTATCATATTATACTTTGAAAGACCGTTATTTTAGTAAAAAGGGGGCCCTTTGCCTGAATTCTGGATCAGAAACTCTATTATATCCTTTCCTCCTTACTTAGCTTAGTATGTATGTATGTTTATTATGCAGGTTCACATTCTTAACGACTTTTTTAATTAAAAAAAAAAACTAAACTTTGGCACTTAGGCGCTTTTTTTTTAGGAGGGCTTTTAAGTTTAAGAGTCTCTAAACTTAAAATATCCTCTCCCTTTAGTTAAAAAAAAAAGGAAATTTGTATGAACTAGTGGGGTATGATTTTTTGAGTTAAGAGGCTCTTAAAGTTGAGAGCGCTCGGTGAATACCAGCCTTAGTCTACAAACAGTAGCTAAACCTTATACTTGCTTGGTGCTTGTACATTTTTTCTTTACGAACAATATATTGAACTAATTCGATCAAAGAGAGAAAAAAAAACTAATTGCCAATTTGTTGATTAACGCTTTAGTTTATGAACTAGAGTAAAATACAAAGTCCGAATATAAAGTAAGTTCAAAAAAATATTTTGTCATTATAACCTCTATGGACTTAAAACAGCTTATGTACATATTTAATAATTGCATCGAGAACGAAACAAAAAATGCACACAATTTCAGTTTCGTGCTCATTTATTTTTTTTGTTTAAAACAGTTATGAATCATGAGTTCTTGATCTTAAGCCAATAAGATTATTTATTAGTTCTTAATACCACTTTTGACAATTTGAACATTGAATCATATTTTTATCTTATATATGTGACTCAGTTTTTTTTTCACAGAAAATAACTAATTAAAACAAGATAAATATATTCATCCAAACCCATGTCAATTCTGTTTTCAAAAGAAAAAGAAAAACAGGTATTTATTTATTTCAATGTAACATAAATTCCCTGTCCAAATGAAATTTAATCGAGTTTTAAAATAGGAGAAACCAACACCTTTTATAGTCCAAGCTTGATTTTAAAAATAAACTAAGAAAACTGGTTCTTGTTTTTATCTTAAAGTTGGTATTTTTCCCTTTTTTTGTAAGCAACAATAACCCCTTCACTTATTGTAATATATAATTTAAGAAAAAAACAACTTCAAGGATATTCGACTCACTTTTGTTCCTGCCTTTGTTTTGCTACGATGCGATGAGAAGAACTCTTAATCCATAATCCAATTAAATTTTCAGAAATTCGTAATACTTTTCTTCGTTCTATAGTGTGTAAACAGTCAGTTCAAAAACCCGATTGAAGGAGAATTCTCGAAAACCGGGAAGGCGTAAAACTTTTAAATTTAAATGTTTAGTCGAAAAAGGGACACAACACTCAATGCACCAGACTCAACAAGTCGGTTCACAAAAACTCAACTTTTACGCGAAACTTTGATAAAGTAGATACAACTGTTGTTCAAATGAAACTGAAATTGATATAAACAACCGCAACTTATTCGTGTTTTCGGGAAAATTTTCTCCACTTGGGCTTCGACCAATAAATTACACCTTTCACTTTATGTATTCGTAAAACGAGCTGAAAAATGTACCGCAGTGCGCGCTCTCTCTCTCTCGGCTGGGTTTCTTTTCTTACAGAGATATGTATGTACTTATTGCGTTCGGAGCTTCGTTGGTACCTACTTCGACTACAGCTTTAAACGTACTAACTGGATTTAACAGTTTGGTTTTGGTTTTAAGATACAAAGATACTTCTTGTGTTTCATGCCTGGCTCCAAACTCTAACCATAGTTAATGGAGCTCTTGAGAGTTTATGGCTTCAGCTATGTGGGGACTGGAGACATTAAGGTACTCGAATGTAACGGCAGCAATGAGTGTGACAGTTTTTTGCGAGCAGCGTAGCAGCTCACACAAGAAGTGTCAACTCCTCACCTCGAGTATTATTTTTTTTGTTTCTAAATTCAATCTACCGGGACCAAAGAGGAAACACAAGCACCAAGCACCAAATGTACCAGTTCTGTAATTCTCATTTTAAAACAATAATCTACGTATGTAGCTAGATATATGTTTATATACAGCTTGAATGCCTCTGTATTTCTGGGAAGTGCAAGATGCATGATGATGCAGCATACCACCATTAGTAAGTCAGTTAACCGCGAATTGTTTTCCACCTTCCGGTTTGATTTCTGTTCACATGACTTTTCCTGTTTTTGTGCGGGGGAAATATATAGTGTAACAGTTAAATGGGAACACGAAGAAACCATTAAAAATTAGGAATATACCTAATCTGATGACTTGCAGGAACGAGGTTGTTGTATCTACATACATATCTATTAAAAAAGTCTGACATCATTGAACCATGTATATTTTTGTTATTTGAATAAAACCAGAAATGGGATTTAGAAAAGAAATTAGTTGAAATGACTATGTTCGAAAAGGGGTAGCTACCATTTATAGAGAATCATAAATATATCACGCGAGTATCGTTTCAAAGTGGATGTGGTTATTCTTTATTTTTTGTATATTTTATCTTTTCATAACCATAAGAACCAGAGTTCAACTAACCACTTATTCTTGATTTTTAAAATTTGAATCTGACATCAGAAATTGTATACTAAGTTTCTAAATATATTGTAGAACAGAAATGAAATTGTTGGATTTGTACCTAGTTGCTGGAAATATTTAACTAATTCCTTTAAGAGAAGTTGTTTTTTTAAGTTCGTATACAACTTACCATGACTTCCATACGAATTTTATATGGGAATGGCTAAGCAGTTTTTGATTTTATCTACATAATATACTATAGGAATCTTACATAATGTAGATCCAAGTTTTCGTCCTTGTGCGGATGTCAATTTTCGAGACATCCGAGATCGCTTAGATACATTTTTTTCTTTTTTTAATAAATAGATTTTACAAGTACAAAGAACTAATTTGTAATACCGATCGAGAGGGGGAATCGAGATACAAACGTTAAAAGTCAAAAACGGAAAAGTAGACGTTTAAAAAACATTTTGCAAGAAAACATGATAACTAGTAAACAATTTTATTTTATGTTCGAGGAATTTATTTTGTATTACTTGTTTTTTTGACGTAAAAATTAAAAAAAAAGATGCAAAAAATTTAAATCATTTACATAAGAAAGTGTTTGATTTTGATTTATTCCATTTGCCTTCAAATATTGCTTATTGCTTAATAATTGTCAAGCCATAAACTGTCAAATTCCACTGAAAGATTATAACGATTTTGATGGATTAAAAAACTTCAGAAATATCAATTCAATTTTTTATTAATTTTTTCCCCGGAATCAGTTCATTGTTCAAAAACATGAAACCTTACATCAGAATAGAGGGACTTATATGATCTGATCAGTTGTAAAACATTGGTGTTGAACAACTTGATGGAAAAAATAATTGTAAAGCCTAGCCTAGCAGATCGCTTTTCAGCGAAGGGGTACGCAGCTCTAGCTAATTTTTTTTTTTTTTTTGTAACTCTATATAAACATCTGTCAAAATTTAGCGAGTGAAATTAATGTCCCGCACATTATTCTAGAGCTAAATTTTGACATTTGCTTCATTTATTCTTTGACGAGCCATATGGAAGTTTTTTTGCTAAATGTATAAGAAAATATTTGGAAGTTGAAGGAGGAAATGTGCCTCAAACACAAAAAAAGATGCACGGAAAAAAATCATCATTTTCCGTAGATGTAACGCGCTTGGGCATATAATTCGTGACTTTTTTTGAAAATCAATAAGTGCGATAGAGATTAAAAATGACAAAGAAAAATAACTGAAATTAACTTACCGTTTTTGAAAATCAATGCGTGTGATAGAGTTGAAAAATGAGAAAGAAAATAAATGTTCCATAAGTCGTGAAGCAGAAAGTCATCTCGGAGGAATTCGAAGATCACTGTACACATAAAGAAGGTAATAATTTGTATATGAAAACTATAGTACTCTCATGGTGGAAGTCGAATGGGGCGACATCCAAGGTACGCCTGCAACCCTTACTCTTTTTTTTTGCGGAGAGCTTATGGAGGTTTTTATCGATATTTATTGATATTTTTTGGATGCAATAATCCAAAAAATAGTCTCCTCTTGCCCCTACCACCAATTTTCGACGCTTAAAGACTCCCCAAATCCCCAAATTTTACACCTCAAATTTTGCAGCGCCACCACAAGGGTCCGCGCAACCCTAAAAAAACTCGCCATGATAGTACTATAATTTATATATACAAAGGGTAATATCATTAGAGTTTCATTTTTGTTCTCTACTGCGCATCTATCAAAATCGTAGCCTCATTTGTTGTTGTGCCATGCTTGTTGTTGTTGGATATTGTTGTTTACAAAATTACCCATTCGGCCATATTGAAATTTTGTTGTTGTGTTTATGTGTTAATACACCATGCCGGCCATCTTTATTACCCTTTTGACAGGTCTCGTTTGCGAAAACCTGCGCAAGATATTACTTTCTTTTTGTGTACTGTGTTCGAAGATGAGTGGTGCATAATTTGATTGCTCATGTAACACTTTAGTTAATATGGTATTGCGTCATATGGAATTCCACTCTCCGTAAATGTCATTTATCATGTCACTTTTGACATTTGTGCCCATCTTGAAGTTAAACCGAAACTTCAACTTATTTCTTCTAAACAAAAACTAGATCATCTATTTATTTCTCCCAGTAGTCCAAACAAATATTTCAAGATTTCTTTCCATTTTGATTCGTATACTCCAACGTCTCCCGACATGGCCGACCGATTAACTCAACTACAGGATACCGTTAATCAGGTTTGTAGTAAATCAATATAATTAACGCATCAGCCCCTTATCAACTTTATTACATCAATCTATCTAGCAAGCAGAACATTTTTGTAATGCTATTGGTATCATTCAACAAACTTCATATCCCAGCAAATTTCCGATTTTCGATCGTACGGGAAATCAAACACCCGTTCAGAATCAACAACAAGATGACTTTGCCCAACTGTTCGCTCAATTGATTTCCCGCTGTGCCAAAGACATCGACACTCTTATTGAATCTCTACCCAATGAGGACAACTCCACTGAGTTGCAGAATCAAAGCCTCAAAAGATTGGAGGCAGAAAATCAAGAATCATCGGAACGCCTTGAGGAGATCGTCCACAAAGGAGAATTGTTGCTAGAGAAAATTCAAATAGCTTTAGAAGACATCGCCCAAGCTCAACTAGACATGCAAATAACATTCAAAAATAACAAATAAATAAATAAATCTGTATTATTTTTGTATGTTTTATTAATAAAGTACGAGTTCAAAACACTTAATGCGTCATAATTAATATTTACAGTTAAATAAATGTCCACTGATGGAGGAGGATAGTCGAGATAGTTTCTTCCGGCATCCACTTACAAATTAAAGTATTATAATTTTTACTCTGATTTATTATTATTTTTTTTTTTTAATTTTGTTTGTACAAGTATTTACATTGAATTCTTAAGTTTAGACGATAATGCATGAGAAAAATAATGAGACACATCGCTCACACCTGCTTCCACAAAATTAATTGTATAAGTATTCTTTGTATGTTATGTAATTAAAATTTCACAATTTTACGTTCATCTTACTCGCTTTGTTTCTTTTAGAATTAATTTGCATTACACATTTACACAAAATTTACTAATTTATAATTAATATTATATTTTATATTTATATAAAAAAAGGAATCTTACATTTATAAAACTAAAAGTATATATATATAATATTTATTATATTAATAACATGACGATGTTATGGTGGAAGAAGGATGTGAAAAGGACAACCGATAAAAGGAAGGAAGGATAAGAAAAACAAAAATTATCAAAGCGGGAGAAAACAATTTTTACAAAAAATTAAAAAAAAAACATTAGTCCAATAAAATTAATTTTGAAATTAATTGAGCGTTCCTCGGCATCCTTGAGCTCCACATAAACAAGGAATCTTTTCGTCTTCGAGAGGAAATTTATAATCGTATGTTATTTCCTCGTTAACACCAATCGGTTGTTTTGAGTAGATGACAATTTTTTTTTCAGATTCAATTGTTATTACCTTTGCGTAACAATTGGGCTAGAAATATATAAAAAAAAATACAATTAAAATAACTTAACACAAAAACTTATTTTTTGTATACTACAATAATTAATACATTATTAATACTGATGCATATTGCTTTATATTATTAGAGAGATCTCTTAATCATAGTGCTAGGAAGGAAACGCCTATTACGAACTTCTTTTAACATGGACTTCCACATTCCACTGTCGATTCTGAATCATAAGAATTTTAACAAAAGTGCAGTATTGCAATGAAGAACACTTGTTTGGTAATACTATGTATGGTAGAGTGTGTTTCTCTACTTATCTATGAGCGTGAGCTTTTTGAGCTATGACTGAGTCCTATAAAATTTTGAGCGCTCGGTGAATACCAAGCAGAATGTTGAACTTGAGAATTGCTTAAATTATCAAAACGACATGCTTTTGAATTTTTTTCCAACCATTTGTTTTGAACTATTGGTGTATATCAAATTAATTGTTGAACGCGTGAATCCGATAACAAATTAATAAATATTTTTATTCACTTAAAATATTTACTAATTTGAGAATTGTGTGTTTATGATTATAATGTACCAATATTTGAAAAATAACCCGATTTTTGATTGCATCCCATAATTTATAAAATAATGAATATTTTTTATCAATTGGGTATACTTATTTAAGTCAAGAGCAGTAAGCAATATTGTTAATACAAAGCTATGAAATTTTAGATAAAATTATTTTTACTTACATTGCAACTATGATTAATGAACCGCGCCAAATTTCCGCATTTGGTGGCATCAATAATGGTTTCCAAATCAATACGGAACAAATACGAACTACCAATTCCAATGGCTTCGTACTTTGTCTCACGCAAATCTGCCACAATTGGCCGAATCATTTGACCAACATACTCAATTACCATTTCATCGGCAGCTATTGGTTCCATAGCAAATAACCCCCAATCGTGAATAGCCGATTTGGCGAATTTCAATTGTTTTTTGCGGAATTTCAACTGATTGAACTTGAGTAACTCAGATTCACCAATTGAAGCGAAAGCGGTAAGCAATCGCCGTTGATTAGAGCGTGCCTCACGCGAAATACCTTGCATTTTTGATACAACCTTAGATTGTGCCTGCGCCTGATCTTCCAAATCATACTTGGACTGATTGGTGGCATTCGCTTTTGCATGATGGTATTTGTGCTTGGCTTTGTCTTTGACGTCGAGTTTGTAATAACCTTCGGTACGAGCACATCCGGTTTGATGTTTCTTCAGTTCGTCTTCCTTTTTGCGTTTCTTGGAGGGTGGTGGTACTAATGAACGATCTGTCACACAGTGATCCACCCAATGAGTATTGTTCAGCCAAAAGCTTTAAGTAAAACATTTAATAAAATTAATTTAATACGGGGAAAGGAAAAACTAAATGAATTTCATACCCATAACGATCTTCTTGTAAATGTTGCTCATAGCTCCTTCGAATGTAATCGGCATCTTCGGCATCAATACCACGCGTAAGAAACTCATAGAGCAACATCATCTCTTGGGTAGCATCTCTTTGGGGAAACACTTCCGACGATACAAACGAACTGCGTTCCAGCGCAAGAGCCGCCGAGGATGTCGTCTTCCATGGCACAATTTCCGTTTCTTTTGCTGCCTTCTTTGAAACTTTATCAACAACCGATTTTTCTTCGTCCTTCTTCTTTTGTGCTCGCACTGAATCTTTCCTTGGTCGACCAGGACCATACTTAACTGGAGCACTAGAATTAACCGCATCTACTTCGACCCCTTCAGTTTTTTTCACAACTGGATGCGACGTATATCCATGATCATGTGCCAGGTAATTATTTTGGGTATTGGAGTCTGAAGATTTTGACTTGACATCGTTTTCGTCTGACTTAGGAGGTAGCGAATAACAGTGCTCCAGTGCAACTTGACTAGCTTGACTCGCTTGACTAGATCCACCATCTGAAGATGTTGGCGACATCTTAATCGTATCCGGTATACTGTTTTCTCCGTCCCGGACAATGTCACCAATAAAACCATTGATTGTCTTCTTTTCTTTGGTGGGCGGCAGCGGTTTTGCAGGTTTTGCCTGTACAATTGGTTCTTCTAGTGGAGGCTTCGGAGGCACCACAACTGGAATTGGTTGTGCCTTCTTCGCCTTCGATTCCTTGGTCTTTTTCGGTTCAGTCTTCGGTTTTGGTGGAGATTTATCCGTTTTCTTCGCCTTTGTAGGTTTTTCTTTTGTTTCTTTTTTCTTAGTGAATTCAGATGTAAGAGTTACTCCAGGCGTAGGCGGTACTTTAGTAATATCAGGCGTTTGAGGAACATCAAGACTATTTGATTGGGGAATAACCACTGACAACTTCTTGACTGCTGGCTCACTGACGGTTGGTGGCTTCGTTTCGGGGGTTTCCTCTTTTTCTTCGCGGGCCTTGCGGTCCCTTTCTTCAAGAAACTCTCTCTCAATCTGAGCCATATATTCGGTATTTCGCCTTCTCTTTTCCTGGTATTCTCGCTCTTCATCTGAATCACTATAGATTCTATCATAGTCAAAGAAGGACTTTTTCACTTCTTTTTGTTTTTCAGGTGATTTTTTGATGTCTTCTATTTCATCCGGCTCTGGTTCTTCTTGACCACCAGGTGTTGGTGGTGCATCCGGTGGCGGACTCATACTTATTTCTTCTAAATCCGATGAGAACGCCAACTGATTGACAACAGCTGTTTTATTTGGCAACGTTTTCTCATCTTCAGAATCTGAATAGATATCAACTTTTCGCTTGCGCTGTTGTTCTTCCTCTGTCTCCGTTTTGAGATGATTTTTCTTTTTAAGGTTGATCTTCTTCAAGTCCAAGTCTGAGCCTGAGCTAAGATCTGACGCAGTGCTTGCATTGTCGTCATCTTCGCTATCGTCATCATCTTCTTCCTCCTCACCATCATCTTCTTCTTCCTCTTCTTCGTCACTGGTAGAGAAGAAACTTGAAGAGCTTCCTTTACGTTTTGTTCTGACGGCGGCCTCTCTACCTGCAGCAGTACCTGCTCCTCGCTCTTCAACAGCCGATCGACGGTTGTAGGTGAGAGCATTGGCGCTGTCCTCTTCTTCATCAGATCCCTGCACCATCTCCTCTTGATCACTCAAATGCTTTTCGGTTTCGTCAGTGTCCTTTGCAATTGGACTAGGAGCCCGTTTTCGTATTCTTCGGAAAGATGGCATTTTGGGAATTGCCGCCCGCAGTCCCAGACTTGTGTAGTTGTTAAAGTCTAGATTGTCACGATTGCTATTTATCAGGGCATTTATGTCAGGAGCCTTTTCTATAGGTTTAGTGCAGGTCCCGGGCGCTGTTTCCACTACAACATCTTCTTTTTTGTTCTTTTTTCTACCCTGCTCATCCCACCACGCCTCAAAACTTTTATAGGCTGTGTTCTCGATCATTTTCTTATTGAAGTCCCGTTTGAGGATCTGTTTCAGCTCTTCACTAACTCGATCCACAACTTCTTTTATGGATTGTTTGTACGGATCGTCGTAGTTGTAGGCAGCTTCTCTGTACTCATACTTGTAGGGGTCATAGTATGGATCGGTTGTGCCAACGTAAGCTGCTTCGTGTGGAAGAAGATGAGGGAAACCAGGCATGTAAGATTGCATATACGCTGGATGAGGGAAATACTGCGCTTGTTGTTGGTACTGCGGGTAGCCATCGGTGGAATAGTATCCGTATGCTGTGCCAGCTGTTCCTGGATAGACATATGAGGAACCTGGCATAGGTGGATACGCAGGATCATCTGGAGGATTGTTAGGTGGCAGCGGTGGCTGCAGTGGTGGAGGTGGTTCTTCCTCTAGTTTGCCATCGTGAGAGGACAAGCTAGAAAGCGACATGCGATCATCATCCTTTTTGGAACGAATTGGACTGTTGGCTTCTTTCTTAAGCAAAATATCATCATCGCTGGAGGAAATGTCGCTGGCATTGTGCTCCGTGTGCACGACTTTTTCGACTTTTTCCTTATGTTTATTCTTTTTCGATTTGGGCTTTTTGGACTTTCCATTATCGGGTCGATCCGATTCAAGAGGAAGTTCGCCTTCTTCTCTGCTTTTGTCTTTTTCGTGTTCAGAATCACTGCTTTCCATTTGAAGAAATGGCGGTGCATTACCAAAAGACTTACCCTTAAACATCATTGCAATTCTTGTGTCTAAGTCTACATTAGTGTGATCAACCTCTGCCGAGACGGTAGCCTTTTCGCCTACATCTTGACTTTTTTTAGATTTCGATGATGATTCCTCATCGATTGATGTAGGGAAAGATTTGTGCTGTGTGTCCTTAGGCCATTCCTCCTTTGGTGGTGGCGCTTCTTCCTCAGGTTCATCCCAGTTTGGACTAGCCTCTGGTGGCGGCGGTGGAGGTGGTGGGGGTGGCGCTGTAGGTGCCTGTGCTGACCACGATCTTCCACTTGCCGCTGAAGTCCAGCTACTTTGCTGTGGTGGCACTGGTGGGTATGCATGGTACGAAGCGTGGGGTAGTGGAGGCGCATGATACCCATAGCCTCCAACTGCTGGCGGGAGCGCATAACTATTCACTGGGGACGCATACAGATGATTGCTATGAGATGGCAGCGAGTGTCCAGTAGTCGCTGATGATTTAGATAGCTCATCATAGTCCATTCGTTCGCTTCGGCTGGAGTAACGGCTACTGCTGTACTTACTCCTATCACGATCCTTGCGATCTAATTCCCTTGAAATTTCGCGGGTCCTATCCCTATCACGATCCCGATCTCTATCCCTATCCCGATCACGACGATGCTCTTTGCTTCGATCTTTGGAACGATCACGTTTATGATGGTGGTGATGATGATGTTTACGATCTTTATCATGTCGACCTTCTTTCTTTTCATAGTATTTATCACGATCACGATCACGGTCACGACCTCGTTCCTTTTCACGAAGACGATCATCTTCTGTATACCGATCTCGACTGGTGTGCGAAGAATAATGATCGTATTCTCGATCAGCACGATAATATGCACTGCTAGTCGACGATGGATCTACAACATCTTTGGAATAGTCCTGAAGATATTCCCCCGATGAATGATGAGTCGGTGGAAGTGGTGGTGGTTGTGGATGTGATCCAACACCAGTTGGAAGAGGAGGTTGAGTCGCTGCTGTTGTTGGTGGAGGAGCCGGAGGTTGTGCTGCTTTGTTTTTGTTTGTCAACGATTCTATGGTTTTCTTGCAGATAGTACCGAATGGATCATGGAAAACACTCAAAATCTGAAAAGAAAAAGTATTTTGCAATTAATCAGATTTGCTCTGTTGGATCTGAAAGTGTTCGTAATAATATATTTTTTAAATTATTTTTTGAATTAATAAACATTTAAGTGGTAGAGTTTTGATTTGTTTTTTGATATGAAAATGTTAAAGGATTTTTTTTGGAAATCGTCAGAATATCAAATAGGAATTTAAATTTTCGACCACCATACCCTTGTAGGTTTGCTGCTATCTTGAGTTAAAGAGTGAATTCGTTTTTCACGCAAAACAACCGAATTTATGGTTTTATCGAAAAATAAAAAAACCTATATTTCACATGAAGAATGGGTTCTATAAATTTGTATTTAACATATTTTTGAATATTTAGTGTATTGGAAGAGTTATTAACAATTATAACAAAAAATTGATATTTGTGTGAATAGTGTAGGGAAGTTAGTGATGACTCTAATCTTCATCTTCTTTTACTTTTACTTGAACTCACGTTGGCCTTGGTACGGTGTAACCTGTGAGGTGAGGTGAAGTGTTGGTAAAATTCATGTTTCAATTAATTTTATGGGCGCTTTAGTGAATAAAATTTATTGGCATCGAAAATGTATATATCATGGCAACTGGGTAGCTACAAGGAACAGAGAAACATTTTTTTGCATTTCCAGTTTTAGAAGATGGGAAAAATTCGGTGGGAAATTTTATTCACAAAAGGCCACGAGTACGCTGGTATCAGTATGTTATTGGGATGTTAATAGGGATGTAACTTTGCCTTTTGACCGGAGGAGTTGAACTCTAATAGATTTATAGAACATGTTGATTTAAGAAGTGTTGTCACAACATGAATAAAGAATATACTTTTGGCTTTTAAAAATTCTGGCCCGACGAAGTTTAAAAAAATCGAACAAATTTAAGTCGAGATAAACCATTGAGTATACATCGAAACGAGCTTTATATGGCTTTAATAAAATTCTGGATTTCTGGAAAACTGATTAAGTGTGTAGCATGACATTGGAATATACGCCGTGTTATTAAATTTAACAAAGCCGTCACGTAGGATGCCCAGGATATCAATGCAATAGCTTACGAAATTTCAATATAATCTCGGAGAAGCGGCAGGAACAATTTAAAACCGCGAAGTTTTCAACTTTTTAAAAATTCAATTATAGGTATTCGGGGTTGAAGTTGAAAATTATGGCATACTTTCTTCCCCTTTTTTGTTGATTGTTATGATTCGACTGAGACTACAACGATCCTACTTCAGTGCAGTGAAGGATCTTCCAGCTCATGGGGCATTTTTAGATCACTTTTTACTTTCACTTTTTCGGTAATTTTTATTCAGAATTTTCACACATCTATGTTTAAAGTGCTCGTTGTCCCTTCCTTGATTAAGAACTATTCGGTGACTTCTGCGGGGCTTCGTACCTTTGGTTGACATGCTATTACACCCCCATGATCATTCAAACTAAGACTTCCAGAACTCATATAATCAGATCTCGTGGTTGTCTATCGAATGCTTTTTCAAAATCCACCAATAAAATTATGCAAATATCTTGAGGAATCCCGATATTTCTCAATTGTGATTTTTACACTTTGCTTGATTTGTCTGCAACAAACCTGTCATATAGCCGCATTATTTTTCGCAGACCGACGTCTGCCATCTTTATTCATAATTCAGAGGGTATCTTCTCTGGTCCAGTCGGTTTTTTTGGGAGTTTTTCAACGCAGATCTAATTCCTTCAACATTAATGTCGTACATTTTTTGGGTTTTCACTATTAACAACACTGCCAGTAACAAGTTGGTAACACCGATATGTTTAGTCAATACCGAGGATGCACTTAATTCAATTCAATGTGACACTGACGTTCTTCAAATATGTAGATTCGGCTAGTTCGTTTCTAATTTTTGTCGAGTACAAATTTTTATCTTGCACCAAATCTATAGAACACTGTGTTTCCCAATCTACATCTATCATTTCCCGAGTAATATTTTTTTCCGATAGAAGACAGCTTGTCACTTTTTTTTTGTTGCTTTTAACTGATTTTTATTAAAACCCCCAGTTTTTGGCATAATCAGTTTGTACCAGTTTGTATTGTATCATTTTTTTTTCTAACTCAATTCAAATTCTCAACTTACCTTTCCCATAACCGACTTTTGGTTGTATTTCTCAATGCAAATCCTCGACGCTTTTACATTTTCAAACACAATTCTGGCTAGTCCCAAATGCTTGTTATTTGTGGGATGATGATAAATTGTTATCTCGTCATACGGACCACATTTATCCAGCATTCCCGAAAGGAACTGTTTATCGATGTTGTCATTTAAATTTGTTATAGTTATTTCTATTGATGGCGGGTCTCCAACATAGTATTGATCAATCTTCAACCTGTAAAGAAGATGGAAAGGAATTAGAGCTTAAGCGGAGTTCTATTGTCAAAAAAAAAAAAAACCAAAAAGAGGAAAGCACATACCTTGGAACAGTCAATACCAATGGCTCCAATGGCCTTCCACGAATTCTCAACATTGGATTCCGTGGGTCACGAGGAATTACTATTGGATATGTTGGATCATTTGGAACAACCCCATCATACCGATATAATTTAATTGCACCTTTAGTGAGCGTTGGGTCGGATAGCAATTTAAAGTTTTTCGGAGGCTTAGCAACGCCACCGACCCCAACTGCTGGTGGAATGGAACTAGGAACACCTCCACCCGTGCTACCACCTGCACTCGAATGCGCCATAGCTCGGCTATGCGACTCCATAAGACCACTTCCGTTCATCTAAAAAAGCTGCCGATCAATTTGATCAATTAGGGGGACAAATACCCCAACAACAAAAAAAAATCCGCGAAAATTGCCAAACCAAAGCAAAATGTCAAAAAATGCCCTCCAACACCACAGCACAGCACCTAACCTTAAATAGTACACAAAAAAAGAAAAATATTTTCGAAAGTTAATTAAATTTTGCCGATGCAATTGAAACCTAAAGAAAGTACAAATAATTTTATCGAATTGACTTAAAATAATTTGTATTTTTGAAAGAAAAGTGTGAATAATTTACCTTAACACGCTCCTGGCAGAAGAATTACAAGTCTTTCGACCAAAGATTTCTTCATGTTGGCTTTAATCGCATAATGCGACTAATGATTGAGTATTAACAATGAAATTTCACTCTGCTTGACTACTAGATACCTTCAATTGCAGTTTATTGGTAATTAATTTCAATAATTTGTAAAAATGAACGCAGAAATTGAATTAATAAATTGTAAGTTTTTCTCATCGAATCGATGTTCCTGTTTTTCGCCCAAAAAGTAAAAAAGAATTTATGCCAGAGCGAGATAGTGAATATCAAACGAACACCATCAAAATGAAACTTCAAAATGAGACACACACATAGTCCCGCACGTCTCATAAACGACAAATACAAATTAGAATTCGGTATTAACTTTTTTTGTGTCATTTGATTTTCGTGCTGTTGTTTCGCGTTCGTTTCCTTGTCAACCATTTTCGAACTCGTGGAAGAGAAAGGCAAAGGGGGAAGTGTCATATTTTTCAAAAATAGGAAAATTTTCCTCCTTTGAATTTTGTGGTTTTCTATTTAAATTTAAATAAAAGGGATATATTTTTATATCACTCTGCATATAAGTTGGTTAGCAAACGAATTCATTGGATAGTGTTGTGTCATTAGTAGAAGGTTTTCTAACTATTGGTCCTGGTTTTTAGTTATTTAATTAACTTGCCATAATTTTTATACGAAGGGATCGTGGCTGTTTGGACTTTGATACACAAAAATCAGTTCAGTGATTATTATTATGACAGCATTCAGCGCTAGATAGAAAATTTTACTGTTCGAAAATACCAGTGATGCCAGGATTACTTTTCAAATGTATTAAATGAGTATAATCGCTATTACACGACGACTTAACAGTCATGACTTTTCTCGAAAATTAATGGACGCGAAATAGAAGTAGAATGACACCGAACATAGATTTTAATATAGTAAGTCGATACTTAACTTCCCCTGGAAAGTGAAGCTTGTCGACCATTTTCTCGTAGGCACTGTCATAAGTCAATAGAAAAGAAGAGAGTTTGAGAGTAGTCAGTATATGTGAAAAAAAATGTGAAACTTTACGATTTTTAAAAATTAATGGATTTCTAAATATTGAGTAATACTTTAAGCAAGAACCTTGAACCAGTGCTAAACCTCAACTATCCTACCGAATTTTGAAGATAAAAAGTGCTAAATGACGGTTTAAATATTTGTGCAACTGGTATTAAGAACAAAACACTTAAAAATGTATTTCATGCACTTTGACCACCTAACTCTACCTTTGGAAACAGAGCGCAAAATATATAGAAACTATTAACTTGTAACCGTCTGTTCTTTAAAAGACTATTCAAAATGCCAACATTGGCAGTGGAAAATTGAAAAACAAATAGATACAAATCAAAACCAACTAATTTACATGCTAGTAAAACAACTATTCCTATGTTCAAGTAGTTTTTCAACTATGATTGACTATATGTATATGTATTAACCTTGCTTTTCCTTGGAATTGTGTATTAAATCATTTATAAAACTGAATTTTTTTTTTAACGAAGTTCATAAACTCCGACGACTTTTTTCAGTATAAGTCCATATGGAGTTGCAAAAGAAATAAAGATTTTCGAAAACAGAGTGGAAATGGCATAAATAAATCTATATGACTGTTTCCCGAACGCCAGAATCTTTTGAAATGAAAATAAATATTTGGCTGAATTCACTTAATTCCAATTGGTAAACAAAATCCCACTATATCCATACATAAATTTCCCTTCTTTAAACTTCATGTTCATGTCAAGAATTTCCTTCCTTCGACTTTGTCAAAATTTTGTGGTTGCATCACAGATCCCAAAATCTTTTCACGACTATTTTGCTTTTCTAACATTTAAAAAGGTAAAACTTTATAAAAAAATTATTCGAAATTGATTAATCCATCAAAGCATCACATATCCATCTTAAATTGGTCATTAGACAGTCTCTTATTTCTTAATTTTAACGTTTTTCCTCTTCTCCCATAAGCATCATGTCCTTCTTTAGATTTTTCTCAGTGCCCTCCGTGCGTGCACAGGAAGAAGAAGAGGAAGCTGAATTGGTTGATCCTCAAACTGTCTTGAGGGTAAGATAAATATTTCTAAAAAAAAAAAAACAGGAACTGTGCCTTACTTAATCTTTACCTATCCAATGCAGGAAAAGTGCGCTAAGGATGGACACATTGAGGGTCTTTACAACAAATACCAGGCATGCAATGACCGTGTTAATAGTCGCTCCAAAACTGCCGAAACTTGTTCCGAAGAGCTATTTGATTACATTGGTGAATTAGATCACTGTGTATCACACAGCTTGTGGAAGAAACTCAAGTAAAAATATATTGAGAAATCCCTAACCTATAGAACACCAAATTAAAGTAAAGATTGTTAATTCAAAATAATTAAGTTGTGTTTCTATTTTATTTTTTGTAAGACTGCGAAAAGTGTAAGAATTCTAGCTGCAGGAATGCAAATGTTTACTCTTGTTTCTTCCTTTGTTTTTTTTTTTTAAACAGTAGAGCCACAGAACCAACCTCATTATCTCATGTCGTTAGTAGGTATATTTTTTTTTTACATAGAATTATAACAAGAAATCTATTCTAATACGTTTAAATACAATTATTTAAACTTGATCGACTCTTCCAAATTTTGCGAATAACTTTTCAAATAAATTTTAGTATTTTTATTTTTTCATAGAGTTGCAGTTATTTGAAAATCAATCAGAAACAAGGTTTAATTTTCGGTAATCTAATAATACCAATTTTTTATGCAATAAATTAATAAATATATCAAAGCTTAGAAACTTTTCAAAACTACCATATTGCTGGATATGAAAGAAGTTTGCTTATTAGACAAAATTTTAGAAAAAATCTAGCTCAGAGACTCAGTTTGCCCCATTCCCAGTAAGTACTTATATGCGAAATAATCAAACGCTACGACGATACTAGTTCGTAAAAAATCCTTTAGGAATTGGGTAGGTAAAGATATCCTAAGAAAATAAAACGCACGAGTGGATCGAACCAACTTGCTCCTGGGCTTCAGTACAGAGAACGAACGTTATTAGAGAAAAATATGAAAAAGCAAAAACTTCCAACATTTGAAAAGAAGTTTGAGTTTAAAACCGAAAAAATGTATCGAAAAAATACGAATTTAAAAAAAAAAATTAAAAATCGTTAAAATATTTTTTTAAATAATTTAATATTAAATACTTAATAATATTTCTTTAGTTTTTTAAAACAAGTTTTCATCATAAGAAACTAAATTAAAAAAAAAATTACAAATAAAATGATATTTTTTTAAATCAAAAAAAAAAATAATTTTTGGAAATTTTGAGATAAATACGGCGAGACAGCAAACGTGAAAGGGGAATAATATAATTTTTACGTCTTCAAGGTCTTTTTACATTTACGATACTGCACCTGCTGTTTCAGCATAGTGTATTGTTTTGTAGCAAAAAACTAAATTTTCCTCTGCTTTGTGGAATTTTTCTCTGATGTTATGCTTGTTTTTATAACTTTGCTGCTTCAATTCTACTTTACTTAAGATAGGGTCATAATACATAATTTTAAAAAGGATGGCACCCACAGGCGTATACGGACTATTTTTTTTTTTATTGCATCTAAACTATTACAGTCTTATTTACTAACTCTTTTTAACGGGAAAGTAAAGTAACTCTGACTTTACAATTGACATTACAATGGCATACACGAGGAATAAAAGCGGAGTAATCTAAAACTTGTTCATAGAGGGAATAAGGCTGTTTTAGTATCTAAATATCATTTTAACAAACATAGTTTGAAGATAACAAAAAGGTGTAAAAAAATTTTTTTTAAGACAAATCTTTTAAATAAGAATTTGTTTCACGTGGCTTCGATGCGGTTGAATATTAGTGAAATCTAATAAATAAGACTGTTATTATTTAAGCTAAAGTTGGTTGGTTGCAGAAAGTAAATCGTCGGTCAGATCTTGGATGTAGTTTATAACAAAACAATACCCTTTAGTTTACATATAGCTCACTAGAAAGATAAATATTAAATTGAGACAGACATTCTTTAAGCTTTATTATGGAGGTGGCCCCGACTTAGTGGAGGTAGTGCTTGACTGCTACCCTGGATGTGTGGTCGAATTGAATTTATTAGTGAAATATAATAAATAAGACTGTTATTATTTAAGCTAAAGTTGGTTGGTTGCAGAAAGTAAAACGTCTTTTGGATGTAGTTTATAACAAAACAATACCCTTTAATTTACATATAGCTCACTAGAAAGATAAATATTAAATTGAGACAGGCATTCTTTAAGCTTCATTATGGGGGTGGGCCCGACTTAGTGGAGATAGTGCTTGACTGCTACCCTGGATGTGTGGAATCGATCTTCAGTCTAGGCAGCAATTTATTCTATATTCCCTTTACTGAACGCCACTCCTGGGATTTAATGAGATAATCAAAACTTAATTTCTCAATCCACTGTGCCAAAAAAAAATGTACTACCCTTCTTACAATGCCTAATTTATGAATTCCTAGGTCTTACTGGCATATATATGTTTGTGTGTATTAAAAAAAAAATCATAAAGATATCTATTCCCAGTTCCTAACACAAGCGTCTTATTTCTCGATATTTATGCTCTTTGACAAATGACTAAGAGTACAAACCATTGATATCTTTATTCAAATTATAACAATCCATTGAGTGGACAAAAACGTCTTTATTAACGCAACAGAAAACCGTTCAAATTTTTATTTGAAAAAAAACCTAATATTAATTCCGTTTCAGTTGCTTCCCTTACGCTCTGTCTTGTTTTTTTGGTGTTCCATGATGCCTTAATCCCGGGACTTGTTGGCCTAAGGGAAGTCCAATATTGAACCTTTATTTACTATTAAAAAACATATTCACGTTCCCTTATTTAAATTGATATACTGAGCTATATCTCATTGACAATTATTTTTCGAATTTCTTCATTTTATAATGAAAAATATTTAAATAAATAATAATACTTATAGATTTTATTAGTTTTATTTGTTTAATAATTAACATTTCGTATATATTTATATAATAAGATATATTTAAAAAAAAAGCTAAAACATTAAATTAAATTTTGACATAATAAGAAAGTACATACATATATCTTTTTATAAAGTGTACACTTTTTTCTTTTTATAAATATTGTAATGCCATACATATTACACAAGTATTTAAAAACAAATAAACAGAAATACTCTTTGAAATAGAATAACAATTATTGTTGTTGAATTTAAACAGATTAAAATATTTACAAAACACTGCATAATATTTTATTTTTAATAAAAGAAAACGTGAATAATAATTAATATTTTTGAAAATTAGAAATTAAAAAAAGGAATGAATTAGATTGGGGATTCTTAGTTCTTAATTTGGCGTCCATGCACCATACTCTTCATCTCATGGCATAACATTTGTGCCTACTTGTAATACACCAAAGCAAACGCTACAAACGCGGACGGGTTTGTTGATAGAAAATTTAAGAATTGGTATATCATTGTTGGAGCACTTCGAACAAAGAACCCTACCACAGTGACGACTGAAAATTCAAATGAGGAATTTAATCAATTAGATTTTTTTTAAATAATCAGTATTTCTAAATTGAACTCACCAATGATGTTTCCGCATAGTAAGTGAAAACTTAGTTCCACACTCTTGACACAAATCTGATTCAGACCATGGTGACTCCTGTTGCAGTTGGTCCAACAAATTGTGCAACAATTGATTTGTGGCTAGTTTGAAATTGAATATAGTTACGCCATCACGATTTTCTGTTCCCATGCAAGCGCGATTCTTAACCAGAACCTTACAAAGTGGTGCTTGGCCACGCATAAAAGCCAATAGTAGTGGAGTATTGCCATCCATGTCGGGAACATTTATTGGATATTTTGGCATACATTCAATAAAAAGTTCACATATAGCAGCCGCTGTGTTATCTTTTCCAGTGCGGCAAAGCTCGTGCAAAGGATTTCGTCCCTTCAAGTTGAAAGCCTCTGCATTAATGCTGGACTCGGTGAGTAGTTCTCGCACTACCGTCAAATGTCCTTCACGAACGGCAATGTGTAACGCATTGTTTCCGTCGCCATCGGCTAAATCAAAATCAGCACCATTTTGAATTAAGGCTGATGCAGCTGGTAAATTTCCTCGTTCAGCGGCAATGTGCAGAGCAGTTTTTTGTGTTGCATCACGATCATTGATCCTGGCACCAGCCAATATTAGATTTCTAATAATCATTTCATTCGTTGACGCAGCAGCTAGATGAAGTGGAGGTGTTTGATTCACGTCTTGAACACGACTGTTAACATCAACCTGAATTGAAAGCAAAAAGAGTACACTCTCCAGGTCATCCTTGATTATTGCCGTGTGAAGGAAATTCTTTCCTCGTTGGTCCATTTGTTCGGCGGCATTTGGAAGGCGCTCAAGAATACTCTGAGCTGCTTTGTTCATGCGCATGGTAAGAGCCGCTGCGAAAGGAGTATTGCCAGCTTTATCGCGAATTTTAAGATCTATTGCCGGATGACATAAGAGTATCATTATTATGTCATTGTGTTGGTTTTCAATGGCAATGTGTATTGGTGTCTTGTTTTCCCAATCAAGTGTGTTAACATTAGCTCCGTGATCAATAAGAGTTTGAAGAACTTTAGTTAAACCCCACTGACAACACAGATGCAATGGAGAAGCCTTATCTTTGGACTCGTCACCACCTTCACCATTCATGCCTGGTTGACGTGGTGAATCCAAATCACAACCACTTTTAATTAGAAAGATAGCGGCAGCTTCTTTATTTACGTCAATAGCCCGATGTAGAAGTGTTTGCTGACATCCGTCGGGGCCTGGTCCCCAACAATCTGTATCTACACCATGACGCACAAGAACATGAGCCACATCTTCATACTCGAGTTCAAGAGCTGTCCATAGTGGTGGATCTCCTTTATTATCAGGGGCACTAAGAGCCACACCGTGGGTACAAAGACCGTCTACCACCTCAGGCAAGTGACAATGGATAGCCAATTGCAAAGGAGACTCTTGCTCGCCGGTAAGAGCATTCATATCAGCTCCTTGTAGGAGCAGAAATACAGCTGTCTCCGAATCATGATTAAGAATTGCTTGGTGGAGTAATGTCATATCCTGTCCATTCCGAGCATTTACATCAGCTCCCCCCCATATCAATAATGGAACCAGTTCCGTACGATTTAGCGAGAGACCTAAGCTCAACGGAGAGTCTCCTGATGCATTTTTGCAATTGAAATCCGGAGATTCTTTTCCTTCTCCGGCATGTTTTTTAAAATCGGAAAATTCAGTTATAACTTCAGGACAGTCTGCTTCGACGGCTAAATGCAGAGCTGAATTCAGTTCTGCTATACTTGATTGCAAGTTGGGAGAAGCACCTGAGTTGAGAAGCTTCCTGACCAATTTCGAAAGATTCTTTTTACTTGCAATATGCAAAGCTGTAAGTCCTTGCCCATTAATGTGATTTAGATTTGCATGATCGCATAGAAATATTGCGGCTTCTTCAAGACCTTGTAACGCCAACTGTTGTAAAAGACTGTCATGGGTATCAGATTTGACTTGATTTGGTCGAGCACCTTTTTTAATAAGTTTTTCGGCCAAATCAAAAGGCTCACCTTCAATTTGAGGTGGAGTCAAACTCAAAAGCAAGGCACACTTGTCGTTGTTTGTTCGTATATTTATATCGATCTGCGGAATTTCCAGCAACAAATCCACCAATTCTGTGTGTCCTGATATTATAGCGGAGTGAAGAGGAGTTTGGCCGCGCTGATTTTGAAGATTTACATCAGGTTGTCGCTCTAAAATTTTCTTAGCGACTTCTAGCATATTGTGAAATGTCTCGGAATCGACATTTTTTGAAGAATAATTACAAACAAGATGTAATACCGTATCCGATGTAACCCTACCAAAAGGAAAATAAATGTTTAGCCATATCGGTGAAAGCTTATCTTAAAAAAAAAATACTGACCTATGTGGAAGATTAACTTCACAATTTCGATCGAGCAGGAAGTTTGCAGCGAATTCATCAGCACGTTTGATAGCATCTATAAGGAGTGTGGAGCCCTGAAGATAATATTTATTGTTAAAAACCTACATGAAATACAATTTTTTACAGACGTACCTCAGCATCGTATGCGTTAATATTTGCTCCTCCGTTTTTTACCAGTTGCTCTGATATTGCCAAATTACGTGCAAGCAATGACATTTGCAATGGTAATTGGCCTTGAAGAGATAAACTGTTAACGATATCTGGTAGCTGAAAAGAAAAAAGAAAATTAAATATTGTATAATTTTGTATTTTTTCTTTGAATTTCAATATATTACGACTAAATTTAAGGTTTTTGAGATTTTTTTACCAAATGGATCGATAACAAAATAAAACACAGCATGATAGGGCAACATCGAGAATATTTCCGGGTTTGTATTGTGTGAAGAGACAAGATAATTCGTAACGGTTCACGACTTTTCTCAAAAACGAGCATTTTCCAAACCCAAAATAACACTCGGATTCTTTCCTAAACATCTTTGAATGGGTTTTTAGGCAATAAATCAAATAAAACTTCACTTTTTTAGATAACATGAAAGCAAATAGTAAAATATTTTCTTATTTGGTAACCTTGGACCATTTTTGATTTAAAAGAGTTTAGAGAAAATGTATTTTTATCATTTATACTATAGGAAATGAAATTTTATATATTTTTAATCGAAGTTTCAGATTTCCTCAAGATAAAGATTCAATATCATATTATACCATGCATGCATCATATTTTTTTTTTGTATATACCCTTATCTTTTTTTTTAATAAGGCTTAGCAATTATATAATTAACGTTTGCATGTTTAATTTGGGTCATTTGGGTGTGTTTAATGAATATGGGTGTGGAAGGGAATCATAAAATAATATTATTCGTACGTTTGAAGATTAAAAAGTGACGAAATTAGGTTGCCTAAAATATGGGAGGATAATTTGAAAATTGATAACCATTTTAAATACACAAATCAAATGAAAGTTGATCATTATTTGCATTTGACAAATAGTGATATGGAGTGTTATCTTATGAATCTACCAAAACAAAGACATAAAAAAAATTCGCGATGAATCAGGGTTATTAGTTTTACCAAAATTTCCATCGTAATATGAAACAAGTTATGAATCCTGAAAAAAACGTTTAAGGACGATGAAAGTAGTAATAATTGAAAACTGCACTTTGCAGAGGTCTGGAAAGTGAGTCATTTTTGTATGTTTTTAATTACCTAAAATAAAGATTTTGATGGAAAAAAAAATAAATATGTATTGTAGGCAAGAGTACTATAACTCAGGCGACAAAGTTTAATGGCGGATTTGTATAGAACAGTTAAAAACAAGCATTTTTACTATGGGAGGGAGGGGGTCTATCTCCCCCGTTTAGGCGGTAGGGGCAATGCGTACGTTAAATGGGAAAAAAATTAATTCATAAATAACGGTAATACTTAAAATTAAGTATTATACGTTTTTTTAAAGCCAACATTCTATTCTACTAACCAGTTTTTAAACCAAATCAAAACTATGCATAGTTTTTGAAAAATTTAATTTTAAACTCAAAATTTAAGTAAAAAAAAGTTCAAAAAAATTTTAAATTTCAATATTTCAAAACCATAAGTTGTTTATAAATAATTTTTTTTTAATAATTTGTTGCTTTTATAAATTGTCAATTAAAAACTGAAAACTAGATGATTTTATGCCTTTTAGATTTTGAGAAAATTGAAATAACCACAACTACTATTTTAATTTATTTAAAAAAATAATTTAATTAAAATATTTTTTTTTTGGTAATTTTGGAACTAGAACTAGTTTTCAGTTAGTGATCAAAAACAAATAAGAGCAATGGATTCTAAAAAAAAAAAAACAATAGTAGATAATCTTAAAGTTTTGAAAAATTACATTTTAAACATTTTTTTTAACTTTTTTGTCCAAATTTTGAGTTTAAAACAATTTTTTTCAAAAACTATGCATAGTTTTGACTTGATTTAAAAACTGACTAATAGACACAAGTGTTGGCTTTAAAAAAATGTGTAAAACTTAGTTGTAAGTATTACCGTTATTTTTTAATTATTTGTTTTCCATTTAACGTAAATTGCCCCTACCGCCTAAACGGGGGGAAATAGACCCCCCTCCACTAGTAAAAATGCTTGTTTTTAAGTGTTCTATACAAATCCGTCATTAAACTTTGTCGCCTGAGTTATCGTACTCTCCCCGTATTGTATATCTACACATCTATTTTACATTTTACTTTCATACTTATTTATAAAAATGTAAATTTATGTTTTAGTATTCATTTAACATTAACAGACTGAAGTCAAAATCAATTTTTTTTATTTTTTTGTTGTTGAGTTAATTAAATTCTTCAGATAAATTGTTTATTTTGTTTCAATTTGACAAGTTTTTGCTGTTCTAAATTTTTTTTTATAGTAGAAATTTTTGATCTTTAATGGAAAAAACATCGTTTGTCTTTTATCGCTAATATTTCAGCAAAAATTAATAACATAAACCATTTAAGGGCATTTTTGAAAAGTAAAGAAACTATTAAACTTCATCAAAATAAATTATTATTCAAGATTAAAAGATTTTTGAGGTATTTCAGTAAATATTTATCTAACTTGCAAATATTGATCAATATACTAATCTAAGATTGAGGTTTTATAGGAAAATAAACCAAAAAGATTCCATTAACTTTTAAAAATGCATTGTTTTTTTTATCATCAAAAGAAAATGATAATTTTGACATTTTTCACAGGTTTGCGTTAGCTACTTATTCTTAAAACTAAAATTAAAAAAAAAAAAATAAATCCAACTTTCCTTTTTTTTTTGTTTCAATTCTTAAGAATAAGCAATTTTCGCAAATCTATAAAAACAAAATTTGACAAGATTCGTCACTTTCTTTTCCTATCGATCAAAATCAAAGAAATTAGCTCTTCTAAAACTTTGAATACAAATTTTTTTTTAGTTTTGAAAAAAAATTAAATTATTTTTTGAACATAAATATTTCAAATTTGGTACAAATGGTTTTTTAATAATGTCTTTAATAAAATGAACAAAAAGTAACTTTATTTTCAAAAATAACGATACCTCCTCAATTGTTAAAAAACCGTCTTCAAAAATTTTCAATTTGTCAAAAAAGACACCTACAAATTTGATAAAATTTTTTTAGGGTATTAGAAATATTATAATATCATAATAATATTATGAACAAGAGAACTAATTGAAATTAAGACATTATTAACGGTGCCTTCCATACAAACGTTAAGTCAAACACGTAATATAATAAAAATATGATATGTATAAAAAAATCAAAAGATTCTAGACACATCTTCTTAAAAAATTTATTTCTATAAAAACATACATATGTACGATTGACAGTACATAATATAATATACATATGTATGATTGTACATATCTGTATAATAATAAAAAAATAAAATACCTAGCCTGGAAGAATTCTACCATCAAGCCTCACTATAAACATGTTTGATTCGTGTCATGAAATATAGGTTCATATTTTTATTTTAAGTTAAATTATTATTTCACTTAAAAGCGATCACACAAAAAAGCAAGTACGTGCGACCCAGTCGTACATTTCATTTTGTATGCAAAAGAATTCAAAGAATGCAATTAGTTCAAAGAATTAAAAACGTATGCAAGGTATTTAGGTATAAAGAAAACATTAAGCATTCACAAGAAAAAGATTGCAATCATTGCAATTTTTCAAAATAAAATTAATGGTGATGTAATGAATTGAATACAGTCTTTCAATATTGCATTACTAAAGATTGCGTTCACTAAAGATTGCAATCTCTTAAAACTCTTTGACATAAAACTATTATAAACTAGGTATTTTCTAAATCCCAACTTGTAGTTAAACAATCAAAGTGTGAAATAATGAATTTACCTATAAGATAAACTACCAATAGGTAGGTAAGGTTTATAGAAAAATGACACAAAAAAGTTGTCTTTCTATAAAAAAAAATATCTATTCTCATAATATTAGAAATAATATTATAATTTAAAACCCACACACGATAACTCTGGAATGTACTTTTTTATTGTAGGAACTTGAATACACCATAATTTGTATGGGTTCCTGCGCAGTGCGAAAACATTTCTGTAACAATAACAAAAATTATCATGGGCTGATGGCTATGGCTTGTTGAGCAAAATATGTTATGCCAAATGGCAAGCAACGACGACGTTCTCTTAAAAACAGAAACACGCTTCTCTTGGACTACACGCACAGCAATAGCAAAGCGCAAAGCCACATCAGATTTTATCACATCAGCTGGCCTCAAACATAGTAAGTTTAAGTTCAGTTAGTCATAATTCTGTCCTCAATGCGATAGCAAGAACTTTACGTAAAGAGGAGGGCATTCAATTAAAAAAATCTACTTCTACATATAATACAATTATTTTAAAATTTCCCTTATATCATCTGGTGCTTAGTTACTATTTAGATAAATTTTAAACATATCAATTTTAAATCGAACAAAAATTAATATACAAAATATAGTGCCTTGTCCAACTCGTTTTGTTTTTTCCTTTTCACATTAGTATCGTCCGTTGTACATCTTTGTGTTTAACCAAGATATAAGATACAGATACGTTAACGGAATACGTATTTCAAGCCAATACGAGTTGTGTTTTTTTTTTGTTTCTGTTTTAGCGAAATCCGGATACTGTGCGGTTACCTATACGAGCAAATGTATGCACATAAATTTTAAATTAAAAATCGACAGTTATAATTTAAATTAGTAAAATAACAAATTCTTGCCAAAAGAAAAATAAAGGAGGTTCTCCCTACTATCTACATAATATAAAAAATAATAAAAGAAAGATAACAAAATAATATGAATTTTTTGTGCTAGTGATTGAAAAAAATAACACGGAAAAAAAAGAGTTAAAAAATTAAAGGAAAAAAAATTATACATAAACATAAATAATGAAGTGGTATTTTAGAACAAAGAATACCCTAGGCGCTTGTTTTGGGTTCTTATCGCTTAGTTTTGCTGTGTTGTTTATTCTAATAGGTTTGTAAAATTAATTTAAAAAAAAAATACCTACTCATACTTTAATGTTTTGGATAAAGTTGAGGACAACAACAGCTTAATAGAGTTTACTCCATTTTCAGAGACTTAAAAAATTTTAAATGTCATTCAATGTCTAACTTTCTACTTTGGAAATTGTGGAGCGCCACCATCTTCTTATTTGCTAATTAGTTTCACATGGTCGTCGCACATTTGGGGCGGGTGAAAATGAGACTTTGTTGATGTTTTTTTTTTTTTTTAATTATTCGATGGTACAACGCAGTTCGCTTGATATACGCAAATCTTTTTCGTTTTCTGTTTTTTTTTGGTGTTTTTTAACAGATTGTTTGATATCCATATATGAAGTTAAAAAGACAAATGACAAATATTTTGAACGATGCCTGAACAGAAAGGAATGAGTGATGTTAAACTAGCTGACCACCACTCGAGTTGCTTTACATTCTTAAATTTGTCTTTTTAAAATACATAAAAAAACTTAATGTGGAGGATATCTAAATTAATCAAAATTTAGCTGTCAAAAGTGAAAGCTACTGTTTTGTGTAAATTGACATTTAAAAGAATTTCTTTAATTCAATCTACTTAGTTTTTATATATGTATGTATAAAGTTGGAATTAAGTTCTATACTTGTTGTACATTTTACACAAAATTAAAATACAACAATGTTAACAAATGAGTTTCAAACAATCAAAGGCTCTCCCAAATTATTGCGAAACATTCGGCAACGACGAAGAAACAACACTTTATATGATTGACAACAGCAAGTTGTTGTTATTGTTTCCTTTTCATCTCCGAAGGTTTCATTAGGAGTTTGCGAAACATTCGGCAACGACGAAGAAACAATAATAACGGCGTGTTACATCAACTTGTTGCTATTGTTGTTTTTTCTGGACTGAACTACGCCATCTTGAAAAAAAAACTAAGTTCCGATAACAAGTCTGAAATAAGCCCAGCGAAATGTCTGGACTAATCAAAGCCCCAATAAGCTCAAATATAATTAGCACGTAAATTGTTTAGCCTAAGGGTGTTTAAAAGGAGGCTTTAAAAAAGAACTCTTATTGTGTCGAAGTGGAACCCGGTTTGCCTGATTGGAAATTCCAATCAATTTTTTAATGTTTCAATTCATCTTTTTAACGTTACCTTGCAAATGAATGTCTTACACATCATGTCAGTTAAACTAACATTAAACTCGAACTAATTTCTGCACTAATAAAAAAAAGGTTGAAATCGATTTCTTTAAACTATTTTTCTTGTGAAATTTGTATGGTGCCCATTGTAAACTTCAGTTTAGTTTATTTCATTCAGACTACTTTAAAGGCCTTGCCTCCGTCTCTGATTGGCCATCTTTAATCGGAAAGATGTTGTAAGGTACTGCAAGAAAAACCTTCCATAATTTCTAGTCCAGTGTAATAGCTGATCGATGTATTTGCGTCAAGCAAAATTATCGATCAAGAATCCAGTTAACTGCATATATGTAGTCTCTTAAAGGAACCCAATCACTTTTTCATAACTTTGAGGTGTGTTTTTTTTAAGCCCCAATGAAGGTGTAAAAAACACCTTTAGCTAAACAATTTACGTGATAAATGCGGGACTTTACCTAAGCCACCGACAGAGATGATGTCGTTATGAAAACTCCATTTTATTTTCGAAGATGGCGTCGTTAAGCCCAAACGTCATATTGTGCGCTTAAAAAAAAACCACAACGTTTATGTATCTCAGATCCCGGAGATTATTGTTGGAAATATAAACAAGGTTTCTCATAAAAATGTCTTACTTTTTCTGTCACAAATCTGTAGTCAGATTCGACGTCTGAAATTTAATCAAATTTTATTTGTTTTGTATGTTCGAATATAAAAATAATGTATGTACATAAATAGTAAAACTTGAAACCAAACTGCGCTAATCATGCGCTAATCAACCGAAGTCAGCTGACTAGCCAAATCTATAATTAACAACTAATACTATGGATTCGATTAATTAATTTTAAATGTAATCAAGGAATAAGATGTGACAAATAGAAGACAAACAATATGAATTTTGACATTTTATAGAGTATCTGACAGTTTGGAGCTGGTACACATAGACTATTCAATTTAGATATTGACTGGGTACATATACAAAAAAGTAATACCTTGAAATGAAATAAAAATACAAAATCAATGATTTATTCAATTTTTCTTTAACAATCGTCTCTATTCAAACGAACTGCACTGTACCAGCATATCATAAACGCTTTTTGCAAGATCTACTAAACACTATCATGAGAACATCATTGACCTGGAAAATGACGTCGTCGATGTGAGTTGGATAGCTTATAATAGGGAAAGGCACAAAACAATATGGTGTAGGTATAGGGAATTGGATAACTTTCGAAAGATTCTGCACAACCAAACAAGAAGCCATTGGTTATTTTAGCAACAACTATTTAAAAGAGAATACAAGAAAAAAAAAGTTTTGAAAGTTGTTGAGCTATTTTACTGGGATGTGTATAGTAGCAAGTTGTGAATGTCACGTCTGTAACTAAACTGGTTTTATGAAGTTTAGATCAACGAACGTCACAACTTAAATGTGTACAAGAACTAAAAATGTTTTCGTACTTTGACTCTGATGACTAAAGGGAATTTTCCAAAAAAAAAAGAAAAAACGAAGAAAACATGAATGTATAAAGTCGACATGATAAATGTAGGAAAACTGGACACCGGCAACAAGAGACAAGAGCCGGTTGTGTGAGACAAAAATAATGAGTCATCATAAATTGCGGGAGATCTTTAAGATGCAGCAGATGTACCAACGAACTTAAGAGAATGCCCACAAGTTTTTTTTTTTTTTTTTATTTATATTTTCAGTTTTTTTCGAAGAATGTGAATGTGTTTTCCACGAAATCTGGTAAAATGTAAGTACATATATGTAAATATATGTACGAGTATAGTTGTTGTATAGATGGAATGTTTTTATTTTATTGGAATTTATTTATTTTTTGTGAACAACTTCGGGGAAATTATGACGAATGTGAAGTGAGTAAATTAATATTTTTGAATAGTTAAACATCAGTTAATTAATCGTTAATAATAAAATTCGTTATTTTTCTAACTTAATATTACACAGCAAATCACCCCATGGGAAAATATTAAAATGTTTAAAACGATTATTTATTGCTTAGTAATTTGAACTTTTTAATATTTTATATATAATTTCAACATCTACCTATGTAGGTATGTGTGTATTTTATTTGGGTTATCCAAGGTAAAATGTTAAAAATATTTGTAAATTACTATTTCAATATTAGTTTTTATCTATCCAATAGCTTTTTTAGTTTCAAGAAATATTTATTTAAAAATTAGACTTTTTTACCTTCATATTTTTTTTTTAATACAACGCTTATATTGTGTATAATGGCAAAAAACAACACATGATATTTAACAGATTTCACCCGAAGTAAAAGAGAAAGAAAGATTTAAACGGAGTTGTAAAGAAGAAAATTGCTCATTTTAAAAACCATTAGTTCCAAACGGATTTTCTACTGTAAATTTTTTATTAACTGTTCGAGGGATTCCAACTAAATTTTTTTATGAAAGAGGTCCTGGTCTTTACAATTTTTTTTTTTTTGAAAAAACCACTCTAAGATTTTGAATTCTGTTTTCAAAAATTCATATTTTTTCGCTAGACAGCTTCTTCATTTCTTCTTCTATTTTGCTTTTTGTTAGCAAATCCAAAAATTAATTTTATACATTTTTTCATTTTTTTCTAACGACATTCTTGTCTTTGCATTGTTGCTTTGTTTTTTCTAATGTACATTAACATAGTGCGATCCATTCGTGCATTTTACTTTTTAAAGAACGATGCATGGGGCGATAATAAATCTTTTCCCGACTGAATTTCATCACTCTTCTCTATTTACATACGAATAATAAACTATGCACATACATTAATTTATGATTGTTTACATTTGATTTGTTCTCAATTTCATTTCCATTCACACAAAATACAAATACGTTTGGGTTATTTTTTTCCATAATTTTCTATTTCTAGGTTAAATTATTTTGTTGTTATAAAAAGTGACCACCCCAATTAAGCAAGAGAGTCTCCTCATTTTCAAGTATATAATATGCTTCGCCATGTCACGTCACGTCATAGTCATCATCAGTACACTTGTTGACTCTTTTTTTTTTTAGTATTTCAACGAGTGGAAGTAGATTACCATGAGTTCATTACAATATTATTTTCAATGTGATTGAGTAGGTTTATGTTTTTGAAAAACTTATGAATAATAATGCAAGTATTATTATGGGGTCTTTCCGGTTTTGATGTATTGTAGAGAGATAAACAAGGAGAGTTTTAATTATGCTCAAGATGATGCACTTTTTAGTGCAAGTACACTCGTAGAAATCTACTTGGATAATTTAAGAAAACGTCACATGAAAGAAATTGCAAATATAATTTTATAGCAGCTGGAATAGACAAGAATCGTAACTTCACATCCAGTCGTTTCCGAACATGAATAAAATTAGTTTTAAATGTTAGGTAGGCTCCCTAAGAAAAACATTGAAGAAGTCGCATTTTATGTAGTTAACAAAGGTTTAAATACATTAAACCTGTTTATTTTTCATTGGAATACTTTAAAAATAACAGGAAATTAAAAAAAAATATTTTAACATTTTGCTTTATTTTTTCCAAAATTTCATTTTGAAAATTAATAAAAAAAAAATAAATTTCGCTTTAAATATTTAAAGTAATATTTTTTTTTTAAAACTTGACCCTTTAGTCTAATCAGAAGAAATAAACCCCTCTGAGAATTATTTTTTTTACTCTAAATAATATTATTTCAAACTATAATAGGCAGTCATCAAAAATTACTTTTGGTTAATATTTTAATTAATCAATTTAAATAATAAACAAAAGTTGCACAAGAAAATGGAAGTTTTCTAGGAACTAGGAGTATCTATCAGAGATTCAACAAAATAATAAAAGTGCGTATACGCCCGGCTGTTGGTACAACTTTTTTTCGTTATCAGTTTATGGTTCGTTTCCTTAACGATTTCTAACTGTTTTTTTCTGGTGTTTAGTATAATTTTTATTTGAAATCGTTTGTTAGGTGTCAATATACGAAAATATAAAGTTTGTAATTTTCAGAATATTTAATCTTTTTAGAATCTTCTGAAAAAAAAGATCGAAATTAGATTTTTTGCAAAAGAAAAATATATTTTCTACCACACCCAACCATTTAGATAAATAAATTTTTATTTTTTATCTGAAAGCCTTTAAAAAATTCGCTAAAGAAGGAATCGATTTTTTTTGGTAGCGATAAAAATAACGGTACACATCATATTACGATAAAACTTATTTATCTCGTAAACATCACTAACGATTTTTAATGTATGTTTTTGTTAAAGACTTTAATATTTGGTCAACAAATGTTGCTCAAAAACTGTTTTTAACGGTTTCGTGGAACGCACAAATTTGATCTTACTTTAGAAGAAACAAAAACAAAAATGATTAGAGAATAATAAAAAAATATAAAATTCCTTAGTTAAATTGAAAAGCAAAAAAAGAAGTTCCATAAGAATAAGAATTTTTGAGAAAAAAATCAAAAATTGTTTGAACATTTTCTAAATTTTTTTGTAAATATTATTGTAAAAAAATTGGTATGACAGCCAGAATTGCGGGACCAACTATTTTCGCGTTCTCTATCATGGTAATGCCAGGACTGATTAGTATCTGGAGTTCGATTTTTTAAAATATTTTTTGGAGTCTAGAATACAAAAATATTTTTTTTTTCAAATACATACATATGTATTTTGAAAATGGGTAGATATTTGTTTTTGAAATTATGGTTTTAGGTGTACATGATTAAATACTAAAACCCTGAAAACGAATTTATTTTTTCTAAAAATACTAAAAAAATATTTTGGATTTTTTTTCAAAAACTTCCGTTTCAAAAATACTTTTTAGTAAAAAAAAAAGATATTTTAAGATATTGTTTTTTTTTTAAATTCTTCTCTATTTACATACGAATAATAAACTATGCACATACATTAATTTATGATTGTTTACATTTGATTTGTTCTCAATTTCATTTCCATTCACACAAAATACAAATACGTTTGGGTTATTTTTTTCCATAATTTTCTATTTCTAGGTTAAATTATTTTGTTGTTATAAAAAGTGACCACCCCAATTAAGCAAGAGAGTCTCCTCATTTTCAAGTATATAATATGCTTCGCCATGTCACGTCACGTCATAGTCATCATCAGTACACTTGTTGACTCTTTTTTTTTTTAGTATTTCAACGAGTGGAAGTAGATTACCATGAGTTCATTACAATATTATTTTCAATGTGATTGAGTAGGTTTATGTTTTTGAAAAACTTATGAATAATAATGCAAGTATTATTATGGGGTCTTTCCGGTTTTGATGTATTGTAGAGAGATAAACAAGGAGAGTTTTAATTATGCTCAAGATGATGCACTTTTTAGTGCAAGTACACTCGTAGAAATCTACTTGGATAATTTAAGAAAACGTCACATGAAAGAAATTGCAAATATAATTTTATAGCAGCTGGAATAGACAAGAATCGTAACTTCACATCCAGTCGTTTCCGAACATGAATAAAATTAGTTTTAAATGTTAGGTAGGCTCCCTAAGAAAAACATTGAAGAAGTCGCATTTTATGTAGTTAACAAAGGTTTAAATACATTAAACCTGTTTATTTTTCATTGGAATACTTTAAAAATAACAGGAAATTAAAAAAAAATATTTTAACATTTTGCTTTATTTTTTCCAAAATTTCATTTTGAAAATTAATAAAAAAAAAATAAATTTCGCTTTAAATATTTAAAGTAATATTTTTTTTTTAAAACTTGACCCTTTAGTCTAATCAGAAGAAATAAACCCCTCTGAGAATTATTTTTTTTACTCTAAATAATATTATTTCAAACTATAATAGGCAGTCATCAAAAATTACTTTTGGTTAATATTTTAATTAATCAATTTAAATAATAAACAAAAGTTGCACAAGAAAATGGAAGTTTTCTAGGAACTAGGAGTATCTATCAGAGATTCAACAAAATAATAAAAGTGCGTATACGCCCGGCTGTTGGTACAACTTTTTTTCGTTATCAGTTTATGGTTCGTTTCCTTAACGATTTCTAACTGTTTTTTTCTGGTGTTTAGTATAATTTTTATTTGAAATCGTTTGTTAGGTGTCAATATACGAAAATATAAAGTTTGTAATTTTCAGAATATTTAATCTTTTTAGAATCTTCTGAAAAAAAAGATCGAAATTAGATTTTTTGCAAAAGAAAAATATATTTTCTACCACACCCAACCATTTAGATAAATAAATTTTTATTTTTTATCTGAAAGCCTTTAAAAAATTCGCTAAAGAAGGAATCGATTTTTTTTGGTAGCGATAAAAATAACGGTACACATCATATTACGATAAAACTTATTTATCTCGTAAACATCACTAACGATTTTTAATGTATGTTTTTGTTAAAGACTTTAATATTTGGTCAACAAATGTTGCTCAAAAACTGTTTTTAACGGTTTCGTGGAACGCACAAATTTGATCTTACTTTAGAAGAAACAAAAACAAAAATGATTAGAGAATAATAAAAAAATATAAAATTCCTTAGTTAAATTGAAAAGCAAAAAAAGAAGTTCCATAAGAATAAGAATTTTTGAGAAAAAAATCAAAAATTGTTTGAACATTTTCTAAATTTTTTTGTAAATATTATTGTAAAAAAATTGGTATGACAGCCAGAATTGCGGGACCAACTATTTTCGCGTTCTCTATCATGGTAATGCCAGGACTGATTAGTATCTGGAGTTCGATTTTTTAAAATATTTTTTGGAGTCTAGAATACAAAAATATTTTTTTTTTCAAATACATACATATGTATTTTGAAAATGGGTAGATATTTGTTTTTGAAATTATGGTTTTAGGTGTACATGATTAAATACTAAAACCCTGAAAACGAATTTATTTTTTCTAAAAATACTAAAAAAATATTTTGGATTTTTTTTCAAAAACTTCCGTTTCAAAAATACTTTTTAGTAAAAAAAAAAGATATTTTAAGATATTGTTTTTTTTTTAAATTCAAACTGAAATCATTTTCGAAAAAATTACCACACAGAAAAAGTTGAAAAATGTGCTTGAGTAGCTGGATTTGAATAAGGAAAAACAAAACGCTTGACATTTTTTTACATAAAATTACCTCAAGAGCTTATATTTTTTTTCTGCTGTGTGTAATGTGGGACACCCTGTCTAGAACCTTGGCGATATTAATTTATTTTGTTTTACATTTTCCTGGCACCAAAATATATAGCTAGTAAAAAACTGTAATGTTTTTTGTTTTTTGAATTTTTCGACAATAGACTCCCACATATCAATAAATATAGACTTTCTAAAGTATTTTAAAAACACTAAAATTCGAATCTTTCTCCTTACTTTACTTCCAGCAACAAATTTTTACTTTTTTCTATCACGTTGAACGTAGATAAATAATAACGCACAAAATACTTTAAATATAGCCATATTTTTGGAACAATCGATATGGTTTAAATGAAAATATAAGATAAGATAATTTTAGCATGCAGTATAAATTCAAAAATGTAAAGTTTTTCGCATCTACCTATAAGTTTGACCCAATTTATTTTTTAATAAATTATTATCACTTGAGTAGATACAAAATCTAAACATACTCGTACAATTTTATTTTAAAATTGTCTGTGCATGTTTAAGACTTTCACTTCTTTAATTTCATGTACATAGTCTTCGTTTACATAACAATTTTATTGTGCTTATGAATTTATTCGAAAAGTAAATTATCCGTTCAAAAAAATAATTAAAAAGTAAAACAAGAAAAAATGTTAGTCTTGCCGCTTATTTGAGTAGGTGTTTTCTTATTTTATTTTATATTGTAAACAGAAGTAAAACGAAATAGAAATAAAAATTAATAACAAAGAGAATAAAGTTTCTTTCTTAAAAAAAGCATAGCAATTTAAAGAGAGAAAAAATTAAGAGAACGTTCCATTATATTGAGAATTGAGTTTTCAAACTTTAAGTTCAAGGTCGCATCTACTCAAGTAAAGAATTCTTGTTTTCCGTACTAAAAAAAAACGAAAAAAAAATGATTTGTTTATGTCGATTTGAAGTGTCGCGGATAGTTACATTTTGTGTGCCAATTATAAGTTGAGTCGATTTATTATACATTTTGTTTATGTTCTTTGTTGGACATTTACAGAATATTTTATTAAAGAAAACAATCAGTTTGTGGCTTTGAATTGTCCAAAAACAACAATGTAAAATAAATTAGCAAAAATTCTTATTGTTCAGCAAAAAACAACAACAAGCGAATGTGACAGTTTGAAAGTACATCTATCTACCATGACCTTCAGCAACAATTTAATTTCAACTTAAGCTATTGATTAAAATTGACCTCGACTGATGGCAGTCACGCGTGTTCTATTTCTGTTAAATATTCATCTATTGTCTGCTTTACTTTTTGTACTTTGCATCTTGAATATCAAAATAGTTTGACTTTTTTTTTATTTTAGGAGAAAATCGATTTCTTGAATTTAAGAAAAGAATTTAATTTCAGATGTCTTAAAAACTTTCTTTTTTATTGTTAAATTTATTAAGTACTTAGTTATGTACTTTTTTTTAGAGTGAAACTTTTTTCACTAGTCGATGTGGAAAAGAGATTAAATTAATTGTATATGGAATCATAATAAAGAAAAGCGTTTCTTGAAGGAAAAATGGGAAAATGAAAAGGAAAGTTGACCGTATTCGTTTTTAAGTAAATTTTTAACGTATAATTTCAAGTAACCTTGAAAAATATTCAAGTCAATGAAACCCTATAAGGCACTCATAGAGACAAGGAACTAACAAGGGTCAATCTAGGCATTCTCGATAGGCCTTTGCCACCTATGCATCTTTTTAACACTCCATATAAATTAAGAAAGTTGTTGGGGAATCGATACAACGAAAGGAAAATGTTAATACGACTATAATTTTATTTTCAAGTTTAGAAGTTGATTAAAAATTTCATAATTAACGAAACGATATTTTGCAAAGTTACTGTATTTTTCTCTACAAAAGTGTAATTTTGTGCTAAGCAATTTGAAACAGGCCTAATAAAATCTTGACAAATATCGATTTGGTTGGATAAGACAGTTTCTAACTTGACTATTAGCTATTAACCTTTTTGAGGTATGAACATGACATGAACCAAAATGTCAAGCTCCAATAATTGTAAACAAATTTTTGTGAAACGATGCAAATTTGTTGATTAATTTGAAGAATCAATTCGATTCCCAGTTTAAAAATAAAAGAAAATACGGGGTTTTCAAAACCAAATAACTCGTAGGACAATAAATTTTGAACTGTCAGTTTACAAGTAGTGTGGTTTTCAATTTGTTTTATTTATTTCTGTTTTCAAAAACTGTGGAAATATTTATTTGAAGCCATTTAATATACATAAATCAATGGCTGTGTTTTGTTATCTCCTGGATTTGGATCTGGATTTTCCCTTTAACACAAAATACAATGATCTGAAACAGATCTATTTTTCAAATCTCGATTTCAATCAAGATTTCCACGGCATTTGAATTAAAGTATTTCGCAGAATTGTTAACTTTTGATACGAAGTTAGTTTTTTGTTGGATCGAGAATTTTTTTGTTGGAAAAATGGCATTCACAAAAAAAATATCAAAACTGTTTCATTCTTTTTTCTACCACGACATATGGTAAAAACGCCAAATCATTGAAATAGCTTCCTCTTATCCTTATACGGCCAGATATAAATAAATTAATATTATTTTTTTTTTCATTGAAAATAGAAAATTATCATTAACATCTTTTTAATGCATAGATACCTATCTTACAACATAATTCTTATTCCAAGCATTACTGGTTAGCAAAAAAAAAAAAACTTATTTATTAACTTAAGTCAAGAATAACCAATATCAATATAATTCTTGGTTTATTCAAGAGCATGTCAAGAATAATAAATCTTAAAAGTTGTAGTGAGTGAGTAATAAAAAGGAAAAAAAATTAATTAATTTGAGACAGACGCACTTTAAGTCGGCCTTTTTTTACTATTTCTTTTGGTGTACATAATAATAATAATAATGATAAAAGATTTAAAGTGATTCACAAGCTTACAGCAATTTATATATATTGTATACACGAACGTGACCATTGTGAGTTTTATTGTTTATTTCACTCAACAAAATTAGCACAAGATCATTGTATGACTGTATTCGTATGTAGGAACTACTTCTTCCAAATATAAAATTATTATTACTTTTTCCTTTAAATTATTATCGACAGTAAAATAATTACAAACAGATGAAGGTTCATTATACTCGTACTGTAGTCCGAGCCAAGAAACACTAGCGAATCATTTCTATATGTATATAAGAACGTATGTATGTTCTATTTTTTTTTGTACAGTTCTCGATCTCATCAGAATGAGGAAATATAATAATTGATGATAAAAAAGAAGCCTAAAGCCTAAACGATTTTCTGTTTTTTATATAAAACTGATTATACGTACTTTCAACTTTATCAGTAAATAAATGAACATACTCGTAATAAAAGTCTCATAATTAACAGGATTGAAAACGTAACTTATAAATACAAGCAGAATATAATTGAATCGTTAAGTGTAAGAACAGTATAAGCGCCAAATTGAAAATTCAAGAAAAACTGTTAGGTATAACTTTTCTGTTAAATAATTTATAATAGACTTCTCTTTATTTACGTACACAAAAATCAATTTCTGATTTTTATCCAATGGCATGTGTTCTTTTTGAGATATTTTCATTTAAATTTTTTCTTAGTGAAGTAGAGACACTGAAACGGTCAACGATCGACACTAGACGCACCTAGAAGACAAAAATATAAAACAATTGAAACATTTTTCTTTGATGCAATTTTACTTTTTCTGTAATGACTATACCTTTTGTGTAAATTTTTGTAAAAAAAAAAAGCATTAACTGAATAAGCTTTTAGCTTATCGTCAAGAATTGATCAGTACTGAACGAGATGAGCGTTCCCCCTCAAACATCTGTGGCGATGGCAGAGAAGCTAATATGAGAACCAGAACGCAGTGTCGTACAACACTTAAATCTCAACCTGTTTTGTTTTCCTGTTTTGACGGAAATAATTTTTTTTAAATATCATACCCATTTGTAATAGAATTTTTTTAAAAAGACAAATCCCCTTATTGTGCTCAGCTATATCGTGTTTTGACATGAATAAAATGTTTTTAAGTCTCATATCCACTTCCAATAAATTTATTTTTGACGACAAACCATTTAATTGTAGATTGTAGATTTCTCAATGTTTTTTTTTTTGTTTGTATTTTTCATTTTCAGAACCTAGCGATGCAATAAAATGCTACAAATGCGAAGTATCTCCCTCTATATACAAAAAAGGCAATTTAACAACTTCCAGACCATTATGTTCGAAATTTGATGAATCAGATGAATACATAAGTGATTGTGAATTTTCGACAATGTGTGTTAAATACATAACTAGATTATATTTGCTAAATGGAACTGTAGATACAGTGAGCAGAGGATGCGCTAAGCAGAAGTACACCGATCAGGTAAAACCTAACCAACCAGGTTACCATTATCATTGATTTTGCTCTTTGTTGTAATACTTTTTTTTTGAAAGGTTCTTAAACAAGGTGCATGGCGTGTGGAACATAAAGTCGAAGAGCCCTACAAAGAAGGCTGTGAAGAATTCAAGGAAAATATCTTGTCAGGTTCGAGTTCAGCGTACTGCTATTGCCGTGGCAATTTGTGTAATTTTGCAAAAAAGAATAACCCAACGAATCAAATGCTTATGAGTGCAATGGTTGTGATATTTGTATTTAATGCAATGAAATATTTTTTAAATGGTTCCATAAGTCCAAGGTTATAGGCAAAAGTGTGGACTATAAATATTACTGTATTGGTTCACTAAAAAATATTTAGAATAGGTATTAAAATTAGGGGAAGTCCTCCGAAGTTATTTTTTTTTGTTAAAAACTGACCTGATTATTCAATAATTTTATATGAGTTCCCAAAAAGAAATGTTACATACATATATTTATTTGAGAATGATTCACTACGAAAACAAGAAATCCTCAATTACTCATTTTCTTTCTCTTTTTGAATGTATTTTAGTCTCAATATCTAAAGAATGAAAGTGTTTTTTTTTTAATTAATTTCTTTTGTTTCCATATTTCGCGGATTTTTTTTGAATAAACTTTTAAAATTATTCATTTTGTATTATACAAACAAATTCAGTAAATTCATCTTAAGAAGATATTTTTCAGTTTAATTAAGAAAACACTTCTTACCGAAATACGAAACATGGTTAGACATTTCATTTATCGTATTCATTGGCTGGAAATGGAAATAAGCTATATCTCAAATCATTGTCTCAAAGGTATTTTTAGTTTTTCATACAACTCGCTTTTTCGGAGGAGGAGGAAATTCCTTGTTGCACTGCCCTAATTACTTGTACTTTAGAATTAATATTTCAAAACAAAAAAAGTTATGTGAATGTTTATGTGTCTCTAAATATTATTTATAAACAAAAACATATTAAAATGAGAAGAATAAGATAAAAGTTTAAAATATATGACAAAATCAAATATAAAAATAAATACGATGATATATGTAAGGAGACAAAAAGCTTTGAAGACTTTTCAAAGAAATTATTGTGATATGAAAGATACTATAAAAAATATATATACATTATATTCATACAAACAAACAAATGTACTGTTATGTTTAAAACAAAATATAGCATATAAATAAATAAAATTCAGATTTTTGCGTTCATTTGTTTTCTTTTGGACGATAGAATCACACGAAAATGGACCCTTGCTCAAAATTTGTTTATTTATTTTTTATTTATCAATTATTATGTTATATAATAGGGGAGGAAGAAAAATTTTATCAATCATATTATGATTCATTGCATTTGTAAATATCTTATACATTATAAAATAAAATTTTCTGCGAAAAACATTTTGGTAGCAACAAGTTTACTATAAAATTTAATTTCAAATTAAAGTCTCGAATTTTTATGAAAGAAAGTAAATTCTTTTCTTAAAGTTAGTTCTGCAAATTGGCAGATATTTCAACAACACTACTACAGATTGAAGAAAACCCGTGACAAGAAGTTAAATATAATAAAATCCCGAACGGAATAATAACGAAATATGTTTTATGCAAATATCTCAAAAACAAATGCTTTAAATTTATTTATTTTCCCTACAAAAGACATCGATATGTAGGTAACCTTATTTTATTTTTGCACCCCAGCACTAAATTAAAAACACTGGCAAACGCAAATGCCAATTTGAGTGAATAAGAATAAAATTATGTGTTTAATACGTTATATGCACATTTTTCAAATTTTTGCTGATGACTCATAAATTATCTTTTTATTGACAGTAGCTATCTGGCAAACGTCGTGTATAGACGTGTTTTAAAGAGCATCACCTTACATTTTTGTTTTTGCTTTTCGATCAGTCAAATTTTCCCGCCACGCGGTTTAATCTAATTTATTAACTTAATTTTTTCTCCTTTCATTTGATTTAGAAATAAAAATCCTTCTGGTGCTTAAAGTTTAAAAACGAAAATGCCGGGGGATCCCCCCAATAGAAACAGGTTTAAGGGACTCGATTCTGATACTCCCTTAAACCAGCGCGTCAAAATGAAACGTAAATCGAACGAACCACACTACCCACCACTTCCAACAATTCCCTCAAACGACGACAACATCCCTCGCTACATAGTAATATCTGGTTTGGAAAAAAGTATAAACGGCAAAGACGACGGAGCAGAAAAATTACGCCCCCTTTCATCCTACAACTTATTCCAGATTAACCGTGGCATTGAATATATATCTAAAGAAATTTTAGAGGTTAAAACCATGGAATCCAGTGATCTTTTAGTTAAAGTTGCCAACTTACAAACTGCAAATAAATTTACTAAACAAAACTACATTGACTCGATTCCAGTCAAAATTACAACACTTAATAATTTAAATTCAGTGCAAGGTAGAATCTTCTCTCACCATATCAAAGACATTTCCGAAGAAGAACTTTTAAATGAACTCCAATCCCAAAAAATTACTGAAATAAAAAAAATATTAAAAAAAATTAATAATGAATTAATTCCAACGGGCGCAGCAATCACCTTCGACTTAATAAGACGTCCCCACGAAATAAAACTAGGATGGTTTAATTGTAAAGTCGAAGAATACATCGCCAACCCAATGAGATGCATCATTTGTCAAAAATTGGGACACACAAAAAATCGCTGTTAAAATGCCGAGCTCTGCAAAGAATGCTGCCTTCCCCCTCCACATACGGAATGTACCCGCATATACTGTATCAACTGCCAGGAAGACAGCCATACATCGTATGATGCCTCACCCTCCGAGAAGCCTGGGAGATCTACAGAGACGACCCCGCACAGCATCAGCTCCCCGCACCAACTAAAAAAACCGATCCTAAGCCATCTATGGCAGAGATTATAAAAAACAAAATCCTTAAAGAACAATCCCTAAAAAAACAAAATAATCATCCCGAAAACCAGTCCTCCACTTCCAAATCATATCAACCTCCTATCCCAGTACGTTTTAGTTTAATTTCAAAAGAAAACTCCCTACCACAAGAAGACAATACCATAATTAAACCAAACAACAACAACCCCACACTAACTACCCAAATAACAAATAACCCACTCGACCAAGAAAATAATCCATCTAACAAACCACCATGAACCAACCAAACAACAATCGCACCAGATTACATACAAACGCAAAACCAATCCCAAAATCAAGTTTCACATTCAAAACCAGATTCATCGACATCAGATTCTCCATTATCAAACGTTACAAAAACGCTTCTTAAAGAAAATAAATACTGTGTAAACATAATGGATACTGATGATGATGACCAATAACCACACTATTGACTCCAAAATCAATGACTCTGCTGCTCGTGTGCTGAATCCCTCAAGCTCACTTGGGAGCTTGAATGCTTCAGCACTCGGGGAGCGGAGTCAAATAATATCTCGAAAACCACACCCATTCACCCCTCGTTCTATACCATCCATCCTAAGAATTCTCCAATGGAACATGGACGGTTATTTTAATAACCACCACGAACTTCAGCTTTTAATTAACGAATTAAAACCCTCTATTATCACGCTACAAGAAACATCCCCGTAAACACCAATGTTCATCCTCCCAAACAATATGCGTGCCATTTCTACAACCAAAACACCACTGCCAAGCAAGGAATCGGACTTTTAGTTCACAAATCTATTCCACACAAATTCATAAACATAGCATCTAATATTCCAGCAGTTGCAGTAGAAATTAAGCTAAGTATCAAACTTACAATTGTTTCACTATACATTCACCCAAAACAGGATTTTACAAGTTCTGACTTAGAACTCATTGCCAACAATTTTAATACAGCGAGTTGACTGGCGACTTTAATGCTTGGAATCCTATCTGGGGATCTCCTAGTATTAACACTCGCGGTAAAATCGTGGAACAATTTTTCATTAATTCCAGCCTAGCTATTTTAAATGATGGTTCGCCTACACATTTTTCCACCCATAACAGTTTCACTCATATAGATCTCACCTTTATTTTTTATTTCCCCATCCCTCATACCAAAAACAACATGGAAAGCCCTTACGAACCTACATGGAAGCGACCACTTCCCAACCATCACCGATATTACATTTAATAACCATACAAATCATGAAAATATTATACGAAAATTCCAACTAGATAAAGCAAAATGACCGTTATTTCAATGCAAAGTTACAGATTTTTTGTCAAACAAAGACATATCCCAAAATATCAATAAAGAGTCAGCTCTTATTCAGAAATCAATTCGCTTTGCAGCCAACTTAGCAATCCCCCAAACCAACAATTTACCATACAAACATACGGTTCCCTGGTGGAGTAATGAGATTAGAAATCTTCGCCAAAGCAAACAAACAGCTTGGAAAACATTGAAAAAATACCCGACTACGACTAACCTGATTACATTTAAAAAAGCCAATGCTATTTTCAGAAAGGCAGCAAAAGAGGCAAAAAGAAATAGCTTTGAGAAGTTTACTTCAAACATCAAACCAAACTCTCCTGCCAAGAAGGTGTGGTCTGATATAAACTCCCTCACAGGCAATTACAAAGTCACTTCAATAAAAGCCACAAAAGATCAATCCAATCATATGGTAACGTCCCCTATAGAAATTGCCCAAATTTTTGCTGAAACATGGTCTACCGCTTGCAAAGATTCAAACTTTTATTCTGAATTTTGCACTCAGAAAAACTATACATTAAATCAAAGAATTCAATTAGAACCCATAAACGAAAAAGCAAAACAAATCGAAGATATGTAATATTAACCTTATCGAATTTGAAAGCTGCATTAATTCATGCAAAGGCAATACTCCAGGCTTTGATCGAATATCATACGCCATGATCAAAAACTCCCCAATTCTTCTTAAAAAACGTATACTTAATCTATACAACGAGATCCTAACTCAAGGTGTTATACTACAAATATGGAAAATTGCTACTGTCGTTCCCATACCCAAACCAAACAAAGAAATCACAAATCTATCCAGTTACAGACCAATATCCCTGCTACCATGTCTGAGCAAAGTCGTTGAAAAAATTATATCCCGCAGACTATCTTGGTTCCTCCAAAGAAATAACCTAATAGATATGAACCAAGTTGCCTTTAAAAAAGGTAGGGGAACAATCGATTCACTCTTACACATCGACGAATTAATTGCTTCTAGCTTATCTTCAAAAAACCATGTATCACTCTTTTCCGTTGATTTCGAAAAAGCTTTCTACCGAATCGGAATCCATATTATTTTGAACGAATTAACCAAATGCAAAGTAGGTCCAAAAATAATCACATTTATTAAAGAATTTCTAACTCATAGAAAATTTCGAATAAAAATAAAAAATACATTTTCTTCTGTGTACAATCTTGAAAACGGTATCCCCCAAGGATCCCGTCTTTCAGTTGTACTCTTTGTGATAGCTTTCAATAAAATAAGTACCATATATCCTTTATACGCGGATGATTTAATTATTGTATCCAAATGCAGACTTAAACCAAGTAGCAGTTGGTTTTTCAAATATACTTCTAGATATAATTAAATGGGGGGAATACTCCGGGACAAAAATATCCACAGATAAAAGTAAAATATTGCACATATGTATGTAAAAAAAACCAGCTGCTCCAAAAATATTACAGTATGCTTTCATAATAAATCTATCGAAAATGTAAATAACCTAAAAATACTAGGAATTCTATTTGATATAAAATTTAATTTTAAGTCACATTGTGTTTATATTAAAAAAAGCCTTGCTACCAGGATCAATATGATAAGATACTTCTAAACATAGCTTTTGTAATTTAAACTCTCTTATTAATGTAATAAAATCAGTTTTGCTTGCTAAAATAGACTATGGACTCGCCATCTACGGTAAATGCTCAAAATCATCGTTGCAACTGATCACACCATCATACCACTGCGCAATCAGAACTGCTCAAAGATCTTTCCGAACAACACCCATTAAAAATGTATTAACAGACGCCGGACTTCCATCAATCCCCGAGCGGCTTGAATTCCAAACTGCCTCCATTCTTCTCAAAATCAACTCCTGCAAAAACTCACCTATCGAAACACTGATCCCAAAAATTCTACGGAGAACTAGACAACAAAACTACTCATCATCACTGCTAAATGCCATTAACCTTTCTACAAAATGGAATATTCCAGTTCAAACCAACATAATAAAACTTCAATATTTTCACCATGGAAATTAAAAATTGATTCCATAAACACAGATCTTCAAAGATGTTTATGGAAATGGTGTCAAACCTCAAAAGGACAGAATGTAATTTCATCTACACTGATGCCTCAAAAAATGAATACGGGATTTCATTTGCTGTAGTTGATAAATTCGGAACCATAAAAATTAAAGGCCTCCTAGCAAGTTCTACATCCATCTTTACTGCGGAAGCCATCGCAATCCTCAAAGCTACAATGTTCACAAACAATAAAAAAAAATCGATCAACTGAAGGATAAAATAATAGGAAATAAAAACCTTAAAATTATATGGGTGCCAGGACATGCCGGCATACCTGGAAATGAGGTAGCAGACAAAACGGCTAAAGCAGCCCTGGACGAACCACTCTTACAATTCAACATCTTCAATAAAAAAGATGCAAAAAAAAACCTTCTGCACACAGCTAGTGATCTCAAAAAAAAAAACGATTGGAAAGAATATCTACATTATTGCTACCAAATCAACCCTCAAGCTCAAAAAACTATATACCCAACAAATATATGCCAAAATATGCTTAGGTGCTATATAAGACTCAGACTCGGACACTGCAACATCACTCACAGCCACTACATAACAAAGGAACAACAACCACTCTGCCATCTTTGTAACAAAAACATTCCCCTCACCATTAATCATCTCACCATCTATTGCAAATATATCAAACTCATATCCAAAAAAATCAACACAACAAGCACTCCGTTAAACCTTTTAACCATTCCCTCTGAACAAAATATTACAAATGCTTTCAAAATACTAACTGCAACTAAGCTTCAAAACCTAATTTAACTATTTTATCTATATCAAGTATAAATATATTTAAGTTAAACTCAAAACCTGTCATATCACATTCAAATAACTACCCTTATCGGCCGAAGTCCTGGTAGCTTGTGCCGAACATCATTATTAATCTGTGTAATTAATTACCTGTTAATAAAGTTATAATAATAATAATCTTTTTATTGATGTCACTCACAAACCAGTCCATGAGAACGTCTAGAAATTTGGAATATTGAAAAACACAGGAAATAGTATAAATAGAATATAGATAACAGAATTATCATTGAACTGCAGTCCACAAAAGTCGCACGCAGTTTTGATAACGAATACATTTTTAAATAATCAAAAATAATTTTTTTGGTAATTTGGTTCTATTGAACGCAATATCACTTTGTAGTACTGCGAAATTGCAAGATAATATTTGGAACAATTATCGAGTTATGAGGGCTTTACTAAAAAATAAGCCAATTACCTTAAAAATTATAAAATACTCATTTCCTAGATGAGAATTTCAATTTAAATTAAAAACCGTTTTTGAAATGAGAAACTACATAAGGAGTTTTTACAGTAGTAATAGTAAAAAATAAACTTATTATACTTGTTGAACACTACATTGAGAAAGATAAAATAAAATCCTTCGAAAAAATAGATTCTTAATTCTTTAAAAAATCAATTGTGTTGATAACTAGCCATAGAATTTTTGACATTTCTTTTTTTAATGACAATTGAAAAAATGGGTTTTTTTCAAATTCAATATTTTCAAGTTTATTTTATGAAATGCTTAAAACTTGCTTTTTTTTACTTGCAACTATAGATACTTTACAGTAAGTTTTCGAGTCGAAAAAAAAAATTGAACTTGAAACGGGCATGACCTTACGAAAAAGGGGCCGACTAGACTATTATGTCGGTCTTTCTGTCGATTTTGAAATTTTTTGCGAGTTTGTAAGAAATCAATATTATTTTCAAAAAAAAAACAGATTTTTGGTCTTCGGATTGCAATTACATTTTTTACGAAAGAGGTCTAATAATGATAATATTGAAATTTTCAAAAAAAATTCTTTGGATTTTCGAAAAAATTTCTTTTTAAAAAAGCCATTTTTTGTTTATTCTGAAGTACTTTCACATATCGGCAAGTTCGTTCATTCAGTCGTGCATTTTATTTTTTCTAAAAATAATTACAAATTTTTATAAATAGCAAATATTTTTTTTATCAAATTTTTTTCCGATTTTTTCTTATAAATTTATATTTTTTCAAAATATCAGATTTTTCTGCGCCAAGACATAATTTGACCGGCTTAATATTAAATAAAACAAATTTGTTTTACGAACTTTAAATAACTAAACACCTATTATATTAATGCTTCAGTGATCTTAGAAATACATTTTTAACGGTACAGACCTTTAGTTGGGACCGTTCATAGTAAAAAAAATTGTTCACACATTAGACACTAATAGAAAACTTTAATTACTTAATTGTGGGATAGTTTCAGAAAAATTAACCAATAGACAATGACAGTTTTCGATCGATGATTTATGTACATATGTGACAAAGTATTTAAATTCTACGGCTATAGCCCAAAAGTATTATAAAAAAATAAATATTGTTTCTTGGCTAAGAATGCGTATAATTAATATAATTCTTCCCATAACGTAAATTATAGAAAAAATTAATGCTTGCCTAAGCTAGATTATGTTTTTTTATCTTTCGATATATGCAAAAGACAAACATGGATGAACAACTGATAGACAAAAATTTAAATCTTTGTATGCATTGCAGAGTTTGTTAAACTTCAGATATTATTAGAAAGCTTTGCAGTTTTTATTTCTTAATTCTTTCCAGGTCCTAAACACCGTTATATAAGCGGTTGGTTTTTGATAAAAGGAATATGCACAATTTCTCAATCTATATGCAAGGGGAATAACTTCGCCTTTAATCAATTGATTTGGCAATTTCTTTTCCACATTTAACCGACATAAGCGAATTTATGAACTGAAAAAATTAAGCCAACAACAACGAAAATTATAAATTGATGTTCATATATGATAACTTACGACAAAATTTATTCTTTAAAAATAGAAAGTGATATCTGATGTATAACACAAAAATTATTATATAAAATTAAGACTCAAAAGAAAAATTCCTTTCAAAATTCATCGAAATCCGACAGTAATTGGCTTAAAATTGATATTACATGAATGAATTATAAATGCACTAAAGATGTCTGGCATAAGATGCACCAAGCTTGAGCTTATGGGAGAAGACAAAAAACATTCTTCTCCCCGATCGTCCTACATCTCCACGACTTAAAAACAAAGTCAACAACAAAACTTCAACAAAAAATACGAAAAAAAAATAAAAAAGTTAGAAAATCAAGCAATAGTTTTTCTTAAAGCCAAACATTTTTTCAAATAGTTTTCGAAAATTAAAAGTTTTAAACTCAGAATAATAAAACTTTTTTTTTATTTTTAAATTAATAGATTAATTAAAACTATTTTCTGACCTCTCCTCCCATAACATTGTTTTCAGATCTCAACTGAAGCTTATTAGAATATTGCATATTATGATGCATTTGTGTAATGATAATTTTAAGCCACTTCCCAGAGTCGAATTTCTTCGAATTTTGGATGCATGGTATCAGGTATCAATTTTTTCGAGTTAAAATAATTTTTTCATACGAAATCATTTTTATATTACTTTATTTAATAATAAAAAAAAATAAAAAGCACATTCTAAATTTTCTGTTTACGACATTTTCTTATTATTTCATAGCTTCTACATTTATCGGTCAATTTTAATGAATTTTATCTTCAAGGATTTGTTATAAAGTATATTTTATTTGAGCCTAAAAAATATTTTTTCTATGCACACGGTCCAAATGAAAATGATACATTTTCAAAAAGCTCGATTTTTAAACTTTTATATTTTTTGATCGCTTGTAACTGAACTGAAATAACAAACAGTATACCATTGGAAAGTGTTATCTTTCCAAAAATATTTACTTTATGTAAATTAAAAAGATTACTTAAGAGATATAAGCCAGTGTTTGAAAAAACCCTTTTTGGCGCATATCTCGAAAATGGTTCTTTGAAAAAAAAATTAATGTCATTTTCGTTTTTTAGCGGCCCCACATTGAGAAAGGACATTTTGTGCTCTACAAAAAAAGTCTTGGGTCATTTTTTGATAGGAGTGATAATAGTGAAGATAATATGTTAAATTCAAAATATGTTAATTTTACTTTTTTGAATTGTATAAGACTTTTTTTTCAGAGGCTGTAACTTTGAAACGGTTAATTTAATGATAAGATATTTTAAAACCTTTATTGTAGAACTTTAAATTTCCTATAAAAAAATTTATGCTCATGATTTGGAAACATGGTATTCTAAAGATAAATATTATATGTAAGAACATGTGTTTTTTCCCATACAAATCGTAGGGAAAAACGAAAAGTGCGATGAAGGAGTTCTAAACGTTAATATTATGAGCTAAAATTTTTTGAGTCTGTTTCGAAGCAACTTTTTTTTGAAACACTCTATTGAACATACATAGTATGTATGTTCTTTCAAACTTTTTTTGGTTTTTGTTTTTCTCAAAAAAGATTTTTCTGAATTTGATTAATAATTGTACACCAACTTTTTTCCTGAAATTTAAATATGTATTCTGAAAAAAGCTTCGTCGATGTATTTGAAATCAGGCATCAAACAATTTTTTTAGCAATATCTTAAATATTTTGGACAAATATCCCTAAGATTAAAAATATCGGTTCCTACTCTACTATACAAATATTTAAGACTGTTTAATTAGTTCCAAATATCTCGAAAATGTCTGCAAGAATTTTGATTAAAATTTTTGTGTGTATTTTTTTTAATAACGGCTTACAATTTAATACTTAACAAATTAAAATTAAGGAATTATTGATAGTAGTTTTAATAGAACATTTGAACTTGGACATATTTTGTTCAAAAGCAGTGCATAAAACTTACAGAGTACAAAGTCAAATCTTAAGTAAATTCACTTATTACTCAGGTCAATGTTTTTGACATACTAACAAGTGTATTTCTAACTTCAACCGTCGAAGGACATAAACTTCCTCAGAAACATTAAAGGTTTGAATTTACAACCACAACTCGATTCTGTTACAAAGGCTAGAGTTGCATGTTTCTTGATCATCTGACTCATTATATGTGGTACCTTAGTTTTTGTTCAGTTCACAATAATTGCCGTCACCAGGATTCGGATCGAGCTGATGATTAGTGCGATATTTAAGTTTAGCTTGTACGGCATCAAAATCACGATGTTGTTGTAAAATTCAAATCTTCAATATTCATATGATGGTGTGAAGGTTTTGTATCTTATCTCCACACATGTTATCATACAAAAAATCATTGCCCATAGCAGTGCCGAAATGAAAAGAAAGCACTATTGTAGATAATTAAGTAATTTTTGTTCTTGGATATTTTTTAATAAACCAATATTCTTAAACTTAACTAATTGAACATAAAAAGACACTTACCGAACCATCATTTTCCACCAAACATAGAAAAACCACATCTTCTCGCAGCAATCGGACAGCTGCATGTAAAGGATGTTTTGTTTTGCTTTTAAGCATTTGATACAACAAAGGTCCAGACATATGTTCAAAGTCCTGTGGTGTCAAGTCATCCCAATGCGTCGATATCAATCCAGAACAATAATCTAATAGACTTGCGGCGCGCACTTCTTCCGCAACACAATAAAAACGAACACACGACCGAACACCAACTGAAGCCACCAGTGCCTTTTCGCACAGGCCCAACAAACCGGGTAGCTTAAACTTATGTGCGGCACGCAATAGACCCAGAGCTAATCTATCATGCTGAAGATCCACTACATCTGTGTAGATCCAACGCAACAAAGCAAAGCCAATGTCCTCTTCGAAATCAGTCCAATCGAGTTCTGTTGCATCGGCCAGAACTTCTTCGCGCCAATCCTCTGACCTGGCATTCAAAACAAACTTATGTGCGGGCATAGATTTTCCACTTAATTTGATTGTTAAATCTGAATAGGTCTTCCGGCCATACAAGGAAGCCACCATCATAACGAGACGCGACACAAAACTACTAAATTCGCCGATTTCTGAGGCATCGCCGGACGATGCAACAACCTTGCTGTATTTTCGCTCTAAATCGGCATAGTTGCGTTGCAATTTGGTATATTCTTCTTTGAGAAGCTTCAGATGTTTTTCCAGCTTCACCGATGGAGAATCTTTTGTATCTATGTACATAAAATGAAATGAGTTAAATTGAACAGCAAAAAAAATTGTTTGATTAAGAAATTAAATTGGCCGTAAAGTTCTACGCCCCCATACAATTAGGAAATTTGCTTCCTTTGTTTTGGCTATGGTATTGTAGAATTCAATTTAATGAATATGTGAATTTAACTTACCCATTTTTGACGGGTCGTTAGTTATGTTTGTATTACGAATTAATTTATTTGAAACTCAATTCTTTAATGCAATATTTTGAAGAATGAAGTTCATAATTTTTAATTTTACCGAGTAATATTTTTTTAACAAATCTGTCAAATGTCAAACTAGTGTCAATTTTGTTTTATGTACACTACAAACAAAAATATTGGCGACGTTCAGGTTTTAATAGAATATGCATGTTGTTTTCGATTGGATGTTCGGATTAATCGTTTGGCACCACTTTTTCAAAATACAAGGGCTAAATTACCGTAACAGTTACCATGTTTACAAGAGGTATTGAAGCGAGCTTCAAGCTCGCTTCGCCCCTTTGTATACCTGTGTTGAGTTGAAACGAGCTTCAACCGACTCGACTCCGCTTCAGGAGCGGAGTCGAGTCGTAATTTGTGCTGAAAAACTTGAGTTGAGGAGTTGGTATGGCATTGGCAAAATATCTGAGGTTTGTGTGAGTGAGACACCAGCAGCTGTCATCTCAACATATTTTCAACTAAACTCTAACTGGAGTGCTCAACTCAAATGACGAAAAACCTGGGTCGAAAATTCGACCTTAATCCAACTCGAGCTCTCAATTCTGCTTGTAAACGTGGTAAGTGAGCTCTTCAAGTCACTGAATAATTTAAATTGGTACTACTGTTTGCAATACATTTTAAATTCAAGAGAAATGCCAGAAAAAAAAAATAATTCAGTCAGTAATAGCTCTCATGTGTGCGGTAATTTGGCCGGAGTTAAAATAAATTATCCGTAGTAGCGCCGCATAGCAAGAGTACTTAAATGGCCCATAGACCACTTTTTCCGGAAACTGAACCAACGATGCAGTTATACAAATTTTCTCCATCATTCTGTGCTATTGCCAATACTCTGGCTTTATTATTATCGAAGTTACACAACCACTTCTGCTCAAATAGACCCACATTTTTGGGTTCTTTTGGTGCTTTGCTTATTTGTTGCATATTCAACATTTTAAATATAGATGGGAAAATTTTTGTAGAAGAGTTTGTAAAACGCAAATTTAATCTAAATTTTCACTAGAAGATGGGATATAGCATTTACACCGAGCGTTCTTAAGCTTAAGAGCTTCTTATCAATCCTCATGAGGTTATAAAAATGTCCTTTTTATGGTCTAATGAAGGAGGGTACTTTAAGTTAAGAGGGTCTCAAACTTAAAAGCGCTCCGACCAACCTTAAAGAGCAGCCATAACCCTTTGAGTGCGTGTTTATTATAAAAAAAGGGATTTAATGAGGTAATAGTCATGGATCATAAGCTTAAAAAGGGTTATTTATTACCACCAATGAAATCCATCTCTTTTTTAAATTAAAAAAAAGAATTTATAGTGTTATTATTTACTCATATATTAATATGTTTTCACTTCGGAGTTTTTTTAATTCATAAAATTAGTTGATCTTTAGGGCTCTGCGAAATTAGGCCAAAGGAAATAAGGCCCCACAAAAAAAAATGAAATAAGGCCCCAAAAGAAAGTACACAAAACAACAACAACAAAATTTCTCCAATTTTGGGGTCTTATTTCATTTCTTGGGGCCTTTTTTCATTTTTTTTGTGGGGTATAATTTCATTATGAAATAAGGCCCCAATTAAATAAAATCTCAAATTGTTTTTGGGGCTTAGTTTATTTTAAGAAAACAATTTATGCCTTATTTCATAATTTTGATTGAATTGAAAATGTTAAAATAACATTATCTTTTACAGAAGATGATGATGAAAACCATCAAGGAGCGATTTTTATCAGCTATTATGTTACTCCTTAAACTCTAATCAGGGAGTAATGAAAACCACCAGGGAGTAACAGAATAGGTAGCTGAAAAAATCGCGCGATTTTTTGCAGCTATTCTGTTACTCCCTGAATTCCCATCAGATGAAAAAAATCAGATTGTGTTGAAAACCATCAGGGAGCAACAGAATAGCTGAAAAAATCGCGCGATTTTTTCAGCTATTCTGTTGCTCCCTGATGGTTTTCAACACAATCTTTAAACGAGGAAATGAGGAGAAAAGATCACTCAATTGTGCTACTAATTGATTTTTTCAACAGGTTCCACAACAGTGAAATTCTACAGTATACAATTCAAGTACTTGGTTTTGTTATTTCATTTTCAAAAATAAACTTTTATATAAAAAATAAATTGGGGTTTTATTTCATTTTTCTAAAAAAAAGTCAAAACAAGTTGGGACATTTTTTCATTTCAGTGGGGCTTTATTTCATTGGGGCATAATTTCATTTTGAAAAAATACCCCAATTTGGGGCCTTATTTCATTTTTTCTTTTAGGGCCTTATTTCCTGGGGCCTAGTTTCGCGGAGCCGATCTTTAGTTATTAATCCCAATTTATATAACGATGTTAGAAAATGATGACTACTATGACTTGACCATGACCTGATCTAGGATTTTTGTTGTTGTCTGAATTTGAATAGCGTGATCTGGAAAATTCGCATGAAATTTTTGTGTAATAGATTTTTTTCTGTGGGAATGCCCAAGCAAATATAAACAAAAAACAATTTTTCTTTTTAAATGTTTAACCACATTACTACTACTGAAAAATTTTGACAAAATTTGACTTATCATTTCTAATGCTAAATTAATAGAATTGATCATGTTAAATATTAACGATGAATTAATACGGCTGTCCTGTTGAATGAAAGATACTTTGCCAAACTGAGAACCAAGGAAACTGCAAGGCAAGGCAAGTCTCGAGTCTCACCTGTTATTAATGAATGACCTTTGCCAAATTAAACTAAACACAAAAATTAGTACTATTATAAAGTTTGGTGAAAACGTTTTATTTACCGTGACAATGAAGGGGAAAGAAGGGGGTGTTGTTGTGGTTCAACTGGGAAAATATACCTAGTACCTACCTTGTGAAAACCTAAGCAAATGACACAGGTTTTTAAGGTAATTTTCAATTCTGTCATTTCTATGTAAAGATGCTTATAAATATATTCAATATTGACAAAAGTCAATAATATAAATTGGTACCTTGATGAAACTTCGAATCATTTCATTTTTCATGAAGATTAATAATAATCAAAAGAGTCCATTGAGTGGTGTTTTTTTGGATGTTAGGTATAAAGTGCCAAAAATATAGGATTGTTATCAAAAAATATTACGAAAAAACTGGTACCTTCATGAAATTTGGTAAAAATGTTTTCCATGGATGTTTTTAGGAGATGTTGTAAGGAGAAAAAACTTTCTTAAAAAAAAACACCCTTCCGTGGACAACATTATTATATTAATTATATTATTTATGTATATTATTTTATTATTAATGTACATACATATGTAGGTACATGTATGAATACAAGATATCTATATGACTATTGATTATTCTTCGATGCAGTATTAAAAGTCCAGAGGCCCAAAGCTGTCGTGTCATCTATCTTCATTTATGTATTATTAAAAGTTAAGAAATCGAATATTTGAATAATATTGGTACTTTATTTTAAATTTCGATAGAAGAAATGTGTTAACAAGAAGAAGGTGTGTAGAGTCTAGAGAAAAGAAAGATTAAATATGTGTAATAATTTATTATAAAGAATTCGTTGTTTTGTTTTTTTTTTTGTTTTGTTTGTTCACAAACCATTTATTTTTTTTTTGTATTGGTGTTAACAAAATGTTTAACATGTCTTCTTTAGGTTTTAACAGCCAATAATTGCATTTTTTTGTTTATAATCTAGGTTAGGTAGTTAATATTTAATGGAGAGACACATAAACGGAAAAACACATTCAACATTTTTGTTTTAATATATTAAGCCTCATGGTTTACATTGGTTAATGGTCCCGAAATAATCCTCATTTTAAAAAGCTCTCGATTAAATTGTTTTTTAAATATTATTAATTTTTTTAAAAGTTTTAATTGCCTTAATGTTAAGCTTACTTAAGGTTCTTTTTTGTCTTCTAATTAAGTACTTTTTTTCTACTGTTTAATGAGATAATTTATTCTATTTTATTTGTTTAGTACCAATTTATAAATATTAATTCTTTCATAAAATTCTATATAGAAATGTAAAGTTTTAAAGCTTTAGGTTGTTTTATTTTTTTCAAAATTTTGACGATTTAATTTTTATTTATAACTACTGTTGATAGGAGAATAATTTTAATTTTCTTAGAGAAATTTCTGTTACTTTTTATTATTTAAAACATTTAAATTTAATAAATTTCATTAATTAAATAGAAAAACTATTGTAAATGCGAACCAAAATTAGATGAATGGCGCAAAATTTTACTCGCTTTATTACTAAAGCATTTATATGTTATTTTTGATGAATCCTTATTTTGTTTTTGTTATTCAATCCGGAACATTTGTAATACTAACATTCTTTTTATTCCATGTGAAAATTGGAATAAATTATGTTAGATTCACATTGGCTTTATTTATTTTTTTTTTATTTCAGTTTCACCGAGCCCTTATAACTTTATAAAACTCATAACTCAAAAAATCCTATAACAGAGGATTTAGGCCTTGTAAAAAAGAAAAGACCGCTTCACAACACAAATGTCATATAACTATATACTCCCATATTGTGCATTTATCTATTTTAAAGTTTGGGAACACATACAAAACCATAACAGATTTTAATTCAAAATCAAATGTGACATTTCACCCAAGTGCCTTTTTGTTTTTCTTACTCTAGTTGTATTTCTTTATTAATTTTTATTCTATTTATTCTGGATAAAAACAATTTCTTAAGATCAACTCAACAGGATAGACACTAAGATTGACTGTAAGGATTTGGAAACGAAAAAGTCGATTTTCATAAAAAAAAAACAAAGCAACTATATTTTTAAATGGATGTCAAAATATTAATTTCTCTGCGTCGCGACGCGTCGACCATTGATCTCTATATATAACTGTATGTCGCAATCTGAACAACGTATAACAGACTCCATTTGAAAATGACAAGTAGATGGTCAGCTTCAGATTTTGACAGTTCTATTTAAAAAACTCTATGTGCAACTCAAAGATTTGACAGTTGTCTAAAAAAAATGTGGTCAACTTTAATTTGAATTTTGTTTTTGTTTGTAACAGAAAATATTTATTCGCCAATATTTCTCAATAAAATGTATTCCTCCATGCGCTCATTTTGAGATGGATTCAGTGATTGTGATAAACCAAAATAAATTGAAAGTGGCAATACTTTCGCATTAAAAAATGTTAAAAAGTATGTTTTTAACAGTTTCAGCAAATTTATTTAGAAAGTGATAGATAAGTAGTTGAACAATGTTTAAAATAAAAATAAAAGTCCCATTAAACTAAAAAAAAATCTAAGTACCTAGCAGATTTTATGTTTATAACTAAATATCATTTTATCTTTTAAAATTTTGCGCCACATGTCTTTTACAACTAAATAGTATAAAATTATAAAAAAAATAAAATAGTTTCATATATAGATATATATTATAATATTTTTTAAAAATATAAATAGATAAAATATACACATATTAAATTTGTAGGAATATATGTGTATATTACATAATATAATATAGTATAACATTTTTTATTTTCATAACACTAATAATATCAATATCACAGAAAACAATATAAGGGTATTACAACGAATGATTGCAATTTAGCATTTACGTTTTTTTTTTAAATTTTATTTTTTGTGTGTAATTTGTTTGTTTTTTGTGTACTAGATTAGATTATTTTGAATTACCTACATATTTTTATATATATATAGTTTTGTATGTGCGTAGTTATTATAAATGTGCATTAAAAAAAAACTACATATTTTTTTCTAAAGCTTAATAAATTGGAGAGACCGTTTTCATTAGTTATATTTGTAACAATAATAATAGAAAAAGAACATTTAAATATTAAACCCGTTTTATAAATGATATTTCTTTAGTTATTTTTTGTATTTATATAATAAAATTAATTTTTTAACTTATTTAACATATAAGAATTTTTAATATTTTTTTTTAATGCAAATATGTTTTATGTGTGTGTTTATTGAATGTACGCACGAATTTGATTTGGCAATAATTTTTTTTTTTAAAGCCTTTAGGAATCCTCGGCTAAGTCAGAATTCGAACTGACTATGTGCTCTGATAAAGCTGGTAGGATACTATCACCAGAGAGTTGTCTATCAATTGGCAAATGATAAGCCCCGGGGGCAGAATTCGAGCGCCCAGCGCGGGTAAATCTCTCTAAACGGGATCCGCCACGTTGGGGGGCTCGTCCAGATATACCACGATTGAAGGGATTCAAAAACGAATGGTTCTTGAGCATTGTTTTGATTAAGATTAATGTGTCTAGTTTGGGAATGCTTTTGACAACACTATTAATGTCCTCCTCACTGATTTGTACAAGTCGGCAATTTTCATCTTCTGTTGGTAGAGGACTGACTCCATTAGCTGTTACCCAAGGATGTTCCTTAGGAGATATTAAAAAAAAATAATAAAATATGTATAATGTGTGCCAACCGTAATGCTTGAAAACTCACCTTTATTTGTGGAAGTGTAATCCTCTTTGCAGGGTCCTTTGTAAGCATTTTTTCCATAAGATCAATCAACTCACAACTCACTTTTGGCATTTCAGGAATGACAAGAATCTCATTTTTAATCTTTTCATACAGCAACGGTACTGAACTTGCCACAAAAGGCACATTGCCATACAACAAAGAGTATAGCGTTGCCCCTAATGCCCAAATATCAGCTGCCTTGCCGCTGTACAAGTGCTGGAATATAAAATTAAATTCCAATATAAACATAACATCTGACTAAATTCATTAAATCTACGTTAAGCATAGTGAATCCTTATTTAAAGAGAAACCAACCTGTCCCGGAAATAGAGTTTCCGGTGCCCGGAATGCTGGTGTCCCAGCTGTAGAACCATTATTCATAGTAGCATCCTCTCCAAAGAACTCATTGCACACCCCCAAGTCTGCTATTTTAACGTGTCCACATTCGGTAAGGAGCAAATTACCTGGCTTGATGTCAGCGTGAATAATACGTTGATAATGCACTGAAATGATAAAATAATGGAAATTAAGGCAGGGATTCAGTTGAGGATCCTCTGGTAAACGGAAAGAAGCAATGGTATATACAGGACTTCCTTTATCTGCCATCATAGAAATACCCTTATGTATATATATATATTTAAAACAAATAGAAAAAAAAATACATGAATGAAAATATCCCTAAAGGGGGAAGGATTCAAGCAACTGAAAGTAAACTGATTAGAAATGCTCGGGAGATGAAAGCATTCATCCCATTGTGTAAGCAGTTGGCAAAGAACGGAAAGATTCGCTGCGTGTGCTGCTATATTTGAACACGGATGATGTCCACTTCAATGGATTGCTTTGTTCAGAGCCAATAAAGCATTATAGGTTCACCCAGCTATATTTAACCAAATAGAGTACTTATGAGTATATACATTGTTACCAACAGTGATTTATTTATTCTCCAGAAGAACTGTCGATTTCACTCTCGTAGGTCTATTTAAGTCGATACATTTCACGAGTTTTACGGAAAGACAATTTTTGATCGTCTTTCGATGGTGGTAGTTGATTAAGAATCACTTCAAAACACTAGGCTTGGGAATAAGAATGTGACTCCAATATTAAAGTGTATATTTCTTAATTACACTCAGCAATTTTGTTAGTTGAAATGCGGATCGTAATTAAATTGGATTGACAAACTTGAGAGGTGAGAGTATTAGACCTAGAAATCTGTGTTGAATGTCATTTTGAAGCTCCTTTCAACGGAGTCACATCAACTGATTCCCTCGATCACATTGTAAGGGTCTTAATTTATAATAAAACACAAAATTATTTTTTGAATTTCTAATTTTGGGATTTGCAGCTTTAACGATTTTATTGAATTTTGTACTTAAAAGATTTTTATGGGTAGTAAACTTTTTTTTTCAATAAAAAAAAACCGTTATTTTATTTCATGTTTTAAGAATAGATTGATGCTCTAACAGATATGTATGTATCTATATCTATAATACGGATCTGATAATTCCGGACAAAATGAAAAAAATGAAAAAAAAAAGTTAAAAAAATAGATTTTTTCCATTTTTGGCTTATAACATAAAACTGTTAGTTTTTCGGAAATGATGTCCAAGTTCGAAGAAAAACTGATAGTTTTCAGGCAAAACTTAAAAAAATCGATTTTTTAAATTTTTGTCCAAGTTACGATATTTTGTTGGAAAACAGCAAATTATTCAAAAAGATAAAGGAGATACAAAATCAAAGCTTCCAAATGCTTTTAACAACGTATTTAGGCACATTAACTAAAAAAAAAATTAGTAAAATTACGTTTTTTGTTAGCCCAATTTTTTGTGTTAGTTGGCATATCATGAGCGTTGAGTGGGGTTTATTTTATTAAAATATGTTCAAAAATGATGAACACATAATCTTAATCTGCCCTATTATTCTGTACTCCAATATTCTGTACTTCCAACTTTTTGTGCGACCAAAATTCCGTATATGAATTAAAAATTCTGTGTTCTATTACTATGCTTTTTTTTAATTCGGTTTAAACATGCGTAGTGCGTCGGCCTCCCAATCGCTAGGTCGTCAATTCAAGCCTCGCTCGGGCAATTTTTAAAATTAATTGAACATAAGCGACTTAGCACCACTGAAAGGAGTCTGATGATCGGGTTGGTCCCCGTGAAATAGCTATAACTCCAGCCATTGAACTTGGTGGTAACACACACAAGTTGTTGTTGTTCATTCAAAAACCTTCAAGAAAGTTTTTTTTTTCAAAAATTTCACTGAAAAGCAAATACTGGAAAACTGATCCTGTCATAAAAGGCCCTAATATTCTTTACCAGTGAAAATCTCTAACTCTTGCAATACAAGCCCTCAGAAAAAAACATTACCAGCTTAAGAACGTTTCGCTAAGAAAGTTCATTGAGCTAATGTAATCTTATTTTGGATTCGGAAAGAAAAAGACAAATTACTTAAATCAAAGATTTATACTTACAGTACTCCAATCCCTGGACAGCATCTCGAAACACACTCCATGCGCGTTCCTCTGTCAGTGGTTTATCAGTTGGTATTTCAAGGACTTCACCTTGCTTAACCAGCTCAAATACAAGGTACAACGAATCTTCTAATGGATCATCCAATACTTCAACCAGTTTAACAACATTTGGATGATCAAGTTTCTTGAGAACAGCGATTTCCCGATACACTCTGTCTAGCGGTGATGTTGTAGTTTTCTTAGGACCACGACTCATAAGACCAGCCTTCCGTAAAAGACGACGTTTTGATAGAATTTTCATCGCATAATGTGTGGAGTCTTCTTCGGAATAAGCCAACTTAACCAGGCCATAGGAACCCTATTCAAATTTTTTTTTGTTTTTGTTTAATTTATAAAAGGTCTTGACAAATATCATGATAGAAGCTTACCTGTCCAATTTGATCCATAAGCTTATATTGATTTAATTGCAGAAAACTGCCCGATTGCTCAATAGATATCCGGCGAGATTCTCTGAGGGGGGTCTTTCTTCGGTGACTTCTCGGACTTCCATACGGACTGGCGTATGGGCTGTATGGCACATTTGGATAAATGGGACGTGACTCTAGCGATTGGACTTTTGGCAATTGACCTTTTGCAAGGGTCTGCTGTCTTGGATGGTTGGCATTACGTATACCATCTGATAGATCTGTTGCAAGGGTAGCGGCAGAAGAAGTGATATCAAGACTTCCTCGTGGACAGTGACTAGGGGGCGAAGGCCTTTCCTCATCCAAAGTGTGACTTCTGAGCAAATTTGCCGCCAGTGGTATTCGTCGTAATGGAACTTCTTCATCATAATCTTCATCAACATCGGCGTCAGCATCTTCAGATTGACGCAAGACTCGTCCCTCATCCTCAGATTGTTGTTGCAGCTGCTGGTTAGCTAAGGAGGGACCTTTATTATTTAATATTTGTTTCCTGGTCGACGACGACGACGACATGGGGTTGTATGAATAATTGTGAAAATTATGAAGATGCTGATTATGAAGGTGGGTACGGTAGTTGTGGTTTTGATGCAACGCATAATGGCTATTCTGGAGGTGGTGGGGATGGATTTGGTCAATCGACTCATCGTCACACGAAAAGTCCAAGGACTGTGCCTTGACAATGGGTAGCTGTCGACGTTGTATCACACTTGTCCCTACTTCTGGCCCACTGATGCCAATGTGGTTACTCATCATTTCTCTGCCATTGGACGACGCAATTATGTTGCGAGTTGCGATATTTGGAATGGTTGGTTTGATAGTCTCGGGTAATGAGGATTGTGGAAGATTGTGGCATGATGGTTCAGATATATTATCACGATTGAGTATTATGTCAGTGATGCAGGATGTTGGAGTGGTGGTAGACGTGGTTGAGACGCCGAAGCTACTGGTTCGATTTGGAGTGATGGTGGAATATGATGGAATTTCAATTGGATTGCCACTACCTGCTGATGGTTCCTTATTATCACACTGATTAGTTTGGTTCGGATTATTGGACTTTGTTTCCCCTTGGATAAGTAGATTTCCTATTTTCTGGGTTATACACGATTCCTGGTGCTGATGCTGATGTTTGTGCCTGCCATCATTATTCTCTCTAACAACAATAACATCTTTATTGTCATCGTCATCATCGATTTCAGTTTGTTTTTGTTTTTGTTGTGATTCGGGTATTCTTGGCTGAACATCACATTCCCGATGATTGCTTGTGGGTAGGCAATGGTTTTGCTTCAAGGTACCATTATTCTTCAAAGAGCATTCATCGTATGCCGAGGACACTGTTACCGCACTCACAGGGGAGAGTATAATAGGGCTAATTGGTTCTTGGTTTGTTTTGTGCATAAATTTTGAGCGTTGTTGTTGTTGTAGTTGTTCACTTGGACTCTGCCCACTAGTTATTTGTTTCTTATTTCCTATGCTTTTTTGGTCCATAGTTTCGATTAATGGGTCCATTTTGATTGAATAAACCTAAAAGAAAATATAATTTTTTTTTATTGAAATATGCATAAAGGATGGCAGAAATATCTAATGAGGTGTAAAATGGATACAAAGAGAGATACAATCTTTGTAGGCATATTTGGCAATATTCCAACGTTTAAACACAAGCTTTTAGATATGGGAATAAAAATGATGAAATTGATTTTTATTTTAATGAAGGATGCTTATCTTTTTATATGTAGATGCTTACATTTAAGTACATTTTATAAAGAATCATCATTAAATTTGGTGAATAATAATTGAGGAAAAACGTTGGGTGAAGACAAGAAAAATATCTGTCATATTCTTTTTCTTAATTTGTTTTTCTTTTTTTTTTAATCCAAACATTTTTTGTGCTGCTATACCTCAACAAGAAACAGTATTCAGCTGTTTCTTTTCCTTTTAATTTTTATTGCGCAGGAAAAATACTGTTGAGGTTGAGGGGCAACCATGTTAGCATCAATCATTGTGTACTTATACATGATTTTGAGAAGAAAAACAGGTGTGATCTGTGGGAATACTGTAAGTTTGGGAAGGAGAGTTCATTAAGTTTTTGGACATCTTTCCAAAACTTGCTGTATTCCTGATTGCGTGTGTTGTTGTAAGGTTTTGTTATGATTCGACAAAGGAGGTTTTTGTGCAGGTAGAGAAGAAATCGACGAGGCCGTGTTTCACTCCACCCTGCATTTTGACCTGACAAGTTGCGCTTTCATTCACTTATAGATCATGTCCCAAATTACTTTTAAGAAGTGTTTTCCAAGCAATTCTATTTTTTATATAGATTGATTGATTTAATGAAGTAAATCTTTTTGAAGTTTAATAAGATTATTATTATATTAAAAATCCCACTTAAATTAATATCAATAACACGAGAACCTTATTGTTTGAAAAAGTTTACTTATTAGATTTCCATCCTTGTGAGTGCAAAATTACTGTTCTTATTAGGTTAAGATTTTCAGTGCTGAGCTTAAGCAGCGTTAGTTAATCCTTCAAATCAAATGATCGATCCAGAATTAACTAAACATACATGTATATTGGGAGCTATCTCGGGTTTAACTTTATCTCGCACTGAAAAACTGATTTAAGTGATGTACTGTAATCAGCTTTGTCGACAAGAAATGGAGGAACTCAGTGGACTCTGCAATCACACACCTCAAATTTGAAACTTTCTTATCTATTAACAAATAGGGGTTTTAGGTCCACCAGTTGAGATGGTAGAAAATGGCCAGTATCTTGGAAGATATTATCTACTGATTGCAGTTGAATCGGGAAAATAAAAGACTGCGCTCGGAATAATGTTCAAAACAGCTCTTTCAGTGCAGAAGACATTACTTACTTCTTTGTCTTTGCTTTCCTTGGACTCAAAATCCTTTTAAAAACAAGCTTATACGACATAATAGTTCACGGAATTGATGTCATAAGAATTCAATAAAACACGTATTGTAGAAAAACTAAATAATTTATGAATAATTTTTTTTTTCAAAATTCTATAAGAATTGGATTTTTAAGTTTACATATAAACTTTTTGAAAAATCGAGTCATACAGTTTCTTATTTTTAATGAATTGTTTAACCTCTAATTATAATACAAACTCCTCACTAAACTTCCTTTTTAGCAAACACAATTTCTTCAATTGAATGATTGTTTAAAATGTCACTAACTTTTGAAAAATTTTGTAAGGCTCTGTTTTTTCTTCAAAATATTTTTTTCCCTATTTTCAACGAAAGGGCTTGATTTAAAAAATGCATTTGTTAACCTCCACCAATTATCCAAAATATATCCTTAGAAATGAAATTCAAAAATTTTGTGCTTAATCTTAGCAAAGTCGAAATCCAAGAATTAATTTTATAAAAGTAGGATGTTGCTCAGTAGAACTCAAGATATTAGCGTTTTGAAATAAACAAATTGTTAAAAACTTTAATGATATAAAATTTTGTTGAAAAGTCTGTTTTATTTTGACGTCCTCCTTGTTTCATTGTTTTTATAAATTTAGGATAACACAGACATTTTTCTATTCAAATAAAAAAAATGTACAACTATTTTCGATGTTTCTTCATACTTTATAAATTTAACATTTTATTGAATCACGTTTTTATTCTTTTTTTCTTAAGATAATCTTGCACTTTGGTTTTAAGGGAGCCAATGCCACCTTTTTTTTATTTTTGGGAAATCACAAATTTGGTTTTTTAATTTCTAAGAACGCGTATGAAAAAGAGTGGGTCCCGCAATTCTATCTGTCTGTCTCTCTGCACCTCGCTTTGAAGCTTAAACTACTAAAACTGAAACAATTTGCTTCAAAATTTGAACTTAATGCTTTTAGGTAATTCCCTAGAGCTAAAATTGATTTGTTTAGATGCAAAAATAACGGTACTTGTACGCTATCACAACCGCTAGGACAAACTTGTTTTTGTTAAAATCTTTATTATTTGCATAAGAATATTTTTCAAAAAAACTATTTGGCTTTCGATTTTCTTATAAACGACTTCACGGATTGAGATCAAAATTTTATGAAAGAGGTCCTATTCAAGATTATTTAGTATAATACTTAGAATATTATTTTTTTCTGAAAAAAAAACGTTTTAACGTTTTTTTTTTCAAATAATAAATTTTATGCTGCCTCATATTTTTCTCCATTGACATTCTTATTTTATATTCTTAATCGCAAGTCCGTGCGATTCATTCAGCCATCTTATTTAAACATTTATTGTAACAATCTAAATTAAGATTTTACGCCTTTAACGTCTCACTCTGAGTTAAAATTTTATAAAATCTCCTACCAACAGATTACGTGACTTAAAGTCAAGATTCAAGTGACTTTACTTTTCCTTAATTAAATTGTCAAACACAAAACAAAATAATTTCCTCATAAATATTTACCTTTGCCATTGTCATAAAAAAAAGTCTTTACATTAAAATGTTCATTTAGAAAAATTCAAAACGAAGTGCCTGATGATGTGCTTTTCGAATAAATTACCTCATTTAAAAGTTAAAAAAGAATATCCAAGCGTTTTTCGCAAGGTTTCCATAAAAGTATACCTATACCTATTTCCACTCTCGCTTTCCTTTCTCTCCAAAGACATATAAGACGTCTTGTTCACTTTTTGTTCGTGTTAGATTACCATTAATTTGAATGTTACGAATATCCGTTCAATTTGCATTTATTTTTGGTAGGTTATTCATAATGGGAAAAAAGTTATTCAGCATTATTATTCCTTAAGAGAGAAGAATTTGTTCATTTTGATATTTTTGTTATTAAAATTGCAAAGCGCCTTTTTGCTAAGAGGTTTGATCTTTTTGTTTGGGAACATCTCTTTGTTAAGCTGCATGCTTGGGGATAGTGAATAAGTGATTGATGCAATATTTTGAGGGTGATAAATTTCTGTTTAGTTGGAGGCTCTTGGATGTTGTAAATAACTTTACATTCTGTGTACATTAGTTATGCAAAGATAAGGTATCAAACTTCTTTTAGTAAAGGCAATATTTTCATTTGCGCTACATTAGGGTTCGTTTTAAAATATATTCCAAATGAGTATACTTAACTGAAGGAAAGTTGAAAGTTGGAAGATCTGATTCAAAGAAATCCAGACGGGTGGTAAAAGGGATAGGTAGAATTTTCATGTTAAAAAAAAATGTATGCTTTTAAATAAAACTTATATGTTAATGTTTTCAGTCAAAAATGACTGAAGAACCATAAAATATTTATTTAATAATTAAGAATACATTTTTATATTTAAAAATAATATTCTGATGACCACTTTCATTTTAAACTTCCCATAGGGAGTTATTGTAATCGGTCCGATTTGTCAAATTGAAATTTTGGACATTTCTCGACGTTTCAAGGTCCCTAGAGCCAAGGTGAAAATTTTGGTTGGGCTCAAATATCTCACGAACAAATAACGCTATTGACTTGAAATAAATTTTATTCGACGCATTATGACGTCATACAAATTTGATATGAATTTGGAAAAAAATCAATGGACCGTTATTTTTTTAAATCAAAAAAACTAAAAAAAAATGTTATAACTCGAATATCCTTAGATGGAAAAACGATATTAACTTTAAAATAATATTATTTTACGAAAAATTTTGTTTTTGACTACAGGTGAAAATTTCAAAAAAATTCAATGGACAGTTTTTTTACAAAAAATTAAAAACTACAAAAAATTCTACCAAAAATTGGTATAAATTGTCTTGGGACTCAAATTTCTCAAAAACGGGTAAAGATATTGACTTCTTGTTTGTTTTATTTTCTACATAACATAATTGTTAGCAATTGATAAAATTTTGACAAATATTGAATGGGAAGTTTTTTAACAAAAAATCAAAAACTATTTAAAATTCTAAAGAAAAGTAGTTACAATTGTATATCAGCTCGAATATCCTGAGAACGAACAACGATGGTGCCTTCTAAAATATTTTATTTTATAATAGTACAATTTTAAATGAAAGGTTAAATTTTGACAAATATCTAATTGACAGTTTTTGACAAAAAATATAAAAAAAAATAAACTAAAAAGTGGTAAAGTTGGTTTTTCGACTCGAATATCTTGTTCTCAGAAAATTTGGTTATTTGAAAAAAAAGTAAATATAAAGTTTTCAAGATCACAAATGGGAAGTTATCCAGTGTGGGTCGCACCCAGCCTCTTTTTAAGGATATAATCGAAAAGCCATAAATGAATAAAGATAACCTATGTACTTTAATCAGATCTCTCTAATCTGACAATAGGCAAAAACTGGCAGCTGATTTTCTAAGTTTATGTTTCAGAAACAGCCAAAGATTAAATTTCCGTTAAGCTTAGACCCAAGACTCAAACAGCTTTTCGAAAATTTTAAAATTTTGCAAACAAATATTTTTTCTTTGATTTTAAAAATAATTTACATATCATCAGAATCCTTCGACAAATTTAAAAATTGCTTTTGGCTTTTGAAGCATTCAATATTTTCTGATCCAGTAAATGAAATAGTTTTGGATTTTAAGCCGACAGACAAATTGAAGTTTGTACGCAGCGTGAACTTTAAACTCGAATATCTCAAAATATCTAGATCGGTATTCACCGATTGCTGTTAACTTTCAACCGATCAATTACTTTCAACCATTCGTGTTGTGCGAATGGCTAAGGTGACGGGAAACGTGGTTGCACCTCTTTGCTAGTCACCTGAGGTAGTTCTTGCCACTCAACAGTACACCTCCTGCTCGACTCTGGGAGAATTTAACAATATCTTGAAAAAAGCAGCACCACGTAAAAACCCATTTCTGGGGTTGAAACTAAAAGTTCTTGGCTTTTATTATGAATCAATAAGAATGGTGATGGAGGTTTGCGGATAGTGGTTTTCCGATCAAACCTCGAATCTTTCCGCTGCATTCCGAGACGTTATGAAGCGAGAAAACATTTTCCCTGATCTTTCAATTGCTGCCCTCCTCATGGATATTCTCTTGATATGTCTTATCGACATGTTAAAAGTGTTGTTTTCATTGTTAGTTGTTGAAATAATAATATTACTTCATAAAGATAGGGTCATAAATTAGCGCTTTTTCCTCATTCATCTAAATTTCCATAAACTTTTTGAATTTTATTTTTATAGCCAAGCACAAGGGCATTAAAACCCTCCGAGGAGTGATAGCCATGCTTGCTGATTTTCTGCCGAAAACAAATCTGAGTAAGAAAAATTTGCAATTATAAAAAAAAAAATACATATCACAAAGCTTGAACTAAAGAACCTTAATTCATTTTTATCACTTTTAAACTTAAAACATTTTTTGGCTAAATCCATTTTTCCAAGCCTACATAATATATGTGTAAGTATATTTTGTATACATATTTGTACAACATAAAGATGTTTTGCCTTTGATAAAAAACACCCCTTTAATAAACGTTTCTTTTTTTCAACCTATTCAACAGGGATTAAGGAACAATTTAACATTCTTTGTTTGCCACAAAATTGATTCTATAGCCTCTATTAAACGATTCTCCCTCCATCCAGCAAATTTTGCGCAACAATTTCAAAAAGGTTTCTGCCTAACCCTTAGGCAACACAAAATAAATAACAAAAACAAGTCAGTGTATACCTTATAATAGGTACTCTTTGTGTATGTCCTATTTAAGCACGAAATACCTACCTACCTGGTGTTTGTTATCCTCTTCAACTCAAACTCAAGGCTTTTTTTTTGCCATAACACTTTTAAGCATTATTAGCTATTCAAGTTAACAAATTTGATTTTTTTTTTCGCTTTTTACTTCCTTCGTCAGAAATACCTACGTGTATACGTCCTTGTACAGTTTAATACAAAATTAGAAAATTTGCCCAAGCTTCTAATCAAAAATAAAATAGCCTCAATTTTGACAAGGAGGGGCGACGAGAACCGGAAGCAATAAAAAACAGTAGGTACACTTGTTACATATTATAAGATATACGAAAACATTGCCATAAACTCAAAACCTACTCCAGCCCAGCCAGCCAGCTAACGCCAACCCTACAGTTAGCTTCATGCAATGGAAAGAGAGACATGGAAAGAGAGTTTGAAGCTTCAAAACAAAAATGAACACAAATGTGGTGGTGCAGCCAAGAAAAAACCCGGCAGCACAGTTGGGAACTAATTAATAACGAGCGTCGAATAAAAGTTTATAAGAACTTTATGTTGGAGTCGGAGTAACAATTGGTTATGTTTGTGTTGTGTTGTGTTTTGTGTATTAGACATTATATATTTTTTGCTTGTGCTGGCAGTATAAGCAAGCCACCATGTTTTAGGACTTAAATCCTTGAACTTTTCGGCCAAGGTAAGACTTGGATGTAGTGAGAAATAAATCCTCATAACACAGTGATGTGGAAAAATATTTGGCAATTTTATTTAATTGAGTAGACAGGATACATATACTACTATGACATTTTCGTCAAGGCTACTTCTTTACAACGGAAAACTTTTTGCCTCAAAACATGAAGAAGTCTCTGGAAATTGACCGGCCTCAACATGAATAGATGGCAGGCCACTTTAACAAAAGCAAAAGCATGAGTTTGTTGTATCTTTTGAAAGCTGAAAATTACGAATCAAAATGTCAAATATTTTAGACAGCTAGATGTTTAATAGTCCTAAAAAAGGGTACCATTACTTTAATAGTGAAAAGATATTTTGCTTTTTTGGATTCGTTTTCCCTTCTTGAGTCTACTGTTTGAATTATGTTGCGAAGTTTTATCTTCAGCAATTTTTCGGGTTGAGAATTTTTTCGCAAACGGTAATTAAATATTGTAATTGTATATGCATTTAACCATGACAGTAACGCAAAATCTTCCTTGTTTCATTTTCTAGATAAAACAAAAAATGCCTAACCTCCGTGGGATTTATTTCCCACCATAAATGAAATATCACTCGTAGACTTTAGTTCCTTGGTAATAAGAACCACCATAATAAAGAATTAACAAACGAAGGTGTGTTACTGCCTTTTGGAATCGGCTCTAAGGCACGTGGGTGTAAGTTGCTTTGAGAAATGACGGAAATCACATTTTAAGTTTTTCGAGTTAAAAACATTTTAGAATCTTATGGTTTTCTTCTGCGACAGTGATTTATTGGCAAACTGTATAATAAATAATCCATTGACAATTTTTGCTGATCCGTTTTTCATAAGGCTATAATTCCTAGTTGAAAAAAAAATGCTGTTTAGAATGGGGCCCTAACCTACATCTCCTTGAACAAAATTGCTCTAAGTCAATAGAGCAATCATACGATTCCGTTTTTTTTTTATATTTTGTATTTAAATTTACGCACATTATTGTTTGCGCCCTCTATGAGAATAAAGCAACTTGTTTTCTCGGGTTTGCGATTTCTATACATTAGTGTGCAATACTCTGTATCGTTGTTAGAATGCCGTGCTATTCCTTTCTTCTTATCATTCGCACATGCCATGGAAAATAAAATACCACCTCTTCGTCGAACGTGCTTGCTCTTACGAATTCCTTTGTATATGAAAACTATAGTACTATCATGGCGAGTTTTTTTTAGGGTTGCAGAGGTCCTGGTGGTGGCGCTGCAAAATGTGAGGTGTAAAATTCGATTTGGGGAGTCTTTAAGCGTCGAAAATTGGTGGTAGGGGCAAGAGTAGACTATTTTTTGGATTATTGCATCCAAAAAATAATAATAAATATCATTTAAAACCTCCATAAGCTCTCCGCAAAAACCAAAGAGTAAGGGTTGCATAGGTAAATTAGATGTCGCCCCATTCGACTTCCACCATGATAGTACTATAGTTTTCATATACAAAGCGAATTCCCAATGGTATTCAATGCTAAAGCAAAATTTCGGTATCCAATTTAAATCAAAATGCTATCTCCGTTTATTTGTATAATGCGAATCAAACAGATCTTGCGCTCGAGTAGTTAGGTTTGATTAAAACCTTGAAAATGGTATAAACATAGATGCATAAAACCAGTACCTGACCTTTAAGAGTAAAATAACGAGCTATAGAAATAAATAAATGTACATAAATATAAGGGCAGTTTTGTGTATTGTGAATGTCATCATGCAAAAAACTTTCAAGATGAAAAAAAAAGGACTTTGGTCGATTTGGCAATAAGGAAAGTTGTTCACGTTTTGATTTTGAATTTATTGTTGTAATTAAGTTCAAGAAAGCAATTTGTTTCGCAGACTTATACTCTCTTAGTAAAAGGTTAGTAAGAAATAAGTTTACTTACATACTTGCGAGTATATACAAAATGAGGTTGAAAGAAATTGTATGTTAAGCAATTTATTTAACGATAATGAATCATAGGTATACATTATGTATGAAATAAGAGAGATGCGATTAATGATTAATCTCTAATTATATAGATAGACGTGACCGTAATGACTTTCACTATCTGTATCAGCTTAACAATCTTACAATCTTAATTGGACGTAAAATAAAAACAAAATAAGATGTTAGAAAATTTTGAAGAATTATGAAAACATTCATGATTCAAGGGAAAATTGTACGTGTTTTACTATAACATAATGGTTATAAGAGTTTGATAGATATTGAATGAAATGAATACTTAAAGTCTTTGTTTTAAATCAACTTAACTGCCGATTTAGACCATCAGTACTTCATGATGTTTTCATATATTTGCACTAAAAAATTTGCTTTCAAGCGTTTTTAGTCTTCGATAACGTTTCAGGGCATTCCTCTTTAAGGTTTTTCATAAATCTACATTTTCCCCAAGAAATTGCTCGATTTATATTTTGAAAAGTAGAGAAAAAGTTATTGGTAAAGTTAACGACTTGAAGTCTGAAATTTTCCGCTGAACTCACCTTTTGTATTCAAAAGTCTGACACTTGATCCGTCAACCGTCAACTTTACATAAATTTGTAAATGTGATGAAAGAATCTCGAATCTAGATAAACTTAGCATCAACTGTGAAGCTGCTTCTAAAAATAGCATTTCATTTTGCGGAATCCAACGAAAGCCCACAAACAAAATTCAACTAAATAATAAAATGCAGTGCGTATACGCCGAAGTGTATTATTGTTTTTTTTTAAAGAGAATAAAACTAATGAATACGTAATCAGTTTGTGGTTCGGCTTTTCATATAATTTAGCCACCGTTTTAGAAGATTTGAAAGAAAAGTGTATAATATTTCACTTCAACACATATTAATCTATTTTGCTATGAAATCTTATTAAAAACAACAAAGCAAACATGTCAATAGAGAAATCGGATTGATTTAATGAAGCAATATTTATTGAAACTTAAAAAGATTTTCGTATTATTTTTTTTAGGAGAATACAATAAATGGCCATTGGGAACATATTTACCGTATTTTGCCCCTGTTTTTGGTGGAACTGAATCCAAATCTAACAAAATTAAACTTGAAAACTGGAAGTTTAAAATCTAAGTTTAAAGTGTATATTTTTAAATACACAAAACTTAAATCCAACAATAATTAGAAAGAAGTATTTTTTTATATAATTTTTTATTTATAATCCCTCAATTCAAATGCAATACACAAAAACAAAAACTTTAAATTGTACCTACTGCTTACAATACATTTTGTGCAGAAGAATAACACGATTTAAGAGATTCCGAAATCTGTCCATCTGGGTAATTCGGTGGAATACACTTAATAAATCCCAATCTCTGGCGGCTCCGATAAATTTTCCTTCTTTGCTTTTCATTATACATTTGTAATTCATCCAATCGAGTGTGTAACTTCTCGAAATCAACCTCAGCATTTTTCACAAATCGACATCGAAATGAATAATTTCCAAAGAAAAAACAATTGTAGATTTTTTGAATGCGATGCTCAAGCATTTTCAGTATGTGATATGTGGTCAGTTTAGTTATGGAAAAAATGTCAAATGTTACATGCAATCTTGTATTGGCACATTGCATCACCTCACCAGCTGATTGCCATAGGAATTCAGTGAAACTTTTGTAACAGAAGTCGTCTTCTTGAAAGTGTCGTCGTCGTTCGATAATTGTATTTTGGGCTTCTCCGTACTGCATCAAAGTAGATTCAACCATTCTCAAAGACTCCAAAGTGAAGTCTGCCACATCATCAAGAATTCCGCAGAAAATTTCTTTCAGATTCTCCATTTCGGTATGATAATCCAATAATTGTTGTTTCATTTTTCCCGTAAGATTGTCTCGTGATGGAACATTTTGAAGTTTTTCCAGAAGTTTGTCACTCTCGTTTTTTGCTAAACCAAAGAATTCATCCACATCGGCCGCCAATTCTACGGAAATATTTCGACTCTGCTCAAGATATGCGAATATATTTTCCACCTGGTGTGTCAAATTCGAATAGAGGTTTTCATTAAACTTATCCATAAACTCACTCAGTGAGTTCTGGTTACGATCTGCATTTTCACCGGCAATAAAAAAATCAACAGAAATTAGCTCACTATGAAAATCTAATCTTTGTGTTGCTCCCACTAAGAGCAGACAAATCGAAAGAACACAGACAGCTTTCTTCATTGCCAAGCAATTACGTCCAACTAAACAATGTGAGTTCTTAAGTGAGTGGTTTTTGTGGGAAAAATTAAATCAAAAATGTGATTCTATTTTTGAAACGATACCTATAGAGAGGATTCTGGAAAATGTATGTCAACGACCGTGAGTCAAGCGCCATCCACAAAAAAAAAAATCAAAAACAAATAAATTTGAGAAGAATTAAACAATTTTTAAGTAGTATTATTTTAGCATGCTTTCTTTTTTTTTGAAAATTGTGTATTTTGAAATACGGTTCATGTTTATGTGTGGTATTATAATGAAAACAATCGCTAGTGGTTAGATAAACAAATAAATAAACTGTAAAATCAAATTGTGTGTTTTAAGAAATTGAAAAAAAAACAGGTAGACACTTGTTAGAAGTATTATAGATAACTCGATCTTTCTGACTTTGGTAGAAAAATGTTTGAGAAAAATGTAATTTTGAATAGTATTCAGATGGACAAAAAAAATTCATGAATGATTTATTTTTTTTTCTCTTTTGGAGCTTTTTAGATGAAAGTACCTATGTACATAAAAGCCAAACAAATTATTCATCATCATCATCATCATCGGCTTGACAACCGGGGTCCGGTTCTGGCCTCCTTCAACAAGTCTCTCCACCTATCCCGGTCTTGAGCCGACGCCATCCAGTTGCGCACCCCAAGGCTTCGGGCGTCCTGGTCTACGCCATCTCTCCAGCGCAAGCATGGTCTACCACGCTGCCGTCTACCATAGAATGTACCACAAAGGACTTTCTGAGCAGGTTCCTCTTCACTCATGCGAGCTAGGTGCCCTGCCCACCGGAGTCTACCGAGCCTAATTTTTGTCACTATGTCTGCTTCAAGGTAGATAGCGTACAATTCATGATTGTACCGTCTCCGGAATCGTCCTTCCTCACATATGGGCCAACAATTCTCCTACTATTAACCCAAGGTATTTAAAGGATTGCACCACTTCAAATTCGTGCTCCGCTACCTTGATTGTTTGACCAACTGTTCTTCTCGCATTCGACGCCACCATTTACTTTGTTTTACCTTCACTAATGTGCAGCCCCAGATTTTGTGCCGCTTGCTTGATCTGGATGAAGAAATCGTGTACAGCTTGTTCGGTTCTTCCGATGATGTCAATGTCGTCTGCGTAAGCCAGTATCTGGCTGGACCTGTTGACGATGGTCCCTCTTGTTGCCATGCCAGAGTCACGGATTGCTTTCTCCAACGCCAGGTTGAAGAAGAGACAGGCCAAACCATCCCCTTGTCGGAGGTTATTAAAGATAATCAACATCTTTAATAGCATCTGGATAGCAATCCGGTCTTTTTTTAATTGGCTTGTTACGTTGGTCATGGTCAACCTACAAAGTCATGTCAATTTATTTTGGATGCCGAACTCTCTCATGGCTCTGTAAAGTTCTACCCTGGCTATGCTACCATAGGCGGCCTTAAAGTCTATAAACAGATGGTATGTTGGGATGTTAAATTCAAGACATTTTTCCATCGCCTGCCTAAGGATAAAGATCTGATCAGTTGTTGATTTGCCTGGAATGAAACCACACTGATATTGGCCGATTATGGTTTTAGCGTATGCGTATTATAGGCGGTACTCAACAACGTGATACCTCTATAATTGCTGCACGTTGTGAAATCTCCTTTCTTATGTATGGGGCAAATTATACTATTATTTCCATTTTTTTGGCTTTCGAGTTTCTCAGAAACTATTCTTCAGTTTGGATAAAATTGTATAGTATTAAAACCCAGCAAAAAAATATTTCTATTGATTTTTTTTGAGAATTTAATATTTCAAAACCGACTTAACTTATATTTTTAAAATTTGTCATTAAGGTATTTTTTAAAACAACGCTAAATATTTTGGACAAAAATTTTTCTTAGGTTTTTAAAATTAATGCAAGCACTTTCAATTTGAAATTTTTCTTATAGCATAAAGTGGTATAATACACTTCCCCAATGAAAAAAAATCATGTATTTCTTATGCGAGTGAGAAATATTGGCGTTTATATTTTTTAATCGGACGTGAAGCAGAAGTTAAAAAAATTTTTTTTTACCATGACTTTTTTCGCAAAAAAACGATGTCACAATGTGGAAAAAAATGGATTTTGTCAGATACATTTTTTTTGACGAAAATACTTTTTTCACACCACACATTTATTATCCTCAAAAGAACTATACACTTGGTTACGCAAAAAAAAATTATTTAAAATTTTTCTGCTTTTTGTGCGAATTGTGCAAAGTATTTTTTCCAACTTGGCTGAATTTTTTTTAATCCACATTTTTTCAACATAAATTTTTAAGAAGAAAGAACAATGGTAGGTACCGGAAAACAGTGGTTCACTTTGTATTGGAGACCGAAACAAAAAAACAATGAAAACTGAATCAATAAACTAGCATGAATAATAAAGTGTGTTTTTTTTAGAGATATAGAACTTTAAGTTGGAATTGGAAAATTGAATAGATTGAAGTCTGAGAAACGCTTCCAAATTGTGCAAATTTATTTTGATAATCATGGTTCTTTTCTGCTCGTTGATCCCGATTTTGATAAGAGAATTTTGTTTAGCGATGAACCGCAAATTTTCACGTTTCGGACCCATGAATTGGACTCCAGGATTGTGCGATTTAACGCTGTTACACTGAACGTCCGTACGTTCTGGTACCATTTTTCGTCTTCGATATCTCAAGAACGATTAGAGATATCGACTTGAAATAAATTTTGTTTCACAGATAATAACTTCGAAAGAAGCTGAAAGGGCGTTTATTTACAATTAATCAGTAGTTTTTTTACTATAGCAGTTTAAAAAAGAAGTGAAAATTTTGGTTGGGCTCAAATATATCACGAACGAATAATGCTATTGACTTGAAATAAATTTTATTTGACACATTATGACGTCATACAAATTTTATATGAATTTGGAAAAAAATCAATATACCCTTATTTTTTAAAATCAAAAAAACTAAAAAAAATTTTTATAACTCGAATATCCTTAGATGGAAGAACGATATTAATTTTAAAATAATTTTTTTTTACGAAAAATGTTGTTTTTGACTACTGGTGAAAATTTCAAAAAAATTCAATGGACAGTTTTTTTACAAAAAATTAAAAACTACAAAAATTCTACCAAAAATTGGTATAAATTGTCTTTCGACTCAAATTTCTCAAAAACGGGTAACGATATTGACTTCTTGTTTATTTTATTTTCTACATAACATATTTGTTAGCAAATGATAAAATTTTGACAAATATCGAATGGGCAGTTTTTTAACAAAAAATCAAAAACTGTTAAAAATTCTAAAGAAAAGTAGTTACAATTGTATTTCAGCTCGAATATCCTGAGAACGAACAACGATTGTGCCTTCTAAAATATTTTATTTTATACATAGTACAATTTTTTATGAAAGGTTAAATTTTGACAAATATCTAATAGACAGTTTTTGACAAAAAAATATAAAAAAAAAATAAACTAAAAAGTGGTAATGTTTTCAAGATCACAAATGGGAAGTTATCAGTGTGGGTCGCACCCAGCCTCTTTTTTAAATTATAATGCCAAAAGATTATCTTTCGAACAATGTCAATTTCATGTCAATTTTGGAAATTTTTGTTTTATTTAAATTCAACATTTCAACAACAGAATAACATTAAAAAATTATATTTTTAGTGTAATTTTTATTACATATAATATAAAATCTATGCCAGATGTTATTGAAATGCTATTTTCCGTACCAAGAAGTTATTGCAAGAACATACAAGAATTTAGAAATTCGAAAAAAGGTCACTTTAAAGCTCTGTATATGAATATTTTAAATTCTATGTTTTTCCCCCATTTGAACCACTGTACGAAGCAACGTTTGATAGATTTAGGACTAAAAACTGGTTGACTCTATCAGTAAACGATCACAGCTAATATTTAGTACTAACACCTAAAGTGATGTAAAACTGCAGCACAGCTGAAATAGGCCCTTGGCTTTTCACATATTTTAGTTTGGACCATTATAAATAATGCATTTTTGTTTTTTTCTTGTATGACTACATACCTACGTGTTTCGAATATTTTAATTATAAATTTTCATAAACCATTTGTAAAATTAAAAATTACACCTTATTACTAAAAATATAACTTAATACAACACTTACACAAGATACAAAGAAAATTGTCAGCTTAACAAATAAACTCAATTAAAGTTAATCTCCCGCCTTCCAAATCGATATCAGCAATTACACAGAGATACACTTATTAAATTGAAGGGGCAAATTAAATATAGAATCAGAAAAAAAAACTAAATCAAAGATAATGACATCTCAGTTCGCTTTAAATCACAAATGATAGGAGATGATAGGTTGGGTTTTGCGCACACTTTAATTCGTCGTAGACTAAATAATCTTTAACTACAGACGTCTCCGACCAACGGGCAGTTAACTGTTATAATTAGCTTGAGAAACACGTTTTTCGCCGATTCAAATCAAAAAGAAAAATATGCAAGTTTCAACTGTAATAATTCACTTATCGGTAATTCTAGTTTTGATAGTTGTTGATGCAAAACAATTCAATAACTATGCTGTGCCCGCAGAATATTCTTCAGAGACATACAATGAAATATCATCGGAGTCTACCGTTCTCACGGAGACTTTAAATGATTTTAGCACTCTCATTCGCAGTATTTTGAATTTGTTTTCATCGTCTCCAATTCGAGATGACACGCTTGTTCTGCTCCATAAGACAATCAATAAACTAGCTGACAGTTTGGAGGACTTTGGGGCCAAAATGCTAGACGCAACCGAAGTTGTTGCCAAAGAAATATTCATCAGTTTGAAACAGAAATTGAATAACATCGAACAGGAATTCAAAGACTTGTCACGCTTAACCGATGAGAAATTCGAACGTGTGATTATTTATGTCAACAACACGATGATGGAGCAGTCACTGAACATGGATGCCTGGGCAAGTACACTTAAGCGTCAATTGCGTTCAATGAATGACACGACAGTTTACCGGAAATTGTGTCCAGCCATTGATGCCCTCATTAAGGAAACAACCAACGAACTATCCGGCTGCTGCAACATCGTCATCAAACCGGTAAGATCGATATGCCGCAATGTGAGGACAATTTTGCATGAAACCTTTCAAGTGGTCGCAGATGTTGTCGATACCGTCGATAATTGCATATTCAGTGAGAAGAGATTTGACAGCATGGTAATATCGTGTTTGGAGGATATATACGATGATGTGAACAGTTTGACAGATCGGGCGGCAGCGTTGCGACATGCGCTTGTTACAAAATTGCCATCGAAGATTATGTTGTCGAACTTTTGCATCACAATGGTGACTGTGTCTATGGAAACTAGGAAGAGCAACGTCGAACAACAAATTGGGCATTTAAAAAGTAATTGATCTCAAAAATGAAAATGCGTTAAGTAATAAGATTTAATGTAATTAAAGAAAGTGAATAAGAAAAAAAACTATACTCGTATATTTTGTATATTATTTTGTATTTTTACCTTTTTTTAATAATAAAAAATATTTAAGACAAAAGTGACACGAGATTACTTTTATTTCTGAGTTTTCTATTGGTAAAATAAATCAATTTTCATATGGATCAGTATAAACATCCCCTATTTCGCATTTCCTTGACCAAAATTAAAAAAAGTAAATATAATGACCAAACCAATGCGAAATTTTTCAGTGAAGACGACAAAAATTAAATTGAAATAGTTTTCCATTCGAAACGAATATCATATTTTTTAAATGCGATTCCTAATTCCGTCGGCTTTTATAATTATAATTATTAGTTTGTCGCATTCGTTGTTCCTGAGTTATTAATTTCATATGTGTTTTACTCTTTTCAAATCTGTGGTCCTCTTCGCTCCCAGCCTTCGCTTTTCCAATATTATCGGACTGCGATTTTGTTTCTGTTTCATTCCATCCAAATTTATCAGGAAAACCAACAGTTTATAGAACTGTTTGCACCATGTAGCATATTGGGGTTTGGAATAAATTTTCCAAAAAAATTCCGATTTTTTTTTGTGAGAATTAAGTCAAATTTAAATTAAGAAAAATAAACCATCTTTTTGTAAAATCGAAATGAAAAATAAATACTTTTTTTTGGTAAATTCAAAAACAAAATTCTAATTCCACTTGGTTCGACAAAAAAAAATTGACAAAAAATTTCAATTTTTTTTCCCAACATATTTATTTTATTATTTCTTTGTGACAACTTTTTTTAGAAAATTCCTTTCCTTGGAACCCGCAAAATACTTTAAATAAAAAAAAAAAATTTTTTGGCGCCAACCTCACGACTGAACATACCCTAAGAGATTTGTATATAAAAACTATAGTACTATCATGGCGAGTTTTTTTAGGGTTGCAAAGGTCCTGGTGGTGGCGCTGCAAAACTTGAGGTGTAAAATCCGATTTGGGGAGTCTTTAAGCGTCGAAAATTGGTGGTAGGGGCAAGAGGAGACTATTTTTTGGATAATTGCATCCAAAAAATATCAATAAATATCATTTAAAACCTCCATAAGCTCTCCGCCAAAATAAAAGAGTAAGGGTTGCGCAGACACACTAGATGTCGCCCTATTCGACTTCCACCATGATAGTACTATAGTTTTCATATACAAATCCTAATCCTAAGAGCAACGAAGTTTTGTGAGCGGAGTAGTCTCCCCAGAATGTGAGTTAGCTGTAAAAAAAATCAAGGGCATCTTAGTATGCAATATTTGTTGAAATCTATATACAACTCAATTTACAAAAAAACCGATAATGAGAAAATGAAAAGTCAAAAAATTTGTTTTATGAAAGATTTTGTTAATTATGTTTTTCCTAATGCAAACTGTTTGGTATTAAATGACACTATTAAATAACATATAAAACCAATAATAGTCAATACAAAACTTTTATTGAAATTCTTTTAGGTAGGTTATTATTGAGACCGAAGGACATTTCATACCAACTGTCCCTGGGTATAAATTGTCCTTAGGTATGAACTGGGTTGGTATAGTTTATACTGGTATGAACTGTGGTGGTATGAACACGAACAGTCCTGACAGTCCGCACAGTGGAGTGTGATGTTCTTTTTGAATTTAAGTGAAATAGTTTTGATTTGACAGAATTTCGTTTTGAGAACGGATGTTTTTTTTTTTGAAAAAAGAACGAAATTTTTTTTCGAAATTTACTTTTTGACCAATTTATATTCTCGCGGTTGTTCAAATAATTTTTTTTTTGATACAACTTTTTTAAAACAATTTTTTTTTGTCAACTAATTTTTATTTTATTTACTTGGTCCCCTCATATATTTTTAGATATGTTTTGCCAGATCTTTTTTTTTTTTGATGAATCTTGTTAACCAAATCCTTTTGACGATTTTCGTCTGACAAAATTTAGTTTTTCGGCAAAACAAACCAACAAATTACTTATCAGGAATCAATGAAAAAATAACAAGAGCTAGTTCCAGAGAAAAAAAAATAATAAAGAAACGAAGAAGGTAAGTCAAAATATGAAAATATCAAATAACTTTTAATAAGTTTAATTTAAAAATATTTTTTATCAAAATTAACAAAAAAAATAACTTATATTATTCGAGAGAAAAAAATGACATATTGTTCATTAGCGTTTTAAAATCGTTTTCAGCTTATGGATAATTATAATTTATGACAAATTAAATTTGGCCCCGACAAATTCCTTAAAGTGCATAAGAGGCCCGTTGAGTGGTTGCTATACCCAGCTATACCCAGCAGTGCTCTTCCGAACTGTTTGGTTGAAAAATTGTGAATTCTTTTCAAATAAATTGTAATAGATACATTCTAACATATTTCATAGTTGAACTTGAGGGCAAGTACCTATACCAACTTATCATCTTTTTCTTATTATCAATCATGATGATCGCGCCTTCATGTGCTAGCTAACAAAGAAAATCTACAAATCTGAGTGATTTGAAACGAGTTTGAAATTATGCGTTGCATAATAAAGTCGACTCATGCAATAAATGCAGAGACCTCCAGTATTTAAATAATCAAAAGTCATGAACAATAATCTCCCCATTTATTGTAATTATATAATTGTCTAATCAAAAATCAAACTGTCATCTGTACATTCTCGTATTTAACAGATGCATCAGTCTCTGCGAATTAAACATCAGACTCAATCTCAATTAGTGTCGTTATTTGTGTCTGCTATATATCTGCATCATTATCACAAAGATACTTAATCTTCAGTTTTTGTTTTTTTTTTTCTTGCGTTGAAATTGAAACGATGAATGCTGCACAACACATCACACAACAAGAGTGTTGATGATTTATTAAAGTCTATACCTATATAATAAATTATAAATCAGTGATTATAATAATCAGCAATTTGAAGTGTAACATTGTGTCAAGTAGATGGCAAGATGGAAATAGCAAAATTGATTGGCATTTTAATTAAGTGGTAAGATGCGGAGCGGCGAAGAAATCTCAAGCCAATTATTATTTATATACAAGTGTCGGCAGTTCTAACTGAAAATGATACATGTACTTGTACATTATCTATCTTCATACACACATAATAATACATTATGAGTCAGTAGTTTCCGTATCCTATTTTATGTCCTTTAATGGCGTTCGGTTCTGCGGTATATGAAAACCAAAGGATTATAATTCTCGCCTTGTCTTTCTTTGTAGCTCAATTAAATTTATAGATATACAATACATAGGCGTCTATATGTAAAAGGATGCTCCAGTGATTCTATCTGAGTATACATAATATATCATATAACACATATGAGTAGCAGCTATAGGATGTTGTCTCAAAAACATAATATGCCAGAGTAAGTGCTGAAATAAAGTTCATTTTATATGAGCTCCTTGTTGGAATACTATATATAGGATGTTGTTTTTATATTTCATTTCTTGCGAGACATAAAGGACAAAGGCGAGGCCTTATGGTTACAACAAAAGCTCGGACCATATGCTATGGCTTCTAATTTGAGATATTTTTTTTTAAATTACAATTTGTGTATCTTATGACAACAAAAAATAAAAATGGCTATTTTACTATACATACATATATGTATAAGTATATACTTAATATTTGGCTTCTTGGTTAGTTATGGTATAGCTTGCATAAAGATTTTATGTTAACGAATAAATGTCAAGTGTTTCGAATATATTTCTGAGATTCATTATACATATTACATTTAGAAATTACGTAATTATAAAAATCTGTATACTCACATACCAGTGAAGGAAAAAAATCTTGAAGACTTATAAAAAGAAATCACATATTTTGTATTGATATTTTTTTTTAAAGTTACAATTCATGTTCAAAAATACAAATAAAGGTTTTGCGTGGATCTGGAATATAATATACCTATTCGAAACATTTTATTTTAACTGTAATTCATATGAGCCAACACACGAATTCAACCCAGTGCCAAATTAACCATCCAGAATATAAGGAGGGCTCCACAAATAAATTTATCAGAAACAAAAAAAAGTACATATAGTGTTTGAAATGATAAAATTTTCGATTGGGTTTTCCTAATCCAGAAAAAATCAGAAAAAAATCTAAAATGGGCAATGTTTGGAATGTGCCAAAATCTGAAATTACAGGATCTGGAAAAAAAAATAAAATCTAAGAATGAAATATGTTTGACGTTAAAATAAAAAAATTAATAAAAAATTTAAAATTTTTGATACTAAATTCGCTTTTTGAAACACTTCATTGAAATTTAAAATTATGGATTGTCCTTGGAATATTTACTAAAGAATTCGGTTTGTCTTTTCCAAAATCTAGAGACAAAATGCATCTGTCAATTTCGTGGAGATTATAGAATACTCAACTAATGAATTTAATATTTAACTTTAAGTCCCTTTAATTCAATTTTTCACACATGGAAAATTCAAAATCAGTTCTACTTAGAGGGTTTTTTGGAAAAGAATATTCATGTAAATTGAATTGAAGGGAATATGAAAATATAGCGAACAAAGCTCCGGTTAGAGGCAGATCTTAAATACTCTGCATGCATAAAATAGAGGGTATTTCGAAACTTTTGTAATGCTAAATTTTGGGGTTTCCAGATTTTTTGCTTTCGAGATTGTATGCAGGATTAGAAAGATGGATGAACTAAGAAAGAAAATGGTGTGTCTGTAAGTATTGTACTTTGGCCGCCACTTTGAAAATCGTATTTCATCCAAACATTTAAATCTTTATAATTTTAATTTTATTTAAATACCTCATCGTACAAGAAATTTGCTCGAACACTTTCGATACACAACACTTTCCTTTTTGAGTGTTAAAGATTTTTTCTTAATCGCTCTTAAGATTTTTAATATTTTTTCTCATAAATGTATGACCCGAAATTACTAAATCCGCATCTGTTCTTTCCATCAGATATTGCACAAAGAGTGTTTTGATCAAATTCTGTTTTGATTGTTAAGATAGAAACAAAATGTACCTTCTATAAAAATAATGTAAATATACAATTGAATCATGTTTTAAAACCACACTTAACGACAATTTATAAATCAGTAGGTACCTTACCTACCTATTATCGAGAAAACACGAAAAGAAGTTTGTTGAAATAAACCTTATTTGTACCATTTAAGCCATAAATATATAGGCAAGATATGCTACAGACAGTTGGTTAGTGGTACTTTTGTCACATTTGCCATTTTTGGTCCAATCAGTTGTAAATTGTAACACATAATCATTTTTCTTTAGTGGCTTTGTTGCTTATGGTTAGAGTGTAGTCTAGTAACCGCAGTAAAAGTCATTTGATTAGTATAATGGTTAACAAGTGTATTAAGACTGAAATCTTTTGACAAAAGATTGACAGCTACTTAATTATGCAGAAAATTATTTTATACTTTCTCACAATTTGTGCAGTTTTATTATTTCATTTCTTAGAGACTTGTTTTTTAAACGTAAAACTCTAATTTATATTAATGGGGAAATAAGAGATTTGCTTGTAATTTGGTACAAAAGTATTTTATGTAATGAAGGGATAAACAATATATGTACATAATTTGACAATTTTGTTAACTTCAAATAAATAATTAAACTCCGTTTTTTAGTTTTCTACCCAAACGACAGGTGAAATGAGAAAAAATTTACATTTGGATATTTTGATTATTTCTTGTACAAATATCAGGTTGATGGGATACCATGAAGAAGAATGAGCTATCTAAATTTGATTAAGTCTTCGAATTGAAGACCTTCGTCTGCTAAGAAATGTTTAGATAAATGATCGAAGTATTATTATTTCATAAATACAAATTGAGCCAATTGTCAAAGGGAATGTTCATATTAATTTTTTTCAAGATGATTGTAAAAAGTAAATCTTTTAAATTTTAACTATACAATAATCTTACTGCCAAAGATGAAATACCAAAATGAGTCAATAGATTTTTTGGAGGTACATACTGGTTGACAGTGTCAGATATCTTTGAAAAATCAAGCAGGGTACGAACGTCATCTTCAACAAGCAAAAACCTAGTTTTACAACTTCTCTTAGTATGAAACGCTGATTATTATATGCCTGTATTCACTATTGCTCAACTTGCTTAAAAATCTAGAGTTGGTCAACTTTAGAGTTGATTTCAAATCCGATGTTGAAGGGAAAGTTGAAAAATGCTTTTATTCACTACATTAACTTTTAACTCCAAAGCCGAAATTCTACTTCCAGTTTCTAAAAAATCCTTGGGATATTTGTGACAGATATGTCCGTTTCAACTTTTGATTTTCAGTAGAGTGCATTAAAAAAAATTCGAACATAATAGCCATATACAAATATGTAAGAATTCTGATTTGAAGTAATTATTTTATTTTATTTTTTGAATTTCTAAAGTTGAAAAAAGTCAATCACAACTTCACTGATTGATTGATTTGAAGAAAAATCCCAAGTTTCCTCACTAAATTCTACTTTTTTGGGGAGTTGAACAAATCAAAAGTTGACCAACTCAAGTTTAAAATAAAAATCCCCGAGTTATATTCAACTTTGACTGAATAAATTGAGCCTAAAAGTGCCCTGTATCAGTTGCTTAAGCATAGCTTTTTCAAGAACTTTCAACAAGAAAATTGTGAGATTGATATACTCGTACATAGTTATGTTCTGTTTTCAAACGTTTTTTTGTTATGTTATCACACTTCATTGAATGCACGTAAAAGTATATATAGAAAATTATCAAAAAACTTTGTTTTATACGAAAATTTTTTACATTTTATTCTAAATGCAAAATTATTCTAAATGCAAATGTTTTAATATCATTTTTTATTGCAAAATCATTTTGTATTTTATTTTGCAGAAAAAAAATTTTAATTTGCATTTTTTAAATACAAGAAAAATTAATTTTGATTTCTCATTTTTATTTTTTAATGCAAATAATTTTGAACTTGCGGTAAGATTTTTACTATACACATAATTTTCATCTCGAACTAGAAATACTTTTTCTTGCATTATATACATATGTACATACATATATATTTTTAATGCAAAGTTTTTTTCTCTAAATTTGCATTAAATTTTTTTCTTTTAACACAAATTATTTTCATATTGCATTCAATTTTTTTAATTCAAATTAAAAATTTTTGCGTGAAATATTTTTTTAAATTCTTAAGCAAATTATTTTCAAGTTTTATCAATTTTTTTAATGCAAAATTAATTTTTGTTGTATTAAAATTTGTTACTTATGCATAAAAAAATGCATTTTTAATAAATTGTTCCAAGCATTTAGATTTTGAGAAACTCCTTTTCTTTTTGTTAAACATGTAGTTTTTTAGTGTGAGATCAAAGTTAATGCCATTTTATTTTACTTCCGCAGTCCGATTTCACTAAAAAATTGCATTTTTGGCTATTTACTTGATAGATGATGATTCAATTTGGAGGAGAGTTAATACCTAAAAAGATAAAGGCTTTCAAGGTTTTCAAATATTTGTTTAACTAATTTATTTTTGAAGAGTTTTGAGGCACTTATCAAAGAGACTCGAACCTGAGATAACAGATTTTATAAGTTGATACAATTTTTTGAATTGAGATAAAACTATTAAAAATAAACGAGCATAAATGAAAAGGAAGTGCTATGAAGAGAAATAAAATATCCAAATTTTATCCGTATGAATTTATAGGCTTTTAGGAACAACAAAAGTCAAGTTCTGCCAGCTAATGTTTAGCTGTTCTATAATTGCAACGTTTTTAAAAAGCAACAATACATAATAAACAACACATTTTTTGTTTGAAGAAAAGCCGCTCTTAATCATAATGTAAATAGTTGCTGGGGTCAAATATTGAATTAAATTAACATCTCCACTTTTCCAACGTACCTACCTATATATTAAGCCTCACAGTCTATTGACATTTATGGAATTAGCTTGATTATTGGCTCTCTGTAACCAAAGTGACAAGACAAATTAAATATTTATGTCCTTTTAGACTTCTTATCTAGAGAATAATTTATCCAAAAGGGTCTGCCATAATTGAGCATTCAGTTACTTTCTGGCAACTGGTCTGAGTGATTTATTAAAGGGTTTGTGAAATTTAAATTTCAAATTTTATCAAAATCAAGAACTTGAATATCATAAATTAATTATTAGTGAATTTATTTTGTTTAGGTTCTTAATAAAACAAGAAATATTTCTTTCTTTTCTTTTTACATATTCAACAAACATTGATTTTGAACAAAATGGCAAATAAAATTGACATAATAAATTTTTATTTGTCATTTCGATGAAAAAATAACAAATCTTATTTCCCTCAACATCCTGCTGACAATAGCAACCTTATCCTACTAACCTCAATTTTTTGTCTTATTTTATGTACATAGATACAAACGATGATATACAACATATATGAAAACGTTCTTATTCAAGAATATACTTTTTCTTTATGTAAATAATAACCTCAACCTCTTACATTATCATACATATATGGATTTAAACATTATGTAGACTCTATTAAGCTATAATTATCCTCTATTAAGTTAAACCCAATGTTTCTTTTAAGTGATTGAATATTCGCCCCTAAGGAGCTTTGGCACAAAAAATTTGTCTTTCTTCAAGGAGCACATGTTTGCAAAGTTATTATTATTTTCAACACAAATTCTCGTCCGCACATATAGTATAACGTGCACTTAAATTAAGTTTCCAAAAGGCAACATGCAATAAAGTTACATTCACCATAACCGTCCCGTCACCATGACACTCTCTTTCTCTCCCTGCCTCCCTCTCTTTCTTTACTAAAAGTAATTTGCCAACAATTTGCATAAAGGCGAATTTGAAATACCTGCGCTTCGCCCGGCTGAAATTGTTTTGACTTTGCATAAATATTTATAAAGAACCTATGTTAAAACACTGTCATTGTAAAAGAGCACGTACCTACAACCTATGTACACATGTATACCTATGAAGGTACATTGTAGATTTACTGTACAATTTATGTACAGTATATGTATTTTTCTTTTGACAAAAGGAGGAAAATGCTCCTGGCACTTGGTGAATATGTATATTCTTATAATATTTTTCATATTACACTCCACTCCACTTGATTTAGGATTGTTGGGTTTTTAAGTGAATCGGAAGATACCTTTAAACATGAATGCAGAAAATATGACGTTCCAACTTAGATAAATAAATTAAAAACTGAATGTTTTAACTACACAAAGAAAAAAGAACCACACAAAATAGAAGAAAAACCTATTAAAACAATGGAGAAAATCATATTGACCTTCTTTTCTTCTTTAGCCGGCTCGGTGGGTGGTTGTCATGATCCCAAATCTTCTGTCTGGGAGACTGGGACCACTACCACTTCACCCTAAGATTCCACTTGTGTGGTTCACCGGGTTGATCTTAGGAAACATTTTTGGATTGTTCTATGTATGAGGCCAATTAAAGACAGGTGCCATTTCATTTGTTTGATCGAGCAGTTTTTGCACCTGTTATTCTTCAGCAATTTTTTCCAATATGGTATTTTTGACGAGAAAGATTTGATTCTTATTCGATTTCGCCTTGTTCAACTCTGTACGCCGAACGTAAACGCTGGACGAACAACTGCCGGCCGTGTAGAGCTTCAATTCCACCTTAGGGACTATTTCCAATTACAGAAGATGGCAAAGTTTTTCCGTCACTTCATCCGCTTACTCTTACGCGATGTTTCATTTTTTCATTTCCAAGATATTTATTAAAGCTTTTCGTACTTGGGAAGCACTAATTCCCATTGACATTGGTTAAGTTAAACATTTTAACAAGATGCAAGACTTACATTCATTTTTAATGCTTTAAAGTAACATTTTGTTTAACTATAAATCAAAAATGGAATCTTCTTGATTTAACAAAACACAAGTTGTTAAGATAACAGACTTGATCATGTTAAATATCAACGATTTCTGTAATAGATTAATATGGTCATCCAGTTGAATCTACTACAGTTTGAGCAGGTTTCAAATCTCTGATTAGCCAGCTGTCAAAAGTTCACTTCATTTGCAAGTAACTTTAGACAGTTTTTACTTATTGGTACTATATTTTAAGTTTTGAATTCCTAACAAAATCGAACTTCAGTCCTTAACTTTTCTACGATGAGAAAACGCAAAAAATTAGGTCCCATCCGTCTATCTTTCTAGTACCTCGACCCACAGGGCCACAGCCTAGAACCCTTTTCTCCTTTTGTTATAATTTGTTTTTGTTGTTCATAATTGTCTGCGTGGTACTCATTAATCAAAAATATTCACAGAAGGTTTTTGAAACATCGTTTTTTATGTTTATCAATGATCAATTTAATCTTCTGTCTTCAGGCTTTTCTCGAAGAGAAGCTTTAAAATGATTCGCTGCAAGCGATATTTATTTTTTTTTATTTCAAAAAATAATGATAATTATTACGTCAAAATTCTTTTTTCATTTCGAAAACGGCTCTAACAAGAATTTTGATTGTTCAAAAAATATTTTTTAGTGAAGAGTTATTATACCCGTCACATAACCGGATTTTCGGTTTTCTCACAAACGGCTTGACAGATTGCAATCAAAATTTGTATGAAAACAGTACTAGAATATTACATGTCAAAATTTGGATTTTTGATGAAAAATCATTTTTTAAAACAATATTTTAAACACAATTTTTTTTAAATTTTGTAATTAAGTGTAATTTATGAAATACTTAAAACTTGGGAACCATTTTTTTTTTCTAAAAATACTTAAGAAATTTTAAATACAAAAAAATATTATATGAAAAAACATCAGTAACTTTTTAAACCAAAAAACTAATAAATTTGTATCTTTTCTATTATTAGGTTGGCTATTTCGAAATATTCAAATAATGAATTTAATGCTTTTTATTAGAGCTAAGGAAATTATTGTTTTTGTATTTTTTTATTTACTCTAGATAACTTTAACAAAGGAGTGAATTCGTGTGATACAGTCGCAGAGTATTTAACGTAATACCTTACGATTTCTAGTCTGTGCCAATTTGGTATAGAAAATTCCAATGTTAAAAGATTTTCAGGTTTTTTATTCGAAAATATTAAATTTTAATAAATAAACTTTTTAGAACAATAAGTTTTTCTTAAAATAATACGAAAATCTTAGTAAATTTCAAAAAGTTTATATTAGGAAATTTTATTTTTGTTGCTTTTAAAAAGACAGTTGTGGAACTTACCACAAAAGAAAACAAAGGAAATTTTTAAACCCGAACAAAAAAACAACGTTAAAAAAAAACTGGAGTCCAGTTGTAGATTGGATGATGTATGCGAATTTGGTGAAGAGTGACCTAAACGAAACAAACAAAATAAGCTCAATAAGTTGTATATATTTGCTTTCGCAACTTGAATAAGAAATATCCTGTTATCAATAAGTTTGACATTTCGATTTATCTGATGTCTATCTTAAGAATTTATCGAGACTTTTAGCAAACGGATGTAGAAATAAAAAATTGTAGAGATACAATTTAGTTGCATATCATACTTTAATGTTATAACATAAGACAAATATTTAAATTCAAATTAAATACGCCACTTTTGCACTCACTGCTTTCAATAATCGGTTATCCACTAGCCTCCGTACATACATATAATTCACATTGGATTTCATCATGATAATGTCACCTTTTATATTATACTGATGGAAAAGAAAGATATATCTACATAATAGTCAACTGATGAGTTCAAGTGAAATTAATTTATTTGTGTTCTAAAGGCCATCAATAGCTTCTTTTAATCAATAAACTCAACAAGTCAAATTAAACGGTGTTAGCCTTCTACTTAGTTGATATATTTTAATCGTATCTAGATTATGTTGAAGCCTTCAAATAAAAAAACCGGAGTGTATAATAGATGTACATATCTACAAGACATGATATAGTAGCTTGTCACACATGCTCCCAACACACCCTGTTTTGTTCAAGTACTCAAATTCTATTGAGTATATTGTTTATTAAAAAATAAAGAATATTTCAATTATTATTGTTCTAACGGTTGAAGTACATACATACATACTTTAATAAATATTATCCTCTGTCCAAGCAATTTTAATGTGTTATGTACTGATTGTAATTGCACAATTTTTCCATGTCTCTCTGACCCTAACAAAAAAAAAAAAAAATAAAACAACTTAACAAAACAAAAATAAACTTTGGACCAGACCCATTTACAAAGCGACAGCTGAAAATAAATCGATAAAGTTAACCTTCTTGACATCGATTATCGCTTCAATTTGAAGCAACTCAGAATTCCAGACTAAAACGCCAACTTTTTATTGTCAAATTTTGTTTTTGTTAGAGCGAGCGTAACCGAATTTTTTTGGATTACGACTTTGAATCTAAATTTAGAAAGTTTTGTTTGTTTGACATATTCGTGTTTTAGGAATTGTACAAAATACAGAGTGTTTTATTTGTTAATATTATATTATACAAATATACATATGTTGAAATGCATTTTAACAAACAAAAAGGCGCTAAAACTTCTTCTTATTAATTAGTTAGGTTATTAAAAAGGTTAAGCTACCACGCCCACTTCTACCGCCATATTTTCCTCTATCCTTGTTTCTGAAAAACGGCTTCAACGATTTGACGAAATTTTCAAAATTTGTTTATATTAGAGGAAACAGTTTTTTTTATTTTTAGTATAATCTGTTTACTAAATCGTGTTTTGGTCTACAAGAGCGAATCCCTAAAATTTTTTAGAAACAACTATATAAGAAAAGTGAGTATGGCAGTGGGTTGGATTTTACAAAAACTGTTTCCTTAACTTTTGTTTTGGCATAAAAAACAAATTTGGAAAACTTTATCAAATCGATGAAACAATTTTGTAGAAAAAAAAATGAAGTAGCAGTGAGCGGATTTAACAAAAACTACTTTTTTTAAATTTTTTCTCGGTGCCAAATTTCGAATTGCAAAAACAAAAAACAAAAACAAAAATTGTAATTTTTAAGGCAATACATATGTACTTCTAAATTAATTTAATAATAAGAATAATTTAAAATTTATTTTTCTTTTATTTTTTTTTACTGAATGGTAGAAACTGTCGACTTAAGATAATTGTTAATTAAATCTTCCCATTAGGAAAAAAATATCAAAATTTAGATTTTTCCAGTGTCGTCCATTTATTTGAAACCTTTTCAGTATTTTTGAAATTGAAAGAACTATTTTTCATCTATTGATTTAAGAATATCAATTTCTAATTGATGTCAAGTGAAATTTTAATGGAATTGATTATTTCCACAGTCTTAGTAACTAAGAATCTCACTTCACCATTTCACATTACAAAAAAAAAACACCCTGCACATAACACTGGGACTGGAATAATCATTGTGACAGATAGACATGACTACTACACATACTAAAATTCAGTACTTCCAAGAAGATTTTTTGTACGATAACCAATTTTTTTTTCTAAGTTGGAACACGAAATAAGGTCAATGGATTAAATGAGATAGATAGAATATTTCTTGTCTACATCCTCTTCTTATCATATTGGAATTTATTATAATTTTTTTCAGACGATTAGTTATTCAAATATTTGAACCTGCACTAAAGGAAAGTAGATGTATGACTGTCACGTAAGGCTTGGGGTTCAACTCCAGCTCTAAACCCACCTAAAAATAGACATTTTTTTTTCACTGGCTATTGCCACTTGCTCCATTAGACAAATTCTTCGAGAGCATCTCACATTAGTCATTTGGAATTTTTGGATGCGGAATAAAATTGTAGGTCCCCCTATTCCTGCCATAAGAAGCACATAGAAAGGCGGGTTTATAGATGTAAGCCCTTATGAGTTTTGGTTATCCGGGGGCAATTGGCGCCATAATATTTTTTTTGAGGTTAATTCAATTATTTGACCAAGCTTAAACGGAAAGACAAACATACTAAAAAAAATAATACAAAATAAATTCGAAGATGGGATTTTTCTAAATTTATCATAATGTAGTGTGTGGGTGAATCTCGAAAAAGGTCGAGAACATTTTTTTTTTTTGGAAATGTATAGATTTAAATTTGTATAAAACTAGAAAAAATCGAATCCATACTTCGAAATACTAACTTTAGCCAAATGGCAAAATATGTATTCGAGAAAATAAATAAAATCAGTGTGGCGTTCCACTAAATAGTATTTTTGTTATTGGAAAGTAGTTTAAAAAAAAAAACTTTATAGACATCTACAAAAAATTCATTTGGGATCGATAGATTGTATAAACTTACAACCCAATTTATGAAATATTGAAATACGCTCTTGAGAAAACAATCACAATAAATCAAGGGTACGTGCAGGTCCCGATTATTCAAACATCACAGTATACATGGAATCATAAATTAATCTGAAAATTCTAGAGTTCTAAAAAATTTAATTTAATAACTTGAAATTTACAAAATTCACTTAAATTCTTAAGAGGGTTTTATAAATTACCATTTGAATTTTATAATTTGCGCGCGAATTTTATAAATTACACGTGAATTTTGAAAATTTTAAGTGAATGTATAAAACATTTCTCTTAAATTTTCAAAAATATGCATAAAATTTCACTTAATTTTTCAAGAATTTCAAGTGAATTTTCAAAAAAAAATATTGAATTTTTAAATTTCACATAAAATTGAAAAAAAAAACTTTTTTGATAAAAAAAACCTGATTTAAAAAAATTAATGAAAGGCTGGAATATGGGCTCTAAGAAAATCTAAACTATTGCACTTTCAGTACGTGAATTTGTTTTTAATTAAAATGAATGAGGTAAATTAACCGCGCTCCCTCATACAATAACATTTCTATATTTCAACATGAAATAAATATTTTTCTTAAGGTTTATAGGTTAGGATAGGTTAAAGTGGATGTTGGTTGGAAAATCCAACACACTTAGACCAAAGTTTGGTCCATTGTGATACCACATGGAACAGTTGATCAACCTCACTCGTCGTAGTTTGAGCTTCGAATGAAGCGTAGGAGACAAATGATGTCGGAGTTTACTACATCACTGAGATCATTAAGGAAGGAGTCTCCAAGGTGGAGTGCAAAGAAGATGAGATACTGTCTCTTCTTCCTCTTCGTCTCTGCAACTCCTGCAAAAATCATTTGCAGGGGCTCCAAGTCGAAGTGCATGTCTACCTATTAAGCAATGTCCAGCTTATTTGATGGAACAGAACATCAAATGAGGCGGAGGGGGTGGAGCGAAGTGCTCCTCCCATACACATGCAGGCTGTTCGTTGGACCTTGCTGAGTTTATCACGATTTGTCGCTATGTCCAGCGCAGTCCACCATACCCCTACTCCGTATGTAAGGATTGGCCTTATAAATTGTTTTATACTTGTAACATTTCTTACCAGTAAATTCTAGAATTTCAATATAAAAAGTTTTTAAATTGAAAAATACTCGAAAATAAAAATATTGAAAAAGTTAACGAAAACAAAGAAAAACTGTTTCTAAATGAACCCTTCTATACCTTTAAAAGGTACTAATATACCGTATACCTCACTAAAGCACTTTTCAAAATATTTAAAGTTCAAATTTAGTTTGATGTGATGTAACTTCTTATACTTGACATTTTCTCTAGAAATCCTTTTTCATCATTTATTCCTGATTAGAGTGATCCCACATGGAATTCTCTAACCTTATTTTATCTTGTTCATATTCTATTAAGATAGATATATATTTACAAAAATAGCAGTGTTATTAGGGATACAAACTACATATAAAAAATATACAAAGTTAAAATGACATAAGTTGTGCGACAAGTTAAAACAAAAAGTTTTTCACTTAAAAGAATTGCCATGCCAGGGGATGAGGGATGAGGACGACGACGAAGATTATGACGCAACGCCGAAGTATCAAGCAGAGTGAGCTACTTAATAGATATAAAGATAAATGTACAAACATTAATAAAATGAGTTTAAGATTTGAGTTTTTGATATAATAAAAATGTCAAAGTGATTCTCTGGAGCAGAATTAAACAAAAAGTGGTTGATGATGACGTGACGACGACATTCTTTCAAAACTCAAAGACTTCGAAATATAATTTTCGTATTTAGTGTATCAAATTCAATTTTTATAGTTGTATAAAAGTAAATTACGATTTGACTTTATGAATTTTGTAATTTTAAGTTATATCACGTAATTTTTTGAATTTTAATTCAAATTTGAAACATATATGTAGGTACCTACTTTACAATCCTCCATCATAATTTAATTTTTTTTAATAACTCTAGAGTGAATAATTTAAAATTAATAACTGTGCCTTGAAGCAATTTTCAAATGAAAAAATAAAACGAAAAATTATTCAATTTATAATAAATTATCATTATTCTCTTGAAATGACCTTTTAAAAAATACGCTCATGGAAAAATTATTCTCCCATTAGAGTGATTACGACTGGAAATATATTTAAATTGTTCTATATTTTGTTTAGAGTGAGAAATTATTTTGTGTAAAAGGACTTTGTCATATATCCATGCATATATGTACATACATATAATGGGATATGATGAAATTATTTGCATACATTAATTTACATATAAAAAAATATATTTTCCAAGAAATCACCGGGTAAGAATGACGCAAAAATAGCTATTTTTGGACGAGGGATAGGTCATCATGCCATTGTCCTAAAAAGGATTCTTTAACTTTGGCATTAAATATTCAAAAAAATTTACTTATAGATTAAGAGCGTTTTATTCATCTGCTCAGTCCATTGTTCAAGGATTACATAATATGCCATAAAAACCTTGAGTGAGTGAATTTTTATTTATAATTTTTTTTAAGCAATGATTTGCTTTCGTTTGAATTTGGAGATTCAAAAAAAATTTATTTCCTATCATTCCACTAGTTCTAAGCATGTTTTTTTAGACATACATATGTATATGAATACAATGATCGTAAATCAGAAATTGAGACGTTTCGGAACGTATATCTTCACAATCAGTTACAATTTTGGTTCCTAATTAACAATTAATGAGTTGGAATAACTCTTTACTTATATAGACCTTCTGAATCGATGTAAAATCTTTATTGGAGTAAATGCTGATAGAATTCTTTAGAATATAGATTCTTTAGATATTTTCTGTAGTATATTATATCAGCGTAGGATAAACATAAATTTAAATCATTTCTCGAATATATTTATAAAGTAAATGCTGTTATAATCAATTATCTGATATTGTTATTGGAGTGTACGCTGATATAATAATATAGATATTTATTTGAATATTTGTTTTAATAGTAAAGAAGCTGGAAGTGTTTGTTCCACTGAGTCTGTCGCTATTGGAGTAAACCCTGATATAATCATTCCTCAAAAACCTTTGTTGGAGTATACGGTGATATAAAACATTCCATAGATTTTTTTATTGGAGTGACCGCTGATAATACATATTCCTTAAATATCATTTTTCGGATAGTGTTGTTGGAGTAAACGCTAATACAACGTATTCCTCAGATATTTATTGGCGTAATTAATATACAAAAGAAGTTTGGAATAATTGCAGTCATAAATTACTTCATTGTAATAATATTATTATATGAATGAATATGTAGGATAATTCGAATTTAATACAAAGATAACAACTTCAAGATAAAACTCGATATTTTCTGTTGAGGTGACGTGCCCCGCCGTCCTTTCCAAAAAAATATCAGTTAAATGGAGTACTTTCGATTGCTGTAGAATTATGAAATTCAGTACAGAGGCAGGGATTAAGGAATACAAAAATTTAAGATTTTTATTCTGGAGTTGCATCCGCCTATTTTTAATTTGTTACCAAGTTCTTAATCGTAGAATTATGGACTATGGTAGAAAAAGACAAAATCGAACATTTAAAATTTTAATTGCAAGGGGCGGGGCTTCCATCCATCCACTTGCTATGAATTTGATTTAGGAAGAAATATTTATAATAGGTTATTTAGTGTGTAGACTATTAGTTGGACTATTGGGTAGGGATTTGAGTGCAAACATTGTGTTGAGGTTTTAGTTTATTTTGTTCCAATTCCATATGCAGAATATTAGTTAATTGTTATTGAAGTTATTCTGTGATATTTTCACATTTAAAAAAAAACACGTATACGCCACAGTGTATTTTTAGTAAATTCATGGAACAAATATCAAAGTAGTACAAAATTATGCGCAGAAATTATTGCTCACAGTAAAATACACTTTCAACAACTTCTATTTTAAATATCCAGAAATACGAGTACTCTGTCATTTGTTTAAAACCAAATCCTGATTGATTTACATCGCATTTTTAATTTATTTCAAAGATAAATAAAAGATTCTGATTTCGGTGTGTTGTTTTTTTAAGAATGAGTTGTAATTCCATTTAAAAAAAATATATTTTCTATTGTAATAATAATTATAATTCAAATCGAAATCTATGTCAACCTTACCACGTGCAAACAATTAATCCATTCATATATAAATGTGAGCTATTAAATATAATTGAATCACAATTTCATTGTATACTACATACAAGTCATTAAACTAATATCTATAAAGGCTTAGGGGGTATGTACTAATAATAAAGCATACTCATATCAAACTGTATTTTGTAGTCTCCTTTTATAAGAAAGAATGTCTTCTTCCATCAGCTGAAATTGGTTGTTTATATCTATGTTTTTTTTTTTTTTTGTTATATCCTTTTCTAACATAATGTATAGATACCTGCCTACCCTTACTCTATTCTAGAACCCATAGAGTGGGCAAATAAAGACACCCATCCATACCTCTCATGCTTATACTCTTCACGGTAACCCATTCATTACAAGCGCCATCACCTAGCTCATAGTCATAATTATTGTCACGTTCGCTATCATTTCCTACTTTTTATTCACTTTATTGCCAATAAAATCCATTAAAATACTTAAAAGCACTCCACTGACAAATTGTGTTCGAGAAGTGAATGTTTGACATTTATGAGGTAGGTAAAAAAGAAGGTAGCTATGGTGTGTTGTGTCTAAGGAAAAGTTGGTATAATATTCAACTCAAGTGAAATAATATAGTCTGCGAAAGGAAGTTGAGAATATAAAGTTTAAATAACAAAAGTAAAAACCACACTTAAAACTTCTCAACATATATTCTTTTATTATTAAAGTAATTAATAGATAGCGAGTAAGCGACTGTTCTCGATCAATGTCTCTTCAAGAATGCCCTCGGTAAAAATATATCGTCTTGTTGTCTCTTTCATCTTATAGTTCGGCCATTCTGACCCCTTCGTCGTCCTCGTCGAAATCTATATCCAACTCTATCCAGCGCTTCATTCTATCTGCCGACCAGATTCCGGAATACGGCTTTTGGTTTCGTGGAGCAAATGGCATGTCAGCAACCTGGTATCGATCGTGTGGAAGGACCGCTGTTATAATGTAAGGCCCTCGATAGCGTGGTTCCAATTTTCTTGATGTACCTGTAGCAGGGACACCATCGTTCAACGACATCACCAATTCTCCAACACTGTATTTTTCTGCTTTGCGATGTTTCGAATCGTGACTTTGTTTTTGCGTACTTTGCGTTTTTAATATTTGATCAGCTCCTTCTCTTCTAATTTCGTCAACTGTTTTAATTTTTTGGTTCAAATCTACTTCTTGACTTAAAACATCCTTATATGGGTCTCGGGGTGTATATCCCAATAACATCTGATGAGCCGTTTTTCCAGTTGCAGCATTCTTCGTATTATTAATTCCCCACTGGACCATTTTCACTTTCTGGTCCCATTTATTATCTTCTTCCACCGTTGTCAGAAGAGCATGCATTATGGTTCGGTTGTATCGCTCAACCTGCCCATTAGCACGAGGAGTCTTCGTTGCGTTCAAAATGTGCTTTATCACATGACTGCTGATGAAATCCTCAAAGATCTTGGCGGTGAAGGCAGTCCCTCTGTCGGATATAAGACGTCGCGGTGCACCAAATGTGAAAAACAATTCCGTTAGGAAGTTGATTGCTGGTTTTGCTTGAGTGTTTTGGACAGCCTTAAGACACACGAACTTCGTGAAGGCATCAACTAATACTAATAGGTGAGTGTTACCTTTAGTCGATTTAACGAAAGGACCCAAATGATCGATGTGTACGGTGTCAAATGGAATTTTTATTTTCTCAATCAAATGTAATTCCCCTCTTGGTTGGATCTCTCTTTTATTATAAGCACATTCTACGCATGCCCTTAGATACTTCTTCACAAACTGAACCATTCTTGGGAACCAATATCTTGCCTTGAGATGATTTAAAGTCTTATTTTCAGAAAAATGCCCAACAAGATCATGGCTATTTCTCAGCACTCTGTTTCGTACCCCTTTTGGTACGAAGAGCCGCAATTCGCCGTCGACCAAACGATAGACACGTCCATGCTGGAGTACATAATCGTTATGTATTTGCTTTTCATTTTCAGTTGCCGGACATTTTTGAAGAACTACAACGATACTTTTTATTTCTTCATCTTGAAGTTGCAGTGAATATAGCCAATCGTTTTCATTAACTGTGACTTTGAGAACAGCCATATCGACGACTACGGGTTCTTTAGGTTCTTCAACCGGATGACGCGAAAGAGAATCAACATGGGCCATCCTTTTTCCAGGACGATGTATGACCTCGTAATCGAATTCCTGCATGCGTAACCACCATCGAGCGATTCTTGAAATAAGTTCTTTTTTTTTTGTTGCTGTTTTTAATGCTTCGCAGTCTGTTACCAAAATGAAATGTTTCCCCAAGAGGTATTGTCTAAACCTATCCGTTGATTCAACCACTGCCAGCGTCTCCAATTCAAAACTGTGGTACATGGATTCTTCTTTCGAAGTCTTTCGACTGAAGTAAGCCACTGGGCGTGTGGATTTATCTTCTTTTTGTAGCAAAACTCCAGCTATCCCCTTGGAACTGGCGTCAGTGTGCAACTCATGTTCTGCTTTTGAGTTGTATAGTGCTAATAGCGGCCGACTTGTCAAAGAGTTCTTCAATTTCTCAAACGACTTCTGCTCCTCCTCACCCCAAACAAATGGTGTATCTTTTTTTGTTAGATTAGTTAAAGGTGATGCTATCATGGAGTAATCTTTGATGAACTTACGAAAAAAACTCGTAAGCCCAATGAATTGCCGTACTTCGTGTTCGTTCTTTGGTTTCTCAAATTTAGTCACAGCATCTGTCTTAGCACTTCCCGGTTGTATAGTTCCATTTCGAACAATATGTCCCAAGAACTCTATTTCTGTTTGAAAGAAACTACATTTCTTCAAATTCAAAGTAAGATTCGCTTCCTTGAGAATTAATAAGAACTTTTCCAGTTTATGCATACCATCTTCAATAGTTTTTGTGGGAATCACAATGTCGTCCATGTAACATACTATGGTATCTGGTCTCATCTTCTGTGTGACACTATTCATAAGCTTCTGAAATACTGCTGGCGCGTTCACTAATCCAAATGGCATTGTTACGAATTCAAACAATCCGTCAGGAGTAACGAATGATGTAAAGTGAGTATGTTCTTTTTTTATAGGAATTTGATAGTATCCGGATGCCAAATCAAGAACTGTGTAATACTTAAATCCCACTAAGTTGTTAAGCTGTTCCTCCATTAGCGGAATCGGAAACTTAATCTTTTGAGTTACATTATTAAGACTCCGAAAGTCAACACACATTCTGTCCTCTCCGTTCTTTTTTTTCACCAAGACAACTGGCGATGCGTAATCTGAATGTGATTCTTGTACTATGCCGCTTGCAATTAGTTCATTAACCATGGAAGTTAGAGTTTGTCTTTTGGCGTATGGGACTTTGTATGGTTGGTGGACAATCGGTTCCGGTTTCGTTACTATAATTTCCATTTCAGCCAAATGAGTACGACCCAATTCGTTTTGGTTCATAGCAAAACATGTACGGTATTTATTAAGCAAGATTATTAATGAACTCACGTGACAATGTTCGCTTGCTTGTACATTGTTAGCTGTAATTTCGTTTCGACTTCTCATAGTGGCCTTTTCAGTAACGACTTCTGACCCCAGTGGTATTTCCTCTTCAACGACAGTTCTTCGTATCATCAAGTTGCTTCCTTGTTTTTGAAGTTCGCATGCAGGGTTATTCAAAACGTCTTTGCCAATCAGCACAGATTTGTCGAGGCATTCATTTCCCACAACAATGGCGCATACCGTAAATGTTGAATGGTCTATTTGAATCGAGCATATTATCTCACCTATGGCCTTGTATTTTCCACCGCCAAACCCACGAAGAGATGTATTAGAGTTTCTAATTTCAGTATCTATATTATTTGCGACTTTTTCGGTCACCATGGTGCATTCACTTCCCGAATCTAAAAGTGCAACATATTCAATACTGTTTATAGTTACAATTTTGTGGTAACAGTCTATTTGTGACTCATCGTGTATTACGTTCACACGATATTTCTTCTCTTGGGTCTTTTCTTCTTTATATTTATTTGGTTGGCGTACACTATTTTCACGATCATGACTATTCTTCCATTGCCTTTTTCTAGTTTGGGTACATTGTCTCGCGTAATGGCCAGTTTGATTACAATTGTAGCACATGACTTCATTCAATTTTCCTTGCGATGTTCTTTGTGGCTGCCAATTTGTGCGCGCGTTTATTACCTGTCTTTGTGAAGTGCTAGGTTTGGTAGTGTTTGTCTCAAGTCGTAAATTTCCCCGAATGCTGTCAAGCCACTTTACCTTTTCGATTAGTTCTGTGACATCTCTGAAGCTTCCTGCTGCCAGGTTAGAACTCATCTGAGCATCATTAAGCCCTGTCAGGATATATTGGATAATGGTCTTATCAGACAGTTGGATTCTTTTTCCTAGCATGTTCATCTCAAAAGAGTAACTTTCCATTGACTCGGTTGGCCTTCTTATTTTTTTTATCAGCTGCTGATGTATATCGACTTCACTATTTTGATGGGGAAAATTAGTTCTCAACCCAGAAGCCATTTCTTCCCAAGTTGCAGTTGTTTCCTGGGAACTATCCCACCAGAAGCGGGCAGGACCTTGCATCTTAGAAGCAGCGGCCATAAGGAGGGCCCTTTCATCCCATTCATAAATTTTCTTTAAGGCCTCTACCCTTTTCAACCAACATTCCGATGTAACCGAGGTAATGTCGCCCGGTGAAAATATTGGCAAGGCATCAGAAATCTCTTTGATGCTGCAAATAATCCTTCTAGGTGCCTGTCTATTCTCTAACTTCCTGATCCCCTCCTCCAACTCCTGCTCTTTTCTTATCATGGTACGCTCAAGTTCAATGAGAGCTTTTTCCCTTCGAATTATCTCCCATTCTCTGGCTCTAAGGGAATCATCATCCACTGAAATAGCATCCGATGAAGCCAGTGATCGTTCACGCTGATGGTTCTCAAGAGTTTGGTTTCCCATTCCTGGATTCATAACTGGATCTACTTCTGAAGAATTATTCTGCTCTCGATTCGATGATTCTTGATATACCATTTGGACATCTCCTTGTTTTTTGTCGAACAGAACAAGTCTGTTAAAGAGGATCCTCTTTGTGCCTTGTGTGGACAAGTTTCTATTCTTTAGCTCAATTTTGAGCTGCTCGGTCGTCATATTTTCCATCGTATATCTTTTTATTAATCTAAATAAAAAAAATAGATTGTTAGTTTTCTTTTATAATCCCATTAACAATCCCTTTTTTTTATTTTATATACATAGAGGTACCTAATGCTTCAAGAAACCCTTGAACATAAAAGAAACTAATAACATTATTACCCTGTACCCATATGCATATAAACAATCACACAAATAAATTAGATATACGAAATCAATTTTAATAACCATTTTATCAATCCAACCCAAAGCACACAACACCGTCCAACAAAATATTCCTTTTTTCACAGTAAAGATCATTACCATAATTATGTTCTTTTTTTTTCGTTCTATTTACTTACTTATATTTTGTTTTCTGTATCACGCAGTATTATTTGTCTCATTCAAACTTAAACTTTCAAGCTTCTAGGAAAACCGCCGAAAAGCTTTATATATATAAAAAAGGCAACCGCAATATACTTTTTCGTGTACCGAAAATGCATAATCCTTTTTTGTTTCCACGCAGTATTTGTCTCACACAATACTTGTCTCATTCAAACGCTTTACACATAAGAAGGGCAACAGCAAAATACATTTTCGTTTACCGAAAATGCATAATCCTTCTTTTCTTTTCCTTCATTTTTTTACGAGAGAGACAACAAGAAAACATTTCTTATATACTGCCGACTGCGTGACCACGCCGCTTGTGATAGAGACAACAAACGTAAATTTCCGTGTATCGAAAATACTTTACCGTTACTTAAATATGGTTGACATATGTATTCCCTGTAAAATTTATAGAATTCTATGCCGATTTCAATGACTGAACAATCCGAAGCTCTAGAAAAGACATTTATTATTTTGTTGACCAAAATCACAAATGTACTGATGTCGAGGATCGGACACAAAATCTCCACAAAACACAAATAGAAATTTCCACTATTAAAAATACGACATTGTGAGCTCTGGGTTAATCTCCCATCCAATTCCTTTTCTTATAAATACGTTTTCACTTTTTCAGTATGAAACTAATTTCACTTAACTTTCTTTTTGGATTCGATCCCTCTTCTGAAACTATAAAGTTTAAATAACAAAAGTAAAAACCACACTTAAAACTTCTCAACATATATTCTTTTATTATTAAAGTAATTAATAGATAGCGAGTAAGCGACTGTTCTCGATCAATGTCTCTTCAAGAATGCCCTCGGTAAAAATATATCGTCTTGTTGTCTCTTTCATCTTATAAGAAGTTCTTATTTGTTCTATAACAATAAAAAATTGTATCAGCTAAAAGTTTATTGAACAAATGATTTCTGTAATATAATTTAACTAGCAGATGGTTCGTTGAGAAACATTCTCAGTTTTTAGAGAGTCCTATTACATAATCCTTGTTCTTGTTTCCAACTAATTTGTTTTTGTAAAGAACTATTTTTACTGACCTATTCTTTTTCAAAACAGGTTAAATTAAGTCTTGTGCAATTTGTCAAAGATTGTCTTAAAAGCAGATGAACTCAATTTATTTAAAAAAAAACAAAGAAGGTTAATGATAATGTTACCTTAATTACATGTAGGTAATTGTTTCAATTAAAATTTCGTATTATTATGAATAACAACCAGCACTCCGATTTTTTACTGACCTGAAAATAAAAAAATATTTTTGTTGATAAAAAATGCAAACAAGATAAAAACGATTAAAAAATTTAAAACCATCAGATGACAAATATCATAGATCTAGCCGTTTTCGCACATACAATATATATATTTTCAAAATGTTTATTTCACATAAAAAATTTAATACATTAAAATAAAACGTTTTTGAGAAAATAGAAAATTAAAAAAAGATAGCACCTCTCTCCTTTAGGGAAAAACGTTTTATCAAAAGACTGCATTAAACAAACAATTTTGGAATTCTTTAATAAAAATCTATAGACCCGTTTTTGAGAATATTAAGATTTTCTAAGAAAATTAAAAAAAATTATTAAAACTTCTGTGACGAATGCCTAAAAACCAATAAATACAATATTTGAAGAAAATCCACCCAGCAGCTTGGGCTGTAGCCGAACAGACAGACAGAATTTCCCATCATAGTTATCTTAACTTTGATCAAAACATTGAGCTCGATTTTTCCTAAGAATGCAAGTCTTGCTCTGTGCCCACAAGTAAAAAAAGTATGTAGGTAAAAACAACGATAAGCCGTAAAATACTGTAATGTAGGTTTTTTGTAGGAGAATTTTTATTCGAATGCAAAAAACTAGATCATTTTAAGTGAATTTGAAAATTTTATTTGCTATAGTAAAAACATAATCGGGTTTTTATTTAGTAAAAAAAAAGTTGTTTGTGGGGAGTATTAAAATTGCCCCTTCTCATCTCAACGGGGGAAAACAAACTAACCTCCTCCAAAACTTTTTTCTTGTATTAATCTAATCAACGTGTCTTAATTCCTACCTACACACCCTAGGCTACACACAATAAGTTTTAGAAAAAAAAATCATTAAAATAGAAGCAGCTATTCAAAAGTTCGATAGCGTTTTTATCAGCTTCATTGACTAAACTATAATTTGAAAATTTAAGAACTTAAAATCTTTCTTAGCCCTAGTATTCAAATGATCCAGCTTTATTTTACGATACCAACTCGTATAGTCGCAAGTAAAATTGAACTTGCCCTATGTATTCAACCTCCTAAGAAGTTTAATCAATTGAATGCAGCACTACCAATTTCTGTAAAATTATGAAATTTGGCGGAGAGATAGGGCTTCAAGTACATACATTGAAAACTTGGAGTGGCATCCTTCCATTTTATTATTTTCAAAAAAAAAATCTTTGCAAAAAGAAGTGCAATCAGTTGTTGGTCTGGTTTTTGCAGCTCCAGCTATTTACCAGATGACCAAAAAATGGAGTACCTATCGTATTTTGGTGAATTTTTCAAATATTTTGAAGAGCTCTAAAAAAAACTAGACAAAAGTCATCACATAAAAAAAAAACAAGCAACGAACCTTAGTTGTAAAAAATAAATCTTTGCAATCCCACACTATTGACTATTCAACATATAACTCACACTTCATAGACTATAAGCTTAAAAGTTAAAACCCTTTGAGCTCTTTTTGTCTATTTTATGATGATTTGTAAAGTCTTGTCTATTCTATTTTGTTGAAACTATTTTTAAAAGTTTTTTATTTCAATTTTACTTCCAGTGAATAGTCATCAAAACTTCCCTCCACCATGCTCTCTGCCTCTGATTCTATTATAGGTTGTTTATAATAGCAACCAAGGAAATGTATGAAAACTGTACAAATTACGCACACGTTTCTATGCAACACACACAAGCAAGGAAGAAGGAAGAACCCAAACAATGAAGGACAAATACCTATGAGTGGAATCCTTGAAGAGAAGAAAAAACTTTCAGCAATTTACCTTCATTGTGTATAGTCGGTATAGTTCTAGTCCTAGTCATCTTTCAATGTCAAGTTCATAGGAATTCAACTCAATTAAATTTCATCATCATCATCAACACCATAACTTTTCAAATGTTGCGTAATATTAATGCAGGTGGAAAAAGAGTTTTTAGTTTTGAATTTAAAACATTCTGGAACAAGAACTTTGAACAATGTTCTATATTCTGTTCAGTGTTTGCCAAACATTCTTTTTAAAATTTATTCAAGTGGTTTTTTTTTAATAATATTTCATAAAATAAGAGGAAAATCGCATACACTCGCGAGCGACGGAGTTGGTTAACCAAAAAATTTTAAAGTACTTTGGAAAAAAACATACACAATAAAAAACAACCATTAGAGAGATATATGAAACAATGTAAATTCAACTATTTGAATTCCTTAAATAAGTAAAAAAACTGAAGTTACCATTGAAAAAAAAATACGAATCATTATAAAATTTCTCAGGTACTTTTAGAAAAAAAAAATGGCTATATCAGTTTTTAGTATTTAATAATTTAAATTTAAAAACAAAGTTTCAAAAAAAAATGTCCAATCCTTTTGAAAATATACAGTTTTAAAAAAAGAAAATGTTGATTTATTTTTTATAAAGCCAAAAGTTATACTTTTAAAAATTTTATTTCCAACTTTTTGATAAAAAATAAGCATTTTAGGAGAACGAATTGGGCTAAAACAGAGAACAACCTAAACATGTTTCTTATTTTCAACATGGATTTTTCAGTGGTCATTCAACCACCACAAACTTGGCTTGTTTAGAAAAAACGATGTCAAATGGATGTGGTGTACACCGATTTTGTTAAGGCTTTCAGTAGAGTTAATCGCCAAATTTTAATTAAAAAATTAAAAGCGTATGGTTTTGATGGAACTTTACTAAAATGGTTTACGTCTTATCTTATTGGTAGAAGGCAGATAGTGAAAATTATGGTGAATTGGAATCATATCCTATAATTCCCCTGTTTGATCTTTTTATAAATGATTTTCCATCTGTGTTATCTGTGTCTGAAAGCTTAATATTTGCTGATGATATCAAAACGTTTAAAATTGTTAACAAGTTTAATGATTGTATAAGTTACCAGAAAGATATAAATAACTTTTTGCATTTGCTTCTAAACTTATCAAAGTGTTCTTTTTTAACATTCTCGCGTAAACTCAATCCAATAATATATGACTATAATATTGATGGAACTCATTTATGTAGGGTTTTTGAATCAAAAGACTTAGGAGTTACTTTTTAAGGTTAACTTTTTAAGGTTTGCGTTAAAGCAATTCCCGATGACCGGTGATAGCAAATTCAAATTATAAGAGTAGATGTTAGTTACTTGGAATGCAAACTCTTGAGTCGAGGCATAGAATGTTTAGTATATTGTTCATTCGCGACATTATTTGTAGTGATATCGATTGTATCGAGTTAATGGCATTAATAAATATTTATGCACAAAGTAGAGTTTTAAGAATGAGACAGCTAATTTTCGAGATACCTAATAGTACTAATTATGGACAGCGTGAGCCAATTGCTCATTGTTGTAGAATATTTAATGAGTATTATGATGATTTGGCTTTATTTTTGCCTAGATATCAGTTTAAGAACTTTATTTTAAATTTGCTTCAAAATTACAGATAGCTTTTTTTTTTTGTTGTGATTTAAATACTTTTATTTTTTTATATTATTAATTAATAACATAAACCTTTGTACATGAAAACTATAGTACTCTCATGGTGGAAGTCGTATGGGGCGACATCTAATGTATGCCGGCAACCCTTACTCTTTTTTTTTGCGGAGAGCTTATGGAGGTTTTAAATGATATTTATAGATATTTTTTGGATGCAATTATCCAAAAAATAGTCTCCTCTTGCTCCTACCACCAATTTTCGACGCTTAAAGACTCACCAAATCGAATTTTACACCTCACATTTTGCAGCGCCACCACCAGGATCCGGGCAACCCTAAAAAAAACTCGCCATGAGAGTACTATAGTTTTCATATACAAAGCATAAACATGTTAACACAAATATGTAAACTTATATTATATTTATGCATTTACATATCTTGATTTTAGCAATAAACAAAATCTGTGGTTGTGTAAAATATCGTAGATTGAATAAATAAATAAAAAAAAGAATGTAGTTTGTCAATTACGGGAAAGCAGTAATATGTATAGAAGAAAATACTAAATAAAAAACTACTACGGTTGTTTTTTTTTGCACAATCTGTACATCCAATAACTGCACAATAAGAACAGGTCACTAAAATTCTCAATCACTATATGTGTTAAAAATTTACATTCTCCAAAAAGGGTTGGCTTCTTGTACAATAATAAATTTGAAAATCAATATCAGATATTTGAACTATCGTTCATATGCACTAAGTAATAAGTAAGTAGAACAAAATATCGATATAAAATACGAACCGTAACAAGTAAACCATTTATTATCAATTTGTTTTATTCTTATCATTGAAAATACTTATTATACGTAGTCAACTAATATTGTCTTTATCGATCCTATTTTCAAGTGCATATAGTTAAATTTGAATATAGTTCTTGATGGAACATTCGTGTAGAAATTTTCTATGCTAAAAAAAGTATATTTTTAATACTCATTGAATTCTCAAAAAAAAAATAACATCATATATCATCATCATCGGACTTGATATAACGAATATAGAGAATGCAAAAAAATTGGCCCACTTAAATCTTATTTATCCCAAAAAAAAACTTCGATGATTTTGATGAAATGTTTTAAACGGAATTTGAAACATGTTTCAATTAAAGTTAAAACAACTTATTAAACGAAATTTACAAATTGAATTAATTTTTTTAATATTCTCTTCAACGAATTGGTAGATCTTGATGTTAATTTTTACGTTAGAAGTCCTCAGTATTATTAATTATTTTTTAATTTTTGAAAAAATCATTCTTGTTGAAAACGATCATCCTTCTTTTTTGTCTTGTTCGACTAATTGAAATACATAACAAATTGTTCATATGTTTTTTTTTCATTTGCTTACTTTTTTTATAAAATATTTGTTAAATGAATTTTAACGTAGGGTTCTGATTCCAATAAATTTTTTTCACATATAGTATTTTGCCATTTAATCAGAACAGATCTTTAAATATTTTTTATTTTATTAGGATAACAGTTAAGATTAATCTACAAAAATATTTTCGTTTCATTCGGAAATGTAGCATATTTTAAGATCTTTAACTTCATTAATTTCTTTTAAAATCTTAAAATAAATGCAATAAATGATACAAAATTTACATTGCATCTTGACAGAATAATAAGAACATAAACTGCAAAAGTAAATGCCATACGAAAGCAACAAAAAAAAAAGCTCCACACCATACAATTTTATTCTTTGTTTTTATTATTTCTTTTGTTTTAATACTAAACTTATAAATAAATCTATTATTTGTATGAATAAAACAAAACTCAAAACTCCAGTCTGTATAACCTTAAACAAGCAAGAAATTTCGTTACCCTTAAACAAGACCTCAAGTTTGCAATATTTAAGTGGCCACCCACTGTATATGTAAATTTATTATTTCTATGACATTTTTATATACCTGCCTTGCCCAATTTCTTCCCAGTGGAGATATTTTTGTGCTTCGGTATTGTGTTATGTATAATCCAGACGTACATGATGTCACACTATGAGTTTTGCTCAGAATTACTCTTCGTTCCTGACTCTTTTCGAAATTTAATAATGATTGCAAAGAAGAAATAAGACCTGATTACAAATTCGTATTCATAAGATTTTGAAAAGAGTCATAACGCAGTTGTTTAGTTGTTTTATACGGGCTATCACAGTAGTCATATTCCAATCCGAAAATGGTGATATGGTAAGTCAAAACCGTTACATTACAGGCCTTTTCTTTTGAAATTTGGACAAACCCCTACTTTCAATCAGTTTTTTGCTTTTTTCATTTTTAAAATTTTTGGATTCGAACTTTTATTTGATTAAGACAATTTTTTTACTTGAATTTTAAAATGGTACCCTGAAAAAAAAATACCTTCACTCGTTACTGGAATTCTCATTTGAAAACTTCCTATTTTTTCAAAACATTTTTTTAACGTGAACATTTTTTACTAATTTTTATTCTCTCGGTTCAACAAACATTTCCACCTGGTTGTTCCCGGAGAAATTTTTTAATGATTTTTTTTCTGACAATTTTTGGAACTTCTTCGAAAAATTCATTTTGAGAAAAAAAAAGTAAACCAAAAATCGATTTTAGATAATCGTATTTTGAATAATGGTCATCTTTCAAAAACTTAAAAAAAAAAATAATGATGTGTAAAAAGAGACCTGTCGAAATCCATATTTTTGGTCATCAAAATGGTCATCTTTAAGCCAAAAAATTAGAAAAATAATCAAAAAGAGTTGCAAGGTCGTTTTCGGAACATAATTTAATTCTTTTAAAGTCATGACATTTCTATTGCTAATACAAAAAACGCAAAATAAAGTGTGCCTAATTAATTGTATCACAGTTTATTCTCAATCGAAGCTTATTAATTTTAACTGCGGCACACCATAGCTGCTTATCAACAAAATGTCGTGATTTCTAATGTAAGCAATCATCTCGATATTACTAACATCTTTATTATAAAAATACAAATGTACATGTACGTATAAAAAATAATAATCAGTAAATTATTACCATTTAAGTTGAATGTAAACATAAACAAAGCTCGATTTGACTAACGTCGTTATTTTTAATGCATTTTTCATTTTTTTAAATTAGCAATTCAAATTGTTCTCGTTTTTTTTTTTATACTAAATACATACCTGGTGGATAAGAACAAGATTTTGGATTATTTTTTTGATATTGCCCAAAATAAAAAACAAAACAAAAACGAGATTGGTAAAAATTTTCCGGAACGTCCCACTACTATTTTGGATGCTTACAGCACATCCATTATGTCAAACTTATATTCAATAATATTCATTCGGTTAAATGAAGTTAATGAGCTTGACAAATAAACTTGAATTGAAAGGTTCAAGGTTCATTCATACTAGATATATGTATAGTAGATACTTTCGTAAGGTAAACAAATTATAGGTCTTATTTTTTTTTTCTGTTCAAATTATGTATAGGCAAACAAAGAGGGAACAAACATAGTTTCGGTAAAAAAAAAATATTAAATTGTTTGCTTGCGTTGCTATATTGTGGACTTGTGTAAATGAGACTCTCGAACTTGTTATACATAATGTAACCAGACATATTACATAACATTAATATGACAGACAAAAAATGGCCTTGCAAATAAAAGTAATAGTAGTAGTCAATGAAGACAAAACAGATAAATTTTTTTGAAAGGTCACACCATTTGAAATATAAATAACCCTTTCAATTGCAAGGAATCTCACTTCTTGACCAAATTAGAGCTGGAGTGCGCCATTTTGATAACTCGTTTGACCTATGAAATAAATTGGAATTAAAATGATGGAAATTCTCAGCGAGTCGTCCTTAGCCATTTCGTCGATTTGAGATCAAGTCTGTGATCGTCAGTTCAGAAAGTTAGCTGAGATCATCTTAAAATGCCTTTCAAAAGGACTGTATTCTTATTTTGGCCAAAGCAGGATAGTTGCAGAGAAAAGGAAACACTGTTTCCTTCACTTTTTGGTCCCAACAACTACAGCGAAAAGTATTATGAGGAATGCCATGCTTTGTTGTATGTTCTTCTATGTGCCAGTGTCCTATACATGTTGCAACGACTATGTCTTGCCTTGGCCTGCATAAAAGATTGATCTTGGCTTGTATGTGAGCCTTATCTTTCCGATATAACGCACCTACGATTGAATTAGATATGTGAGAAAAAAAATTCTTAGCCTTTCGGCAAGTGAGCCATAAATAGACGTTCCTTGGCAGACCAGTTCTTCAGCCCGTTCATTGTTCTCAATGCAACTGGAACACAACTGGAACACAGATAAGGATGACTTGAGGTTAATATTCAGGAGCTCAAGCTCGTCTCTACATTGCTGGACCAATAGCATTAACAGCCACCTGAGTGTCCGTTATAAATTTATAATAGCCGTATTTCGGTTCTAGTTTTGGTCTGATTTAAGTATATCGCACATCGACTGGTAAAATAACAATTCACACCATCTTTGAGCCGTCGTGTGTTGAAGTCTCTCATCCCGATGTCATCCTCCTAGTCCTTCCTGGATGGACGTAAGAGCACTGTGGTCTCAACGCCAGGTGCTTCTATGAACTTTTTTAAGTTTATCTTAGGTAATATTGGAAAGGATCAAGTTAAAAGTAAGAAGCTTTTTAGCGGAAAAACAATCCGAATTTTAAAATGCCTCGCGATATGTTCGTTTTTTTTCCCGCTTAGTGTGGCCGTTGTTGTGGTGTTTACAAATAGACATATACATATACATATATATAACGGGCGTTGACGTATAATTTGCTTATTTCAGCGAATAATAGTAATTGACTGAAGACAGGCATCAAAGTTTTTGATTATTGAAAGGAGCACAAAATATCTTATTATGTTAATTTCAATTTTCACCTGTTGTCATTTGAATGACAGATAAAAGAAGCCGACCGCACCTGGATACTGACAAAACTAAATACGCCAACATATAGTTGGTTGATTGAAAGCGACAAGCAAGAGGCACAGCAACCGCATTTGACTGCTGGAAAATACCAAGCTGAAGAATTAAAAAAAAAAAGAGAAAATCCATCAAATAGATTGTGATTAGTTTAGACAAGGAAACAAAAGTCCATGTGGCAATATTTGTGGTGCTTGGTATAAATATGATAGGTAACTCTATTTTTGCATTTTGTCAGTAAAGGAATTTTAATTTTTATCTGAACCTTGTAAAATCTTTTTGCCGCAAGGTAAGTATATTTTATAAATTTGGTGCTACTTAAGCTTTTTTACTTGCGACTACATATATGTGGTCAGCAATATTATTTTTGTTGGTAATTAATGATGTCCTGCATGGAGATTTGTCAATGGAAATGGTGGACCCTGCATTCATACCTCAATTACGTGGACTGGATCTGTTCGAGTAGATATTTCTGGATCACCCCTAGAGATGTTAGAAAATGTTTGAAGTCTTGAAAGCATTGTCTCTACCTACTGACGGCGCGCAGAAGCTTGAAGACCAAGCTACGACTGTTAAACTCCAATATTGAATCAGTGCTATTTTATGGGTGTAAAAGTTGGAAAGTCATATCTCCAATGATTAACTTCATACGAAAGGTAAAAAACCAATTCTTTTTATTCGTAAAATCAATCTATTTGACTATTTTAGGAACCTAATTAAATTATCTTCCAAAGAACTCAATAATCTTATGACCTAAACACGTAGCTTAGGTTGTACCGTATAAAGATAACTTTTTGCTTACAAGACATAAAACAATTAAAATCTCCATATAAATGATAAATCAATAAAATAAACTTCGATTCCGTGATGAGATTCAACAAAAACTTTGAGAGCACTAAAACTTTATCATCTTTAAGCAATAACCATTGTTTTGCAACTTAATTTATAAATCTATAGATAGAATAGATAGATATCCTTTTCATCAGCTTATCCATGAACATAAATAACATCATGACAACTACAACTACGGGTAGCACGGGTAGCACTCGCCTTTGCCTTTGCCTTTCTTAACCGTCGTCGTCGCGTCACCGTCGCGTCGTCGTCGTCGGTCGTGGCTGTTGTTCGACGTTGCTCTCGCTGTTTCCATTTAGTTTGCGAGCTAATCATCTGTCATCAATCATTTAAGAACTGCCACTGCTACATAATGTCAATGTTTACCAAGCAATTTATATATTTTGTTTTAGGCCAGAGAGAGAGTAAGAGTGTTATGTAGACCCACGTCAACACTAGTAATGGACTAAACGAACATACCTAACCTAATGGCTGTTCACATCGAATACCTATTTTGCAGAAAAGAATCCGGCTGCTGTGCACAGCTCAACACAATAATGTGTCAGTTTGTCAATATTTTTCTTCGATTCTGTTTATATAATAAAAAAAGTTTATGGATTTTTATTTAATCATTGAGCCATTAAAGCCAATTCAAACAGTCTGTTTTTTTTTTCTGTAGGTACTCGTATTCCTACTATAGGTAGGGTATAGCATATAAGATATTTTACTTTAGCACTTGATTATCTAAATAGTTTATTCAGCTGCGAAATTAACTTATATATATTAGAGGAAAGAGAGAAGCAAACATAACACAAATAATGGGTTGCACGAAATCGCATTTGAATAGAATATTTCGTGCAAAGGTTTAAAGGTTATATTTAAATAAAAATGCACGAGGCTCCACGGAGAGGTAGCACGTATTTGCTTTTATAGTTAGTTCAAGTGGCTTAAGATTTAACGATACATTCCTTATAATAAACGCAAACATAAACTGTCTCATTAAAAAAAAAAAATTTAAGTTAAGTTTGTCACACCATATGTTTTGTTTTAGCGCGAAATACAGGTAACAATAAAAAACACGACTGGGTGTGATAACATTGGTTTTGAAGTCTGAATATAAAAACAAATCTTTCATGCTATCTATTATAGTCACAAGTAAAAATATGAAAAAACTTTAAAATTCATTATTTGAATTGATAAAAAAAATTATAAACTTAAAATTTTTGAAAAAAAAAAAATTTCAAAAATCGTTGGAGCTCTTCTTCCAAAAAATTATTTTTAATACACATATATAATTTTTTAAGTATTTTTATAAAAAAAAGTTGGTATGCACATTTTTAGTACATATTTGATAACATACACTTAAGACCAAATTGAAAAAAAAAATATTTATTGGTTTTCAGAATACTGAGTTTTCAAAAAAAAAATTTGATTTTTTTTAAATACAAAAAATATTTTTTTGAAAATTTTGATATGCAATATTATTAAGATTGTATAGGACCTCCTTTAAAAATGTTCATCGAAATCCGTCCAATAGTTTACGAGAAAACCGAAAACCAAAAATCCTGTTTTATGGCAAGTACCGTTAATAACGGTTTTTTTTCAAAAATATTTTTTGACTAAATTATTAAAGTTACTTGACAAACCCGATTTAAAAAATTTCATCAAAATCGTTAGAGTAGTTTTCTAGATAAAAATGTTTTGTCTAAACGTCCATACCGTTTTTTTTGGAGCTAAGAAAAAATTCGATTTGCCCTTTAGGCAATCTCCCCAAAACCTTATGTCCAAAGTTTGAAGAAAATCGCTTCAGTAGTTAAGCTTGTAAGTCGAGGTACAGACAGACCGACAGATAGATAGATAGACAGAATTGCGGGACCCACTTTTTCCGCGTTCTGATATCTCGAGTTCGATTTTTTGCACGAATCCAAAACCTCTCCTATAGCACCTATAGTCGCATGTAGTAGTAGTAGTAGTTTTTTATAAAGATTTTGGTAAGGATTAGAACTAAACAGTACGAAGTTTTTTTCATTCAGATTTTTTTTGTTTTATAAGAAAGAGAATTCAAATTGTGAATTAACTTGTGATCAAAGTTTGTTTGTTAGGGGCAATTTTGATAAATTTTATTGTTTACATATTTATAAGATTTTTGAAATTTTACTCAGCTTTCAAAATAGCCATTAAATTTTTTAGTGCCGTCAATATTAGATGTGATATTGGCGATCAAGGATAAAATTGTTTTTTCATTTAAAAAAAAAAATTGTATTACAACGAATTTGCATTACAACTCAAAATATTTGCAGAAAATGGAGATCTTAAATTTTTTTAATTTTTGGCTTGTTATAATTCGTGCGATTGGGCATGAATTATAAAACATAGTACTCATGGCGAGTATTTTTTTATGTTACCTCGACCCTTATGGTGGAGCTGCTGTCAGCTCACTTTTTTAGGTGTAGAATTTAATTTGGGGAATCTTTAAAGCATCGCAAATTGGGAGTAGGAGCAAGAGGAGAATATTATTTCGATTCCTGTAATAAATATAAATTAAAACCTCCACAAGCTCTCCGCCATAAAATTTTAGAAAGGGTAACCCTTCCCCATACATTAGATGTCGCTACATTCGACTGCCACTATGATAGTGCTATGTTTTATATAAACAAAGGAAATGGTAAATAAAAATTATTAAAAAAAAAAACTATAACTAGAAAAATCTGCAAAATACTTTTTGTTACATATCAATATGGCCATTTAGGGTTCGTTATAGTCTTGTCACGGTCTCGTTTTAGTCTCGGATGACTTAGTCACGTCTCAGTCTATATTTAGTTCGCTTTTTAAATCAAGTTATTTTAGCTAATAATTTTGAAAAATTTATTAATTTTCAAACTTAAATTAAAAAAAATTTTTAATTTTAAGTCAAACACTGAAGACCAGGGGCCTATTTCACAGATTTTACATCATACAATGTATGATTGCTAAAATTGACTTCAGACAACTCAGTGTAAATTTTTTATTTTTTCCGTTTATGCGAATAGTTTAGTTTTCTTATTGCAAATTTGCACTTTGCATCATATGAGGCCAATTCGAAAAACATAAATTTAATACATTGTAGTGATGTATGTTCTGTGAAATTGGCCTCAGATGTTTCTATGTGATATATCTTTTTAAGATATATCAGCAAATACGTAAATCAACTTTGTTATAAAAAGAAGAAAAAAGTGAAATGACACCACTTTCTCAACTTGGTAAAATGATTATATTGTAATCAATTTATTTATAATCTTCCTCCCAAAAAGATTTTCGCTTTTTGTTTTGTTTAAGAGTTAAAGTACATTTTGTACTAAAGCAGTTATCGAAAAAAAGTTATTAAAAGTTTTGTACACAACTTTTCTTCTATTATCAAAACTACGCGAGTTATGTACGAAAATCTAAATTTTCATAAAAAACAAGATGTCGGCCACATAAAAAGTGTCACACATGTGAAAAATGTGTTGTTGAGCTCGTGTGATATTACACTTTCAATTTACATTGAAAAAAAATGTTTTTTTTGCACCACCCCAATACAAATTTTTTTTTTTTTTTTTGAAAACGACAAAAAAAATTTGCACCACCCTAATACAAAACATTTTTTTTCGAAACTTTGTTCGACCACATGTGCTTTTATAGGTACAAGTCTTAGGTATTTTAGTCAAAAGACTAAAAAAAAGTTAATTAACTTAATGTTAACTAACTGCACTTAAAAGACTTATTGACTAAAACCAAAACCAGGCCAGTTTGACTAAAAAAGACTAAGACCAGTTAAAAAGTACTGCAATTGATTAACTTTTAGTCAATTAACTGCTTTTATTAAATGCACAGTTAAAATATTAGTACTGACTGCTGACTGTGCTGACTGTTCTTTTTTGCAGTTAAAGTATTTGCAGTTAAAGTATTAACTTGCAGTTAGTTGTTAAGTTAATTAACTGCGACTTAACTGACTGCATTACCAAAGTACTGCAGTCTTTTACAACTCTGGTAGACAGTTCAGTCAAATTAGGTAATGGTAATATCATGTTGCTTTTGTTAGTGGTTTAATATGAAATTTGAACTTTGGAATCTTCTATAGCGAATTGGCTCTGAGGCAGAGTGCTCGGCAGAGTACTCAGAGAGATATAAGAAAATATTAACACATTTTAAAAATGACAATTAAATGTCCAAAAAATTAAATATTTTGTCGTCGTAAATTTGTGTTTAGTCAATAAGATTTTCTCCTTTGTTTTAATACAACCTTCTTCATAAATCAAAAGCATAGCAATATTCTATAGTTTTACCTCTATTTAATGTGGTTCTTTTTCTCCATGTACACTGTACACTGTACACTCTCGATAAATTGAACAGATTTTGTTTGAGAAAAAAAAGCTATTTTTTAAACATTTTTGTACATTTGGAAACAGACATTATTTTTCTAAATCAGTAAAATCATAGTGTTTATGAGTTAAACGGTTGAGAAACCGATACAAATCTTCACTGACTAGACTATTAATCAAGTATTCAATTTCACGACAGATGAAGTAGAGACGAGAAATTGATAGGAATTTAATAAATAAAACATTATTTTGGTGAAAATGGAAAAAAAAACTAATACATGCCTCTTTGGTTAGTCAAAAAGAAAAAAAAAACTGAGACAAGTGAGAAGTCTTTTTTTTGTATATTTTTTTTTTTGGTATTTCATTAAAATTCCGTATGGGAAGAATAAGGTTTAATCAGGGCCCTAATCACGTAACTTTGCTGACGACTATCGTCTACGCGATAGCTGTAAACGATATCATCAATAGTTTGGTTCATGTATCACTACTGCTCTCGTGTCGTGTATCGTTCTCGTTGTTTTAAGTTTGAGAGCCACTGAACACAACATTATTTTATCTGTCAATATAATTCATTGAGTATCTTTTCAAAAAATTAATATATATATATATAAATAAAATATATATATACACATCCCACGACAAAAAATTAATATTATGTAGTTATATAAATTGTATTTTATAAATTTATAAGAATAGTGTGTATCTTAGGCCCACCCCCGGTATTCCATATTTTCTATGAAACCATTGTTTAATCTCAGCTCTTTCATTTTGGCTATCGATATCCCATTTAATTTATAACGGACATATTTTTGCTTCCAGCTAACTAGTGGTCATCTCAATCCACTAGTTAGGATCTCGAATGTAGCAGCAAGTCTCAATATTGGGGGGATGTAGGTGGATCGACAGCCATCTGACAAATTAATGGTTTGCAAAAGTACTACAAAAATTTCCTTCGAAAGACGAAAGCGTTGAATAAAGCTGTAACACATTAAAATCTCTTAACAATAAAAAAAAAATAATTTGTAGGGGATCAGAGGCATCTCTAAGTTCCTTTCTTCTTCTTATTAAGCGATATTTTTCCATTTCGTTAGCGTTCTGTACCATTAAAATATTGCGGCGAAACATTTTTTCTACGATTTAATTTTTGTTGACACTAAAACCAAACTAAACAACAAAGACGATAGCTAAATGGGTATCGCGCAGTGGCTATCGACGAAACGATAGTGATAGTGCTTTCGTGAAGTAAAAACCAAATCGTCTATTCGATATCGTTTGGACGATAGAGGTTTTTTGTGCTAACGTGAAGGATAGCTATCGATGTCGATATCGAAAACGATATCGCCACCCTTACGTGATGAGGGCCCAGATATCGCACAATATTATTATGTATCGCCTGCGATCTCATATTGCACCTCCACAAAAAAATAATAATTATTATTCAATGTAAAATTGCGATTTTTTTTTTATTTTTGAGTAAATTAAATAGAAATCATGATTAAATTTTTTTAAAAATGATTTTAATTTTTTTTTACAGGGTGACCTAGATCACGATCCGTTTTTTAAAACAAAAAATATTGAGAGATTAATCAAAATGAAAGTAAGAATGTTGAAGAAAATGTGGTTTTCGGTTGAGTGTTCTTCGTCCCTAGTACGTATATCCGCTGTTTTGCTACACCTTAAACTCGTGAACCAATTTCCTTCAAATTTCGTACAGAACATTTTTAATGAGATTTCCTAGAAAGGAAAACCGAATAATTATCTAACAACTCATCAAGCACAAAACAGGTAATATGTACATAGTCCCAACACAGACAAACTATTTCAATTTCGTTTTACAAAGCTTCTAAAGTGATTGTAATAAATTGGGTTTCAGGTAATATAATAAACATATTCATGCATTGATGTAAAATAATCACTGGGTGATTTTACCATTTAGTTCATGAACTGTCAAATTTAGTAGGAAAATTAACCAAGAAATTTGCTGAGGAGAATAAACCGAAACCGTTTGGTAAATTTAACCATTGTAACTTTTAAAATTAGATGTCTTTAGAAATATAATTTAATCTTTTTCTAAGAAAATTAAACATTTTTGATATTTAATTTCGAGGTTTACCAAACAGCTGATTCAACTAAAAAGCATTTATTCACGTAAAAAGCAGTTTGAAGTATTTTTTTTAAGATTTTTCCGCTATATCCCAGCAAAATAATTCTTAAAAATCTACTTACTACATACAAACACACTGAACTCAAAAATTATGCAAGATTTTCATAATTTTTCATAAAATTTGGCTTTAGAAAAAGCTATACCACGCTATAGATGTTACCGTTGTATTTTTTTAAATATTTTTTGTCTTATGTAGATACGATTTTTGGGTGGACTCTGACAGAAAAAAAGTAAAAAAAAAAGCAAATATTTTGAAAACGTGCTGTTTTTATGGCCCAGTTGTGGGGAACTAAAACTGGTCCCCATGTCTAATGAAACAACGTTTTTTTTTGCAAATTTTTGAAATTATTTTAAAAAGGTCAAATTTTAACTTTTTACTTTAAAATTCCATTTACGTTTTTTTTCTGAAGTGAACTAGGAGATATATTGTAGGCATGACTAAGTACATCATATTCCACCATTTGAAAAAATGTATGGTCAATAAGTCGTTTGTCGACATTTTCAGACTTCAATAATATTTACTTGGTCGTTTTTTAAACAATTTAATTTTTTTGTGGCTTCTTCATTTATCGTTCAATTTTAATGAATTTGGTATTTAAAATTTTTGTTATAAATATATATTTTATTTGAGCTCAAAAAAATATTTTTATATTTCAATTGAAAATGATAAATTTTCAAAAAATCTCGAAAAAACCGATTTTTATAATCTTTGATCGCATGTATCTTAATCAATTCGCCACCGATTATAACAAACTGTATACCGTTGGAAAGCAGAAAGTGAAATTTACTATATGTAAATTAAAAAGCTCACAATGTTCGAAAAATAGACCAAAAAACCTTTTTTTGAGTATATCTCGAAAACGTTTCATTGAAAAAAAAATTAATTTACGTTTTCAGCGACCCCAAATTAGTAAAAAAAAGTTTTTTTATTAGGTAGCATCGGTGACCCAAAATTTTGTAAACTAGTGTTATTGAAAAGAATGTTGCTTAAAAGCGGCTAAAACACCAGGGTGTTAAAGTTGCTCCTTTGAACAAATCCAATCGCCTTGATCCAAAACCTCGATTTTTACACTTTCATCCGATGTTTTGTTTGATAAAGCATAATTTATTTTTTTACTAATCCGTCACTTTCTCGCGACATTTACTAAAAGTTACTGATTTTAACTTTCAAATTTATATCTGTCATAAATGACATTTTAAAATTCAACGTTTTAATATCAAATGATACAATAATAATACGTGAATTAGGACTGGCCAAGAGATTGAGACTGGTCTCAAGAGGAGACCGCGACAAGACTGAATCCAGCTAAAAATAAAATATTATATTTTATATTTTAGCAACTATGCAATATGAACAATAAACAAGTCATCTTATATATTTTATCAATTAAAGATAAAATCCAATTAAAGTTTGAATCAAATTCCAAATTAGAAGTTTTATTCAAAACTTCCCCAAATAAAAAATATGCATAGTGATGCATTGCAGGAATCTCATTAGAAATTCAAATGACGACGCAGCAAATAGTACAAACATACGTTCAAAACTGAAACTGATGACAATGCACCTCAGTGCCTTCTTTATCCCAGACAATAAAGACTTTAAGAAATTCTTCCACGCGAGTTAACAAAAAAAAAAAAAATAATTTGAAATACTCACCTTAGTTTAACGGTAGATTATTAAGAGCAGCTTTTACAAGAAGAATTTTCAGAGTTCCTTTAATTTCATAATCATGCTTTGCTTCCTGGATGCTAGATGCTTTCGAGCAAAACAAACATCATTAAGATTAACTCCGAGTGTGGGGACTGGCGAATTTACTTTACTTTCTGTTTTATTTAATTTTCTTAATTTTTGAACTGTATTTTTTGTTGTTGTTGTTATTATTTAAAAATCATTTAAAAAACACGCTTGAAGATACTCCCTGTGAAACACAAAAGGCAAATATTTACATTCTACCCTTCGCTTCGCTTCCTTCCGTTCCGAACGCGCGCACTCCTCACAGCCAATACTGTACGAGTGTAATCTTTCTAACACAAAAAAGCTGGATAGAATCCTAAAATCTCCAAGGCACACATACACAAACAATGGACAGGGAAGTGGGAGATGTTCGTTCTTTCATTTGTTTTCTTCCTTAAGGACACGAATATGTTATTAAACTAGGAGCATGCACAAGACACTATTATATCAGAAGCTAAGAGGGAATATAATGCCTGATGGTGTTTTTTCGAATTAAATCAATATACCACACAACATTGCAAACTATCGGAAGCAATTTAAAAAAAAAAATCCAATATAAACACAAGCAGGGACAAAAGCATAGGTATGTAGTTGGGTATACAGAAGGTCGAAGGATTAAATTAATTTTAATAGCTCAAAATTCATTCGAAAAAAGGCAACAAAAATATATTATAAAAATGAAGTTTTGTTATTTGTATTTGGAAGAGGTAAATTTAAATTTATTATTTCTCTAATTGATTCTTGAGATTATAAGAGAAAGTTCAAAAGAAATCCCGGATTTTTCAATACCTATGCGAAAAAAAAACAAAAAGAAACAAATAACAAAAACTTCACTTATCACAACAATATATTTTCCATCTCTGAACAAGAGTCCATCGAGAGAATGCGGAGCAAAACCCACCGAGCACCGTACAACTGTGGTCTCTGAAGCTGCTGCTGGTAATAATATACTACACAAAAATCAAAAAAAAAAATAAAGAAATCAAATGAAACAAAACAGTGATGTCGGCAATGGCTACTTTGGGAGTATCTATTATTAATATTTGCTTGTAAGCCTTTCTCCGTTCAATACAATCATACTGAAAATATTTTTAAATTTATTCAAGAGAATTTAATTTAATTTAACTGAATTTGAATATTTTGATGTACGTTCATAAAGATAAAAAAAGAATGATGCATGAAGAAATATGAACTTTGAACAAGAAAAATTTCAAAATGTCTAGTATTTATTAAGAATCATTTGAAAAGGTATTATTTAAAAAAAATATGTATATGAAAGTTTTTAGTATTTGACAATATACCCTAAAAAGCCTCTTAACTTAAAATTTGGTTTTATCGCAGGTACATACCTGGAAAAAAATCATCTAAATCATTAGAGCCGTTTTTAAAATAAATCAACTCGTCTTTCGATAGTACCATTATTTTTGGGGCTAAAAAAAAACAAATTCCAAGATTCCAAACTTAAAGAAAATCGCTACAGTAGTTAAAGCTGCAGGTAGAGGAACGGACAGACAGACAGACAGAACTGCGGGACCAACTTTTTCGCGATCTCTATCATATCGTTTTCAACATTACGTAAAGTGTGAATAATATATGGTATTTATAGCCGCAACTAAAAGCACCGTCAGCTGGCCAAAAATATACATAGCTATCAAAAAAACTATTGATTCATTTGAATCAGAAATCAGAAGTTTTTTGAAACCGGCTCCTTAAATGCTTATAACTTTCCGAAAATGTTGCATTTTTTCAAAACAGAATAAAATCAACATTATAACAAAGTCAACATAGATAGAAAAACATTCCTAAAAACTCAAATTCTAATTCATCTCTAGCTCTGCTAACGACAGCTCTGATATAAAATAAAACACAATTCTCGCGCAAACTCTCCAATAAAATTCTCCAGCATGAATTATAAATACGGAACCGGACGGATTTCAATTTTTGCATAACAAAAACAAAAAAAAAAACAAGAAATGAGAAGATGGAATTGTACATAATGGTCTGCGTCTGACACTTGCTGTTGGTCGAGGGATACCAAACCAGATGCCACAACCACTGATTCATATGTTAACACTCGCTCCGTGACGTATAGAAATAAAAACCCATTAACCAAAGAAAAGAGAAAATTCTCATCTTAAACGTTCCATACCACTTGTTTCACATGGTACTTTGTACTCTCGCTACTCATTAACCGGCTGGGCAGCAGCTCAGCTGTTGAGAGATTATTGTGAATGTGAATTGGTACAATCATGATATGATTCATGATGGAGCGACTAAATTTGGTGGCGTATACATAACAAAAATAAAAACCAATTCAAAACAAACCTTACATTGCAGTGATGTTATAATTTTCATGCGTAATTTGTTATGAAATTGATTGAAATGTTAATTTAACACTGTTGATGATTAATATTGTTAACTAAGGCTGTGAGTATTATGCCAGAATATTTTTGGCTGATCTCGTGTTGGCACGAGTACGATAACTTGGGTGCCGAAAATTGATAACGATTTTTTACAGAGGTGTTAAAAAAATCATTTTTTACCACAGAAGGGGGGGTATATCTTGCCCTGTTTTAAAAAGTACTAAACGTGGAAAAAAATCATTAAAACATAACGGTAATACTTACAATTAAGTTAAATAGTTTTTTTTAAAGCCAATGCATTTTACAATGAGCCACTTTTTAATTCAGGTATATTGTTTGTATGTTCAGTTTTTGAAAAAAAAAAAGAGTTTCAAACACAAAATTTGGGAAAAAAGGATTAAAGTGTAATTTTTAACACTATAAGATTTAATTTTTTTATAGAATTGGGTGCTCTTATTAATTCCTTACCAAAAACTGAAAACTAGATATTTTTATGACTGCTAGTTTTTGGGAAAATTGAAAATTACTGAAACTACTTTTTTATGATAGACAAAAACAGTTGTATCAAAATTCTGGGAGCCGTTTACAAGAAATATGAGATTATTACATACTATTGCTTATGTACTCAATAAAAATTAAAAAAATTATCGTTTTCGAGAAATTTTGAAAATGGTTTTTCACATTTACATGGAATGTACCGTTATTTTTGTTCAAACTATTAAATATATGTAGTATCAAAAAATCGTAGTACCCATTTTCGAGTAAAATCGGATTTTCTAAGAACCTGTGAAAATACGGCTAAAAAAACACAATACACCAAGTCTTGAGAAAATCCACCCCACTATTTTAGGTTGTAACAGACAGAACTGGGAGACTCATTTTTATCGTTATAAGAAGTTTGATCATAATCTCAAGTTAAAATTTTTTCACGAATTCAAAACTTGCCCTATAGAACCAAAAATTATCAAAAAATCTAAACAAATTGTCAGCGAACAATCAAATGGAGTTTTTATCGTTTGAAAAAAAATGCAGACAAAAAATTGTCAGGGAATAACCAATCTAACTAAGGCTTAAACTATCTGAATTTGAATGCATATGAATTAAAAATTTTATTTGTACTGTACATAATTCTGTTTTCAATTATTCAGTTTTTCTATTATTCTGTGTTTCAAATGTCTGTCTGCCCATAATACAGTATTTCAAAAGAAAGTTTATAATTCTTTTGATAAAATTTGTGTAAATCCAAATTTCTACATTATTTAAGTCAGTAGAGTTTTGAAAAGGCTTTTTTATCCACGTTTTTTCCTGAGCTTTTGACCAAAGAAGCTTTTTTTAAGGACATTAAAATCATAAGCTGAATTTATAATTCAGCTTAACTTACAAGGTTACTTAGGAAATGACACATTTCCTTGACTCCGAACACTGTTGGGCCCAATTTCTTCACTCTCAATTTAATTTTATTTCACCATTAAAAATGGAATGGTAGTATGGAATTTCATGAATTTCCCGTTTTTATATTGAATTTAAATAAAAAAGAATAGCGGTAGGTGCAAATTACGTGGGGAAGAGTTCAATGTGCAAAATGTCAATCCTACTTTCCAATAAAAAACCAAAAAGAATAGCATTGAAAACAACTTTCGAATAGATGCGAAAGTAGAATAAGGTTACATAGTAAGGCCCCTACTATTAGAAATGGAAAAGAATTATGAATTATTATTCTTTGATAGAATCACCGAATTACAACCCTGATCATTTTTTTAATAAAAGCTTTTATCCGTTAATGTTTTTTCAACAACTATTCAAATGTCACTTCAATTTTTTTATTTAAATTTAAATTCAAACTCAAACGCCTCACAGAACCTCGTACAGGTTTAACGTTTACAATTTTTGGTAGTCTCTTAGGTTGCTATTCATCTTAACCAAAAAGTCCTTCTCATTAGGACATAAAAATTTCCTTTTCATTGATTAGATAAAAAAGTCATCTTTTAAATGTTTATATAGGTATTGATGTTAGATTGATTTCTGTTATTTTAAACAGCAGCAGTTCTGAACATAACAAAAGAAATACTTAAGTCATCATTTTCGTTTGGGATATAGTTTAAATCGTAGCCCGTCCAAATTAAAATCTTACTTTAAAAACGACCTACGGACTTTTCTGGAAAAGACTTCTGGAGCCTCCTTCATCAAGTGTTTTTTTTTCTCTTTTGCTTTTAAGGATTTCGTTTTGAAATTCTAGGATTTGTTTGCAATTAAAAAAAGAAAACATTTTTTTATTTTACCAAAGTTAAAATTGCATTTTATTTTCTATGAAAAAATACATATTTTTACTACAATCGCAATTTGTATGTGTGTTGCTGTTGTGTAAATTGGTATATAATAATAAGTTTAAAACTTCTATCAATATCAAAGTTTTTTTTTCTTTTAAATTTCATTTTCCATAAAAAGATTCTTTTAAAAAAATGCTCCATCCTCAACATTAGTTGGAAAAAACGAAACAAAAGGGCACATGTAGTCTTTCTTATAACACAACAAAAAAAAATTAAATTATGAAAATGTGATGTAGAAAAGGAATATGTAAACAAAAAAAAAATATGAAAAACTTCAGTTTATATCACAAAAAAATAAATGAAAATAGATTAATAATAAAGTAAACTACGAAAGAAAAATAAAAACTTAACATGATCAGCGTATAACATCAATTCATTCTCACATTATACTAAAGCTATGAGTTACTTGTTTCTTAACTGCCAAACTTAATATTTAATAAGCTCTCAAAGTAGAAACCAAATTTTAGTTGATTTGAGGTGATGTCAATTTAAATTTAAAAACAAACAAAAAACTACCATAACTAAAGAAACTTTTGCGATACTGTGCATTTAGAAATTTGTTTCTTTAAACTCTGTAGACTGTAGACCAGATCCAATTGTATAGGCCACAACTGTGGCATGATCAAGCTTTCCTGGTAGCGATGAAAATGCACTGCTATCCACAACTCGTTTTCTGGCAGCACGATGTTGCATTCTATTCAATTCAACTTCTCGTTTGATTCCATCTGGACAGGTTGCCAACTTGTAAAAGAGTTCACGCTGCTCCAGAGTCTTCCTTCGGGCAGTAGTTATCATACGAACAAAATCTATCAACAAATGACATAGTCGACGTGCGGATGAACATGGACAGAAAGTACCACTTGTGCCATAACTAAGGAGGTCTTCTAGACGGTATAAAGTTAGAGCATGTCTCTGTGGACCAGTTACCAGGGGTAAACCAAGGATTGATTTTGGTACTTTTACAATGGGCTGTGTCTGCTGAGCACGTGACTCGATAACGGTCTGCGAGCGCTGGTACTTAGGGCGATTTGGCACACTAGAGACACTTGAAGATTTTTCAAGTTGTCCTCGAGGAGCTACATTTTCCGGCGAGGAGCTTTTCTTTGAACGTGGTGGGCGAGACGGAATAGAAGATTGACCAGCATTCATGCTGCATGTCATTTTGTTAGTAGTCGGTTCCCCGCGATGCAAGCGTGAATAAATTGCTGATGCGCTTTTATTCTGCCGCTTTGGGGCAAGTACGCCAAGCGAACGTTGACTTTCGTATTTGGAAATTTTACTCTCTGGTGTCCATGCTTCAGCGAATTTTCCAACAACAGGATCAAAATTGTCACTAATTCCATCTGAAGTAAGAAAAACTATATCTCCAGCATCGACAATGGTCATAGAAAATGTGAGATTGCTAAGTTCTGGTTTGGTGCCGTCGGCAGGACCAAGAGCACCCAATGCATCACGCATATCACGCATGGAATGAATATCATGGCAAGCTGAAATATAAATTTTACTACATTAGAAAGTTTTAAAATTAATATATAAAATAGTAGAGTATACCTTGTGTAAATTCGCGAACACCGTGCTTCTTTGAGTATACATAGCCCAGAGAATCTCCAACATTACACGCACATACAACATATTTGCCAAGATTTGGTTCAGCTAGTGGCAAAACAACAGCAATTGTTAATGTACTTAAGGCCCCACCAACTTCTAAAATGCATCCATGTCCTTCCCAAAGACTTCTTAAAAGCGATACAAAAACATCACTTGTATTTGTGGCTATACACTCTTGGGCCATACCGAATACAGCTCGGTCCAAATAGTCAAGGCATCCATGAACTGCAGAACGAGCTGCTAAACGAGCACCATCACCTTAAAACAACAAAAAATTGAAAGTTAATAAAAGAATTTATAACTAGAATATCGGTCCTCTCAAGACTTCTACGTTTTATTTCTGGATAACAAACGCCAAGTGGGCGAAAGATTTCTCAGAGACAAAATATAGGAAAGATTTGAAATAAGGGTTTTTAACTTGCAGTTAAGCTGCCAAACTCTCGCCCCATAACATTAATATTGAAAGATTTGAATGAAACAAAGCAGTTGGGTGAGTTACCAAGATTTTAAATATTTTATAAGTTGGTGATTTCACTACTGCGAGGCCGACTATCCGACTCCTTTAAGTGGGGTGCTTGGTCTTTTAATTGTTTAATTTTTATCATAAAAATTCTTTTGATCAGGTCCATCCTGGATTAGGTTTTATTTTTTAACAATCACATTTTAAAACATGAATTTTGACTAGCTAAACAAGTTGCTGTATTGTTTAACAATCGCATTAGAAAAAATTGAATTGAATTTATGCTCTTAATTTAACTCTTTTGTGACTGTAAATTACTCATAAAAAAAAGATTTAAAATGTATATTGAATAGCAATATTCAAATGTTTAGATTAGAATATTTCAAAAACTTACGGGTGATTTCTTCAAAGAAGTATTAAGTCAGCCTAGTTAGACCACAACTCGGTATAAACGAAAAGTTCACATCACTAATACCGTATCTAAGTTCATAAATGATAAGTCTTATTCCAATTGTAATTCCTTGGCCGATTTCAAAGAAACTCGAGTAATGTGTTGTCTTCCCTTCTACTCACTTATCGTGAAAAAAAAAACTCACAGTGGATAGTATAACTAAAGATTTAATTTTACGTAATACGTAGTCTAAATTTCATTTCGTTGTTTCGTAAATAGAGAGAGTAGGTTAGGTTAAGTTCCTCGACTGCGGTAAGCCTATGGATCAGAAATCCTATTGAGCATAAAGCCATTTGGATGCGCTGATGAGTTCATTTGGATATCATACAATAGAGCATTTTTAACCTAGAATAGCTTCTGATTTACTTTTGCTTCAATCACACACTTGACCAATAAGCTGGTTGAAGATTTTGTATATATGAACTAGCTTAAATTTTATAGCTGTTTTTATTTATCAATAAAATAAAAAAATATTCGATCATTGATTTTTACCTGGCTGACTTGTGTGTTTAATTGCATTTGAAGTTTATTTTTCTAATCAAAAAATTGGTCGTTTCTTTCTTTTCTCTTCAGCTCTGTCGCTTAAAAACCCTCCAATTTGCTCTAGTGTGTTATATTGTGTAACATGTTAACTTTAAGATTTTTGCTGGTTCGGTACAAAAATAGCTATCAAATATAATGTAATCGTGAGTTCTCAAGTATATTAGGCGGTTGGAAGGAACTAAACTGATCTTAATTTGACATGCATTGCAAAAAAAATCGGTTAAACTGGGTTATGATGCAATGATCCACAACCGCTACTAAAATCAAAAACAGATTCTATTCAATTAATGGCTAAGTTTTATGTCGATGAAGAAATAAACAACACAAAGAGGGAACATCATCTTCGTCAATATGTCCCCAAAAGAAGGTCCATGATATTTATAAGTTGGAACTGTAACTATTTCACGAATGCCAGACCCATCATCAGACTTTAATTGTTCAATTTTATTTATCAACCTTTTTAAAATAAAATTCAACATAAATTAAAATAATTAGTAAAACTTTTTACTTAAACTCCAGCGTATAAAATCTTGTTAGTACCTCACTTTCATTCGATGGTTTTCGATTTTCTTATAAATGGGCGGATTGTGATCAAATTTTATATGAATCTTCATAATACATTAATTTTATTATAATCATGATCTAAATTTAATTAAAAAACGGCTCTAAAGATTTTTTTTCAAAAATTCTTATTTTTATGAAACATAAGATGGCATCGTCAGTTTTGAGCTGAAACTTCTTTATTGGCTAATTTTAGCAATTCAATCAATGAATTTTATGCTTTTCCATATTTTTCTCCAGTAAAATTCTTGTTTTCGTACTTTTTTTTTTGTTTATCCTAAAGTACTCTAACTTAGGAGCAAGTGCGTTCCTTTTTTTTGAAAACTCATTATTTTAAAAAGAAATACTTGTTTTTCTTTTGTAATTATACCCCACATTGTACATTTTCGATTTTGTGTTGCATCATTTGTACAAACAAATTAAATACAATAGCAGATTCTTAAGCAGAAACTACTACATTTATAAAAATACACAATTAAAATAAATAAACCTACCCCAATTGACACCATCAGCTAAGGCCATTGCAGCCGCATTGCCACGCACTACCATGCCATAACAGTCAGCTATAGGATTCCCCATTGGTTCCTTAGTCAACATATTATTTTCATACAAAGACACAGATATTCCATAGGCACTCTCCGATTCCATCTTCCAATTTGTGACTCCTGCAATTGGCTCAACCAGCGAACCATTTTCTTTTATTGAAGCCTGATTCGAGACTGCTTCGCGTAATAAACGTGATGCATCATCAAGTTTCTTCTCAGCTTGTGGTTTTTTTGAATCATCAACCGACGATATCGTTGGTGTTTTAATAATACCATTATGGCCATTCGAGATTTCCGTAAAATCAGTCTTTGCGTTAACTATATTCTTGTTGCTGCTTTGCTCGTCGGTGGTTAGTGCGTTGGTGGTGCCATTCTGACCGGCAGTGTTTGTTTTTGTTGTGCTGACCATACTAACCACAATGGTAGTTCCCCCTTTGGTATTTTCAGACGCAGTTGTGCTAGATTGTTCTACTTTAGAATTTCTTCTAGAGCGCATATTGGCTTGTCCAACACCAACGCTCATCTTATTAGCATTTTGATCTGATCGAAACTTAGATGGGTTAAACTTAAATTTATTATGATTGCTTATGCTCTTGCGCACCTCCATGGCGTCATTATCTTGAATTGTGTCAATAAAATCAATATCAGAGCCAGCACTTAAATGCAACTTGGATCTTTTAATTCCAGTTAGTCCATCATCGGGACCGGTGCAAGCTGATGTTATGGTATTGACACCAGTGGGATATGCCGATAATGGAAGATGAGGCATATCGGACGGATTTTGACCGCTGCTAACTTCTGGGCCAGGTACAAAAATCCTTTCCATTCGACTAGAAACAAAAATTAAACAAAATAATTCACACAATTAAATATTTTTGAATTTATAAGATCTTTCACTCACCCTTCCAAGTACTTCGTAATAAAACCACCTTCATCTTCTTCGGTCTTACGAGGACTCCGCGGGCCATCCCTCGAATCCGCAATGAAGCTCAATTGACGAAAGTATGTTGTGACCTTTTGTCTGAGTGATGGCATCGCTAGGCGGTCTTACGTTACGGTTTCTTTGCAGCCCTCTGATTGTTGATCAAACACTTGGATGGAAGTTCATTCACATGACCGGCATCATGGTATTCTAAATTGATTGGTTGCGTTGAATCTAAAACGGGACAAAGAGCAAGAAAATTCGATTTAAACAATATACACGATTAAATTGTCTATAATACAAAGTAAATTTATAGGACTAGTTTCAATTTATATAGCTTTTAATTGCCGAATAAATGAAAGAAGATGAGTAAGTTAGTCACTGCCTGTCTGTGGGGGGCTTCTTTCTTTTCAAATGTGTTTCAAAGTTCAAAAACAAAACAAAGGAAAAGGCATTCAGAGTTGAAGAATTCTATAGAATCTAATTAAAAATGAGCAGCAGTTGAAAGTAATTGGGATGTGGGTGATGCATTAACATACAATGGAAGGAGATGAGATATGTATTGTTTAGTAGTTGGTCTCTTCAATTATGAACTTATTTTCTCGTTTAGGGGCATTCAATTTAAATTTATGTCCCAGTCAGGGTTTATTTAGGAAGGTAGGAGTATATTGAGGCAAAAATTTAATTGTTTGTTTGCATGATAATTACATATACAGTCTTAAATTTAATGTTTTTACCTTGCGTGCCAGTTGGAAGGGAATTCTGGGGGTAATTATCTTCAAAGTGTGCCATGATTTGCATGTTAAAGTTAATATCAACAGTATACTTTTCAAATAAGTTACTTTTTTTTATTGATTACATTAAAATACCAGCGAGGTGAGTCTAATTTGAGCTCTAGATAATATTTGGAACAGACTTCGCCCAGAATTACCCAGCAAGTGGGAGAAATAGTTAATTAAAATCATGAAGTTTCAGATACTAATAGAGATTGAAATATAATGAGATAATTATTAAAAAATACATAGCCTTGAGGATTGAGTAAACAGAAGATTTTATGGGAAAATGTTCGTTAGTTAATCAATCCACAGAGTTTCATTGACAAAAGAGAACCTTTTTCAGAGGTTTTAAGTATTGTTGGTAAAGAAAATGTTTAAAGTAATAATGAATAAAATAAAGACCAATTTTTAAACAAATTGAAACTCTCATCTGCGACAGTCCACAAAAGGTCACCTGGGAGAACCGCAGATATTTATGGACTAAAGCTGTTTGAAAGCTATTTTGAATCAATAACTTAACAGGTCGAATAAAAAGGTCCTAAGTCTTCTACTTGACTGATTTATTTCAGTAGAATGTATAAAGAATTTTTATTATAAAAAAAACCTTCGCATTCTTATTTGTTCGAGTTAAAGGAGTAAAAAGACAAATACTGTACCGGCTATTAAATTTGCCGTGCAAAAAAACGCCTATGTTGAAATCATTATGATAGTTTTGGCCAGTCCATACCTATTAATCAGTAGATCTTAGATACTGCTTTTAAACTATATACTACTAGGTGGTGCAAATGTGCGTATTTATTCTTAGTTTAAGTGTAACATTTTATTTGCCTTCTATTTAAAAAATATAAAAATGTGTATTCTGATGTAGACTTGCAGTTGCTTGACGACAATGTAGGTTGATGGCCCACACATACATTTCCATGGATTACATATTCTGTTAAATGCAGATCACATTGAATATTTTTTCTTTGTAAATTGATATGAATTGGATTTGCATTAAATTATTTGTGATTTACTTTTACAACCTACGATATTCTGTTTGAACAAAAAAAAAAAACACGTAATTATTTTTTTAACACGTATTTCACGCCTTGGCAATAATTGATTGTTATAAGTGGTTTTGTTAATGACTTGGTAAAAAGCTGTTAGTAGATAACAGTAAACTGTGATTTAAATTTGTATGACTTATGTAAATGTCTCAAAAAAGAAAAAACTGTATTTCATGCCACTGAAACAATTTTAAAAAAAAAAACAATCTTGCTCCTGTTCTGGGGCATAATATGCGTACATTGTATTTATATATCTGTAGTGTTTGGATTTTTATTTAAAGCTATCATTTTTATAGCGTACAACCATCCAACCTAAACAAAATATATTTTAGGTAACAAGAGTTAGAAATAAAATAGACTTGAAATTTGGGAAATATTATTTTACTTTCAGTTCCTTGATGAGCATCTGGGACGATTTAAATTCAAATGCATATGTAAATTAAGCATTTTAACTAAGGTGGGATATATGAACATTCACATTGTTAAAAAAGGCCTGAACGCCAAAACAAGGCCACAAAATCGGTTTAAATTGCCGTAAACTAATATTAACAAATATAAAAGTGAAAAGTGACTTCAGTAGTAAAATATATTTATAAAATTGAAAATAGCGGTGAATACCCTTTCTGGATTTTTTTGCGTAAAAAACTAAGATGGGGTATTATGATCAAACTACCACAACATATCCAAAGTCCTCCAAAAATTTCCTTCTTGAATTTTTGCTTTCTCAGATTTTGAAGTTATTTTTAAATGAATAACGTCTCCCAAGGCAATGCAACACACGTTCGAATCGATAAAAAAAAAAAACAAGATACACAATATTTGCTTTGTTTTGTTTATACCCCAACGGAATTGGATGACAAAACGATGTAAGAGATAAAAATTAACGAAAATTAGATTTCGAAATTGGCAAATTTGTGAGTTACACAAAACGGCTAGTTTTTTTTCCTCAACTCCGAAATATTTAATTAATAATATTCACATTCCCATGTCCGTCTCAATGACGTTTGGTTAGTAAATCAGTTTAGTTTTCAGAAACAGATAATTTTAATAAAATTTTTCATACAAAATTTGACAATTGTGCAGTTTTATGTCCAAAAAAAACTAGACAAGAGTTGTAAAAAAAATTAATGACCAACATTTCAGCGAAAATTTAAATAAAATCGAAACAGTTTCAAATTTATTGAATCACCCACTTATTTAAATGACGTTGTATTTCTCATTTTGAATAAAATAAAAACAAAGTGTCATCGAATCTTAATTATTTGAATTTTTTTTTTTATTTTTACTTTTCAAAGCTGAATTGAATAACTAACCCGTTGCCAAAGAAGTTGTTACCCCAACCCCATGTCGATACAAAAAAAAAGTATTTTCATAATTTATGAAGTCAACGTTCTGTATTTATAGTAACAATAACAAACAGTCTAAAGATTCTTTTTAATTTATATTTTTTTTTTGTCATTTTGTTTCTTAATTTTGAAACTGAAACTAATAACCCCATCAAGTTGTTTGTTCCATAAAAAAAGGTCTCATGACAAAAATGGCGCTATGCCATAAAATAATCAAAGAAATGGAAAAAAGAAAAAATAGTCCAGAAATCGAGCCAAAACCAATTGTTATTTTAAAGTTCTTTTTGTTCTGATTTCGATGAAAGGAAAATTTCAAAAAAAAAAAAATGTATCCTATTTCTCATGTTAAACAAACCAGCAAAAAAAAATCTAAGGGCTCTTCTCCAATAGCTCCGATTTCACCAATAACTTTTTTTTCGTTTTAGTTCAAATTTATACTTTTCTATGGTAAACAAGAAGTAAGTAAATGTAGATACCATACACCAACCCACTTTACAAAACAAAAAAAAAGCCACAGCAAACCCCCTCAACTTCTATTTTTTAACGTAGGAAAAACTGGTACTACCGTCCGTCCGCATATTAACTTTGTGAGTTGTAGACGAACGAGAAGAAATAAATACTTTTTAAGTGTAAACACAGCCAAGGTTTTGCTTAAAAAAAATAACTAACCCCAGTGTGAAGGGAATTTGTGAAAATAAACAAAAAAAAATTAAATAAATTTACTATCCCATTGCATGTTTACGGAAGTTTCTAAAAAAAAAATATATATATTTTCGTTTTTATTATTATTTATAGAATCAGGAGAATCACAACAAAAACAAAATTAAGCAAAACAAAATATAGACCTAGATGCATTTAAATTAAAATTAAATCTTTTAAAAACATCATCGAGTAACCTAGATAAGATAAGCGACCAGCCGAAGGCAGGCCAGCCAGACTGCTGGGATTGGCGCAATCGATAGAAGCACATTTTCACGGATTTTACTGAAAATAATTAAATTCATAGTGCAACGGTTAGGTTATAGTGTTAACTATAAATAGTGGTGTGCCACTATCACCATCCATGATGTAGATAAATTATTGCGTATGGCGCTAACTAACAGGCGGTATATGCAACCTAAGCAGACTTTTTGCACGATGCACTGATGATACCGAACGCACTTATTACAATTTGCTCGTAGATTATTTATGATTTAATTAAATTTCACTTTTATTAGAGCCGGTTAATTTACTTTGTAAGCGACATTTTAACGAATCAATTAAGTACCCCATAAAAGGTTGCTGTTAAATGAATTGGAATTACATAGGAACTTGCTTTGTATATGGTCTGTAGCAAGGTCTGCTTCAAACTGCAGTTATAAGATTTTAAATATGCCATCTATATTTCTGAAGTTGTATTTTTCAGAAATAAAAAATTTGCCGAGCAAATTAGCAATACCAATGTCCTTATAAAGCTGATAAGGAATTGTCTTGGATTCGGGAGGTTTAGGATAAGGGAACACACAATAAAAATTGTCATATAAAAATCGTTTAAAAACTATCGATTGTGAATGAACGCTCTGAACCCGACCACGAATGAAATGAGATGATGGTTGGTAAGTTCAGACAAACAAGGGAGGGCAAGGCAAAGGCAATTTTTTAGTTGCTTATTGGCCAAGTGACTGGAAAGTATGGCAATAAAATTCTCAAAAGCTGATAGTTCATGTCAAAACGAAAAATAAATAGCAGTCTCAAGTAAAATTTGCATTCAAAAATGCAGTTGACTGCAAATACGATTGTCTGCAAATGCAGTTGACTCAAAATGCAGTTTCTTAATTCTCCTGAAAGCACGCAGTTCATAAATTTAAACAGAATTTACGACAATATCTCACATTTGAAAAATCAACGAACGCACAGAATAATATTGACCGTTTTGTTATGGATTTTAGCCACTATTAGTCAAATCGATTGTTAACATGTTACATCTGCCTCACGTTCATTCATTAGTACTGAAACAAAAAACAAACATTTTTACATTTATGCTCATTTCAATAGGTTGCCACTATTTGAATAGATTATATGCTAAACTGTGTACTGAAAAAAAAAAGGCGACAACACAACAGCAATCATTCGTTAAAAAAAAATAAGTTTATTCAAAATTTTGATGTGATATATTATTAAGATTATAATATGGAATCTCTTTTCTTCAAACCGCTTATGAGAAAATCGAAAACCGAGCAGGTAGCGTTAATAACAGTACCTAATTTTAATTTATTCTTAAGGAGATTCCCTCTATGGAATTTGGCTTTTAGACATCATTATTTCGTATATGTACATTTCGGAAATAAAATCGATAGGTATTATTATCATCTATTTCATTTTAAGGCACCACCGCATCAAACTCAATTTTTTGTAGCTATGAACCTATCAACTACGTAAAAAAAATCTGAACCATAGTGTCCAATCATAGCACTATTTCGCGAAATTGTTCATAATTCAATTATTTTCAATTTACATAATAATCAATCTTACAAAGAGCTCTGTTACTACGTCAATTGAAGAAAAAATTTTAAATCCCCAACACTTCAGTCGTAAATACGCATATAAACAATGCTTACTTTTGTTAAAAGTAAAATGAAAAGCATAGTAGATTATGAACTCAATGTATATTATGGATATATAAGCGTTCCTGATGAGTTTTTAATGAAGACTTTCAGTAGAGAAATGTTAATACACAGGCAGCATTTCATTTCTTAATTAAGTTTTGTGGCGCCACAGCTCACCATCTAAAACTCTTTTCAATCGTTTAAAAAAAAAAGTCTAATGTGTATAATATTTATATGTTTACTTCATAAATTTGTAGTTTAGCAAAAGAATTAAAGAGATATGAATGTAAATACATTTTATTTCTATGCCCAAGAAATTAGTCCAAAAATAACTTGTATCTGTTGCAGGAACTTGCTCACTCTTTTTTGCGTGCAATGTCCTTAAAGAATGTAAGCTGAAGCACATGTCAAACTTGTTGGAAAACATATACACGTTCAGCAAAATGAGAAAAAAGTTTCTCAACTAAATTTTTCAGTTTGTCTGTCAAAAAGCTGAGACTAAATATTTTTGGATTCATATACTCAATGAAATGTCAAAAAAATTGGGATGTCCGATGATTAAAACGGCAATTTAAACCAGCAAATGGAGTATATGGAGTAAATCTAACCCAGAAATGATCCATGAGGCGGAATTGCAACCGGAACGAGCTACTGTAGCTTTGAAGAAAACTATGTATCAGTAACTGTCAATGGAACCTACATTTAAAGATGTTGAAACTTTAATCCTTCAGGTCTAGTCTAACTAACAATTTTCTGATCAGATGTCGCATATGCGTGGTTGAGCGGGAAGGTCATTTGCGGTCAGTCATCTTTAAAAACAATTGAATCGGTAAGTGTAAGAACAGTATAAGCGCCAAATTGAAAATTCAAGAAAAACTATTATAACTTGATATCCCTCTGGAAAAAAATGTATTTTCAAAATATTTACATACGTATCAATTAAAAAATTCTGATTTTTATCTAATGGCTCTTGTACTGTTCTTACACTCATCGATTCAATTATTTATTTAAAATAAAATTTGATTTTCTATCCAATAAAAAAAATGACAATCCGTTAAACGCCATTGCAAATGGTCGCAGAGTTTGACATTTCATTAATATGAGTGGTCGCAGACAGCTGCGAAGCAGACAACACAAAAGCAGGCAAATAACTTTTTTTGAGGTTAAACTCGTGCGATTATTTGTTCGCAGCTCTGTGGAATGCGTCTTGTATTTGTGGACTGCGAATTCACATTTGTTAGTTCGCAGGTCGCATGGAATATATCGAAATGTGTCTTATTTGTAGTTTTAACTAATTATACGCAATATTATCTATTTAAATTTGCAAATTTATTCCTTTATTCGCTTAGTCAAAAAATTAAAATAAGAATAAGTTGATATTTGCTTTATTTTTATAAAAAAAAAAAATCCGCAGGTCGTAGCGACGAATGATTTGTTTTCTTAAATGTGTCTTACTTTATCAAACAAAAAGCTTAGTTTAGTATCGAAAGAAGGTTTATAAATTATTTAAAATCACATTTATTCAATCATTCGTCGTTCGTTGGTCGTTTTCATGTGAAGAGGCTTTAAACGATATGTATGTATGTATGTACATTTTACGTATGCTATACAAACACGCTGTTTCAGTAAAATATTTCAAGTAGGGCTGGCCACAAAATCGAGATCAGACTTTGTTGTCGATGGTGTTTCCAGTGAAGAAAATGTGTTTTTAAAACAAAAAATTAAAATTGCAATTTAATTATTAGCCATCTTCTAGAAATAAAATTTTTCTCACAAAAAAGATTAAATCAAAGAAGTTCTGAGTTGGTAAGAGCACAAGACCTACACGAAACCTAGTCATTCAAAACCGAGAAAATTTTAAATTCAGATGAGACTTCAAGTCTTTTCCCGTGGCCTGCCTTCAATCCAATCAATATCGAAAAAATATTTTTTTACATGAAATATTATTCAAATTGAAGAGCTTTGACAGACTATAGTAGGCTTTGTTGGAATTGAGCAGCCGCCCGCGTATTTCTTCTTCTATATTATTATCGGCTGCTACTATAGACCCAAGGTATTTAAAGGATTGCACCACTTCAAATTCGTGCTCCGCTACCTTGATTGTTTGACCAACTGTTCTTCTCGCATTCGACGCCACCATGTACTTTGTTTTACCTTCACTAATGTGCAGCCCCAGATTTTGTGCCGCCTGCTCGATCTGGATGAAGGAATCGTGTACAGCTTGTTCGGTTCTTCCGATGATGTCAATGTCGTCTGCGTAAGCCAGTATCTGGCTGGACCTGTTGACGATGGTCCCTCTTGTTCCGTGCTAGAGTCACGGATTGCTTTTTCCAACGCCAGGTTGAAGAGGAGGCAGGCCAAACCATCCCCTTGTCGGAGTCCATTAAAGATGTTGATTGGTCTGGATAGCAATCCGGCTATTTTTACTTGGCTTGTTACGTTGGTCATGGTCAACCTACAAAGTCGTGTCAACTTATTTGGGATGCCGAATTCTCTCATGGCTTTGTAAAGTTCTACCCTGGCTATGCTATCATAGGCGGCCTTAAAGTCTATAAACAGATGGTATGTTGGGATGTTAAATTCTAGACATTTTTCCATCGCCTGCCTAAGGGTAAAGATCTGATCAGTTGTTGATTTGCCTGGAATGAAACCACACTGATATTGGCCGATTATGGTTTTAGCGTATGGGGCTATCCGTTCTTGTAGGATAGAAGAGGGTATCTTATAGGCGGTACTCAACAACGTGATACCTCTATAATTGCTGCACGTTGTGACATCTCCCTTCTTATGTATGGGGCAAATTATACCTTTTCGCCAGTCTTCTGGCATTTCTTCCTGCTCCCATACGTGCACTATAATATCATGAATTGCTTGGCGTAAGGCTGGCCCGCCGTGGTGGAATAGTTCGGCTGGTATGCCATCGGCTCCCGGGGCTTTGTTTTTCTTAAGCCGGGCTATAGCCTTCTCAACCTCTTCTATGCTTGGTGGCGGTAACATAGGGTAATCTTCTTGAAGTAGTGGAGCCTCTACTTCTGCAGTGAGCTGACCATTTACCAATTCATTAAAGTACACTTCCCATCGCTCCAGTATGCTTTGGGGATCGGTGATCAGATTTCCCTCTCCGTCCTTGCAGTAGGTGCAGCGTGGTGTGTACTGCGTCATGTTTCGGACGGATTGGTAAAACTTCCGCGCCTGGTGCGGACCTCGCTCTCGGCTTCTTTCTAAATCACAGATGATGTTCTTCTCCCAGGCTGATTTTTTCTGTCTGTGAAGCCGTTTTTCTATTCTTCTGAGCTCTTTATATTCATCTTCGCGTGCCCGCGTTCTATGAGATTGTTGCATTGCTCGGTACGCAACATTCTTACGTTCAGTCGCTAGCTTGCATTCATCATCAAACCAGTCGTTCCGACTTCTACGACTGCTGCCTAAGATGGAATTGGCAGTACTAATGACAGTGTTTTTAAGGCGTGTCTACTTCTCATCTACGCCCAGCATACTGGCTCCAGGACTTACTCTCCCTGGATCGAGTGGTTCTAGGGCGAGTCCTAACGCAAGTCACAAGGTGTTACTGGTGTTTTCATTGCGTAGTGCAGCCGTGTTGATTCGAACCTGATCGGCGGATGCAATACGTCTTCGCAAGGCAATCCGCCCTCGGAAAACCATACCAACAAGATAGTGATCCGAGTCGATATTGGCACCTCGGTACGTTCGTACCGTCATCAAATTCGAGTAGTGGCGACGGTCTATCAACACGTGGTCAATTTGGTTACGAGTGGCTCCATCAGGTGATACCCAGGTGGCTTTGTAGATATCTTTACGCGGGTACCTGGTACTCGCAACGACCATGTTTTTCGATGCTGCCAATTCTAGGACTCGAAGTCCATTGTCATTAGTGTTCTCATGCAAACTATGGGTGCCTGCGTAATGCCTGAATACCGGCTCCCGACCTATTTTAGCGTTCAAATCCCCAAGGATGATTTTAACATCATACCTTGGACAGGCATGGAGGGCCCTCTCGACTTGTTCATAGTAAGTCTCTTTATCTTCGTCTGAGGACTCCTCCGTAGGTCCGTGAACGTTAATGAGGCTGATGTTCTTGAATTTGCCTCGCACGCGAAGGGTGCATAGCCTTTCGCTTATAGCGTTAAAGCCGATGACGGTAGACTTCATTTTTTCGCTGACCAGGAAGCCTACCCCGAGCACATGGTGTTTTGTATGACAGCCGTAATATAAGTCATATTCTTTCTTTTGCAAAACACCATTCCCTGTCCATCTTATTTCTTGCAGTGCTGTTATGTCAGCTTTATATTTTGACAGGGTATCGGCTAGCTGCTGAGCAGCTCGAGCTCTATAGAGCGATCGTACGTTCCATAAGAAAATTCGTAAATCGTTGTTCCGTTTTCGTTGCAAGGGTTGTCGTCGTGAGATCAGTCCGTTTCCGAGGCTTGTTGACGGTCTCGTAATTCTTTTAGTTTTACGGAACAGGGAATTAACCTGTTGCCAACCTGTGGAAATAGCCTGATCATATTAGCCAAACCTTTTTGGGGTTTGTTTCTAGCGGCCGCCGCGAAGAGGCTATGATCACACTTCCACCAGTCCCGAATAGTTACGGCACGTGCATGTTTTCGTATGCTACGTATTATTCCCCCTATTCGGCTGATGGCTGACCGCTCTTCAAATCCAGAAATCTCACCATAACTTCAAAACTGCTGCTGTACAGGACCATGGTCCTGCCAGTACTCACGTATGGATCCGAGACTTGGGTGCTTAGCAAAAGACACTCCGACCTCTTAGCCGCGTTCGAGAGAAAAGTCTTAAGGAGAATTGTTGGCCCCATATGTGAGGAAGGGCGATTCCGGAGACGGTACAATCATGAATTGTACGCAATCTACCTTGAAGCAGACATAGTGACAAAAATTAAGCTCGGTAGACTCCGGTGGGCAGGGCACCTAGCTCGCATGAGTGAAGAGGAACCTGCTCGGAAAGTGGTAGACCATGCTTGCGCTGGAGAGATGGCGTAGACCAGGACGCCCGAAGCCTTGGGGTGCGCAACTGGATGGCGTCGGCTCAAGACCGGGATAGGTGGAGAGACTTGTTGAAGGAGGCCAGGACCGGACCCCGGTTGTCGAGCCCATGATGATGATGATTATTCAAATTACAAATATAGAATATTTTTCATTTTAACTGGAATCTGTCAAGCTATTTATCAGAAAATCAATAGCCAAAAATTCGGTTTTATGGACTGTTAACAACCCACAGCAAAAAATGCCATCAAAATCGTTGCAGCCGTTTTCGAGATAAATAAATTTTGTCGTTATAGTTATGTATGACGGGTAAAGTTATTTTAGAAGTTAAAACAAAAATTTAAATTTGACCTCTAGGGAATTACCAAAAAACTTTAAGTTCCAAGTTTTAAGAAAATTGCTTTAGTAGTTTAGGAAGAGGCACAGACAGACAGATCGATAGACACATTTGCGGACCCACTTCATTGTAAAAAAAAAAAATAATTTACTTTCAAATTAAACTCAAATGTTAGTGCTGTGTTTCAAAACAAATTCAATTAAAACAGTGGAGAGTAAAATAATTCAACCATTTTAATATTTGTTTCATTTTGTTTAGTTCAAAAAGAAAAATTTCAAAAATTTTGAAGTTTAACAGTGAGTAAAGTCAAAAATATAATTTTAATAAAAAAATGTCAAAATCAACATTTGATAACGATGCTAATTTAGATATTTCTCATATCTTTAAAAGTATCAAAGCGTTAAAATCACGTGCTTGCCACTTTTGTTTTTTAATGGATTATAATAGTGTTTCCGTAAAGTGGATTACACAGACAAAGTACGTCCAGCTTTGGCTCTGCCACGTTTAGCAACGGATTACATTTTTTGATTATAAAAGAAAAAATTGAAATTCGCAAAAACTTTAGCAAGATGGCGCTACAGTGCTACGCGTCGTCTCAATTTTTTTTTACCACACAAACTCGTGTCGTAAAATGTTAAAACTATTGTAAAAGATTTCCCATACATTTCTGTATTTTTGTGCGTTTACAATGCTAAAGATCCAATTAAAGTTCAATTCAATTTTTACTTTTTTTTCCTTTATTTCATAAAAGCATTTATATTAAATTTTAAAAATGTAGGTAACATTGATGGCTTTAAGTTTTTAAGGCGTACTTCCTCCTGTGTTTACATTTTATATTTATTTTTTTTTTTTAATTCATCTCTAACATGAATCTCATATGTCGTGTCCATGTGCTGATGTGCAGTGGAGCTGGAAAACATTTTCGTTTATTTTTGTAGTAGTTTTTTATTTTACTTTTGCTTTTTTTTTTCTTAAATTTTATGAACATACATTCTGACACTATTTCAATCTATACGAACAACGATGCCCCAGAGCTATGTATAGTGGGTCGGTTGTCGTGTAGGCTCTGCTTGTTGTTTGTTTTATGTTAGTTTTATCAAGCTCTATGGTGAGTCAACAATGTTAAGATTATGCAAACGGTTAATATGCGAACACCTCCGAAAGGTAAGGGAGTTATTGAAGTCTAGTTTTCTATTTATTTTGAGTTTAGACACTATGCACAAGTAGTACAAGTTGGTATTATAATCATAATCAAATATAAGAATCTAATAAATGCGGTTAAGATTGTCAATATGAAAAGATGTTAGTTATTTACTGTATAATGTTGTTGGGGAACATCGTTGCGGTGGGCTTGTTGTGGTTCTGTTAATTTATCGCTTCAGTTGATTTATTTAAGCGATTTTAAAGTTGAATAAAAAAAATCGTTAATGCCTCAAGGTATTATTAAAAAAAAAATTAATGCCATCTCCTAAAAGCAGGGCTTAAATGGATTGATACTTAAAAAGTCGCCTACAAGGTCTAGGCATGAAATAAAGAATAAACAACCTCATTTCAATTTATAAACTCAAATTAAACATAATAAACTTTAAATCATCGAGTTGAGTGCGAAAACACTTCAATAAAATAAAATTTAATTGCAGTAGCTGCATGTTAGAAAAAGTAATTCACGCAAATACTATTTTTATTTTAACTAACAGAAGATAGAGAAAAACAACTATGCATTAAGTACAGGAACTTTTGTTTACATTGTATGTACTGAGGTTTGTGTGGCTTTGCTTCAAAAGCTCTATTTACTCAGTATAAAAATGCGTACTGATTACACTTCAAGTTTCTCAAGAGAGGACACTATAAACGAGTAAGTACTGACTTAGACAAAATTTGTTTAGGCTGTTTAAACAAAATTATTTAGTACTTTTATTGAATATTGACTATTTGCATTCAATACATGTAACTATGTAGAGCTAATGTGGTTTATGTAATATTTAAAAAAAAAAACTGAAGAAATGATTTCAATGCTACACGTTATTTACTGAGAACAATTAAAAATTTTTGAATCTTATAAGTCCATTCAATATTTATATTATGCTATGTATGAACTAAAGTCGATACAGTGAAATCTCCCGTTTCGGATAGCTCCCATAAGCGGACATCTTTTTGTCTGATAAATAAAAAAAAAAAAAAATACTATGAAATAAATTAATTTTTAGTTCATGAATTATTTATTCAAATACATAAAGTATAAAATTTAAAATTTAGCGTGAATGGTAGGTACTATGCAATTGTTTCATTGATATTTTTTTTTTTTTTTTTTGGTTTGTGCGTCATAATAATATGAATGACTCGTCTTATTGTCCAGCTCATTTTAGATTTTGCTTTAAATTTTATGCTCCAAAGAAGGAATAAAAGCGTCATTTAATTTTCGAATATCACGGTGCGGGGGTTGTTACCGATGTTATCTAATCAAAGTGCTGTAATTTTCTGCTTTCTTACTCTGTGTGGCTTTCAAAGCCAAGATTTTCGAAATTATGAGAAAAATAACTAAAAAAATAAATTCTTGTAGAAATACAGCTTTTTAAATTTTCTCTAAAACTAGAAGACTTATAATCTTTTGTTTTTAAGTTGTTGACTAAAAATAAAAAGAGTAATGAATACGAAAAGCCATTCCCCTTAAATCTTTAGTATTCAATACTCCAGGAAAACAAATCGTTTTATGTCTTCTAGAATGAACATAATCTACGAGCACGTTGAAACAAAGGTAAGATGCCCCGCAGGAATCACCAAAAAGTTCCCAAGTTGAGTAGGTGTGCAGCAAGGAAGCGTCTTGCAGCATTACCATCTCAGTTGGTACTGTCATTTCAAAAGAAGCCTTGAAAGCAATATGACATGACATTCCAAAACTATCGCAGAAGAATGCAGGCGTAAAGATTCTTGTATCCAACAAATGCAACATCTGCATTTATTTGGCCTCAGAGCCTTTGGGTTTGAGAGAGTTGTGGTCACAGTATAGTGAGTAAAAAAGAGTCTAAATAAACAAATCTCTTAGCTTTTTGCGTTGGCAGCGATTCATAAATAACTTAACGGCACTATGATTTGCAAAAATTGGGTCTCCCAATTCTACCTGTCTGTCTGCTGGTCCGTTGAACTATTTTCTTGAAACTTGGTGTATAGTTTTTTGGGGCCGTATTTGTTTTAAGGTGGAAAATCGGTAACATTCCGATTATTATCAAAAATAGCTCCGACGATTTTTTTTATTTTCTATAAATTTACATAGATAGATATATTAAGTGTTGGAGGTACTGTTACCGCCCACTGAATCATTTTTTTTTTTTTATTTTCGATTTTTTTTTGTGGAAAAGCATTTAAATTTTTTTAAATTTTGAAAAGAAAAAAAAAAAAAAATAAATTACTTTTTATAAATTGAATATTTCAAAAACTGCTAGATATATATTTTTTAAATTTGGTACTATATCAAACATAGAAGCACTTCCTCGTATCTCACATACATCGTGCGACCTAGTCGTGCATTTTAGTTTTTTAAAGATTTGATCTCTCACAGGTTTTTTTTTTAAATATCCTACTATTGAAATTTAAAAAAGAACAACATAATTTTTTGGCATTTGGCCAAACCCCAAACCTCAAAAATGTAAACAAAAATAAAAAAAAAATAAACATTCTCAATTAGCGGTTATTTAAGTTGATATTCTTTTTAATTTAAGGTTCGTATAATAAACCGATACAGCTACATTATTTTACATACTTTGGAAATGGAGTGGAAAACTGATGGTGTGAAGTTTGACGTTGCAAGCAATTATTCCGCAAATAATAATATATATAGACGTTTCATTGCAAAATAAGGGAATATTTTTAAATTTCAATATGATGTAGACAGGTATGTGTACAAGCATATTTTTATTTCAAGTAAAAAAAGGGTTGAATTGTTGTTGTATTTGCATCAATTTGGCTCTAGCTAGCAAAAGCAATGCATTATAAATATTTTGAAAATACTGTGTGCAAATAATACAACAAAGCTGGGTTTGATAATACATAAAATGGGGCAAGAGCAACATTTTTTCATTACTGAAGTTGATAATGATGATGCTGATGTCGCTACCTCTCTTTCCATCTATTCGCCCTTAATGTATATTGTTATACCTATTTGCAGAGCAATGCCTTAGAATGAAAATCCAAATAGGATGTTGCAGAAAACAAAAAAATCAAGGCAAATTAATTCAATCAAATGCATTTCATATGGATAAACTTAGAGTTGGAATTACATTTCATTTGTGTTCTATTACATTTGACTGATGTATGTTGCGAAGGGGTGCCTTTATAGAGTCAACTTGAAAACATTTTTTTTTTTATAACTTGAGTACAATTACATAAGTCTTAAATCTGAAAGCAGTGTAATCCAACAAAGGGCTTTATAGGGCTGTTTTAGCAAAAAATTTAGATGGCTCGCATGTACATATGTATGTATTTGCTCTGATGGTTCAAGACTTCACTTGAATAGAAAAAAAAACATTTGTCTTACTATTATCAGAGCGCTAAGCTCTTTTCATAACTTGAAAATACGAGTTTTTGCTTTAGCAATAGAAAGATTCGTTCAAATAAAATAAAACAGCGTAAACATAATAATGGAGAAAGTACCGTTTTATCGCGTTTTGTATACTACTTCATAAAAAAATCATTTATTTTTCTTTGCACTACTTAAACAGAAACAGGAGTTGGTGAATTCATGAAGGAAAGACTCTCCACAATGGAAAAAAAATTGTGTCATGGTAGTAAATATCGAGTTTTCATGCATTTGTCCTTTATTATGAGCAAAAATAATGATATAGTCAAGGCTATGAACTGAAATAGATACATTTCCAAAAATTTTACACATTTTTGCTAATATGTAGCTCGAAAACTACCATTTAGAGATGAAAAAGTTTCAGTGACATGAAAAAGCGCTGTAAATGACTTATGTACATATATGCTGAAGCAAAACAGGTTTTTTAATGTCCGCCTTCTAAAGATGTCTGATAACTTTACGAAAATTCCGTAGTAAAGTAACTTTTAACGACACCTTTAAAAATTCTTATATAAAAAAAAATTGTGTCCACAAAATGTAAGTCAATTACATTATTGAAGTTTAAAAATTTCTTAATCCTTAGTCGTGGTCATATGCATTAGCGTTGCTTTTATTAAAATTGTCGATTACGTTTTCGAGAAATTTGAAATTTTTGAAATTTTTTTGGGTTTTTAACATTTGTATGCGAGGTACCGGTATTTTTGAATTGTTGTTGAAAATATAAGAGATAACAATAAAAATTCAATTAAAAAACGTGGCGAGATACGACCCAAAAAACACTATACAGTAAGTTTCAAGAAAATTCCGATTGGGCTGTAGCTCAAGACTGAAAGACAAATAGAATTGCATGTCCAAAATCTCGAAATCGAATTTTTCACGAATCCAAAACTTCCCGTATAATACCTACATTTAGTCGCAAGTAAAAAAAACAATATTATTTCGTATTTCCTTACAAAATAAAACTCAATTTCTTTCACTGCAATTATAATTTATTTTAATGCTCTCCATGTCAGTTAAAAAAAAACACTTATAGAAATCAGGAAATTAAAAAGATTCTTTCAAGTGAAACAAATCTTTGCCTATTAACCTATACGCTAGCGAAGAATTTAAAATGCAATAATATAAAATAAAAATTACACAATAAACAACACTTGCTTATAATTGTCACTTCTCATCACTGAAACTGGACGATTCAATGAATATCATAAGTTTTTTTTTTTTAGTTTATTTTGCCATCAACGCTCATCGTCATCACACAATAGCTTAATATAAACTTATGAGATCGCATGGTATCAGAAAACCACTTGACACAATATATCCAATGACGACCGCATGAGTATTCGTATATCGTATATAGTGCAATTGGCTTAGTGAAATCTTTTCATCTGATGGTCATTCAATAGGATTGTAACAGAGATTTTTTTTTTAAAGTAGGTACTCTTACTTGTACCGTACATCATAATATAGTCAACAAAAGTGGGTTACTACAAAACTGTGAACAGAGTGTCGTTCCTTGTGACAACCATGTATTGGTTTCATCCGCACCTGGATCAAAATAATTTATCTGGAACAGCAGGAGTGGTGTCATTGATGTGAAGGAGGTTGCGGACTTGTGCAGTGTAGTATGCCTCGATTTAAATTGATTCGTATTGTTATTGTTGTTGTCACTATAGACATCACATTTTGGTGCATTTTATAAGTAAATATAGCTAGCACTTTCAAAAAGAGAATATTATATAATGTATCTTGTGAGTTCTTGTTGACATTGTTAATTTAAATTTGTACTATTAATATAAAATTTTTTGATGCCTCACAGATAAATAAATATTTTTTCCTCAGATAAACACGTCTCAGCTTAAAGTAATGAGCTATGATGTGATGATAAGATTGTTCTATTCATGTAGAACAAACAATAAATCAAGTACATTCAGCACATGCGTATTTTTATCAATATAATATTTGATCATTTTTAAGTACTCGACGTATCTCAGGGGCTGCAGTGTAACATATTAGAAGAGATAGTCATTTTAATTACTTCCTAATAGATAAAATCAACATAAGAGAAAACTCACGTTATTATCGTTTCTTTCTATTATGTTTATTTACACATCTATTATTTGCAAGGTTTTGAATGTCTTGCAGTTCTATTTGAATAAATATTTACAGATTTCGATCTTGAATTTCAGTGGAACTTGTTTTTCCTTTTTCTCTTATTTTCACGAAATAATTATTAAACTGACTTCAAAAATTCAAATAACTTTTTTTTAATCGATGTATGACGTATGTATATGTATTTTATTTATTTTTTTTGTTTATTGGGTAGAAAATTAAATTTTATTTTAAATAACGAATTGTGTTTAAAGATGATAGATCGCAAATGAACTCCACGCTTAACCATACATATGCTGCACCTTATCAGAAAATTGTTCATTGCAGCTTGCAGGGTTGGAGTTGGTATCGCCTCAATTATTGAATTATTGCCTTAACGGTCTGTGGATCTGTGGTCCGGTCCTGGATGTCAATGCGTTTGGGAATTTTTGTTGGGACTCCGCCATTACTGGTATAGCTATATGCGCAGTTTTGCTATTTTGCTACTGTTCAATGGGATACGTCTTCAGCGCAGTTCTGGTTTAAATAAAAACTCATTCAAAAACATCGTTTTCTTCATACATAAGTATTATAAAACTGCGCACCACACAGTGACTCGTTCTGAGTGCAATTCCGTCTCATGGAGCATCACTGGATTAGATTCACTCCATATACGGCAATTTTGTTTGTTTACATTGCCGTTTAAATCGTCGCAATCATATTTCGGCAAAATTCTACGCGAACAGGCGTGAAAGTCAAACCCTGAGGATAATTTGTACTTTATACGGAAACAATTTTAAGTCATCCTGAAATATACTTGTAATGAGCGTCTGCAAACTCAAATTTGCCCTGATAAATTTCGAGTCGAAACACTTTCTATACTTTGTCGGTATTGCCGATGCTAAGGCCGCGAATGTATCTTGAACTCGAACATTAGAATATCGATTGCATGGACTTCGTGCGATGCTTCCAGATCCCGCAAACATGCTCACCAGCACTGACAAACTCCCGTATAAATTCCCTAACGGAAACGACGGACTGCAAAGCTAGATATTGTTGCACTATCCAAATCCTTTTTCAGTATCCCAAACATTCATTTTGATAAATCTAAATAGTAACCTGCAAAATATAAAACAAATAAGCCGATTACTCAACTACAAAAAAGTTATTAAATTTTTTTTGCAGCCGATTCATGTAGATCGATCGAAAATTGTGTCTTGCTTTGTAATGTAATGTATTGATCTTTATTGTTTCTCTTAAGGGTTACAAGGCCCATATTTACATTACATTCTCTGCCCTCTTTTTGCCTTCCATTTCTGCCTCGTTCAATCCATTCTTAAAATTTTTGTTGTCTCTCTTTTCCCTTTCTTTCTTTTTCCCTCATCTCCGCTTGAATTGCATTTTGCTGTCACATGTCCACACATCTCTCGCTCGCCCTCACACATTTTAAACATTCTCTCGTTTTCCTGTTTCCAGAATCCAGAACCATCTTTCTCTCAACTCATTTCCTAACCTGACTCTCGCTATTCTCTTCTAGTTCTTTCTGTCTCTCAACTTCAACCCACTCACAAATAATGATCCTGATCCTCTCGGTCATCAGCAACTCTTGAATGGCAACTGGTGTAAATGTTATGCTTTGGTGAAGATTTTGAATCAAAATCAGATGAACAATTTTCGGGTAAAACGAAAACCAATAAAAATTTTTCTATGAGTCCGATTTTTTCATATGCAAACTTAATCATTCTAATTCAACTTTTTTCAAACATCCCTCCAAATTTATATTCATTTGCTATACCATGAAAATTCGACTTAGAGAAATCAGTTTAAGAATAGGGATACTTATCTATAATGTTAAAACATTGATTGGCCAAAAATGAAAATCCCGAATCCCATAATGCTAAAACTTTGAATATACAAAATCTTTTAATTTTAATACTTTTTATTTCAACATTTTAAATATTTTTTTTAGTAATTCTTTAATTCATAAAAATCATCTCGCATAGGCCATTCATGGATCAACTTTAGCTCATTTCCAAAAAAAAAAAATAAAAGAAGAATCAAAACTAATATTAATGTTAAAGTACTTTAGAATGAAAAAAAAAACGAATTATTTTAATTGATTAAGCCAGAAAAAAGTTTTTTTTTCAAAAATCTTTAGAATCCCGTTTTAAAAATACATATTGAGTTTTCAAAAAAACAAATCCAAAACATATTTTTTTTTAATTTTCTACTATTGAGATTGAGCTGAAGGTCATTCCATAGCATTAAAATTCATAATTGTAAAACTATGTATCCTTAACGTATGTAATAAATGAATTTACATACATTCGTTCACTGAAATTTTGATCGCAACCCGTCGAACCATTTAAGAGAAAATTTAAATCCAAAAATCCAGTTCTGTAGCAGAGCAGGTATCGTTAACAACGGGTTTTAAAAATATCAAAAGTATAAAAATACTTGCTTACTTTTTTTGATTAAATAATATCGTTAGAACCGTTTATGAGATAAAAAAAAGCTAGGCCGTAACGGTTATATGCGAGGTGCGTTTATTTTTAAAGCTAAAAAATAAATAGATTTCGGCTTTAGGGAATTACTTAAAAATTTTAAGCAACAAATTTGAATAAAAGCTAGAAAACAGATAGACCGAAAGGCCGAAAGACAGGCAGGCAGAATTGCGTGAACTTCGTGTTCTCTATCATGGTAATAAAAAGTCTGATTAATATCTCTAGCTCGATTTTTTTACGAATCCAAAACTTGCCCTGTAGTATTTATAATTAATAACAATTTAGCTTGATTCAGAATATGTTGTCGAAAAAAAAAACAAATATGTGGGAGATACGAGTTCTACCTACAGAAATTTTTATCAATTATAATTAAAATTCCGGTCTTATGCATGCTTATCCCTTAAGCGATCGTATTCTGTTCATTAAAATTATAAATTTGGATTTTTTTCCATTTTCAAAAATTGCACGCGCCAATACTTTTCTTCAAAACCCAAATTTGGTCTATTAAAATAAAACGATCAGGATAAAATTCTACGGGAAACTTTGTTCCCAATTTTTAAACTTCAAATATAGAAAATATTCCCTGTGACATTTTAATTTCATTCTTTTACATTTTCTTTCCATTGCAAAAAAACAATTCCATTCCCAATACTTACACTTGAAACCTAGCAATTTAAAAAAATCAATCAAACGTTTTTATAAATGAGAATGTCGGTCAACAAAACCCAGAATCTAATGTTTACTAACTATACTCAATACGAAAACAACTTTTTTCTACAAATAATGACGGCTGATAAGAAAATGTGTTCACAAAAAAAAAACAATACACACGATTGTTTGCTCCTCATTATTTTTTTATAACGAAACCAAAAACCATTTTCGAACCTAAAATTCAGAATGATAAAAATAATAACTCCTCCTTGCTTTACTCCTCTCCCAAATGAGCCGCAGTCACAATCTCGAGTTTATTTTTACTTTCGATTTCATTGCAGAACGTGAAAGAACGTGAAATGTGTAATTTAAGCAATTTAAAAGGGTTAAAGAACTTTCGCTTGATCAAATATGTCATGATATTCTCCAGCAATAGACAATGTTAAGAGAACGTAAGTAATGTGCAGACAAGCAGACAAAAATAGAGAATCCAATAGATGAATATGTTTTTTCGTGGAATTTTTCGTTTCTCTGTTTTACACTCAAACCTTAATCTTAAGTCGTGATCTGACGGTTCTAGGCGACTGCGACACACGCGACGACTAATTTCAAGACGACCGATTACGTAGTGTCGTCGCCGCCCATTACACATCCACATCGTAATGCATATTTAATTTCTTTGTTGCTCGTCGTTTTCCTCTTCATTGCTCACAAAGTTGAATAAGCCAGCAGCATGCAACAAAAAAAGTAGTTTCTTTTTCTATATTTTTAAGAAAACTACATATTATAAGGAGTCTTGGTAGTTGGAGTGCAAAATAGGGTTTCTTTGTCCTTGCTTGGAACAACATCAAATATCGATTTATTGAGGTGTGTGCATGCATTTAATCTTTGAGTATATTCTAGACTTTTGACCTTTTCTTTATATCCATTAAGTTCATCTTGTGAGACCTAAATCCCTGAAGCTTTCACAACAGACATTAAAAAAATTATGATTTCATTTTCACAATCCACTTTGATTTTACAATCCCCTTGACAGATTTTTCTCTAACCAAGGATAAAAATGAACCATCATAGAAGATGAACTAATGATGATGAAAACATATTTTAGAATTTCAATCAATAAATGTTTTTTTTACAAAAATGCTGGGAAAAGAAATTTTTTCTTTGAAGTTTTGAGAGAACAAATAATCAACCATGTAATTGCAATAACTAGGTACTATGTACCTTGTCAAAAATTAACCTTTTTGCGATGCAATGTATTGTTTTTAGAGTAGACAATCTGATAACAATATTAACACTGGTGATTTTACAAACCGTGAAATAAAATGATAATAATTTCTAGGCGGCATTTTTCGAAGCAAATACATAAACTCAAAAACTATTTCAAGAAGTATGCCATATCGCATAATTAAAAGCAGTCAAAACTTTCAACTTTAAGAACTTGATTAAAAAGAGAAATTTAGAATAGATTCCTGGGTTTATAAGAAGCTATAGCATGGCATTTTAACTGTTGACGTTGTTTCTTAATATTTTTTCAATACTGGCCCCTTATTCATATAATTTTCGTTCTTTTCGGCGTCAATCTATTCCAAGGTACTTGTAACTTTTGACTACTTCGATATTCTTTCTGCTGTAATACCATTTTCTATTGTGAATATCTTTCTCTCGTACAACCCGCTATCATAACTTTAAATTTATCAAGGTTGATGATAAGATTCCAATAATTGCAATACACGTTTAACCTATTGATCATTAGCTGTAAACTTTCAGGTAATTCAGCAAGCAGAATCAGATCATCAGCGTACTGAAGATATTTTATGACTATATTAGCTATGGTTATTCCGACGGATAGATAAGATGTTACATCGTCTATGAACAGGATAAACAAAATGGCAATTAATAAACATCCTTGTTTCAGTCCAGTTTTCGTTTCAAACCATCCTGAAGCTTTTGTTCCATCCCATACTGCTGACTTGGTTCCGTTATACAGTTGTTGTATTATTCTTAGCATTTTTGTTGACATTCCTAGTTGGCTTAGTTTTATTTATAGAGCTTTTCTATCTATAGTGTCGAAGGCTGCCTTGACATCTACGAATACAATGTATAATTTGCGTTGACGGAGTTGGAAGTCCTGAATAATTGTATTTCTCACAAAAATATTATCAGTTGTCGAGAAACCTGAACGGAAACCTGATTGATATACACTTAGGTTCCTATTTTCGTCTACCTATTTTGTTATTAGTTGCAGTAGCAATGCTGTAAAGATTTTTACTATTGCATTTGTAAACGAGATACCTCTACAATTTGTTGGATCATTTGGGCTTTCTTATGTATCGGGAATACAAGAGCTTCTTTCAAAGAGTCAGGTACTTAGGCAGTGTTAAAAATGAAGTTAAAACTTTCACAAATTTTTCAAAGGAATTGCATTAGTGCGTTCTTGTAAAATTCTGTTGAAACACGATTTGGTCCTTGAGCTTTACCCGGTTTTGCTTTTTGGATCAAAATAATTTACTTAATTAACGATATGTCCGCATCGAGAATTTAGTCTTCTACCAATGGTTCTGCGTACTATATAGGCATATTAAATGTATTTCGATTGAGTAGTCTTCTAAAGTGATCTCTCAATACAGTCCATTTATGTTGATTCCACCTTTGTGTCCTTGGCCTTTAAGGAGTTGTAATTGCCTCCAATACTCTTTTCGGTTTCTTTCAGTTGTGAGGTTTCGTGCGGTTTGTTGTAGATATTCGTTTTTCTTTTTACTAATTAGATTTTTAAATCAGTCTTTGCTTGGCTGTAACGCAAAAGAAGTCTTTCATCAACACTGATTGAGTTTCCTATTAAATTTAATAAATTTAAGGACAATTTTCTCGCTTCTCTGTAAAACCATTTTTGTTTGCCTATTTGTTTATTTTTTGTGTTCTCTTAGATTATGGGATGGTATTAAATTGTTCGATGCATTTATTATCAGATCTCCTGTACGTGCATTCATGTCACCAATCACCATTAAATTTTGTTTTGCAATGATTTGTATAGTTTCTGTACAGTATTTCGACCCCAACCTGTAATTTTATTCATTATAATTCTACATAATGGTCATAATGGTTTTGAACATACAGAATTTTTGAATAACTGTATTATGACCCGCTCCCTGGTGCATATTCATAGTTATAGACTCGAGTCTTATCATTTATCATATCATAAAATAGCCGAGTAAAATCTTGTTGCAAACATTAAAAACTATTTTTTTACAGTAAGTTAAATTTTGAAAAAAAAATTTTACAATACCATAACTTGGGGGTACAAATTTAATAACGATTTTTTGTAAGACGGTAAAAAAAATTACTAACGAATAAAAAAATATATTTAACAACAACGGTAACCCACAAAGTATTAAAGATTTTACTTATTTGGCAACTATAAATTCTAGAAAAAAATGTTTAATATTTTTTATCCATTTTGTTATTTATTTTAATAAAATTGAAATTAAAAGAATAGTATTTCTGTCGTTACAAAAAGCTTAAGCACTTCCACTTATGATTTGCTTGATTCTCTATTGAGACTCTATTGAGCCAATAGACGCTCTTTTGTCTTAAAATGAGATTTAACATTTTATGACTCCCCTAATTGTTTGCACACAGGTTGTAGTTGTATGCAATCCCAGAACATGAATTGGTATCATAGCTACCTTTATGGCTACCATATGAATAGTAAACAATTAATCGACTTACATAATTAATATTCTAAAATTCTCACTTTTTTTTCGTTGGTTATCTTAAGTTTCTTTGTCATATTTACATTACATGTCACGTCATTTACTCAGGAGCCAGGACTTGTCGCCGCTGCATGCTTTGTTCATACGATTCCTTTGTTCTTTCAAGGTTTCTTAAATTGTACGCAGCACATTTATCGATCCATGTTTCCCCATACTCCAACAGACAAGGAGTAAGGAGGCCGTCACAAGCTGGCAATAACATACTCGTACATTGGTGGAAATGACGGGGGTGTGGGGTGGAAAACTTTGAACTTACTGAAACTTTTTCCTATTCAATTATTTACAAAACAAAAAAAAACAGAACCGGCGACGAATGCTACAGAGCTATAGATATATGAGGGAAAAAGGACATTTTCATGTATGCTCAAATTAAAATAAAGATAAACTTAACAAATAAAAATAAACAGTTGATGGTAGACAACAATCAACAACAACAAAATTAACAATAGAGATAACAACCAAAGGTATGAGTAACCATTAACACTAAACACACCAACAATTTCGGAAAAGAGCACGTAAACAAAAACAACAACGTCATCGTCAGATCTCAGACCAAGAGGAAGCTATCCAGATTCTCAGATCTCAGCAGTTAAAACTTTGATTGGTAGGTATAGAAGCAAACAGCAAAGTAGGTGTGTTATGACTTTGTTTCATGATGAACTAATACAATTTTTAACAATTTCTTTGAAATAACAATTATGTATATACCTTGGATATTTATTAACTGATGAATCACTTGACCTGGAGAAAAACTGCAAACACTTTTATTAAAATCAAATATTTTTTTTTCACTTGCACTTTTTCTTCTAGGGAGAATAGAAATAGAAATAGAAATCAATTCGCGACGATTTATCTACTTCCAGACGAAATGAGAACTTTTGACAATCTATCCAACAGAATTTTGTTTTGCTTTTTGAATGCGCGACGGGTGGAATTTTCAGCTTGCAGATAAATTGTGACGTTTGCTGGATTGATTGCTGAATCTGTTTTGTAGTAGATGTGTTTTCTAGTACTTCTAATGCTTTTGATTGTGGATAAGTAAGAACAGACTGGGAGAACACTGCGAAACACATTTTTAAGATAATTTCAAAATTTTATCAAAATTAAATGTTAACATTGGAGCATATTCATAGTCGTCTGACAAGTTGTTTCTTTGTCTCTTCTAAGCTAACCTGGAGTTTATGTTATTCATAGACAATTTAGACCCAGGTCATTGTATGTGAAATCTATAGTACTCTCATTAAGATGTTCCTATTTCCCATAAGAAAAAAACTAAAAAGTGTTCGAAAAACATCAATTTTGCTAATAGCATTTATATAACCGGGTATTAATATTATGATTGTAAAAGCATAATGATATGTGTTAATTTACAAATCAGGTGGAAAATATGTAAAAAAAAAAAATAAATAATCCTCTGTGATTTGTCTTCAAAAAGTGTAAACAAATCATGTTTTTTTTTCTTTTACATTTTTTAAATTGTTCTTTATTTATTTGGGTATATTGTTTATCACACTAATTGTTATTGTTTATCACAAATATGTGTTTTGGTTATCAACTATTGTTGAGAATCAGTCACAAAATTTAACAATTCAATTGAACCAAAAAAGGAACAATTTTTTTTTTTAGTTTTTTGTTGTTGTTTCCTTGCGATTTTTTACACTTTTTGAGGTCCAATTGCACATGATTAATTATGGTTTTTGATTTATTTTCCACCTGATTTCATATGATTTCTATTAGTAAAGTTAAAGCCCTTTTCTGGTTTTTTTCTTATGGGAAATACATTGAACGTCAAATCGAAAAAACAAAAATCTATTTCCAATTGCGGGTTCGTGTGCTGACTTCCAGGGAGCGAGCGTGGAAAGCAACTTACCAAGTGTCAATAGCGCATCTCTAATAAAATCCCGTTTTAGCATTTGACATGAACCAGCACACCTCAAACCTAAAAAGTCAATTGGTTTTTTTTGTTAATTTTTTAGTTTTTACATTTCTGCTCAGGAGCCGGTTTTTCTTGATTTTTTGTTCACAAAATCATCCCAGATGACTTCAAAACTAGTAACATCTTCTAGTAGATCATTATCATTTTCCCATAATTATTCTTTTCTTTCTTAACATTAAATAGAAAAACAAAATGCGCTCGCTCTTCCTTGTGACCACTGGAGCTGGTGTTTTCTTTGCCGGATTCAATCTACTTAAAGGAAAGGATCGATTCTATGATGATTTTCTTATGCCACTAGCACGAAAAGTTCCACCAGAAACATCCCATCGATTGGCAGTATTAGGTTGTAAATATAAACTTTTTACTGGGCCGGGAAAAGATGATCCCACAATTTTGGTAACGTGGAAACAGCTCTCTTTGTTGCTGTAAAATGTTCACATGTCATTTAAATTTATCTTTTTAGTCCACTCCTTTTTTTAAAACGCATCTTAAGAATCCTATTGGGATTGCGGCAGGATTTGATAAGCAAGGAGAAGCTATTGAAGGCCTAGATAAAATTGGCTTTGGTTTTGTTGAAATTGGTTCAGTGACTCCAGAAGCACAACCCGGTAATCCAACGCCCAGAGTATTTCTGTTAAACTCTGATCAAGCAATAATCAATCGTTACGGTTTCAATAGCGAGGGCCATCGGGTTGTTTTTGACCGCATCAACAACTTAAAGAAGGACAATAATTTTAAAGGAATTCTTGGAATAAACTTAGGAAAGAATAAAACTTCACCAAATGCTTTGGATGACTACGTGAAGGGAGTGAACTTATTTGGACCAATCGCTGATTATTTAGTCATCAATATTAGTAGTCCAAATACTCCTGGCTTGAGGAATTTACAGAGTAAACAAGACCTAGAAAACTTACTCACAGGAGTCGTAGAAGCACGCAATAAACTTCTTACCAACAATAATGTTCCAATCTTCGTTAAAATCGCTCCAGATCTAACCAAAAAAGATATAGAAGACATTTCGTCGGTGGTGTTGAAAAATAAATGCAAGGTAGATGGCCTTATTGTGTCCAATACGACAATAGACAAATCTGAAGTGACTGACCTTGAATTGGCGAAAGAAACTGGTGGTTTGAGCGGTGCGCCATTAAAGTCCAAGTCCACGCAGCTAATTGCGCAGATGTACGCTCAGACAAAGGGAAAAATTCCAATAATTGGAGTAGGAGGTGTATTTAGCGGACATGATGCTTTTGAGAAGATGGAAGCTGGAGCTTCATATGTACAATTATACACTGCATTTGTTTATCATGGTCCGCCGGTTGTTACAAAAATTAAAAATGAACTAGCCGATATATTAGTTGAACAGGGTTATAAGAGTGTTTCAGAGGTTGTAGGGAAAAATTACAAAAAATACCTCAGTAAATAGCAATATTTAGTAAATAGCAATTATTGTTCTTAATTAAGTGCCGCACAGTGCATACATCATGTTGAATCTTTCGTCCTCTGTTTAAGTATATATTCTTGTAGTTCTTTTAAATAAAGTTATAAAGTTTTAATTTTAGAGCAATTGAACGTAGAGGTGTTTGATTTAATAATGCAAAAATTAACTGCGCAATATGTCTGTTGTTTGCTTAAAATAATTTTGAATTTCCCCAAAAAGAATAAACAACTGTGTTTTGGGCTACTGACATCTATTTTTTTTTTAATGATTCCTTTTAATTAACTGCTATCCGTTGGGTAAATTGATGATGGTGCTATGGCAGCTTATTGCTGACGGTGTGCGCCTGTGCGCCGTTGTCCTGCGAGTCTTCTGAAGCAAGCCAACTCGGATTTGGCTGAGTTTAATGCCCCATGCTTTTAAGTATAAACCAAATGCCATCTTGCAAGGGTCGTGACATGGCAATCATCTCCGAATTTAAAGTTTAAAAAAATATTATTTAAATTTGAAGGTAGGACATAAAACAGTGAAAAATTTGATTTCACTATTTTCTAAGGTCACAAAATTATGCAAACTATAAAGTGTTTGTTTAAATCTAAAAAAAAAGAATATAATGTAATTTATGGAAACAGTAGTATTGGCTCAAGTTATTTTGTTGAGTGACTTCTTACCAAATCATCAAAAATTGGTTAAGTCATCACAGGATTCATTATGAAGAAGTGAAAAGTGGCCAATGACCCTTTCCCACCCATCAAAACCTGAAGTCTACGAGGGCGGATGAAACATCAGTGTGGACCTTAAAGACTTAACAGTAAATTCCTTGAAAGCAAAAGAATACATATGGATTGAGAAAAGCTAATAAATTTATAATTCATAAAATTCAAATTTATTAACAGATAAGAACTAAAATCATTTAATAAGAAATAGTAGCTAAACATTTTTTAAAAATATTTGTTGTTAAGTTACAAAAATCGAAACTACAAAAAAAAAGACAAATAGCTTTACAATATTTTATTATTTATTTATTTATCTAGGACACATAATATGGTGACAAAGCTTCACTTCCGGTCTCTAAATGTTAAGTATCATTACCTTGCGTTCAAGTAAAGTCCAACCAAACCGATGCGAAACCGGTGCGGCAAATGTTTCTTATTGGTCTGGGCAAGTACATTTATATAGATAAGTACATTTATCTAAAATCCAAAAAAAAATCTCGCATTCCTTTTAACTGTTGTAACATCTGATTTTTAAACAACAACTGCTGATCATCATCAAAGTATAGCAGATAACCTATGGGTTTATCCTTTGTATATATAAACTATAGTACTCTCATAGTGGTAGTCGAATGGGGCGACATCTAAGGTATGCCAGCAACCCTTACTCTTTTTTTTTGCGGAGAGCTTATGGAGGTTTTAATCGATATTTATTGATATTTTTTGGATGCAATAATCCAAAAAATAGTCTCCTCTTGCCCCTACCACCAATTTTCGACGCTTAAAGACTCCCCAAATCGAATTTTACACCTCACATTTTGCAGCGCCACCACCGGGACCTTTGCAACCCTAAAAAAAACTCGCCATGATAGTACTATAGTTTTCATATACAAAGTTGTACATACACATAATATGGTGACAAAGCTTCACTTTCCGGTCTCTAAATGTTAGGTATCATTACCTTGCGTTCAAGTAAAGTCCAACCAAACCGATGCGAAACCGGTGCGGCAAATGTTTCTTATTGGTCTGGGCAAGTACATTTATATAGATAAGTACATTTATCTAAAATCCAAAAAAAAAATCTCGCATTCCTTTTAACTGTTGTAACATCTGATTTTTAAACAACTGCTGATCATCATCAAAGTATAGCAGATAACCTATGGGTTTATCCTTTGTATATATAAACTATAGTACTCTCATAGTGGTAGTCGAATGGGGCGACATCTAAGGTATGCCAGCAACCCTTACTCTTTTTTTTTGCGGAGAGCTTATGGAGGTTTTAATCGATATTTATTGATATTTTTTGGATGCAATAATCCAAAAAATAGTCTCCTCTTGCCCCTACCACCAATTTCCGACGCTTAAAGACCCCCAAAATCAATTTTACACCTCACATTTTGCAGCGCCAACCACAAGGGTCCGGGCAACCCTAAAAAAAACTCGCCATGATAGTACTATAGTTTTCATATACAAAGGTTTATCACTCAAACGCCGCCGTCATAATATTAAAATCCATGGGCATTGTACATAATATGTTTATATATTATATAAATGCATAGTACTCTCATGACCACGTTCCATACGTCGGCCCCCCAGCGATCACACACATAACTAATTTTCTATCTATAGTGCTCACGAGAGTACTATAGATTTCATATGCAAAGTCTATTGGTGAAACCATCGAGATTCGAACATTCCCAACAGTCATGTTTTGTCTCAAAAATCTTTTAAATGCTCATTCGTGGAACACGCCTCTTCTGTCATAAATTTCCAATCAGCTGTTTATTTATTTGTGCCACGAAATTATGCAAAAAAAATAATTTTCGTTTGTACTTTTCATGTGAAAAATTTTTAAGTTTTTTTTGCAAAAAATGTTCTAAGAAGTGGTTTTTATTGAAATATAAATGGAGCGCTCAAAGCGTGACCTTGAGTCACTAGTCACATCCCAAAAGGAACAACTAATTCGCTATGAAACCAGATTAAAGGGTAGGTACACTTTTTGAATATTACGTGGGATGTACATACATAGTTTGATATGGCAACCTTATTTATGTTAAATTTCAATTGAAAACAGATGTAGTTACGGCTTACAAGGGTTTATTGAAAGAAAAAGAAGCCCTAGAATCTAGTTTAGCTGCAGTAACATCAGCAAAAGAAGAATCAACTGAAAAATCCGCAACCAAATCTGACGATGAAGACCAACCCAATACCGCCAAGTCTTCCACCGACAATAATAATACAAATAATGAGAATGCAACCCAAAGTCAAGTTTTGACTTTGATGAACTCATTGGCAACCCTTTCTGCTGAAAAATCTCGCATGGAAGCATCCTTCCAAGCTGATAAGAAGCAGCTACGCACTCAATTAATAAAAAAAGATAGCCAAATTAATGAGTTGCAAGAAAAAATCAAGGGCGCCGCAAATCAAGCTGCACTTGATTTAGAGAATTACAAAGCCAAACTCATTATAGAGCGGCAGGAGCATGAAAAAGATGCAAGCAATCAAATGCTCATGATAAGAGAGCTACAAAAGTTATATGCCGATGAGCGCCATTTAAAAGAAAACATTGAAATGCAGTTGAACAATCTAAAAACTCAATTTGCAACCAACGACAATTCCAATGGTAGAATAAAAGAGCTTCAATCCCAGCTTAAAGAAGCCAAAACTAAGCTAAAACAATTTGAAACACAAAAAGAGTCCAATGTCTCCCACGAAAACACATCAATCCTTCATCAGTTGCAAACTGAAATGTCGCAGCTTAAAGAGCAGCATGCTAAAGCTATTAAATCCGAGCAAAAGCGGGCCCACACTGCCGAAGAAAATAACAAAAAATTAGCAGCTATTCACGAAGATCGTGTGGCCAATTTGGAAGCTCGTCTTGCTGAACTATCAGCAACTGTAGGTACATACGACCGATTAAGGCATCAAGACCAAGAAAGTATTCAAGCTCTGAAGAGAAAACTTCAAAATCTCATTCCCCCAAGTGGAGTAGTGGCTGATAGATCTTATGATGTAAGACGTCTCTCCAAGTCCTCTCTCAGTGATATGTCTTCAATAGTCGATGAGATAATTCGTCTAAAAAAATTACTTTTAGCCGAAAACGCCAATTCTTCTAATCCAATTGATGTTTCCAAAATATTTTCGGTCGGTTCGAATCACAGGCAATGCGAAGAGGATGCTAGCAAGCAGCAAACACTTCTCGATGCAGCCAGAAATGACTGTTCGAAGCTCCATGAAGTCATTCAAGTCCAAAAGTCCCACATTGCCACACTCCAAGAGAAAGTCAAGGTGCTAAATCGAAACATAGAAGAACAAGAAGCAGAGCTGAAGCAACAAGAAGAGCGTCAACGCCAGGCCGTCAAAGAGGAGAGAGCAAAATGGAAAAACGCTTTGAGTGATATGGAAAATGAGTGCCGTTTCAAATTAAATGAAATGGAACAACAACTACAAAAGCAGCGAGTTCGATCCCTACAGCTGCTTGATGAAAAAGAAAACGAAATCAAAACCTTGCAGACATCCTTCGATGTCTTCGCTCAACCAAGGGTTGCCACGAATGAACACAACAGTACCGATGACACTCCAACAAATCCAGGTGAGGCACCTAAAACTTTGGAAAGGAAAATATCGTCATCAAATGCCAAAACTTTAGGAATGGGTGAAAATTGCCATATGCTGCACTATGCTAATGAAATCGCTCGCAAGGACATAGAAATAGCTGGGCTAAGAAAGACAAAATATGCTGCCGAAACAAAACTTCGTAAAGCTTTGCAGGATAAAGCAACAGGTGAAGAAGAATTAAAAGATGAAATTTTGCAGCTTAAGCAAGAAGTTGATCGGTAAGTACATAAATCGAAAAAAAAGTACCAGACTATTTTATATTTATTTGTCTTTTCCTTTTGAAAGCTTGGAGCGCTGCAAGACACGAGAAGGTGCCAATTTGGAATATTTGAAAAATGTTTTCATCAGCTTTTTATCCACAAAAAGCATTGAAGGAAAACGTCACATGATAAATGCTATCGGTGCAGTTTTGCAGTTCACCCCTGCAGAAATTCAAATTATTAACAGCGCATTCCATAAGAAATAAATTTGAAACATAAAATAAAAATAACAACAATAATGTTAGCTTATTGTTTGAATAAATATTTTATTTATCTATTGTAGACAATTATAAACGTTTTTGCTTTTTTTTGCTAATTAAACCCTGAAACGGGATATTTTTCAAGATGATCTTTCAGAACAGCTGGAAAAATCGATAGAAATTTAAATCTAGAACCCATTTGGTTTGGATCGGTGAGCTTATGGTAGCCAGATTTGATATTTTCCTTATTCTCAGGTAGTGCGTTTGCTAAGAGGTTCTGTGAAGAAAAAATATTTTTTTTTCAGATTCAGCAAAATACAACTAAACAATATTTTTAATTTATATTAAAAACACTGCACCACAAACCACAATGTTATAAATAGAAGGAAGATAAGCGAATAATTTATTTTAATAAAAACTTAAAAGCATCAAATAGGTATAATGTTTTATACCCAAAACTAAGCTTGTAAGTCTGGCTTGAAAAAATGTTTTTTTTTTCTAGCGTGTATGAGTAACTTCACTTTAAAATTTTTGTTTTTTTAAGTGAATAAATGGTTTTATTGCTATGTTTTAACAGGAATAAACTATTCTGTTTTTTCTAAGTAATTTCTTTAATAAAACTGAAACCTACCTACATAACTAATGTAGTGCAAGTTTTGGATTTAAAAAAAAAAATCAAACATCTGATATTTATCAGACCTTAAGATGCCAGGGAATACCGGGATTTTTTCTTCAAAAAGTGTAAAAATGTTGTGTTATAGAGTTTACCTGAATTAAATTTAACTTGAAGTCATATGCTATTTTTATAATTGATAATTGTATCTATGTGCATTTAAAAGTTATCCTTAACTGCTTTGCACAATTTTGAAATAATTAACAATAGTTTGAGTGGACTCGAACTCTACTACATTCATGAATACTTCAATATAGACTTTTAATAAAAGCTAAAATAAAAACATACCTCAAGTCGAGTGTCTCCTTCCATTCTCTTGAGAAATGTTCCCTGCTCCACTGGACCTATTGCAACCGTATGGCCATTCTTTTCAGCTATGTACTTAATTCTCTTGAAATCAACGTCAGCAGTAAGATCTGCAGTTCCTGGTTCAATCAAGGGGTCAACTAAGTTATGCTTTTTAAAAGCCTTTTTGTCGATACCAAATATTAAAAAAATATTAGAAATTATACACACTCAAGAATATTTTTTTTCCAACCCTAAATGTATCAGTTTTCTCTCCAAAGTGACCATAGTCCATTATCAAGGTAATGCCTCCATCAGTCTTTGTTCTTTCAGCCAGTGACTCAATGAGTGTATCTGTTTCTGTTGAATATTCCAAGCACTCACGGTTGTCGTCTTTTGTTGCTTGGAAAATCTTCGATATTGGTGTTTCATTTTTTGACAAAACATAACGAAAGCCGTTATCATTACTTGTGTCAACATCAATAAGAACTTCCTTCCATTTTCCAGCTTCTTTTTGAAGTTTATGAACTGGCAAGGCATCAAAGAACTCATGAGCCAGGACAATAGAAAACCCTCGAGGTACATCTTCGAAGCGTTTATACCAAAACACTTTTGTTCCCGATATAGTTTCACCTTGCAAATAGCATAGTCCATCATCGACTTGATTATGCTTGAAACATAATTTTGATGCTTGCATCTTGCTAAGATACGGGCTAATTTCAACTAAGTGCAGTGTGAACTGTCCGCCTAGATTGAAGTGTGTTAAAGTTTTTAGCATATCTACGGAGAGCGTTCCTCTTCCCGGCCCAAGTTCAACTACTTGAAATGGTGATGGGGAAGAAACTTTGCGCCATTCATTCAAGCACCAAACTGCAACAAGCTGTAAAATTGATAGACAAACTTAACAAATAACAAATGATTTGAAAGCTGCATACCTCCCCAAAAATTTGAGAAATTTCTGGCGATGTAACGAAGTCGCCCTCTCTACCAAAAACATCTCGGTTCATGTAATAACCACCATATGGATTGGTTAAAACTTCTTTCATATAGTCGGCAACAGTTATAGGACCTCCGCTAAGGATTCTATTTCGAATATGGGCAGTTAAATTAAGATGATTCTTCTTGACGTCTTTATCTGTTCTTTCCTGTGGAGCTGTAAGTTTCCTCTTAGAAGAAAAGTCGGGTCTTTTGACTGTTTTATAAGAAAATGCACGTATTGACAACTGACTACGGAAGGCGGAAAGTACAACTTTATTCATTTTAATTTTTTTAATGAATCTTGAATCTATGAACGCAAAAGCTTTTTGGTTTTGTTTGAAATTAAAAAAAATACGAATCGGAGAAATGTGATAGAGATTTGCTTCCAAAATCATTTGTTTGACATTTCGTCGAATATGGCACACTCACAATAATATAGGTGCTGCCACTTCAACTAAAGTCCTAAGGTTTAGTTGTCAATAGTAGCTGTGTTTTATTATCTCCGGAATTGCTGGATTTACGCAAATAACGTTAATTTTCGTTTCAATTCTTAACATTATTACAACCGATGCAAAACCAGTGCGAAACTATCGTGACGAAGAAAAAATAATAACAATCACATGTTGTTATCGTTGTTTCATCCTATTAATTTTTGAAGCACACTTCATGAGCTATCATCTTTGAAATTTTTCATTTCACAACAGTTCCTCCTGTTCAGATTTTCCATTCCGCCTACTCTATCATTTATGCTGTGTCCCAATGATCATGGTTCAAATTAAAATTTGCATTTAAACACTGGCTCATAGTTGTACCAACTTTTTACATGAAAATATTTTTTAGTGATGTTACCAGCTTGAGAAATAAAAATAAAGTTCTCCAAAAATCTGAGTTTCAGATTTTTCGAAATATTTTTAAATTTAAAATAAATTTAAAAGACAGTTTGAAAGATTTTATTTGTTTTTAGACCATGCTTAATTGCGTTTAACTTTCAATTCACGCCTAGCTTTGGTACTATTTACATCATTTTGGAAATTAAAGAAACATAAAAAGCTTTTAAAAGATGCTCGTATGAGTATCGAATCATTTGGTTTTTTTATCAGGTTTCTCTAGTTTTCATTTTTTTAAAAGAATGAAAACGTCCTATATGTATTCTGTGCCGTAGGAAATGAAAGGAAGTTATTGAAATCTTTGTCAAATAATTCGTTACAGGTGTTTTTAAACATAGGTGCAATCTGAAGTTGAATGCTTAATAGATAAGATAATATTAGATTGACAAAAGTGGCAAATCGGATTAGTTTGGTGTGTCCAATTCTTAGTCAATCACCATCACACAATCACCGTCATGATTGTGATGATGCTGATGCTGATCATTGATGCCTATCCAGTTTGAAACATGATTAGTGGGACTCCTGCAAAAAAAGGCTAACTTTTTTGGAAAAGTTTTATTGTTCTGGTTTATTTTTGAAAGTAATTGGTTTGCATTTTGCAACAAAAACTTTTCCACTAATTCTTCTTATCCCTTCTAGAATTCTATAAATATTTCAAAAAATTTATAGTGTATCACATAAATTCTACAAACTTTTCGAGATAGAATTATATACATTTTTAATTGGTGCATCTATTTTCTTATCAGCCGCATGCACTGCATATTACTAAATTTGTTTTATTTTCAGTTTTCTATACAAATAAATCGAAAACAATACATTGTTTGTTTTACTTAGCGGAGAATGTGTATTTTCTCAAAGCTGACTGATATAGGCCTAAAATAGATTTTGTCAATTAATTAGAATGGATAATTTGCTCCACACTGTTCAAATCACTTCACAGTTTATTTGCATTCTTGAATTTTTAAACTGTGCATATTGTTAACTAATAAATTAATTTTTTTTTAAATCGAAAAAAATGTCTGATATCTATTTAGAAACATGCCGGCTATGTAAAGAAGTTGTTCCTGTTGAAAATAATATATTTCAAATATACGATACCACTTGCGTAAGATTCTTGGAAGAAATCAAAGAAATCTCAGGTGTTGATGTAAGCTTAATGTATGGTGTAAAATGTAAAAATCTGTATTTTAATTAATGCAATTTAATTTTTAAGTTCAATGGAGTTTTCGAACAGCCATGGTATATTTGTATGAACTGCTACACAGCTCTTTTAACAGCTCAAGTATTTCGAAAAAGATGTATTGAATCTTATGAAATTTTTAAAAATAATGAGCGATTAGAAGAAACTCCAAATAATGAAGGTCTATTAGAAAAGGTAAGAGTTATTAGAATACTCAATTTAATAGATTTCATATATAGTAGAATTTGGAAACATTTTTTATTTCAGATATTGAACTACAACCCAAGCATATCGCAACAGGAAGGAAGCACTTCAAATGAAAATGAGGTTTTATAAAACAAATGTGCTTATTTACAATTAATGTACATATACGAGTACTTTCTTTTTCAGTCCACAATAACAATAAATAAACCAGACGTTGAAGAAAGAAGGCAACATTTTCAATCTGCTACAAAAGTTATGAAGATATCAAGAATTTGTGAAATTTGTGGTAACGTGTTCGAAAAGAAGCGAAACTTTAAATTACATATGCAACGACATACCAACAATAAGCGTTTTGAATGCGAGTACGGATTTATTTTCAGAATAAAAAAAAAAACAATTGCCTTGTTTCTACAGAAATCTTTTAATTTCACCTCCCTTTTATTAATAAAAGTTGTTTATTACTTACAGATTATGTTTCAGCAAATTTCATACGACTTCGGAACTTAAATGTCATATGAGAAAGCATACTGGAGAAAAACCCTACGAATGTCAACATTGTCGTCGCAAATTTTCTGACTATGGAACACATAAAAATCATGAAAGGTATGTTTTAAGTGTACCTACATAATTAGATAAAAATAATAAATTTATTTACGAGCATCCAATCAATTCAGCAGTCTTGTTTTTCATATTGTTAGACGACACGAACACGACATAACTACCCTTTACAACGATCATTGAAAATTTTAACTGTCAATTTTAAGATCTTTGCCAACCAAGATGTATTGAATATAAGTTGATCAGGACACAGATATACATATACATACACATGTTTTTTGATTGTTGCATCAAAATAATTATTGATATTCTTAATGTCTCAAAATCAATCCTCATTTTATTTTACACAATGGAGCAGCTAACTTTGTACCTGAAGTAGCAACTGTTAATCCAAGATTTGTCATCATGCCATTTTTTCTACCACACATAATTTTCAATCCCGACATTTAATTAAAAAAAGAATTTGTTTAATTTATTTTAAAAATTTTAATACATACTTTTTCTATTCTTTGTACCTATAGAACGCATACAAACGAACGTCCTTTTTGCTGTAATTTTTGCGAAAAGTCGTTTACAAATCAATTTATGTTGAAAAATCATATTTTGATTCACACTGGAAAAAGAAACCATAAGTATGTTTCTTCTAAGCATACAAACTGTTTTCATTTTTTTTTTTTAAGGTGATTTGTTTTTTTAATATAATTTTAATTTATAGATGCCTCGTTTGTAATAAGGCTTTCATCTATCCAGGACATCTTTCAACTCATTTGAAATCAATGTTCCATAAACGCAATTCTAAAATTGCCGAGTTAGAAGAAAAATAAGAGAAGTGATGAATATGTTTCGAGCCTAGATTAAGTCTTATTTTGAAATAAATTTGATCGGACAATCACAAACTACTGTTGAAGTCTATGGAGTTGGAATGGAACTGTTTTGAATTTAAAACTTTATCATTGGTGCGCACTCACATAAATCTCAAAAGGAAGTATTTCATTCATTTCACGTTAAATTTCCCCTTGGAAAAATAAATAAATCCTTTTTGCAAATAAATTTCACCATTTTGAAAACTAACGATTTAAATTTTAATTTGGCTTATAATGATAATTAATGATATCAGTTATAAAAAATCAACCGTTATTTTCTTACTTTTTCGACTTGAAATAGAATTTTTTTGAATTTTCACCCAAAAGTTATTTTATCGTGCCGGAAAAACTCTGTTGCATAAAACCAAAATTTTACCCACGGAATACAAAAAAAAACTGCACTCGAACTCGCTACTATAGTATAAGATTCTGTCTGGATCAAGCAACTGCATTAAACCGCAAACATTCATGTGCGTTGAAGACAAAATTTGTATATATATATAACTAACTTTTAAGTTTTGTTTAAAATTTATTTATTTATTTACTTTTTAAATTAAAAATTGACATGACTGTTTACTAATTACTATTACGAATCGACCTTATCGCAATTTTCTTTTTTGAGAAGATTATTTTGATGGTAAATAGATTTTTCATGTGTGGTGAGGTTATGTTGGCGGCCAAAAGATTTATTGCATACCATACATCTGAAAAGATTAATTACATTATTAATTATTATTAATAAAATCCAAAAAAAAAATAATGGCTTTCATTTTTATTAACTCACTTGTAATTACGTTCTCCTGTATGTGTCAACATATGATTTTTTAATACAAAACCACACGAAAAAGCCTTGCCGCAATGTTGACATGAAAACGGTCGATCATTTGTGTGGGTTCTGTAATATTTTAAATAATATTTAAATATTATATTTATTATTCAATTAAAATGTTTCATGTTGGATTACACGATTTTGCTCTTGTTTTTTAGAAATAAGTTAAGCTTTGAAAATTGAAGTTGAGAGGTATTTTAAAAATAAATTAAAGAAAATAAAAATTTCCTCTTCCAAATTTGAATTTTTGAAAAAAAAAGATTTTTTTTTTGTTGAATCGCGTCCTAATTTCAAAAAAATAACACCGGGTGTTCTGAAATGAAATAAGACCGTGTGGCCTAAATTCATTTTTTGATCGCGGTATAATTAATTTCTTTAATTGCGGCCTTAATTCCTTTTCTGATTTCCGACTTATTTCTTTTCCCCACAATTTGATACGAAGACTACAATGACGCTGGTTCATTATTGGAAGCTATCTGTAACAGCTTTCTAAAGCGAAACTGGAAATATGGATTTATTGATAATTTCGTTCTCATCTTTACGTTCTTTTATTACCCACATGTCTAGATTTATTTTAGCATGTAAAATAAAAACAAATTGTTGTTGTATATTGTACTTAATTTAAAAACTAATCTTGTTCAGATCTGACAATAACATACAAATAGTATGTACTTCAGAAGATTTTTTTCCTACAAAAAAGAGCTTTAAGGAATCTCTTTTTTTCTTAATTGTTTCCGAAAATATTAAAGTATATTAAATTTTTAAAAATATACCTTTCATGTTTGACATGAGTTCCATAATCAGAAAACTTTCTATGACAATATTGGCATTCGTATGGCTTTTCTCCAGTATGCCTCCTCATGTGACGTTTTAGCTCAGAATTTGTAAAGAATTTACTCGGACATAATCTTAAAAAAGTAACTTTTCTATTAGAAACTTCAAATACTTTTTTTGTGAAAATATACTCACTCGCAGACATAGGGTTTATCATTGCTATGCCTTCGCTTGTGCAAAGCAAAAATATGCCTAGCCTTAAATACATTTCCACAAATATCACAAACAAGTGCATGATGTTCTTTTTGTTTGCGATTCATTAGGTCTCGGGGTTTTGATGTTTTTTTCTTGACGCGCTTCACAGATTTGTTTTCGGCTTTAATGTGTTTGGCCTCACTTTTGTTTGGTATATCTTCATCTTCATCGCTTTTAATATTGTTATCTGCAGGTAATATAAAATCGGGGTCGTGATCATTTCCAGAGTCCTCGTGCTGTTGTAGGTGATCGTCGTCGTCTTTGTAAATTGAGCATTCTGATTCTGGTGCTGGTGAAAGAGGCTAGAGAATTTTTATAAGTATATTTCAATTTCGGTGCGTATTTGTTGTACTTACAATATCTTCTTCTTTGGGGACCAAAACAAATTTGAGAAGATTTTCGTCACATTTTGTTTCATAAAATTGATTTGATTCAATGCACTTTCGTCTGAAATCTCGGGCAGTTTCAAAGTCTGTATTACATTGATTACAAATAGACGTGGGTATATTATCACCTTTTATTAGCTTTTGAATTAAATAAAAAGAACAATAATTATCATAATTATGAAAGAAATTGCAATTGATTATAAAATGTTATAGTTCAAACAACATACTTCCACGCCAATTAGAAGCCTTATATGCAATTCAATTGCACTCAAATCTAATAATTTTGTAGGTGCTAAATGTTCGTTACAAATCCTACATGGTTGTAGTGTAGGGTCTACCATTTTAAATGGTTTTATTTTGTATATAAAGGTAAGATTTTTATTTATTAATAATTGTAAACAAAATCTTTCTCAGAATTTGGGAAGAAAAATGTCACATGACAGGGATGTTATAAATGAATTGAAGATATTTGCTTGATTCAATTTTTCGCTGTGACATTTGAAAAGATGTACTTCTTTTTAGCAGCACTAGGCACTAGGTGTGTTTCTTGTAAGTATATCAAGAAAACGACAGCAGAGCCAATAACAAATTGAAATAATAGGCCAAATCTAAAATGCGGTTTTGGGCAAAAAGTTTTTGAAAATTCGTAATATGTCCTTTTACTCTGCATATTTAAATATTTTGTTTTGTTTGGCAACCGGCTGTAAAACAAATCAAAATCAATTTCTTTTCGTTTTGAAGCTACTAATTTATTTTGGGGTGATAAGTTTGGTTGTCCCTCATGGATTTAGCCAGTCGGGGAATTTTGATTTTTTTGCACCAGTTTTACAAACATGGTTCAGCCTCGGTTTAACTTTATGATTTGTTACCACGGTCATTTCATATGAAATTTATAGTACTCTCATGAGCACGTTATACACAGCTGTGTTGTGAGGTAGTTTGAGGGCGCACTGGTATATTAGGGGTATTCATGCAACGGTGGAAAACTCGGATAAACCTCGGAAACCGGATAATTTTATCTCCGCAGAAACGAGCTGTCAAAATTTGTATGGGAAAAATATTCTGCAAACCAGATAAATTTATCTCACAAAATTGATGCAGAAAGCGAAGAAATAAACCTCATAAAGTTTCGAGAAGTAATTTGTGACGTTTAGTTGTGAGAGCTGATTATTTCTCACATTTATGCCAGAATTTTTATGGGGTGCTCATGCAAACGTAAAGCAGAAAATTATATCTTTCTGCAAAGCGGAAAATTATCTCGTTGCATGAATACCCTTATTAACAGGAACAGGAACCAGAAAATTAGTTAGGTATGTGATCGCTGGAGGGCCGACGTGTGGAACGTGTTCATGAGAGTACTATGCAAATTTATATACAATGACCACGGTTTAAATATTTGTGCAACTTAAATTATTTAATTTTCTCATCCCGATATTGTTTATCCATCAAACTCCACATGGACTTACAAAATGACACCTAGAGTCAGTTTGGTTCCGAGCAAGCCCAGGAATCGTTTTTTCATCAATTCCCCCGGTTCTTACAAAAAAAGACAACTCATCTCTTTTAAAAAATATGCCAAATCTAAACGTGTCCAACAGTTTTCTTCTTTTTGTTGATTGAAGAAAATCTCGAGCCTCGAAATAGTGAAAGACAGTTGTCAAAAAAATGTTTTCGACTAGAATATATTTATTTTTAAATTAAATATAAAAATATATTTTTAATCTCCGTTTTATATTGCAATATTACTATACATTTATGTTTGAAAATGGAAGTCGAGCTAAGCGAACAATGCAGAATATGCCTAGAATCTGCCGGCGCTATGATAGATTTATTTGAAGATTCAAAGACCCTTTATAAGCTGGAACTTTGCTGTGGCGTCGAGGTAGACACCACATCATAATTACATACAAATTTTCTACAATCATTACTACCAAAAATATTATTTTTGTTTACAGATCCCCAACATTGCCTCCCTGCCATCAAAGATCTGCAAAAAATGTTCAGATATACTTAATGTTGCTTACGGATTTCGAGTTCTGTGCCAACGATCGCAAGAGTATCTAAGTGACCCGCAAAACATAACAGAAATAGTTGAAAGTAAACCAAGTCTGCTTGAGGAAAAAGATAGATCAACTTTACCTAAGTTAGAACTTGAAATAGAATTTTCAAACAAAGAAGAAGAGAATTACAGTGACGCTGAAGAAAATCTACAAGAAGAACATCAAGACAATTATGAATCAATTGTTGAAGACCAAGACCAGTGCGAAGAGATCATAATCAAAGAAGTTGAAGAGGAAGAAGATGACGATAAACCACTTATAAAATTCTTCCCAACCAGAGCTGCCAGAAAGCCCAAGCCACCGGTAACTCTCATGTGTAATATATGTGGAAATTTGTTCAGGAACAAAGCAACATTTGGCTATCATATGAAATTACATAGGAACGATAAAAAATACGAGTGCGAGTAAGTAATCAATTTAATTGAGAATCAACTTATTCAAATCGATTCCTTTTCTAGAATATGTTCTAAACGATTCATGCAAACTTGTGAGCTGCGTGCGCACATTCGAGTGCATACAGGAGAAAAACCATATGCTTGTTCATACTGCGATCGCAAATTCCGCGATCGAAGTGGAGTTACACGCCACGAAAGGTTACTTAGTTTAATTCAGACATACCGTCAGATTGCACTTTCATTTTGATTTTGTTGATATTTTTAGAACTCATACAAACGAACGGCCCTACGGATGCACAATATGTGGAGCTCACTTTTCCTATTCGGCTACTTTGAAAAAACACGAGCGTGTGCACACGGGAGAGAAGCCATTTAGATGTTTGATTTGTGACAAGGGTTTTTCAGAGGCACATCAAATGAAGGCCCACTTTGGCACAATACGACATGCAGAAATGGCAAAAGAAAGAAGTAAAAGCGATATTCTGGAATAAAGAAAAGTTTTTTTTTTTAATTTTACCTTTAGATAATCAAATCGATTCCAAGAAAGAAATATGAAAAAGAGTATCTCAGAAGAAGAAATGCAACTGGTTTGGTATTCCCGTTTATATATCATGGATTTGCATTCGTGTTTATTTAGCATAGGATTGACTTTTAGAAAGGCATTTCGACTGTATATTTTTTTTTTTGATGTATAGAAGGCGACCGTTAATTTACTTATCTCATCGCAGCTTCAAAAACGGGAATCTAGTGATGATATAATTTTTTTTTATAGTTTGCCACCTGTGAAACGCAATATACCATTTTTTTTATTATAAAAGTGGTAGAAGCTCCTGGCTGTAAAACACGCGACAGCAATCTTTTATTTTTGACCTGCCTCAACATTTTTCTGCCATTTAAAAAAATACTAAACCTAAGTTTTTCGAAAAAAAAGTAGGTACAATCAACTCAATACTATTTCTTATTAGGTATTTCTCTATAAATAAAAAGTGTCTTCTCTTTTATCTGGAAGAACAATTTTCTAAAAAAAAAAAAATGAAAAATATTACTAAAAAAATTGTGCATCCTAATCGCCCTAGTCTTCTCTGTCACACCATATACAAATAATCCCGTATATGTAGTTTCAATATTCTCACAAAATATCTAACATCGTGTGTCTTAGACAAGGTCAGATAAACATATCTGAAGAAAAAATATTTTTGGATCTTAAATATACATATAATAGAAAAGTTTGTTCTTATTAACCTTAGTTATTAATAACGCTTTTGTTTGTGAAATATTCCCAACTATACAAGAAGTGTTGAATTCATGGCTATTCGGCAAAGCGGGTTACATTTATAATGATCTGGAATTTTTTTTTTCATTTTATCGTTCTTCAAAATCTTAAGTAAATATTCCTCTTCCATTCCGCCCATTTTCCTCGCTTTAATTTTTTTAAATTGATTTAGTTTTGCTGTAAGTCTATGAAAAAAAGTCTGCTGGCAAAAATATTGGACCTGAACTTTTTAATATTTAATGAAATGCCTTGACTCTGACATAAAACACAAATTCAAAGTATACAAAGATACAACAGTGTAGATCTTAAAAAAGTGTTTTTGTTAATAGCCCTTCATTTTCTATTGGTCTTGTGGAAAAGTTATATGCAATCAAAACATATTCAACTCAAAATTTTGAAAATTTCATGTCTGATGCCCAATTTGTTTAGTTTTTGCACAAAAGGATAGAGGTCATTAAATCTTCAAAAGACAGTTTTTTCATATTTGAAATATAAAGAAATGTGATCAGAGTGGTAAACTTTAAATGCCACATTCTTCATATAGAAAAATATTTATTTCTTTAGGAATAAAAATTTCTCTGTAGGGAACAAAATTCTCCTCGAGATTGTGGATAGGCCCCATTATTTTGTTCGAGGGATATTAGGAATATAAACTTCCGAACAAAATAGCCCTCGACATAGTCCTCCTTTTTTCTGCCTCCCCATTTTTGCCCATTTTAAAGATTTTTTTCTCCTTTTTTAATTTCTTGATTTTAGCTGTGCCAGAAAAGCAATAATATTATTATTTTCTTTTTGTCTATACTTTAGTTTTAGAAAACAGTTCCTTTTATTTTTGAGTTTCTTTATACCAGTGACTTCAAATATTGATTGATTTTTCATTAGGTAGTGGAAGTTGCTTTAAATAATCCTTCCAAAAGCGAAGCTTCCTAAAACTTTCGACCCAAGTCGAATGTTTGATTGGCTATTCATAATATGGATCAATAATCCGATTTCTGTGCACTGGAGGAGGGATTGGGCTAGTCAGAAAATTAGTTGCCAGATCATAAGTTCTTAAAACATCCATCACCGCCATCACAAAAATTCGATAAAATAATAATTGGCAAAACGTTTTTAGCGCCAATTGACAAATGATGACGCCAAAAGCAAAATATTTGGAAAGGATATCAATTATATAAGATTGCAAAAAGAAAACCATCAACAAAATATTTTAAAATCAATTTTCTCACACACATGTAACTGTGTGTTTAGTATTCTTAAAATTACACATTTTATTTTCTAGCATTACATTTAATCATACACAATTATAACTAAATTTCAGTTATAATACGATGCATATTCGTCTGCAGATGAGCCTTCAATTGGTGTGGTAGAGTAAAGGCTTTCGAACATGGTTGACATCTAGGAAATTAGTAAAAGTTCATATTTGTTAAATTTTATTTTTGATTAAAATTATGTATTTTCATACTTGTAAGGTCTTTCTCCAGTGTGCATTTTTTCATGCGCTTTAAGTGATGTTGTAAGGGAAAATGCTTTTCCACATGTTGTGCAGTTGTACGGTTTCTCATTGGTGTGTATTCTAATATAAACGGTTGTTTTTATTGTTGGTGAGTTATTTTATTAAGAAGAAACAAAAAAAAAATACCTTTCATGCTTTATTTGCGTACTGCGGTCGGCAAATCTTCTGTCGCAGTAATTGCAATGAAATGGTTTCTCACCAGTATGAACTCTCATGTGTGCTCTTAGATTGCAAGGAGAATTGAAGCGCTTACTGCATATTCTGAAATAAAATAGAAGAATTATTAGATTTTGTTGCACCATTCATTTGCTGCTTCCGTAGTGAAATCTATCCAAACTTACTCGCAAGCATAGTTTTTTTCGTTTCTATGGATTTTCATATGAAAACTGAGGAGACATTTTTTGTTGAAATGATTCCCGCATATATCACATATGAATTCATACTCGGTTTTGGGTTTTATTCTTCGAATGTATTTCCGTATAGGTGTTGGTTTCATTTCCTGTTTAATGTGTGTCTCGGGTTTTGTGTCCTCGGCTTCAATTAATTCGTTAATCTGGTTCATTGTTTCAGCGAAACTTTGTGATACTTCACCTCCCTCTACTTCATCTAATTCTTCGGGTACTTCAACAATTTCTTGTTTTATTTCTTCATCAGACATATAAGCCGTTTCATATTCTTGCTCATATTGATCAAATTCAATGCCCTTTATAGATTGATCAAATTCGCTACCCTTTATAGAAACATCATCAGGCTGGAATTCGTGTGTTTGACTGTTTTCATCAAACACTGTATCTTCTACCGGAATTTCTTCTGTTTCGCTAACTCTTAAAGAAAAATCATCGTCCGCTGTTGGCGAGGGATCAACTTCAACGTCCTGGAAAACGTATTGAATGTCATTGGTTTCAATATATTGGCTATCATTTCCATCGATTATCAATCCATCGACTTCAATGGTTTGTTCTTCTTCAAGGAAGTCGATATTTTCAAATGCCACTTCTGCTTCTGTAGAGGTCTTATTTGATTTAAAAAATTTTGATGCTGTTTGAGTTTTCATGATAATACGATTTAAGTATTCCGTGGTCTTTTGACAAGTTTCCCGGAACCTGGTAGCGTATCTTAATATAGAAAGGCATCTTTGGCATATTTTGTCTGGTAAATTATCTGTTCTTTTAAGCTGCAGAAAGGATTTTTGTTAGCTATTTAGTCAAAAAAAATTAATTCAATAATTTGTTTACCTCAATTCCCGAGCACAAAAAGATTTCGTTTGGTAGCGTAGCTTCTTCAAAGATAGGACGCAGCATAATGTGCCTACTTTCTTCCTCCATACAAATGCGGCACACATTCCATTTGATACTTATTTCCATTTTAAAATAATTCTCAATTGCTATACTTTTGATATTAATTTTTATTAATGCTATTCTACTTTAATTGTTTAATTAAAAGATAGTTTTAAAATAAAATTATTTGTATGTTTACCAAAATTGAGAGCTAGGCATTTGACTTTTGAATGTGACATTTTCGAGTATCGAAATAATAGCATTTTGAATAGGTCGGTTTAGAAATATGAAACCGCAGAGATTATTCTAGTTGTGTTCTTTTTTAAATCTTTCGTGGGGATGACGAAAACAATGACAACGTGTTGTTTTTATTGACAACCATGTGGTGTTATTATTTTATTCCCAGTCACCGGGACAGAATCGTAAGGCCCTAAGACTTTACTATATTCAAATATTATTCGTCATATGAAGTCAGAGTATAGTGGTAAAACTTTAACTACATTTGCTTGCTTTTTTTCCAAAAGTGTCAAAAAAATTCACTAGAACTCTTTGGGTGCAACAGAACAGCTCTTAAATTAATTTGAAATATTCAATGAAACACAATTTACTAAATATTTTTTCAAACACAGACAACTCTATTGAATATTGAATTTTTTACTTTTAGCACTTTTTTCGAAAAGTAGTTAATTGTAGTGAAGCATGGTTCTATTACGAACGTGCAAAAATTATCCAACTGTAAATTGCATCCTTTAACAACAAACAAGGACACGAGCTGCAATACCGACACTTCCAAATTTGAATCAAACAGTTCAAATTATGAATGTATCAATACCTCCATGTCAGCCCTGCTCTACTCGTTATTCTTTTTTTGTGAACCCGATACTCGATTTTCGTTTAGTCTTTAGTGACAGCTTTTTATTTGTTGCATTGTATATGGAATGGAATAGTACTACTATGAAGAGGAACGAACGACGCGACCTCTGATGAGACGGACGGAAGCTTTTTCCAACCTGAAGTGGAGACGAGTGTAGACTTGAGAGTGGGGTAATCACAAAGAGAAAGAATAATAAATATGAATGTTTAGGAAATAACAGAAGATAGAGAACGATGTATAAAATTAGAAAAAAATTTGATGGGAGTTGGAGGGAGTTAGGAATCTTGCTGATTTTTTATTCTTTGTCTGTTTTACAAAGGGGAAATACATGCATTTTTTTCTAGAGAAGAGGAAAGATGAAGGCAATTCATGAACAAAAAACGGTTTGTTTTGAAAATTGTCAAGCCAAAGGCCGGTATGAACAAATGTAAAGGGTTGCCACTTGGCACATACAAAAATATTGTAAAGAGGATTTATTTAATTTTTCTTTTGCAATTGAAGTAAGTATGAAAGGAATATGTAAATATTTTATTAAATTTTTTCAAATTTCACGTAGATTTTCAATTACGTGATATTTTCAAATTTACTTTTAACTTTTCAAAATTCTTAAGAAATTCCAAGTTTACTTTAGACTTTTTGAAAATACACGACAACTTTCATGTATTTTTAAGGAAAATTGAAGTGAAATTTTAAATTTACTTCGGATATTTGAAAATTCAAGTAACATTTTCAAATTACGTAACGTTTCTAAAATCTTGAAACTTATTGAAATCTTGAGTTATTGAAGATGTTTAAAATTCACGTTAATTTTTAAAATTATTAAATTCTGTTGAAAATTAACGTGAAATTTTGAATTTACTTAAGAACTTTAAAAATTCACGTCAAAGTCTTAATTTACTTAAGAAACATGAAAATCACCGTGAAAATTTAACGTGAAAATTCACGTGGTATTTAAAATTTGTTTAGGACTTGAAAATGCAAGAATTTTTCCCGTTAAATATAAAAACAGTGAGAAATTAAATGACGTGTTTTTGGAAAATTGACGTGAAATTTATAAAATGTTCTAATTCTTTGGAAACACACCTAGAATAGTTAAATTAAGTAAGTTTTTTTGAAATTTACGTGTTTTTTAAAGTTCCGTGTTTTTTTTTTGAAAATTCACTTGAAGTTTATAATATTATGTAATTTCTTGAGAATTAACCTGGAATATTAAAACTACGTGTTTTTTAAAGTTCGGTGTTTTTTTGAAAATTCACGTGAAATTTCATGAAAATTCAGAAGAAATTTTAAATTTCTTTGAGAACTACTAAAAATCCAAAGGAAAATTTAAAAAATAGGTTAAAACTATGAACTATAAAATTTTTTTTTAAATAGTTAAAACTTTTGAAATTTCACGTGAATTTTTTTGAATTATTTAATTTCATAACAAAAACTTCTTAAAATTTTAAATTTTATTGAGAACAATGAAAAACGACGTGAAATTTTTAACTTCATTTAAGATACAAAAATTCACGTGAAAATTATTTATAACTTGAAAATTCAAGTGAAATTTCAAATTTACTTAAGAATTAGCAATAAAGCAATAAAATTAAGTGTTTTTTTTTAATTCACGTTAAATTTTTTAAAATTATATAATTCTTTGCAGATACGCCTAGAATAGTAAAATTAATTAAATTTTTCTTGAAAACTACGTGTTTTTTAATGTTCTGTGTTGTTTTCGAAAATTCACGTGAAAATTATCAAAATGATGTAATTTCTTAAGAATTAACATGGAATATTATAACTACGTGTTTTTAGAAATTTAAATGTTTTTTTAAAGTTCCGTGTTGTTTTTGAAAATTCACGTGAAAATTATAAATTGTGATGTTATTAAATTAAAAAAAAAGTATGTAAGTTTTTAGAACTATGTACTCAAAAATATTCAGAAAAGTGGCAACAATGCCTTTTTTCAATTCTCGATAATATTGCTTTAGACGCTTGTGTTTTCTATTCAGTAGTTACAGTGAAAGCTTTTCAAAGTGCGGATTAAATTTGTATTTTGTGAATTTTTGTTAAAATAGTTTTTTTAAAAACTATAAAATACTTTGCCTTCATTGAACCTGCTAAACCGATTTGCTGAAGGAGTACCAACACATACAAGTTTTCTTTAAAACTTTAATTTTTTGAAGACAATTTCTACCTACATACTCGTATATTACTCAAGTATATATAGTGAGTTTTAAATAATATTAATTTGTTTATATTAATTATATTATATAATATTAATTAGATTATAATAAAGTAGATATTTAGTTGTTATTTTAGTGCATTAGTTACTTTTTTTGTTGCCAAAGATTTTTTTGTTCTAGTCTTAAACTTTTTTCAGATTTTAAATCATAGGGTACTTGCGTATATGTTAGGAATTTTGTTTAATTAAAATTTTGGTAACATATCATAAATATTTTTTAATTTTAATTTAAATTGCAATTTTTGTTTTGATTAATTTGCTTAGCAGATTAGTCAAATATTAAAATAATAACTGAAATATTTTGAATTAAAAAAAATTAACTTTTTTGATTTTATTTTTTTTTCCTATTAGGTTGTATTTTTTTTTCTTTTTTTCGCGTAATCTTTTCATTACTTTTTATTTTTTTTTTCTTACTTTTTATTACTTTTTATTTTTTTCTCTTACTTTTTATTACTTTTTCTTACTTTTTATTATTTTTCATTTTATTAAATAAATTATAATAAAAAATGACTTATACTTGGTGTTGCTATGATAACTGCGAGATGCAGCAATTGCCACTCAGCAGTATTTCCTTTTTTAAAATACCTTCTGATCACAGAAGACCCGTTTGGCTTAAACATGGAAATGTTTCTGATACCTCTTTGTCTAAATACGCAAAAATGTGTGAAAATCATTTTTTCACAAAAGATATCAATGCAAAGTCAAGTTTCAAACTTCTGTGCAAATACGCGCTCCCTATTTCTTCTGCGGAAATTTGTACTTGTTCTGAAACTGAAAATGACAGAGCATGTATTCGTTTAATGGATGCATGGAGGACCCGGAAGCAGCCATCTTCCACGGTTACTTCTGCGTCCCAGCTTTCTCAGGTTTCTCAGTCTTCACCTCCTCCTCCATCCCAACCTCTACCAGTGCCTTCACAGGCAACTTGCAGCCCAGCCTTATCTCTTAAGAATTTGGCTGCAAGTTGCTCAACAACCTACATTAGGGATTATTCCATCCCAGAAGTAGCCCCTTCGTCCCAAATTTCGCCTTCACAATTCCCTTCGCCTGGTTTGTATACGTACAAAAAGGCACCGGTTCCAAAAGTAGATCGTGTGACATACATTCCACGGTCTATTTTTGAAACGCCTATTAAAAAAGCCTTAGACCGGGAATATATATTAAGAAACGGTCTTGATAAACAAATGGAAGGCTTTTCGGAGGAATTGAAAACATTCATTTTTGCCCAATTGTTCCACAAGTCGAACACACCTTGGGGCCCAAAAGAAAGGGACCTCTTTCTTAAATTTTTTTTTAAGTCTCCTTCATGCTACTCATTCATGATTAGCTCAGGATTCAAGTTGCCATCGGTAAGCACAATCTACCGATGGCATTCCGAAATTCGCTTACCGACAGGGTTTAGTGAAAATATAAAGGATTTGCTGAAAAATAAAGCAAAAGAGATGACGGCAATGGACAAGAAATGTATTCTCCTTTTTGACGAAATGATGGTCAAAAAGGAATTGGAATACAATATCAAAGACGATATAATTTATGGTTATATAGATTTTGGTAATTATGGACGACAGGCAACTATAGCCAATAAGGTAATGGTCTTCACGCTCCGGGGCTTGAATAAAAACTGGAAGCAGACCATCCTCTATTATGTCGGATCACCAAAGGGAGAACTATTGTCAATTATGATAATTGACATCATTAAAGAAATTTTTAAATGTGGACTAAATGTTGTCGCAACAAGCTGTGACCAAGGTTCTTCCAACTTATCAGCTTATAGAAAACTAGTACCCCCTCTATTCTTATGTATAAAACCTTATGTCGATGTAGATAGCCATAGAGTTTTTTTGCTTTTTGACTATCCACATTTGTTCAAGAGCGTGCGGAACATATTGTTGAAACATACAATTACTATTGGTGAGGATATTGTTGATTGGCGTATCCTCAAGAAGCTTTTTCAAGCAGATGTAGACAAATTTCAAGTTTTCTACAAACTAACTAGGGCCCATATAGAACCTAGCTGGCAAGAGAAATTGTCAGTTAAGTTAGCGACACAAGTGTTTAGCTCCAAGGTGGCTGCAGGCATTTTATTTGCATTGAATGCAAATTGCTTTGAAACACCTCAGGAAAGAAAATTGGCTGAGTCAACAGCTAGGTTTTTCAGCAAAATGAACGACCTATTTGACAACCTCAATACGGGACAGCTATTTTCAAGAAATCCCAATAGTCAGGTCCTGTCGGAGGATACTGATACTTTGGAAAGTATTATTTCAGCAAGGCAATGGATATCGACGTGGAGATCCAGCAGCTCTATGAAAATCCCACCATGTTTCAGTGGCCTACAACAAACCCTTTTGGGAATTGAGTTGATGTGGGCACATCACAAGAGTGACAACCAAACATATTTTCTGCTTTCACATCTAAATACAGATGTGGCAGAAAATTTGTTTTCTATGGTTCGTTGCAATAGAGGATCATATGAGAGGGAACCTTCCACCTGGAGATTCATTAGGAATCTCAAACAAATTATTTTTCAGCACTTGACTTCAGCAGAACATTCTGGATACCAAGATGCTGCAGCAACACCACTTCTGGAGGGTGCTACCTGTAGGGAAGAACCAGTTGACATTGAATCAACACAGGAGCACTTCGTGTTTGAGGACATACCAGAAGACGAAGCTGAAAAATTAGCGGGCGATGAAGCTATCGTTGAAAAAGACGATAAAAATGCTTCTTCAAAGAAACTGCAGAAAGCAGGCATAGCATATTACGCCGGCTTTGCTGCAGCTAAATTAAAAAAGAAGCTCAATTGCGGGGTTTGCTCTAAATTTTTAACTGACGAAGACGAAAAGGACAAAGAAAGGGAAGAAACAATGCTCATTAAACTTAGAGCTTATCAAACGAAAACCACACCTTCGGACTATGGAAAGCTGACAGTTCCTTCAGTTCGTTTCGAAGAAACTGTCAATATCCTCAACGGAATTTGTTTGACAGATTTTACAAAGAATAGTTTTTCCGAAAAGATTGTCGAAACATGGTTGCGTAAAATCATAAACGACAAGATTAGAATCCCAACAGCAAACTGTTCAACTGAACACAAAGAATCAATGATAAAGTTTGTGCTGATCGGACTTATCATCCTGGAGATTCGTAAAATAAACAAAGGCCTTAAAAATTAAAATTCAATTTCAAATTAAATATGTTTTTCAGTTCAAGTTGTTCAGTTCCTCTACTTTCCTGATCAGCGTCGTTCCTGATCAGACTCATTCTCCAAATCCATCACTTCCTGATCAGCGTCGTTCCTGATCAGACTTATTCTCATTCTCCATCGTCATCCAGTCCAGCCCACCACTTTTCCTGATCAGCGTCGTTCCTGATCAGACTCATTCTCATTCTCCATCGTCATCCAGTCCAGCCCACCACTTTTCCTGATCAGCGTCGTTCCTGATCAGACTCATTCTCATTCTCCATCGTCATCCAGTCCATCACTTCCTGATCAGCGTCGTTCCTGATCAGACTCATTCTCATTCTCCATCGTCATCCAGTCCAGCCCACCACTTTTCCTGATCAGCGTCGTTCCTGATCAGACTCATTCTCATTCTCCATCGTCATCCAGTCCAGCCCACCACTTTTCCTGATCAGCGTCGTTCCTGATCAGACTCATTCTCATTCTCCATCGTCATCCAGTCCATCACTTCCTGATCAGCGTCGTTCCTGATCAGACTCATTCTCATTCTCCATCGTCATCCAGTCCATCACTTCCTGATCAGCGTCGTTCCTGATCAGACTCATTCTCCAAATCCATCACTTCCTGATCAGCGTCGTTCCTGATCAGACTTATTCTTCATCGTCATCCAGTCCATCACTTCCTGATCAGCGTCGTTCCTGATCAGACTCATTCTCATTCTCCATCGTCATCCAGTCCAGCCCACCACTTTTCCTGATCAGCGTCGTTCCTGATCAGACTCATTCTCATTCTCCATCGTCATCCAGTCCAGCCCACCACTTTTCCTGATCAGCGTCGTTCCTGATCAGACTCATTCTCATTCTCCATCGTCATCCAGTCCAGCCCACCATTTTTCCTGATCAGTGTCGTTCCTGATCAGACTCATTCTCCAAGTCCATCACTTCCTGATCAGTGTCGTTCCTGTTCAGACTTATTCTTGCAATCCAATCATTCCGTCTAATCTATCACTTTTCCTGATCAGTGTCGTTCCTGGTCAGACTTCATTTTATCCATCTCTTTCAGGTCATTTTTTATTATTTAAAAATTATTATTATTTTGCTTTTATTTATATATTTGTTTGTATAAAATTTATATTATTATTTTCTTTGGTATTTATTTTTAGGGTTTTAGTATATAGTAGTTCAATTTTTAAGTCGTGCAATATTTTTGTTCAATTTTTAAGTAGTTGATAGTGCAATATTTTTGTAGTTTAGTAATTGAAGTTTTTAAAATAACTAAGCATGTTGCATGTAGTAGTTAGGAGGCAGGCCTACTGGGGAACCTCGTTAAAAAAAACGCGTCTAGTATTCTACCCCATTGGGTGATGTGGAAAAGAATACAAAATGCTTCTCTTATTTTTTTTCAGATTCAAAGTTATTAAAAACGGCGGACTTAAGATTAGAAGCCAGGAACTTCTAATTCTTACTGTCGGATTTTTAATATTACCGTAAGTATAATGCCAAAAACTAATTTTTTGATTTTTGAGAACGTGTTTTTCATAACATTTGTATGGTAGATACATGTTATGATATGCTGCATATGATATGCTTGCATTTGAAGATTTTTTGTTTGATTTTAATAATTTAAGTGTACAGCACTTATAAATTATGGCTTTTATGTGCTCATCAAACCTGTTTTGAAAACTGGCACAAATATAAAAAAACGACAATTTTAAATAATTTTGTCCATTCTTGGGTACTTCACTCAGCTGACTAAATGAGTCATGTATTAAATTTTTTGTCATTTTTTGTTTCTGTTAAAATTTCTTTAAACAAACGCATAGAGGATATTATTTGTGACTTAGGGACGTTTCAATCATTAAAATCGGGCAAGTATTATTGAAATAATAACGTTTCTTAAGTAACACTTATAAGGATTTCAAGTAAAATGGTATGAAATTTTTGAAAGTGTTGCTTATGATAAGCTTTGATTTCAAAAATTCTTGCTCGATTTTGATAATTGAAATGGTTCTGAGTTACAATTTAAGTATTGTTACCGTTATTAAGACCCATTTTGGATTTTAAGAAAAAATAAAAAAAATAGCCATACAGAAATATTTTTTTTCCCATTATCAGGTACTATTACATACGATTGACATGACGAAATGAGTCAAATACTGGATTTTTTTGCATTTTTTATTTAAATTGTTTTTTTTTTATGGAATCAAGAAGAATGCATTATTTATGACTAGGAAACGTTTGAATCATCCAAATCGCACAAGTAGATTTTGATGATGACATTTTTTATCTTACACTTATAGGAATTTCAATGAAAATCGTATAAAATTTTTGAAATTGGTGATTATGATAAGCTTTCATTTCAAAAGTTCTTGTACGATTTTATTAATTTAAACGTATTCCAGTCATAAATGATGTCTACTATGTAATCCTGAAAAGAATTTTAAGTTTTAGCAAAAATTGAAAAAAATAGCCTTTTAGATGTATTTTTTGTTTTTCATTTATACGTACAAAATTAATCAAATATGAAATTTTTGAATTTTTTTACTTTTTTTATTGAATGGCATAGAGGGTATTATATATGGCTAGGGAACATTTTAATAATTCAAATCAAGCTTCTATCTATTTCGAATTTGACTAAAAATTAAAAAAAAAAATAAAAATTTTCAATTTTACAATTTTATTTTATTTTCGAAAACTAAGTGACCTGACAACCATACATTTTTAGAATTCGATTAAGAACTTATTGAAAAAAAATCATCTTTAAAAAAAAGTGAAGAAATTTTTTTCTAATTTTTAAAACTTTTTTAAATTTCTCAATTTTTTCTACATTTTTTTCTATTTCTCAGTTTTTTTTTCAAAACTTTTCAAATTTCTATTTTTTATATTAATTTTTCAATTTTATTGACAAATTAAATTTTTCAAATTTTTATTCTAAATATCTCATTTTTTTCAAATTTTTATACTCATTTTTCATTTTTTTACACAAATTATCTCTAAAATTCTTAGATTCATTTTTAACATTTTTCAATTTTTTTTTCTAAATTTCTCATTTTTTTTCTCCTATATTTCTGTTTTTTTTTTTCTCAAATTTTTCAATTTTTTTCACAAATTATTTCAAAATTTATCAAATTTATTTTTTACATTTTTCAATTTTTTTCTAAATTTTTCAATTTTTTTAAAAAATTTTTCCTAAACTTTTCAAAATTTCGGTGCAAATATCTATGTATATTTTTAAGCATTTTTTGATTTTTCTGATGGAGTGAGTAAAAATTATTTTCATCAGTATAAAATAAATTAACAAAAACAAAAAACTATGATTTCCTATTGTTTTATCAAAAACAAACAAATACTTACAGTATGCTTTTTCAAATTGCATAGGAAAAAGAGTATATCTACATATATGTACATACACTAAATTTGTGAAAATGTGCATTGTTGCTCTCAGAACAATCGTATTCGCACAAATTCAAAGCTGTTATCAATTCTGTTATCCTTTTAATTTTTCAAATGGTCATTTCTTCAGATTTGAGAAATTAAAAGGATATCATGTATGTAGGTACCTATAAAAAAAGAAATAAAAAAAGATATAAAAATATGCATTATATTCCTAAAAAACAAACATGTAAAGTTAAACTCTATTGCTTGCAAGAAAAAGAATATAGGTAAATGTTTCTGTAAACATGAAATTTGGCAAGGTACATAGTTCACAAAAACCAAATACGTATAGTAAATTCTATCACAAGCAAGAAAAAAAAAGTTTGAATGTATCTGTAAGACATGAAAATTTGCAACATAGCTCTCATAATATCTCAAATCTCACAAAATCAAATAAAATAGCTATACGAAATTATTTGAAAATTGAAAATAATGTAGCTATATCTATACTTCTACATATAGCAAAAATCGTCCTATGCAAAAAAAACCGTTGAATAAATCCACGCCAATAGAATTCTTTTCATTTTCTCATTTTCCCCTTGTTGCCATGACACCCATCAGCTGACTCACCTATCTCCCTTACCCTGCCTAATTGTTGTCAGCAATTGTCAGAATGAACATAATTAATTCTCTCACTCTATTACTTATTTTATATTCTTTCTGCCTACCTTCATTCCGAACTCTCCAATCTGCTTTTTAGGCAACACCAGCGCCACCAAAAGAGAGAGATAGGTAACTTAAAATCGTGTTCCATAGTAGTACTATTAGGTTATATATACAAAGTTTGTTGTTAACAAGAAGAAAGAAAAATTATTTCTATATTAAAGAAGTTTTGCAATTTTCTATTTCTACGCCCTAACCCCAGCTCAATCACTGATTGAAAAGATAAAATACAATGTACACCTAAACATTCACATATTTTTAAGAATATTTAACTTAGTATAGACTTAACACAGCGAATTTAAGTCTTTCTATAACGCGGAAACAAAAAAGACAAAAAAGCACTCATCGAACACAAGTTAAGTGAGCACCACAAACCAGCCCACCAAAAAAGTAATGAGTAATTATCGTCACGGCTACTGTGGAATTGAAGTACGCGATATGCATCCGAGAATCTCCCACAACTTCACCTACGTTAGTTCATGTGTCAAATATATGATATTCATGTTGAATTTTATATTTTGGCTATTCGGGGGATTGCTTATGGGCATTGGCCTGTATGCCTTCAAAGAGAAATGGGAATCCACTGGATGGGTGCGTTTGGAGAGTTTCTACGATGTTGTGCTTAATATTTCTCTTGTGATGATGATTGCTGGCATAGTGATCTTTGTTGTAAGCTTTGCTGGATGTCTCGGTGCTCTGCGGGAGAACACTTGTTTATTAAAATTCTATTCCATGTGTTTGCTTTTGTTTTTCCTCTTTGAGATGGCAATCGCCATCATGGGCTTTGTCTTTCCGCACAATATGAATTCTTTTCTTGAGGATTCATTCACCGATAAGATAATACACACCTATCGTGACGATCCAGACCTGCAGAATCTCATTGACTTTGCTCAGCAAGAGTTCAAATGCTGTGGCTTAAGCAATGCAGGCTACCAGGATTGGAGCAAGAACGAATACTTCAATTGTTCATCTCCCAGTGTTGAAAAGTGCGGCGTACCGTATAGTTGCTGTATCAATGCTACAGATATTAGCTCCGGCCTGGTCAACATTATGTGTGGCTATGACGTTCAGGGTCAATCGGTAGCTGCAGCTAGCAAACGCATCTGGACCAGCGGATGCATTGAAATTGTCCGCGTCTGGGCTGAAAGGAATCTCTATACAATTGCTGGAGTCGCTCTCGGCATCGCCCTCATTCAGCTGTTCGTCATCTATCTGGCCAAGACTCTTGAGGGACAAATTGACCTGCAAAAGTCCCGCTGGGCGGCGTGAGTAAAAACCTAGCAATACATCGCACATACTGATGACAAATAATTAACGAACTCGGCAAATCCAAATAAAAATTCCCATACACGACTTGACTGGCTTCAACTCTAACTCTAACGTGCTGATAATATTATAGACTTGGAGGGATGTTCTGTTTTTTTTTTCCAATTTACGTTTTGTTACCTCGAATTTTTATTCTTTTTCAATTGAAATTTTTCTTAGGTACATTGTACAATTCAAATTAAGACTAGAAAATATATAATATTAAAACAACAAAACGAACATTGCCATTTACAATGAGATAAACAACAACTACAACAACATTGTGTATTGTTTGTAATTTTTATTTTCTTCGAATTTATGGTGTGAGCGAATTAATTTGAAATTTTAGTTTTTGAGTGCTATCGACAGAAAAAAGTTCTCTTCTTTATTATTATTTACTTCTTTATATTTTATTATGTATTTACTCAATGCCACTATTTATATCTATAATCAAAATATTACGACAAAACACAAAATGCTACAAAAACATTACTCAAAAATCATACATACATCCATAGATATTTTTTTGTGATTTTATACACAATTTATTATTGTACTCATGTATATGTATATATATGAAAAAAATATTAATCAAATAGCATAAAGCATTACATAGAATAATAAAAAATACATACATATAACCATTTATAAAAAATAAGAACATTATATACATACATACATACATAGTTGACCGAAATAAAACCTAAAAAAATCTCCACAACTTTATATATGAAAATTAGAATTGTATCATCCTATTATAAACAAAAAAAAAAAAAACAATAATAAAGTATAAAATATTTAGGTCCCAAATTTGAAAAGAGTTTTTTCTTATTCATATTTTCAATTTTGGCAGGCAAGTTTGTCAACAAGATTACGTTCAAATCGTATTGGGTTACCTTATTTTATATCACTTGGCTTGACGCTGAACTTTTATTGTTAAATTCTCTTAAAATCGTCACAATAATTATATAATTTTTCAAAAATATACTGCAAGATCTTTATATTCGAAAATAAAATGGCACGACTGGATTGCTTGGAAATACAAAAAATATAAGAACAAATAATTGATAAAACAATACGAAAGAGAAATTTAAACTTACGCAAATGCCATCTCGTGTTTTGAGAAAATATGAATTTAAAAAAAAAACTAGAACTAGAACCCGGTGGACCAGGTAATTTTTACATAAATGGTATTTTTTCAATATAATATAATTTTTTTCCCAAAATATTTAAGACAGTATTTAAATTAGAAAATTCGTTAAGTGCCAAATATAAAAAAAATAGAATCGAATCGTTTAAAAATACATTTGAGGAATGCCTATTTAACGATGAAGAACAACCTTAAAGAAATTCCATCCATTCAATTGAGCTGTAAGCGATCGAACAGCCAGACACACAAAAATTATAAGAATCGAAGCCGTTTTCCCGGGTTCTTAACTCCATTTTTAAATATTTAAAATATTTTTTTTTTTTCAGAAGATGACCCGTCCCTGTTACGCGAAGATATGTGTCAAATGGACAAGGCCTTATCTTTAAATAACATTTAGTGTTTTTTTTTTTATATAGAAAAACGGGGAGAAACAGACCACCCCTCCTATACGATTTTTTTAAATCTTGGTCCAACGTGTACGCACTAACCCTTGGTCATAAATTACCCAAATCACCTTATTTCTATATCAGTACTTGTGTACAAAATGTACCCATTTTTCACCGTTTCTCGAACATTTTTATCGATGTGAGAACTTAGAAAACGTAAACTTAGAAAAAAGAACACGGTATCATTTGAGTACACAAAGTACAAATACTCTTAATTTGTTTATTGCTTTGTTTTCGATTGCTTTAATATTTTTCTTCGTTTTCTAGTATCTATCGATTTCATGAATGAGCAACACTCTTGGTGACAATATAAAGCGTTGAAAAAATTCAAAATATCGTATTTCGAAAACGTGTCCGTCCCTCCAATGTGATTTTCCATTTTCGACCATGGTGAGGAAAATATTGTTGCATTGAGTGCCCTTTTTGGTTGTAAACTATTGGGATATACGAGTTATAATAATCATTGATTAAATTAAACTCACTCTGGAAAGCCCAAACTCTTACAATTTGAGCTTCAAACTATTACCTACTATAAAAAAATTCAAAATATCGTATTTCGAAAACGTGTCCCTCCAATGTGATATTGTTACATTGAGTGTCCTTTTTGGTTGTAAACTATTGGGATATACGACATAAAATAATCATTGATTAAATTAAACTCACTCTGGAAAGCCCAAACTCTTACAATTTGAGCTTCAAACTATTACCTACTATAATAACGGACATCTTTAAAAAACATTACAAGAACAAATTATTTTTATTATTATAAAACTGATAAACAAAAGAACATATAAATTGTGTAACTTAATACAAAGTAATCTGGTTGCTTTAATGTCAGCAATTTAGTATCATACGACTGTTGCCCATAAAATTGTCGTAACCAATTTTCTTTATAATTCTTCGTGATGCGAAGGAAACTTCTTTAAAATCGCATTATATAAATTGTAGAATGCATAAACGGATACTGTTACAATTACTAGCAGAGCACCTCCAAACGCTACACTGAGAAAATTACCATCAATTATTCCAGTTGAAGTTCGACGAGTTCTGGACCATATTTCTTCGGTACTCGCTGGCGAGGATTGTTGACTATTTCGTTCTGCCATTAATCGTTTCATAGAACTAAGGCGTTCACGAAGGACTTCTACTGATTCTGAATTGATATCCTCTGCAATAAAAAAAAAAATATTTATATTTATTGTTATTTTGGAAAATAAAGTTTACTCCTTCGATGCCAGACCTGCAGATTCAGACATTATTTTATTTATAGGTTAATTTTTCCTTTAGGATGCAAAAATGCCAATACCACAACTTTACTTTCTTTGATATGATAAATAAAATTCTTTCTTAGAAGTTGGGAGTATTTGCAACATCAACATCCATTGCGCAGGAATCGAATCGATAGTTTTTGGAGCTGCTCACAATGATTTCATTAAGGGTTTTCAGTATTCCAGTTCACAATGGTTGGCAAAGAGATTCATAATTTTTGTTTATAGGTATAATTACATACATCTATTATTTCATTAATCATATTAGTCTGTATCGTATAGGAATTGTCAAAAAATTTCTAAAATTAAATTTCTTTGATTTTTTAATATGATTTTTGAAATTAATATGTATGTATAGGTATATGATTCATGAATAATAGTCGTATTCAGAAAATTCTTAAAGCATTTTAAGACTTAAAATGTCTACTTTTAAAATATGAAAAATTCACATATTTTACAAACACCACATTTGGCTTAATGAAACAATGTAACAGAATTAAAAAAAAAAACAATATTTTAATTTTTCCAAATGGTTAAAAAAATCTTCTAGTGCAATGAAAATAGGAAAACCAATTATTTTAAAGAGCACCTTTTGATGATTCTAAAAGCTATAAAAAGCGTTTATCCGATTTTCTCAGTTTGTTTTCATGTGTAGAAAAACAAATAAAAATTCACTATCGAAAGTTATCAACACTCTGATTTTCAAACAGGTTTTTGACCTTTAAAAAAATAGTTGTTAAAAAAAATTGAAGATAATGTGATTCAAATTATAAAAAGCGACTCGGGAATAGTTGATACCATGAAAAATTGTTTGCTTATGACGAGAAAAAAAAAAATTAAAAAAAAAATGAGCTCAAAATTTTAACGTTTAGAGGTCGTTCGTCGACATTTTGTTTTTTCCATAAAAATTGTATGAAAATCTTTATTTTTTTGACCCTTTGTTCCTAAATGAATCCGAGGACTTATTTGAAAAGGAAGTTTCGTAGGAAAAAGTTAGCGTGTAGAAGATATTCAGTGGTAAAGTAAAACTTTATTTCTTTTTCGTATACAAAACATTTCATAGAACTTAAAATGTAGACAGCTTATATTTGAAGACATATTTGAAAAGAAATTTGAATTTTCTTAAAAAAAAGTATCGACTTTACTTTTTTTGAGAAAAAATACCGTTTAGAAGATATTCAGTTTTCGGTCTAGTTTTTAAAACCATTTTTTGAGTTCGAAACTGTCTTTTTCAAAATTTATTTTTTTCTGATCACATATGTGCTTCTTGGGATTTTTTTTTAAACTATTTTTTTTTGGACTACAATTATTTTTTCGTCAAATATTTTTTTAACAATTTATTTTCTGGCCAATTTTTATTCTCAAGTTTCAAAAAAATCCACTTGGTTATTCCCGACAGCTTTTTTTCAACACGTTTTTTTGTTACGAATTGTTTTTTGAAAAAAAATTTTAACAATTTTTATCGATAAAATTTTGTTTTGCCAACATTTTTTTCAAATTTTTATTTCGGCACCTGCATGCTTCCCAAAATTTCCAAAAAAATTCACTTCACGAATTAAGTAAAACAATATGTACTCGCAAATAAAAAAGTAAATAAAACTATTTATTTCTTTACATTGTTAACAAAAAAAAAGTCAAATATAAACAATAAATAACATACACTTTGAAAATTGGTCTAAATCGGGCTAAACTATAATAAGAACTCCGCATAACAAATCACCGAAAGATTACAAATTTACAAAAACATTACAAATTATGTACTTACTTTCTTTTATTTCTCCTCTCGTAGCCAAGAAACTTTTACAATTAATTTCCGAACTGGAAATTTCAAGCTATGAAAGGTTCTTTCAAAAAAAAAAAGTTCATTTCTCTTGCTTTTGAAACAAGATATTGTTAATTTTGTTGGTTTAGATCAAATTCATATTTTGAAGATGTTTCTATTTAAAATCTTCCCCATTTCCTATAGAATGTGGAAATATGTCTTTAAAAATACTCAAACCTTCAAAAGTCTTAAAGGCTAGCGTTGTGTCATTATTTGTATCAATACAATTTTCAAAAGCTTTTAAATCTTCATCAGGATGTTTCTTTTTGGTGTTGCTGATTTTATATCGAAAAATGCGTTTCAAGATGTCTTCTGTTGCTGTTGAATCTGTTACTGTAAAATGTTTTCGTTTATGTTTGTAAATGGCATTAAAAATATTTACACGATACTCACATAAAGCGCTTGATAGAGGTTTTTTATTTGCATTTTTTGTTGTCCTGTCATTTGAAATAGTTATCCTGAAGTCGTTGGAAGAGGATTCAACAGCAGGTTTAGTCAAAAATGGTGATTTGGTAACCTTATAATTTTATAAAAAATATATTCAAAGTAATCAATGCGTAAAAACAGTTTTGTTTTTGCAAATTTTGAAATTTAGGTCTCGAAAGCTTTATGTTTCATGCATGATTTTGAAAACGATTTGGACAACAATAACTTTTAATGTGCACTGCAGACCAAAATAGCCCAGTGAAATTTCAAAAATCAATAATCGAATTTGAAAAATCGATCTTTTACAATTCAATAACTTTATCAAACAATAATTTTCCATCAATTAAAAGGAATTTGCAAAAACAACCAATCAACATTATATGAATGTATGTTTATTTATATTTACAGTTTTTTGTTTTTTATTTTCACGATTTGTTGTTGTTTTAATAAGCTTTTGCAATTCTTCTTCAAATTTACTATTTTTTGCTCTTGGATCATAAAATCGACGTGTTCTAGCTTCTATTTTTTCTATATTTTCATTTGAATCGAAATAAGGAGGCACTGCCGTTTTACGATTCTTGGTTCTTTTAAACTTGAATCCCGATTTTTTCGGTTCTGTTGGCTTTGTTAAAATTGGTGTTTCAGGAACCTAGTAGAATGAAAAATATTTATTTATGTAGCTAAAGAGACTTGTAAAGGATTTGTACAGAGGAAAACCGTTTTCATGGCTCAAGTCGACACTTAAGATTTATTATGTTTAAGATTACTTTTATATAAAATTATATAAAATAATTGAAAATAACTTAGTTTTTTTTTTGATAGTAGGTATTAAACTTAAAAATTTTCCCCTGGACAACCTCATTATGCTTATGCATTTTTATAAATACATAGATTTATATAAAAACACTGTTTTTTTTTCTTTTAAATCGTATGCCTATATACATATGTATGTAAATAATGATAACAAACATACAACATTATCTCACCTCAAAGGATTCAAAGTTGGTTGAAGTAAATATCAATTGATCCTTTACGTTTCTATTTCCATCAGAAACTCCATCGTTCTCGATATAATTAGGGAATATTCCTTCAAAAAATGTCAAATCATCAATTGTTTTAGAGGCCACCGTTGAACATTTTGAGTCAACAAAATTTTCAAAATTTTTAAAAACTTCATCGGGTTGGTCTTTCTGTCGGTTATTGCTTTTTGAAGAAGAATTTATTTGCAAAATAGAGCCTATGATTTTTTTTACTGTATTAGAACCTGTAACTATACATTTAAAAACAAAATAAATTACATTGGGTTTTGAAGATTTACTTGAAGTGCTAGGCTTAGGACTTCTACCGATAGCAGTTGTTGGTGCCATGGGTGTATCGTTTGCAGTAAACATTTCACAATCATTCGACATAGTTTTATCAGAGATTTTTGGATAAAGTGACGGTGTGTCAGGAACCTAATGTAATGACAACATTAAAAGATTAGAGTGTGATAAAAAAAAAAATTTTAATTATGCAATAACTCCTAATTATATTAACTCCCAACAAAAAATATGAAATAACTCCCGAAATTTCATATTGAATATTAAGAGTTATTACACTTGAAAAAAAAAAAATCTAATTGTTCGATTTTAATTCATAAATAGTAGTAAATTTTCATCGTTAGGAATAATAAAACGATGATAGCTTCAAATAAAACTAATCCTAATTAGGAAGTTTTAGCAAGTCATTTTAATCGAAATCTCTAAAACAGTTTATGATGAAATCGGAGTTAAAAAATGCAGTTTTAGGGCAGGAACCTAGGCCGTTACTAGCGGTTTTGAAAATCAATTTGAATTAGTTACAAAATCCCGAAATGACACGAACATAAACAACCATTACATAAATATATTGTGTTACCTTAAATGATCCAACATTTTTCGAAGGTAACAGAAATTGATTGTTCTTATCGACAACTGCTTCGCTCTCCGTCTCCGAACTATCCAAGAGTTGTTCTCTATATTTATTCAAGTCGTCAACAGTTTCAGATGCCTTCAATAAAGCTTTTATTTTTACGTAATTTTTAAAACTTTCATCATCTTCATGTTTGTAATGCATACTATTTTTCGTATGTGTATTGTGTTGGAAAACCAATTTTAAGATTTTTTCTGTGGTATTCAAATCCTTAACTGTGATGTTAAAAATTTTGTATAACTGCTTTCGAAAAGAATCCCATGATTCACATGAAGAGCTGCGTTGATGTTTTATATGGACACGGGTTATGTCATTTGAATTAATTGATGTTTTAAAACTTTTCGAAACAGGGGTAACAAAGTTAACATTTTTGTTATTCGACGATCTGATATTTTCCTTTTGTTCTTGTGTATATGGAATCTTCCCAATAAATTGTGCCATTTTTAGACGAGTTGGTGCTACTGGTTTTTCATTAATTTCAAATGATAATGGATTTCGAGATCTCTTTGGAGTCGATGATGATAATGGCTTGAATCCAGATGGCAAAATTGGTGTCTGATATAATATCACAAAAACAAAAGATGAAGATAAAACTAAATGCAAAAACAAAAATATTATCTTACCATAGGCAAAATTGATGGATTGGGCTCATTTACCAAGGTCATTTTGAATTTATTCTCAATAGGTTCATATTGAATAAATTGTTGAGGGTCTTTTTTGTTCTTTATCGACCTTTGACTTATTTTAAACATTTTTATTTTATTTCTATTAGAGAATCGAATGTTTAAATAATTTAAATTGTTTTTCTTTGGTAATTAAAAAGACATGGCTAATCCACTGCACTGAGCAAAGAGTATATGGATAGGAAGAAATTACAACTGTGTTATCATGGGCAATACTCAATAATTGAGAAACCAGCGGCGTGGCACGGCTGCGGCGACGCACACCTCCAGACATAAATACAAGGAAGTCATACAAAATTCAAATAGTAATGTAAATGAAGAGTACCTGGCTATGCATGTACTTCAATTACCTACAATTTACATACTTATACAGGGTGTCCCACAATCACACGCAAATAAAAACAACAAATGTCGTAGTTCATGAGTCCGGTAAACACCGAGCACTCAAAAAATTTAAGACTCTTAATTAAAAAAAAAAAGGAACTTTTTACGACCTTCGGAGGTAGAATTTTCTGAGGCTCTTAACCTAGTATTCAACGAGTGCTATAAACTTTAAAAATCATCCTTCAATAGATAATACAAATTTCCATTTTTAGATCTGAGAGGGACTTAAAATATCCAGTCAAAAGGCTCTTAAACTTAAGAGCGCTCGGTAAATACCAGCCTTAAACTTATGAGCTCGTCCGGCTTTTTATAGCAGTTCTTATGATTTCCATTTGACTTTGACCTGATTTAAATTAGATTTGTTGGCGTTGCAAATCTATAAAAGGACAGTTCTTATTTCTATCACCAGCTATCGCATTGCCTGAAAACCTACTCTTTTTGCATGGTTCACTCATCATTCACGGCCTTTTCGATTGGTTTCATTTCAGTTGTCAGAATGATATTATTATTCCTTCTCATTTTCTTTTAAGAATCATCCGAGGTGCTTTTACACGTTTTGAATTCATATTCCAGATTACCAATCGAAAAGGCCATCAGTTCTTACTTCTATACATTCATATTTACGTGTAAGTCACGCCGTGAATCTTTATATATGAAAACTATATATCCTGCACACAAGCCAAATCTCTCAATCTTATGCGCTCAACTCTTTCAAACGAAATGAATGTGGGTGTTTTTTTTTTAACTGTCAAACACGATTTTCTCTTTTTGTCTCTCTTGGCAAAAGCTAAATTTTGCACAGGGCGCTCATTTGGGCTGGGGCGGCCCTGGTTGAGCATCAGTACAAGTACATATATATAACTTGTCCTAAGATTGCATTTAAGAAGCCACGGTTGCAATACTGTTAAAGGAATGGAGATGAGAATTACCACCATAGTACAACTATATCAAGTTTTTCAAAAATAATAGTCCATATTAATTAGATTTTAAATTAAAACATTTTTCTAGAACATACCAAATAATTCAGTTTCCTGATTTCCAAGTCGTATAGATGATAGAAGACACAAAAGTATTTTAAGTTATTTATACCTATCAATTAAAAAAAAAACATTTTCGCACATAAGGAACAATAATGACAGTTTCATGTACATATAAGTACATACGAGTATAATTTTACCAATTTTATTTAAGAAATTAGCTAATATCTACACCAAGACACGAGTATAAATAAATGAAATATGAAATTTATTTTAAGCATTGCATATATATGTAAGTAACTTCATGGTTTGATAAAACTATCAATTGGCAGTATACGTATCAACTATATCAAAACCACTTTACAATTCGGTATGCTGTGATGGAAATTTTTTCAAAACAGCTGCATACAAGCTATAGAATATGTAAACAGCTACACTAATAATTCCAATCAATGTAGCACCAAATGCAAAACTAAGAAAATTTCCATCAATTATTCCGGTCGATGTTCGTCGGGCTCTTGACCAAATTTCTTCAGTACTTGCAGATGAAGATGACTTCTGGCTGTTGCGCTGTTCAGCCATTAGACGTTTCATTGAACTCAAACGCTCTCGCAGTACTTCAACAGATTCTGAGTCTAAGTCTTCTATAATAAATGTTTCAAAAACAGTTTGGTTTCATATTAATTTGAAACAATAATATAAGATTTGATTTTAACATACCTGATACAGGTTCGGGCATTTTTATTTTAAAAAATACTTCTTTTTTTATGCAGATGTAAAAACTGGAATGCTGCACTCAATGGTTTATCAAATCTGAAGAAAAACAATATAAACAAATTTCTATAAGTATGTCATATCTAATGCGCAGAAACATATATGTATGTAATTCACAATCAGCATAATACTCCCTTAATAATTTCACAATGAACAGCATTTTGAATACAAAAATAAGAGTAAACTCATGTTAAATCCGTTGTTTTAGAAATGTTTTGAATTTTAGTAGATTCTTGAAATACATATTTTTTTATTTTAACCAATATACCTATTCGTATATTATTATGAAATAAAAAAGATATTATTTGTAACAATACAAGCTTTATGATGTTTAGATGCGTGTCATCCTTCCCAAATGCTCTGCATACAAACAATCAAAATTAGTCCAACCGATATTGAGAAAATATAAAATGAAACAAATTGTCCTAAGAGAGGTATTGTCAATACATAATGTCTCTTTTTTCTACCAACCGTAATGTGTTTCAAAATCATAAACCCCTTTAGTGCATGTTAAATCTAAAATTCTTAGAGGCGTTCTCAAAGATTTTAGATTTTTTTGAAACTATTTTGTTTTATTTATTTATATGATACATACTACTACATAATATACTCTCTTATTTTTAAATCTATAATTATTAATGTTTTTCCGAAAATATTTATGGAAGTGTTAAATTCCAAGTAACAAAAAAAGTCGGACAAGTCGGTTTCGAAATTCTAAAAATGTTTTTTTTTTTTTGCATCGGTGTTGAATACCTTCTATTATTAGTTTTAGGATTCTTTTACATACAAAACGCGCTCAAATTTCAAACAGTTTGACCAATGTGGGCAGTATTATAATTTTCGTCAGATTGATTGCCGGGATTCTGAACAGGTGTAAATAAACGATTGGTGCACGCATCCACGATTTTTTTTTAATTTTTCCATTGTTAATAATTTGCTCGGAAATAGTTGGAGGCATTTTAATGAACTGTCTTAAATTTGAAGCAAATGCTAAGTCTGGTTGTCCAATACATCTAAGCGGTTTAAGAACTCAATAAATCCCTGAGCCATTATTATTTTTAATCAAAATTAAATTTTTGTATATTTTTGTGTTTCCAAAATAATTTTTGAAACATCCTATTCTCTTTCTCTAAACCACCTACTTGGGTGGTTTACTTTGGTAAACGTCACTTTAAATCACATTTTGTTTTATTAGTAACATTTTGCACTTAGTCTTCAGAATAAGTCCTAACCCAGGTTTATTTATTTGGCTGTAAGTCATCAAATATATCTATGCGTGGTTATATTTATCATTATGTGAACCACTCTTTGAATAATCGTCCATCTGTCAAAACGTGTCATGTTAATTTTTTGGATTCTGTCGGAGAACCGTTCTCCTAAATTTGCTTTTTGAAAGACGCAAATTCGCCCCGGGATGCCATAGTTAAGCTTATCCTGAAAATAGCGAAACCTGGGGTTTGCAAAAAAAAAAAATAATTTGAAAATAATTTTGAATTTTTTTGTTCAGGGTATATAAAAACGCTTCTAGAGAGTACTGGCTTGCTTTGAAGAAAAATCATCACTGTCAAATAAAGTTTCGATATTGAAGAGACTTTGTAGGATGAAACTTAAGGAAGATCAAACAATGGAGAGTCACTTAAATGAACGTTAGATATAGTTGATCGCTTAAGTGGACTAGGTGAAGAGCTCGCTGAGCATTCAACTCTTGCTTTTTCTGCTGGGAAGTTTACCTGATGAATACAGTTCTCTTATAACTGCTCTTGAAGTCCGTGATGAAACAAGTCTTACATTGGACCTTGTGAAAGAAAAACCAATTCAAGATTTTAAAAGACGACAAGAAGGAATGAAAGACCTTAATACTGAAGCAGTTTTGAAGACACAAGGTAAATATAAATTTGTTCCTAAATGTTATTCTTGTATAGAAAGTGGAAAAGAAATTGTCCCAACAAAAAGAATACCACCACGAATTTTTGCTTTAAAAATGTTCAAACGAATTATATCGAAAAGCAATCGAATCATTGCTTTACCTGGCAGGAAATACGAGACCAGATATTTCGCATGCAGTTTCACTCTTAAGCAGAAAAGTCTGTCAACGCACACAAATTAACTGGACAGAAGTCAAACGTGTGTTCAGATATTTAAAAGAAACGAAACATTTAAGATTGTGTGTATGAAGTACTGCAAATAAAGACTTAACTCTAATTGGACACGCTGATGCTGATTGGGCTGGAGATTTGAAAGATCCGAGAAATTCAGATAAAAAAAACCATCTATCATTCCGAAATCTCCACTTTTGAGAGAAGCAAATTATTTTCACCGTTTTTATTACTTCATTTCACACATTCTTTTGTTTGTAGAATTCTTAAGAATTCTAGATTAGGTGCTCGGCAACCGTTGTCCGGTCGTAGCCTATTTCAACAAGTCTCTCCACTTACCCCAGTCTCGGGCCGACGCCATCCAGTTTCACATTCCAAGGCTTCGGGCGTCCTGATCTACACCATCTCTCTAGCGCAAGGATGGCCTACCACGCTGTTGTCTACCATAGAATGTACCATGGTCTCGGTTGAATACGCCGTATTTTAAACGACTAGTTTAAAAAAGAATCAAACTTTTAGAATTTCTGGTTCAATGTCTAACGCACTATAATAATTTAGCATTTCTAAATCCAATATTAGTTCCAAATTCAAAACAAAACGAAATTTCGTATTTTATTTTATTTTTATCACTTAAGTTAGGACAGAGTAAGAAAGAAGAAAAAATATCTATCAACTCACTTTACTTACATTAGTTTGTGTATGTTCTTAAGACATTTATTTTAATATAATAGTAATAAATATAACAAATAAAAGCAAAAAAAAAATATTAACAATATATTGAATGTGAACAGGTATTACTTTTTCAATTCGTAAATCCATAAACGTTTTAACTTCTTGCTTAAGAAAATAAGAATTAAACGATTTTCATAGTATAAACCTTATAATCGATATTTTAGTATGTATAGCAAATACGTGAGGATACATTAGTATTTAGTTTAATTTCTAACAAATAAAAACTCAGCACTCAATCAGATTTCAATTTTCATTCATTAAATAATTTGTACAATGAGAAAATAATAGGAATACAGGAAATAGATACTGAAATCTCATCAGACCCTCTCATTAACAAATTATTACGACATACAAAAAAAAACATCATTCGACTTAAATTAAGGTCTTCACATTGTAAATTAGAGCTTTGTTTATAAATATAATAAGTATACGGTTAAGATTACGAGAAATATCAATTGTTTTTAATTTTTATCAAAAGCTACTTTTCTTTCTACTGTGATAAGCACGCTCTTATCGCAAAGTCCTTCTGGAGTGCACTTTTCTCTTCCTTTATCATCATTTTTCTTCTTATTCTTAAATTTCTCGATATAAAAATATATATGTATATTATACATTTGTAGAAAATGTTTTTCTTTTATAAATTTATAAATTGTTTATCAAAAATGAAAAAAAATTAAGCTTCAATGTACGAGTAATCGGAAAAAAAATTAAGGCATTGGTATGTTTTCGGGTATGCATTCAAGAAAGTTCGCCGGAAATTGTCCCTGCCTTCCGTCAGGGGTTTCTCCATAGAGCCAGTCTTCATTTATTCTATATAAAACAGTTATGTAATCGTTTTCCTGCAATAACAAAAATAAATTGTAAAACAACTTTTTTTAAAGAAATATTTTTGCGTTTACTTGAAAAACTAAATCACCAGGTTCACCAGCATCGAATGTATAAAGACACCTTACTCGATTTGAATTATTATTATTTCCATTCGTTATCGGTACTCTAGCACTGCTGCTAAAGCTATTAGTTATTTCTTTTGACTCGTAATTATAACTCTGAGTATACGATGACGAACTGCTTAGTGTAACAGCAGTTGAAAGTGAAGATGTCGTAGTTGTCCTTGAAATGTCAGTATAATCTTTAAGGGGTACTTTGATCTCAATATAGTTGCTTGGAAATATTCCTTCACAACCGCTTCGGTTACGACCTCTCAACCATTCATCGTTGAGTTTTTCTAAAATGTATATTTTTTCGTTTTCCTATTAAATATCAAGAAAAACATTAATGTTTATATTTTTTCCAATTAGAATTAAAATAGAAAAAAAAACTAGCAAGGGTACACTTACCCTAAAACTAAGATCACCCTCGACTGCACCATCAAATTCATAAAGAGCAATGCCATATGCTTGTTCATTCTCACTGTCATCATAATAAGCGCCCAAACTCAATGCATCTGCTCCACCTTTGATTACATCCAGAATACTGACTCCACCTGGTGGAGGTGGTGGGGGTGGACAATTTGGCATTGGGGGTGAAGGGGGCGTACTAACATCCCCATTTAATGACTGTTTTGCACCTACAGCTAGGTCGTAACGTACCTGTTCCAATGTTGGTGGTTTTGGTGCTTTGGGTTTTTGAGAGATTTTCGGTTTAATTATAGTAGGCATGGTCAGCGCTGCAGGTGGTGGAAGCAAACTCTTTCCATTACACAATTGATTATCCGTGTTTTGTTGTATTCTATTAGTGGCCACACTATAGTTTCGAACTGGAGCACTGCCTAGGGTGGAATGACAACTAAACTCACTACTACCACCACTGAAGGCATCCCATGGGTCCAGGGGACTTGTGGTGGCACGACTGCTGCTAAAATCATCCTCAAATCCTGACTCTGGTTGCGATACGCTGCCATTGTTGGGCGAACTGAAATTTGAATCCGAACTGAAACTATCAACAGAAACACAATCACTGTTGGATTTTTGTGTAAATGTTGGAGAACTGGGAGGCGAATCAAAACTTATCAATTGGACGTTAGTCTCAGAAGGCGGCAGTGGCGCTAATGATGTTGGTTGAAATGAGTACAAAGAATTTGATTGCGATTGTCCTGAGTTGATGCCGTAATAAGAACTAGAATTTGAGCAAGTGACGGCACCTGGTCTCTGAGATGGCCTTTTTGGTGCTTTGGTTGACTTTTTACGACCAAATATGTTGGATAGAATGTTTACAGATTGAGCTGGTGGCGTCGTATGACCATTGTTGATTTTAGGTGGTGGTGGTCGTTTAGGTGGTGGCGGCCTCGGTGGAGGTGCTTTTTTGCCATTGACCATCGGTTCAAACGGTGATCCATCCCAGTTTGTAGTCGGTGCATATCGAACATTGGCCGCAGGAAATTTTCTCGTAATTGACGATGAATTTGATGTGCTATTAGACGTTAGGGAATTGTTACTATTGCTGAGATATATAGACGAGCTCGATGCGTAATTCTGTCCACTGCCTCTTATGACGCCTTTTGTAGGCGGAGGTGGTAGTTTTATTGTTAACTTAGGTACGACGCCCCCATTTTGCTGTTGTCGTTGGTATTGTGATAAATTATTATTATTATTATTGCCGACGTTCGCTGGTGGAGGAGGTGCGGGACGTGATGGAATTGTCATACTATGGGGTTCCTGAAAAGAAAAAAACACAATTATTAGTAAGAGTAAAAATGTTTGTTTCTTTGCGTTAAAAGTAGCTGCATTAACAAAGGCATTTATATTACAAGTTAGTTATTTTTTGTTTAATTGACATACTGCTGTGGTCACATAAAAAAAGGGCGCTGAATTATTAAACAAAATTTTTAATACATTTACACGTATACTGGTAAATCAGTTACTGAATTTTTTACAAATCTTAAGTGTGTATATTTTAAGATATATGTAAATATTATCAATGGGAAATAAAAATGATGATAGCATCATAAACTAAGTAAAATAAATAAACGGATAGCTAGATTTCCTCATCCCAAACGACTCACAAATCATTAAAAAACCGGTAGTATTGATAAACGCCATCAAGTTCTTTCAGTAAATTCAAAAGTATAAGCAATTGCTTCTTTTTTTAAATTACAAAAATATTAGAGTGAACTCTGCATATGTACCTACGAAGCGTTTTGTCATAGACTTAGACTACACTGAAATTGTTGGAGAATTATTTGTACCTGGCGTTATTTTACTAGACATCCGCATGTGCAGCTATGTTCAGAATTCTCTGAGATCGAAATCAAAGTGTATAAAGTTATGGCATCACTCTTTTTTTTACTTGAACAAACTGAGGAAATTTTTAGTGCCAAAGAAGTCAAAAACTTCAAATTGGCAAAATATGTTAAGCTCAACAAGCGCAAATGCCTTAAATTTTTCTTCAGTAATTTCTCCCAAAGTATAGGAATTTAAAAATCAGAAAAATGAAATGTTGTTATTTTGATGATTGTAAATGTGTAGGAAATTATTGAAAATGTAAGGTTTTCCTTTGAAATCTTTTACTTTAAAATCTGGTACATAGTTTGATACAAAATCTAGGTATAGTGGAACTGTATCATTAGAAATTTTAATTAATTTTAAATTTTCCCGACTTGCCATATTTAGATCCTAGGTAATAAAAAAATACACCAGAGAGGGTTTTTATCCCTCCCCGTTAAAATAGGAGGTGCAAAATAACGTAGATGTATACAATAACATGTTATCTTTTTAAACGAATATTTTAGATTAGAGAATTAGCTTTAATCTTTGGAATTGCGAAAAGAAACAATAATACTTATTTTATTATACTAGTTCATACCCATGTCAGTTGAGTTGATAAATTTATTTTTATTTCCTAACACTTTTAAAGAAAGTTTTCTATAATGTTATGATTCATATGAATACATACGTACAAAAAAAAACAAACCCTTCAGAGGAAATAATATGAATTGCAGATATCTACTTATTTATGAGTGTACAATGTATATTGTACATTTGTATGTACATATATACCTCCTCCTATATCAACAATAAAAATATTTTATATCAAAAAAAAAAACACAAGATCAACAATCGACGACACGAACGTGAATAAAAAGGAACATAATAAATAAACAACAATTGTTTTTTTTTTTTTATTAAACAAAAATAACGAAGGTCGTCAGCTGCTTACGTAGAAATTGAACAAATAAAAATATATGCCATTTTTTTGTTGAATAAAACGTGCTACATTTAGGATTCTTTATAGAATTTTATTTTAAATGTATTATCGTTAGTTTGCAATGTGTTACATTAGATACAGAAGTCTAATTTTTTGTACCTTCGTTGACGCCAAAGGCCCATTTATACATAGGTGCCGGTGTATGACTTTGATTTGTATAATAAATATTGTCATTTTTTGTTTGTTGGCTAACTACATAAATGTATTCATTTTCATTTTCTACAGTAAGACTGAACTAAAATGGCAAGTATTGTGTTTATAAAATAATACAAGTTTATATAAGAAAACACAATTTAAAAAATATACGTCTTTTGTCCTCCATTTTCTTTGTAAAATATTTAGTATCAAGTCTATAAGAGTAAGATTTCTTTTGGGCTAATTTGTTCACTGTGAGTAAAGTTATGTAGAATATAGAATATTCTTTATTTTCAGAGAATCCATAGTTTAAGATGTTAATCATAGCTTTAGATTTAGCAATTTTATTCGATTGCTGCAATTGAACCAGAAATGGGAAATTTCCAAAACAGTAAAAAAAAAAAGCAGAGAAGCTTCAAACATTTCAAATGGTTACGTCTGTACATACAGACGACGAAACGAAAAGCTTGTTTGATTTGGCAGATAGCCGAAACATGGATGGTCAATAATGATATGTGGATCAGTTACAAGGTTCGTAACGAATTCTTCGTTCCCCAAAATAAAATTGTATATGTATACTAATGCTACCTGCAAAGCATCTTATTTTCTCTTATATTGTCAAATCTGTAACTGAATACCTTGATGAGGCGTTATTCCGCACGTTACCATTACCAGCTCGCAGTCCGGATATCAATCTTTTAGAGCACTTATGGAATACTTTAAGCAACGACTTCGAGTATGTAGGGGTTTTCAAGGCCGCAGCGGTAAACGAATGGCATAACATCCCACAGTGAGCCATTAAAAGCATAATTGATAAATTTTCAAATAAGTTACTGGAAGTCAGATTCCCAAAAGTTAATGCCCTTTATTAATTTAATTAAAATGCGGTTAAATAAACAACAAAATAAAAAATAAATACATACATAGTAATTTATGAAAAATTAAAAAAAAAACCTATAAAAATAACACTGGTCAACGAAATTTCACTTTTTTTACTAAACTTTTCCAAAGGTTTTTTGAGTGCTGACTGCCGAGTTCGACTTTGAACTGAAAAATATTGCGTCACAGCAGATTTTTTAGATATTCCGATTTGAAAATTAAAAAAAAAACTTTTTTCGGTACATTTAAGAATAATAGGGAATTTTTATTTGAAGAAAAATGAGGTTGCAAGCAAGAAGTAAAAAACAGCGGAAATTTTTCATTTGGGACTAAATCTGCATGTGAACACAAAATCTGTGAATTATAAGATTATGAATATGTAAGATTATTAGCAATTGTCAGCTCCTTCTTACATGTTACTTATTGACAGAGTATTCACATATCCGACAAAATTATACAAATCGTCTGTACTTAGCATAACATTTTATGATGCTCTATTTTTCTTCAAAATATTGTTTTTTTTTCAATTGCTCATTTTGTAGTTCACCTATTTGCCACCAAATAGCTAGATTTTAAAAATACATTTGGTTAATTCACGCAAACATAAATTTATAACTTCCTTAAGAATTTTGTTTTTGAAGCCATGAAAAATATTATAGAATAACTCCTTGAATTAGCTGCTTAACATTTATTTGTATTTTTCTTCGAATTAAACTTAAACATGTTATGAGATGAGTTGAGATAAGGAAGAAATATTTTTTTACTTTTGCCAACAAAAAATTACTTTTCGTACAATATTATGTTTTCTAGTTCTGACTGCGAAGTGCGGATTTCAAAATTAATTTAATGACATTGTCTTTTTTGATTAATCAAAATTCAATTTATGTTTTTATTTGTTTAAGAACGCCAAATAAAGAAAAGGAAAAAATTAAATATGTACATAAATATAAACTCATCGATTTTTTTCGACGTGTGTCTCTCTATTTGGATAAATGTTTATTTTTTATAAATATGAAATGACGTACTCCTACCAAACTAAAATCACTGAAACCACTTTCTTTAATACAACACAGCTTTTAGCGGGCTTTGTTATATCTCGTGTTCTGCCAAAATCTAGGACACATTGATAAAATTCAAAATGCTTTAATTATATTCTTTAGATTATTTTATTCTCACCAATGCCATGGACTATTCCATTATAATACAAATTTTTGAATCAATTGAAAAATTTTAATAAAATATATTATTTTTGTTCTTCTTAATATTTAAGCGAACATTGATTATTATGAATTCGATTACAGTCGGTTATTGCCCCAACGCACAAAGACGACGCGCTGAATGTTTGATTGTCTCCGTTTCGATTTGATTATGTAGTATACATACGAGTACATGGAAGTTAAACGACCTACGCTTTAAGTTATGAATTCACAGTCTAATATGCAAATAAGTATTCCAGAAGAATTTCTTAAAAATGAAACAAAAATAATACAACAGCTATTATAACTGTGCTGTGAGGTTCAGTTGAAATAATTTTTTAGAAGGCACGTATTCATGATGAATATTATTGTTTTATTATAATCACATAAATGTGATAAATGAATATTGATACGCATCAAAATAATTTTTTAAAATTTCATGAAATATTACAATATATTGTTACTTTTGGTATTAATCTTAATTACTATTAAACTAAAAGATTTGATTAGATTATACAGAATGCAAAATACGGATATTTGTGACTTTGATAATGCACTTCTGTGATAGTGTTTCCATCAAAAATAAAATGCACGACTGGGTCGCACTTATTTGCTCGTACGTGCGATAGCATTTTTTTTGTTAAGTCTGAGTAAAAAACAAATTTGATTTAAAAAGAATAGATTGACTTTTAATTTGATTTTCCTCAAAAATGGCGTTAACGTTTTGAAATATTTTTTTTTATGTTTTAATTTTCAAAAAATTAAAAAAAATAGTTTTGTAAAATCAATTTAGAGCTTCATTAATAATTTAAATTAAAACAAAAAAAAACTAACGACTAAAATGTTCCAATTGAATTTAATATATTTTTTAAATATGTAATAAATAAATAATAAATGAACCGTTTCAAAAAATAATTGTTTTATTTACATTGTTCTACATACAGTTGACGCTCGATATAGTGAAGTAATAAAAAACCAGGCTATTTCACTATTTCGAATTTTTTCACTATTTCGAAAGAGAAGATAAAAAGCATTCAACATTGAGTTTGAATAAATATAAACATTATTATTGTTTTTATTGCACTATTCATACAGAGAATGTCAGTTTATTAGACTTGACCATTCTTAATTTCATCAATTTCATTGGCGCATATTCATAGTCAAACTTTAGAACCAAGTCCAACTGACCTCGAGTCTATTGTTAACACACAGGTTAGAAACAGCTGCTATTCATAAAGAATTTGGCAGCTCTGTTTGGTAAAAAACAGAATTCTAAAATGTCTACAATTTTAGACTATTGCATGTCAATCCATTAAAATCCAATCCATTTTTTGACAACTTAGTCAAAGAGTCAACCGTTTTTAAGGATTGAGCTCCAGTTTATCTTTTGGACCCGTATCAAAATTGTCTATGAATAACATAAACTCTAGGTTAGCTTAAAAGAAACAACTTGTCAGACGACTATGAATATGCCCATTGAATTTTTGTGAACAACAACTCAAAGGTACACTACTACCAATTGTTTTTTACGAATTAATTTAAAATTCGTTTATATTTTTATTTGGCCGGAGTTATAGCCATTACATGCTTGCCAGGCAATCATCAGACTGGCAAGCATGAAATAGACTGGTACTGATGGATAGTTACTTTTGTATACGAGTGTAGAATGAACGGTAAATTGTCCTAGAAGAGCCAATCTGTATCCCATACTCGGATTGCAACTGAGACAAAATATTGTCTTCGCTATATGAAGAGTTTAATTGTTCACTATTTAGAACAGCCTGTATTAAATTTTGTGTGTTCACTTATACTGGATAGTTCACTATAACGAGATTCACTATATCGAGCGTCTGCTGTACTTTTAATAATGTTATAAGTTAAAAAAAATAGGTTTAAAACTGAAAATTTTTAACACAGAAACTGCTTTTTGTTTAAACGGATTAAAAAAAAATTAAATATCTCTTGTCAATCTTAAGTCAAACACTCAAAACCGGATGGTCTTAAAACTTATATTTTCAAACATATGAGCAATCCTATACGATATTTTTTTTATCTCTATTCAACCCACTCGCTCTACCCTTTTGTATTTGAAGAACATCTATCTATTTCCGCGTTTAGGCTGTAGAATTAGAATTCCAAGAAACCTGAAAAGACATCTTTAGTTACCTATTGATTTCAAGGAAGTACAAATTAAAAATATGATCATAGTTTCGAAAAGTTCATTTTTTACAAGGCCCGAAACTTAAAAAAAAAATTATAGTTGCCCTTGATTCGGTATACATACATAAATGTATTTATTTTGTTTAGTTCATATGAAGCAAAGCCAAGTGAAAACACTAAACAAATAAATTAATAAGAAGGTGTTAGCCAAAAAATTATACTACTACCGAATTTAATTAATTGTGTATCAATTTTTTTTTTCTTTTACAGGTTCATTTATTTTATTTTGTCTGTTTCGGACGGCTTTTAATCGACTTTACTTATATTAATTTAAATTCACTTGTTACTTGCGTAAGATTTACAAAAAAAAATTTACGTATTTGTTTCAATCATATTAACACTTGCCTCTTTTTACGCGCAAATTATTTATTACACGAAAGAAGAAAACGAGGAAAAATTATTTGTAAAACCTAAATGGAACATAAACATGAAATCGAGAGTGGTTGATATACTTAAAGAAAGTGGATGATCGTGAGGAACCCACTTTTAAACGAAATTGCTTCCTGTTTGTACAGTGAAGATTAAAGAAAAAAAAATGTATAACCATCAATGCATAACGCAAGACCAAAATAAAAAAAAAAATTGAATTATCAGCAGTAAGTAAGAATTTTATTATGTTATTTTCATATACATAGTTTATAATATGCTGTGTAGTTTCTAAAATGTTTTAAAAAAATATGTTTCACAAAAAACAGAATTTATTAAATTTAGAAACAGCGGCTGAATTTTAGCAAAGATGAATTATGTATATTCTTGAAAGGGTATGCAAGAATCAGAGTTTGAATGACTTTACAAGCTATATGCTGAAGGTCACAAGATTTATGTCACAGTCTCGTCCCATCTTAAAAATCAACGAAAAAATTATGTATTTAGGAAATTTTACAGATCCTTATACTCGTATATATTTTATTTATTTGTATGTTTGGTTATCCTAAAATAGCGTATACTGTATTTATCTCAAATGTGTGTTTTCTTCTTGTACAAATTTCGGACTTTAGTCGTTTGTCAAATGCCTCTTCATGTAATCGTTTTTTTGTTTGCTACTTCTAGTACTAGTCACCAGTTTAAAGTGGGAGTAATATAGATACATATCTTCGATTCTGGAAAAAAAAAACAACAGAAAAACAGCACTTACTTGGGATTTGCATAAATAGATTAATAGAAATTGATTTTATTTTGTGTCTGTTAAAAAAAATGATTCATTGAGTTGTTTTCTTTCGAATCAAATAAATGCATATTATTTGTTTGTGTCACTAATGGAATTCTGAGAAAAGCACTGCTCTTTAGCAGCAGTAGTACATATTTGAGTTAATGATGAAAAAATAGTATAGCTTGTAGTAAGTAGCATTTTCAAGAAGATCCAGATTTTGATTTTTTTAGTAGTAACCACTCTTTTAAAAGTCTTTAAGTCTTGAAATGACGTTTGTTCCACACAAAATACATCAATTTAAAAGCCTGTTAAATATTAGTGCAATCAAACATAACCAAAACAATCCTTGACAAAAACTACTAGTTTGCTGTTAGACGTCTCAGGCACTTAAGTACCTTAATTTTATACTGAAAAATGCCTTTCGAAAAAAAGTGTGAGGTAGTTTTGATTTTTTCATAAGGTTTTTGTCTTAAGGTTTTTGGTGGTGAAGAATTCAAATCTGATGTTTGTCAGCAAAATTGCGCAACACAATATCGAAATAAATACAAAAACCGTTTTAAAAATGCTACTATTTTTTTGCTTTTTGGAGTTTCATATATCAATATGCTCAGCATACTTTGAAATACAAAAAAAAAATTGTATTTTTTGAGGGATAATTCAACCAAAACATCGATGTCCAAAAATTCTTCGTTGGAAAAAATCACAACTTTTGTTAAGATATCAACCAATTTTTTTTTTAAATAATAATTTTTAAGAAAATTGGTATAAAAAAAATTGGCTGAAGTCAGTTTTTCTAAGAAGAAGGTATTTGCAGTAAAGATAGTGATGATAAGTATGATTTTTGAAGCAAAATAGAATGCAAATTAAATGCATTGATTTAAAAAGTGGCTTATAGTGCAGTGTTTCGGATGCAAATAAAAGTATAAGACTTAATTGTAAGTATAACAGTTATTTTTTAATAATTTTTTTTTCCACTTTTATTACTTTTTTCATGAAATTGCCCCTCACACCCAAACGGGGATAGATAGACCCCCATCCCATAGTAAAAATAATTTTTGGCGCCAAAGTTATCGTACTCTCCCCAACTTTTTATTAAGTGAAAATAAATAAGTTCGTTTTTCGGTTAATATTTAAAAATCACTTACAGCTAGGTTCCAGAATTCGAGTGAAATTAAACCGAAATCGAATATGCAAATTCGTTTTCAGAGTTCTGCATTTCGAGCGATTTGGTAACTCCGAATTTTTTTCGAAATCACTTTTCGTGAAATTGAAAACAGCTGACATCAGTCAATTGGGATATTATTGAAGTATTTTTATTCAGGCAAATTGTTTTCTTGTAAACATTTTTTTATTGTTCGGGCGTTTAAAAATATAAAAGTATAAGTAAGATCGTACAATGAGTTCTGCGATAATCGTTTTGATGTTGCAGACTGAAAGGAATAAATACGCACAAGAAAAAGTAAAAAGAGAAAGTTGTTTAGTATTATTTACTTTTTTCCAACCACTCACATCCTCACATCATGGCTATTGAGATCTGTTTTTAAACTGTCCCACAAAGCTTCCGCGACAACCCGATCTCCTTTTATAAATCCTCTAGCGAGATCTTTGTGCTGCTCCATAAAATTTATAAAAATTGCTTCTTGCCCAGTATTTTTGTGTTTACCTTTGTTTTTAATATGTTTTAAGTGCAATAAACTTATAAAGTTTCCTTTGAAAATGATTTTTGCACTTATGTACATTTTTAATCGCGTGTCTTTTGCTTTACTATTTCACATCGGATTCACAAGATCGTTTTGAAATCGCTTGCAAAACGATAAAAACGAATTGTGGAACACTACAATTTCACTTTTTCTCAATTTCGATAAATTCGAAATTGGAATCGATAAAATCGAATTGTAGAACATCGAATTTTATGTTCGATCGATTTCGATTTTATTTCGAGTGAAAGTGAAATGTAGAACCTTGCTGTTAGCTTTATGTCAAACTAACTAAAAATTATTATGTTTGCGTTTTTAAACAAACAAAAATTAAACAGTCAAAAAAGGAGATTGTATTTCTGCTAAACTTGTTCTTGATCTTTAAAAAACAAAACGGTCTAGTGAATATAGTATATTAATAAATAATAAGGTCGAATGTTTCTGCATACATACATACCTACAAATCTCAAAAATGAGTAGAAAGATTTTAAAACCTTTTTACGTATTACATTTGGCCAGTTTATATTTCTAAGATCTCAGAGATCTTCGTATTCTCAGAAATATAAACAAAAATTCTCATACAAATTTCTCAATTCTACTGGTAAAACTCTGAGAATGAAAATTTTTGGATTCGATTTCTCAATTTTACAAAGTGATAGCTTTGACTTTTGAAAATAATTTAATTTTATTTGCTTTTGTATTTTTAAAAGGCGTCACAACAACAATTTTCATTTCATTGAGAATTGTTGTTTATATTTCTTTCTCAATTTCTATCATTTTCACTGAGAATATTCTCAGAGGTCTGAGAAATATAAACTGGCCAATTGTTTGATCTGTTTGGAGACGCTTCATTTTTGTTTCTCGTGGCTCACTCTAAACTGAAATTCAAAACCCCCATATAGACCTGGACATTTGTAAAAACAACATAACACAAACATAATATTTGGAATTCAAATGTCACGTTTTAACGCTATGGCTTGATATATATTTGCCGAGTATAGGTTTTAATATCGTGCACAACTTAAGAAAACTTGAACGAAGCACGACTCTCAACATAGGGTGGAATCGGCTAAAGCTCTATTCAATTGTTAATGCCATCACTTTATCTGATTCCGCCCCTTAGTAGAACGAAAAGTGAACCGCTCAATCAATGAAAGTTTTTGAACGCATTTGGAATTTTTGCCTGCCGTAAACACTGTCACCAAAATCTAATAAAAGTGATGATTTGATGAAAAGGGAAATCCTAGCATAGCATTCCGGGTTTTTTGGTCAGTTTCGTTAATTGTTGGTTTGTTACACTACTTTGAAGAGCATTTGACCAAGAAATACAACAATTATAATGTTGTCAATATTTTTGAATTCATCTTTTAAATAATTGTTTGTCCACTGCAACAGACAGGCTTTGAGCCACTGTTCAACTTCAAATTATTAAAATACTCAACCAACAATTTTCTTTGTTTAAGTAGATATTTAAGTCTGTCATAGGTACTTCAACTTTATTTATTTCGCATGATGAATATTCTTATATAGTCTCGATAGTTATATATTATCAACAACAAAATAAACTCAGAGGTTTTTCTGATCATACCTACATACATACTGTTAGAAATGATTAATTTTCTCTGAAAAGAATAATTTATTGGAAAAAGTTATTTGTAGATGTTTAATATTATATTCAAGAGAAATACATACATAGGTCTGTGACGTGGGCATTTAGAATTTAGAGAACTTTAATAAATTTTTAATTTGGCAATTGCAAAAAAAAAAAAACAGAACCAAACACCTGCTCTCTTAACTAAACAATCAATTGTGTCTATGTAAATTGTGGTGTTGTGGATGTTCTTTTTTTTCTGCAACAAAACTTATTTGCTTACAATTTATCAGTTAAAAATATTTAACTAAATAACCAGTTTGACTCAGTTTCTTCAACTTTAAACAACAAACATAAAAAAATAAGAAAACAAAACAAGAAACCAGATATCTAAATATTTTATTTGGTCCACTGATCTTAGAACTTATATCCCCGACGAGATATAATATGTAAATTTCAACGCATTTACTTGTTTTTCACAATTAATTATTCGTACATTAAAGTACATATACCTATATGTAGGTATTTTTTTTCGTTTTCATTTTATGTATAATTTTCCTTACCTGTGAATGCTGCAAACTGCAATTATTGTGCAATGAATAAAACTGATAAATTGCGTAGAATTTTTTTTTTTAGAAAAAAAAGTTACGAAATACAGGAAGTCGCGACTAGCAAGACAAAAAAAAAAAAATTCAATCAACGGACTTTTTGACTCACTTTTCTATGGCGTTTTATTTTTTTTTTGCTCTTTACAAAATTATATATCCATTTAACTGCAAGAATTTTACCCGAACAAAACAATGGATAACTTCTACAAAATGGCAACGTATTGATATAAATTAGAAGATAAAGCAAGTAATATTCTAGAAGGGAGTTTTTATTTTTTCAATTTTTCACAGCAGGAGAATAAAATAAAAAAACAAAATCTTTTTAGTAGACAAACGAGAGACATTCAACCGTCATTGATGCAATTTTTTATAAAACTTGAAAGACGGAACAAAAAAAATACAGATCATCGAAGATTTCCCTTCTTGAGTACAGTAGGAAGCAAAATTGTGACAGATGGATGAGTCATGGAGTTCAGGCGATGCGCAGCTGTTGAGAAGCGTTCAGTCAAAGAGGACATACATAAAGGTAATGGCCGCATTCGAGTGATAGGCTGATATCTTTGGTAATGCCCGATTTAAGCATCGCCTAAACCGACGCTATTCTATCGCAGTGATGACTAAAACAATAATAAACGTTGTTGCAAATGAAAACAAAACATTGTTATTATCGTGTTCGTTTTAAGTCTGGAAGAACCTCTAAGCTAGGAGCGCACACGTGTGGTTTTTAGTTTAGAAACTGTTTGGTTTTCGAGCTATAAATCAGTTTGGTAGTCCGTGTTTAACAGAATCATAAGTAACCGTGTGTACTTTCAACTGAATGTTTTGTTTTCTATAAGCGCAAGATAGGAACAAATGCTATAGGTATATTTCATAAATAGATTCTGAAAGTAAAGTTACATGTCTTGGAACAAAATTTAACTTGAACTGTGGGAAAAATATACGCTAAACGCTAATTGAACAAAAGCAAAAATTACCTGTAAGTTTTGATATTTCAGTTTTTTAAATTTAACATTTGACTGAAAAATTATTTCTAGAATCTTGAGCGCAGCCATTGTGGTAATAAAAATGGGCGTCAACGCCAAACTTTTTATTTTTTTAAAAGAAATTGCATGAATAAAAAGAAAATTAAAAAATGAAAACTAATTTTGGAAATGTCACAATATAATTAAAATTAAGGCATACGAGAGTTGCTTTAAGAACACAATAAAAAATTGGCGCTAGTTCCTCTGAAACAGAGATCAGAAATAAATCTGGGTTCTCTAATAACTGTTATTTGATGAACTTTTCAAAAATGCTTACTCAATAACCTTTATTTTTAACCAAAAAAAATATCGGCCAAGGTTAACCACCAAGTTTTTTTTTTTGAGAGAAAAAAAAAATAAATAGCGTCTGCAATTTTATCAATCAGAATGCCCGTTAGTATAACCGTTAGTATTCTGTAAGTGCCTGGCTACACGGTGATTTTTCAATCGCCTAACCAGCCAGTATGTAGTCAAGAGGGATGAGGAGTGAAGGGGGAAGATGCTCACGAAGGGAACTGAATTTTCCGAGTGCGCAATACAAATTGTTCCTCTTTTTGACGTTTGTTTATTTTTTTCTGGCTTCTTCTCAATGAAAATGTCAATTTGTCATTCATTGTAATTTCGAAGGTGTAGATTAATGTTTTCAAAAGTTTATTATGTTTATTACTTTTCATTTATTTACGAAATAGAAAAGTGGAACGTGATTGGGCACAACACTGTGTAGTCACCGCACTTGATTTTTCAATCGATTGAAAAATCACCGTGTAGCCAGGCACTAAGCCATAATTCATGCGGATGTGCATAATTTATCATAATGTATTTATTTTTAAAAATAAATACGTTCTCATCAATCGAATTTGTTATTTCATTAACCATTTTTGATTTATTTTCAGCGAAAAAGGTTAAACGTTACCCTTTTCCATAAATTTTTTTCGTAGAAACTCAACCATTGAGAACTATTTTTGAAAATAAAAAATAAGTGTCAGCCGATAACGATAACTAAATAAATCTCAAACCGTAACCAAATTCTATCTAAAGAAATGTAGTTACTGTCTGAGAATAATCAATTGAAAATAAAGGTTGACAATAATTATTTCTGATCTCTACTTTGGAAAGTTATTTTAATGTTTTACTGTCCACCTTTGCACAGTGGGCATTGTATATAAAACTTATAGTACTATCATCACGATGATTTTTGAGTTGTGTGCTGTGGTCGTCTGAGGGCGCACTTGTATATACACAGAAACAGCAACCAAAAAATTAGTAAGTGATGTGATCGCTTGGGGGCCGACGTGTGGAACGTGCTGATGATATTACTATGCAAATATATATACAATGTCCATGCCTCTAAATGTAAAACCTAAAATTATTATTTATTATACTGAATGCATCCACTCTCAGTTAAATTCGAAGTCATATTTCGAGATTCTTCCAGCATGCTGTGCGTAAAAAACAAATAAAACATGCCGGCTGGTAGGCAGCTTTACCCTTCCCTTCATTAACACAGAACCGCAATTAAAAATAAAAAAAAAATTCTAAAACAAAATTTTCATACTTAATAGAGAATCTTTAAATAATAGCAAATAAAAAAAATGTTTCAAACAGCAAAAAAAAAATAATTTTTGTTTCGAACATTCCCATTTTGCTTAAATTCTTACCATCGCCATCTCTTTCCTAACTTCGAAATTACCTGCAAAAAATGAGCACTTAAAGCAGGCCAACTACATTCCTTACACGATGCCGCTAAACGCATTTTCTTCCAATAGAAAGAGTACACTACACATTAGAATGTAAATATTCGCACCCTCGAACAACCTCTCTCACAAAAACCCGAGAGCAAACTATCTCACAATCCAACAACAACAACAAAAAAACCAAGCACTACTGCTCCTGCTCACACAATTTTCGCAACTCATTTTTAAATGGCTTAAAGAATAGACGGGCCGTCGAAAAATCCGTGTGTGTATAAAATCGTGTAAATTAATTAAAATAAATTCATTTTTAGCATTTTAATAAATATAAATAATCAAACAAAATATCCATTTAACATCTACTATTGTCTTTGTAAATATAAATATCAATTAAATTACATCTCTGTGTACAGTTTTTTTTAAGTATAAAATATATATTGAGAAGGAAAAAAAAGAAAAAAAGAATCAAACAAAAGAGCTCTACGCCACAGCCAAGAATTGGAAAAAAATTGGAACAAAAATAACGTAACGACAGAAAAAGAAGTGAACTTCTTGGTTTTACATATTTGCAAAAAAAAAACGATATCCTCCCTTTAAAAAAAAACCAAGAAAAAACCTTCCAAAAAAGAATTTTCTGCGAAATTTTGATCGAGAAGGAAAAAAAATTGAATATTCAATTTTTCCTTCTTTTTGTTTGTGTGCAGATTAAAAATAAATTGCGGCAGTCGTCTTCGTATTCGTCTTCTACATCGTGTTATCCAACAAAAAAAAGCAAAAATAAGAAAAAAACGGCAAGCAAGAGGAAAATACGTGAAACGACAAGCAAAACGATTGGAGCAAAAAGAGTCCCTGGACAGTGCTGGTGGTGCAAAAGAAGAACGAAAGAAGAACTCAGGAAGCAAACATCATCATTATCGTCTTCATTCAGAGCAAAAGAAGGAAAAGTGAAAAGAAAACTTCTTTAAATTTTTCATCATAAAAACAAAAAAAAACTTGAAAAACATTTGCAGCTTAAAAAAAGCAAAAAAATATAAACAAAAAAAAAAATTTGTTTTCTGCCACTCCTCAGTTCTCTGTTCTCATGACAGTCGTGGAAAAACCGTGAAAATTTCGTCCAAAAGAAAAACAAAATAATCCTTTTTGTCTTCTTCTCGTTTCGGTAAATCCAGAGAAGAAACGTTTTCCTCATTTGCTCAACGCTCAGGACTTTGCTCTCTCTAGCTAGACCACACATTTTTTTTTTTGTGTGTGCCTGTGCAGTTTGTTTGAAAAAGCCCGCAAAGAACTAAACTACAGTGGTGCTCTTCTAACACATTGCTCGTTTTAAGTGAATATCCGTCGCTCTAATTGATTCCGAAAAATAACAACCCGCAAAGAACTAATCTTGTTTCAAAAAAAAACGAAACGGTAAAGAAAAGGACAAACGAAAAAAATTGTGTGTGCAAGAGAAAATCGCCATCGTTGTTGTCGCCGCCGTCGCCGTCGCTGTCGCTAAAGAAAAGAAAAACAATTTTTGCTTGTAAAATTGTAATCACACAGTTAGTTTTTTTTTTGACATTTCTTACTTAATACTTTTTGTAAATTTTTGTGCCCCCGTTGTGTATAGTTGTAAATAGAAGTTCAAAATTAATATAAAACTACAATTTGATGGTGTAAATTATTACAAAAGAATTCAATTAGTTTTGTTAATATACCTACCTACATGTTTTATAAATAATAAAAGAAAATTGATTGTTATATTATAGAACGTTATCGTCGTCGTGTATATCTATATCTATCTAGTGATTTCGTGTATTGCATGTGAAAACTGAGGAAAAATCAATTTTGTCTTCTGTCAAAGAAAATTTTAAATAATTGCCGAAATTTGTGTGTTGTGCGCGGTAGTTTTTCTTTTTTGTCCATTTTGTACCAATATTATCTAAATCTGCTGCTGAGTGCATCGTTAAAGAAATTATAGGAAAAATAAGTGCAAGTGAATCAAAAGAAAATTAACAAAAACAAAATAAAATATATACATAACATAATTTATTTGCCGCATATATAATATTCGAGAATACACCTCATTCTTAGCCGCAATTTGAGGAGAAAAAAAAAAATTATTGAGGGGATCAGATCAATTTATTTTTGAGAGCTTAACCACCCAGTGGAGCTTAGAGAGACAGCAAGCGTAATAATAAAAAAGGCAAGTAAGAAACGCCGTATACCAATGTGTATTTTTTTTTGTTAGAGGGACGGGAGCTAAATAAATACATAAATACAAATTGGATTAAAGCTCAGCACAACTAGCAAATAAAATTTAAAAAAAATTAATTTGTAAAAAACAATTGGTGGTATAGCACCTTTCAGTTGTTGTTGTTCACAAAAATTCAAATACCTACATCAATTATTTATCTATTTATTTATTTTTATTTTTCCTTTTTTCTTTCTTCTTTTTTTATTGTTGTTGATGTAGGTATGGTGCCTACCTTTCTACGATGTAATTTCTGTGGCTCCTATTTTTTTTTTTTGTTTACTAATGTAAAATTTCTAATGAGAACAATCATTTGTTATTAATACAGACCCTACATACTTTATTCCAATAGACTTCAATTTTGATTAGATCAAAAGATAAATTATAAGATATAAACTTAACATTCGTATTATAGGTACCTACTACACTGAAGTATAAAAGTATTCTTAAAACCCTCTTATTGCCAATAGCTAGGAAGATAAAAGAAAAAAAATCAAATGAAGATTTATGATTATAAAACTTTTTTATCTGCAGAAGTAGAAATTGAAAATTTAACAAAACAAATCAATTGGAAGTTATACTTTTTCGAAACAAAACAAAATAAAATTCTCTTTTCAAAGAACTTAGAAGTATTTTCGTATAGTATAGTGATAAGAGGTTTGAATACTTATAATAGTCCTAAAGCATTTCCTAACTGTGGTGTTCGATAACAAATCTGTTATAAAATCGTTATCAAATAAAAATTATTGCAGAGTAATTGAGCCGGTGAGAACAGAGCAAGCGTCACAAACCTATTTTTTAACTGAAAATACCCTACGTTGGTAAATCTTCCAATCAGCAAAATAACAATTTATTTGAGAGCGGAATTCATACAAAATTAGGCTTGCTTTTCGTTGAACAGTATAAATCCTGGTACTTGCATGGTTCCTCGTTAATTATCCTTTTTTTGGTATTTTGATGGGAATGTTTATTGAAATTTCATTTATTAGTTCTTTCAAGTTAAAATTGCTGTAAATCTTTATTTACACCCCCTCTCTAATCAAAAGTATGTTCCTCAAATGAGCTATTGGGAAAAATGGAACTTTTTTTAATATTATTTTCTTAAATGCATTTTTAACAAATTATCCCATTTATTTGGACAGTCTGGAGAGCATTTTGAATATTTGTATCTTGTTAACATGATAGCATTCTATAATTAATGTACTACCTATACATTTTTTGTATGCATACCTACTACAAAAATGTTTTCTGCAAAATATTTTCCATTTTTTTTATTTCATTACCGTATTAATGATGCAAAAACCTTTAAATCTCCCATACATAATTTTACAACAAAATTGATAGATTTTCTGTAAAACAGATTTTTTTCTTCTCAAAACTTTGATTTTGTAATTGTATTGTTCTTACCCTCACCGATTAAATTGCTTTTATGCAATTGAAGCTAATATTTCACAATAGAAATGCATTTTAAAAATAATTTTTGATGATTTGTAAAAAAAAAATAGTTTAATTCAAAATGGATTTTAGTCCTTAAAAATTAGCGCTTTGTCTCAGAAACTATTCTTAGTAACTAATTCAACAAGTTCAATTAAATAGTGCCAAGTCTTTTATTTGCCTAATTTATTTCTGTAGCAGGTTTGTAGGTTTGTCTATGTACATGGAAAAATGTTAAAAAAACCCTTCGTAGGTATAAGGGTAAATAATAATTTCGAGTAAAAAAACATGGGTATGTATTAAACACAGAATAGTCTTATAGGGCACTCGACATAGCCATTATACGTATAAATAATTGAAAAAGTACTAACAAGCTGATATATGGCAGGTAGTTTTGGGCCTACCCCTTGCATATGAAACACATCCTCCGATGTGCAGGACATTTTTAAATATTTGTTATAAGGACCAGATTTTTCTTATTTTTCATAACTTATTTTATATTCCTTTCCTCAAACGTTTTTATGACCAACTTAAAGAGCTAAGATTTTCTTTGATATGTATGTATATGTATATCTGAAAAAAAATGGAGAACCCATTATAAAATATTTCGAGCTAGCTGATCGCCTACATGAAATATGGCCCCATTTTATTGGTTAATTTTCATATTTTCTCAAACTGAAAAATTTAAAAAAAAAAAAATCAAAATTTTGAACAATAAATCGATTTCTATTAATGTTGCTTTACATTTTTTGGTCCATTTTTCATTTTTATTTGATTTTTTTTTCTCTTTTAAAATGGGCCCATTTTTCACTGAGCCATATTTCCTACATAATTGAGTCGAAAAATCTTGTAATTGAAGTTAAAACATGCACATCAATGAAAGATTAAATAATATTTTTTCATCGAATTTCCCAAAATTATTTTTAAAATTGAGGTTTTTACCAACAAGATAAACTTCTTATTTATCAGAATCTTAAATTCATTTTTAATTTAACGGCCTTATTTCATTTTGAAACAGTGGAGTGGGAGAATAGTTGTCCGTCTCGAGATCATGATTATTGCCTGTAAATGAAGAAAAACTACTAGACTGCGCGATCTAATTTCATTTTTAAAATAAAATAGTAAGGTCGTGGCAAACCATAATAAAATGTTTTAAATTTTTTCACCACCACAGTATAGTTTTACAACTAGAATAATCCGATAAATATATTTCATTGAATCGCGGCCTAATTTAATTTTTCGATCTCGGCTAGTGATAATGCAATTGAAAATATAAGCTAACATTGGATATGAAGGTGATTCTTATTGGAACTGTCCGAGCGCTCCATTGTCCATTTGCTTTAGATATTTTTGCTTGACGTTTTCTAATAGGCTGTATTAAAAAATAGTTGTCACGTATTTTGTCAAAAAAAAAAAAAATATTTCATAACCCCAGAATAGAATTTTCATTACATCTAGCACTACAATTTTTAACTAATTATGCTTTTGGTATGAAATTTGTTTAAAGAATCTACATCTTCTAAGTGGTGTCGAAAAGAAAATTTGTCGCGGCCGTTATAATTTTTTGCTTTCACGATAAATAAATTTAAACCAAATTTAAGGCATTAACGGCTAATTTCTTGACAAAATCAATTTGAAACTCGATGCAGTAACTCTCGGTAAAATATTAAGAACGCGGGCATTTCTTCACTTAAAATTATATCCCAACCTATAACCCAACGATGCTTGGAAATATGAACAGTTCGAAAAGATGAACGGGGCCTGTTTTATATCTGTTCATCTTTTCGAGATTCTACTGTATTTATTAATAATTATTGTTTCTTACACCTGATTGAGTGCTTAAATTGGACTATATTAGATCATTAGAAAAGTAAAAAGGTTATACATTTGTAAACCCCAAGAAATCTCATTTTATGTCAACTATTAATTCTTTGAGGAAATTTAGAACTAGAGTAATAAAATTTAGTGTAGATATACTTAAAAAATTATTTTAATGTATCTCACCAATTAATTTATTTTCATTTTTTACCTTTTCAGATTCTCAATATAAAAGATTCAATAGAAAAGATTCTTGATCCAGGTTTTATAAGTCAAGGCAACAAATAAAATACTTTACGATATATACAATAAAAAAAAAAACACTTGTACACGTGCGATAAATTCCTCTATTCGAGAAATTCGGTTTTGTAAATTCGATTTCGTGTTATTTAAACTTGTCGAAAAGTGAAAAGTACGTCGGTCGTGCGACTCGCGTATTCGTTAAAACTCTAATTGTTTACTACAAGTGAATATTAACAATAAAAAGATAACCTAAATTACTGTCTAATTAGACACTTCAGCACAACAACTAAATAACAAAAAACAAAAAATCTCTTAAAGTATATTCTTGTGACACGCGTTATAAAGAAAGCCGTCAAAATAGAGCTGTTAAGCAGTACCAACAATTACCCCTCGATCTCAATTTCGACCCACCATCACAATCATCCTCAACAGCAACACATGAAGTTACTGGGTGGTAATGATGACCGGATTGTACGGGAACAGCCTGTACGTTCCCAAGACGATGCAGCGGTTGGGTACGTTTTCCAGCGACAACCCCAACACGAAGCAGAATATGCTGCACAATTTGCCCAGAAACAAGCTAGATGGGCTTGTGGTGATGAGCATTCCATTGATGTAAGTATTTAATGTAGTTTAAATAATTTTGTATTAATTTATATATGTATATGCATATTTAATTCAACAGGAAACATTGTTTAACGCGAATATCTTACGGAACATAAAGAAATTTATTTCCTTAATCTATTGCTATTAAGTGAGATAAAGACACTTATAAATTTGATATTTTAGAAATTTTATGTAAAGGCTATTTCACTTCACTTATTTATGACAATAAATTTATTTAAATTAAAGGGCAAGGTCCAAAATAATAAATACGCCACTCGAGTAGGTCATTTTCCTACAAAAAGAAATTATACAAAATCAATTTCACACTTTTAACCAAACTCGTATATTTTTCTGCAATGGTCTAGTTTATGATGTATGTCGTACCTAGATGTGTACATGAGGGATTTTGTGAATTCAAAATCGAAGTGATAGAAGTAATATATTTTGCCTGCAGAATAATTTATTAATATAATTGCATGACTGCTGGAAAGAACTTCTACTTCGATGACTGTAAATTAAATTAATTAATTAAAAATCAAAATATATTTGTCTAGTGAAGTAGCATTGGACTCGCCATTTAGTAACGATTTTGTTAGATAAACAGAACAAAACCGCCGCCGTGCAAGTCCATCTGAAATAATTTCGATAATTAGTTCACTTTCTTATAAAGAGAAAAAAATACATAACTTAGGTTTAATTCTGTAAGACCTACATAGAATAATTATAATAATTTATTTAATTAATAAATATATTTAATTCAGTAAATAGTCGTTAAAGTATGTGTCAGTTCTATCTATCTTTTTTTTACATAAATTGAATTTTGGGACTTCAAGGCCAATTTTTTATCTATTGTCTCTACGACAAAGAGAACTTAAAAGAAAATAGTTTTAGGCCTCAAGACCTTCAAACTCAATTCATTTTGAATGGAAAAAAATACGATAAAATTTATACTACGAAGAAGCAGGTGTGGTGTTGCAGGCAGGTTAAGATGTGGTATATTTTGCAACTCGCTTCTTTGAAGATAATCACCACTCGTGTATCCGATGCCAACTAGCCTTTAATACTCGTTTTTCTGTAATCTTTGATGCACCATGTTACTGATTGGAAGCGATTCTCATGATTCATGAATCTCTTTAAGTAGATGAGGTGCACAACACTTTTCATATTTTTACCCCAGGCGGGCTCACTTTGCAAGAAATTATCTACCAAAAGATGGCATGTAACTTAGAAATTTCGGTGTGATGTAGTCCTATTAGTTTAGTTAACTCCCGTCCCCATTCTATGTACTTTGGGCGGGGAACGCGTCTTGACTCAACTTCTTGAGAAAAAAAATTTAACCCGTCGCGTCAGTTTGATATAGAAAGTAAATTTTACTGAAACCCCATTTTCGTATGGTGGTAACTCCCTTCCCTACCCTTTCTACAGTGTTGCCACCAGGGCAACACCTTAAAATCAATCATTCTATAAAACCCTATTTACATGTGATTGACCAACAAGTGATGAATAGATAGAAAAATGGCATTTAAATAACTAATGAAACAAGTTTTTTAAACCCTAGATAAAAAATTCGTTTTTTCAAATATATTTTAATTTGCCAGAAAAACAAAATTTTTCTTACATAAACATAAATCTGAATTACATTTATTTCATTTTGATTAAGACTTTTTTAAGAAAAGATTAATTTATCACTGATTCAAATCTCATTTCATTATTTATTCCTTAGTCCTTAACAGCCCCATTATAACAATATTGGATATCAGAATATTTTTTTTTTTAATTTTTAAACAAATTTCTTTTTGGACTCATATTTTTTTTAATTTAATTTTTGATTTTTTTTTTAAATTTTATTTTGATTTTTTTTTAAATTTTATTTTGATTTTAAAAAAAATAGAAAAAATACTGAATACAGTAGACGCTCGATATAGTTAATCTCGTAAGAGTGGCTACTCTAAATAGTGAACAACATTAATCCCGATACACAATTAGTATCTTAGCTAGGATGATGTATTTATATTTCAGGAAGTGCATTCTGAGTGTACAATCTACATACATACATACGTACACACTACACATATATGCTGGATTTGTTTATTTTTACGTGCCTAACCTAACCTAATTTTTTTTTTAATTTGTGATATTTGGTGGGGTTGCCCATGATCTGTTATCTTTTAATTTTACCTTAGGCTGAAACACAAACTTTTTATTTGTGGATCTAAGTTTTCTTTCATCCTGTTCTATAAGGCAAAGTTTATAAATGTTAGTTTTACTAATATTGCTAATAACTTAAACTGAGATGATTTTTTTTTTTTTTGATAAACTCCAACTAAACATGCCTAAAACGTGGTGGCTCATGCATAGCAAACATACATTTTTTTGCAAATCAATACTTTTTAAGCTAGTATCATTGTACATTGATGGTTTTTTTAATTTATTTTGTTTTTCATTCAAAGAAAGTAAACAAACAACAGATTCTGAAAGTTAATTTGATAGCTTTCCAATCCTTTTAGCTAACACTCCTCAGACATTTTACATTTTTTTTTGTTTTCGTCTATTCACCTACTGGACGCACAATCGTCACACCCAAAACAAAATCATTGAATCCAATTCAACAAAAAAAAAATCGCTTAGTCATTGCGATAGTCATTGTTAAAACTACATTTTAATAAAAATTCACTTGAGGGGTTAAAAAAAAAAAAGAAAAAAAGAAGTAAATTGGTAGTCTACGTTCTTCTACTGCATACATATATATAAATATGTATGTACGTTCATATGTATCTCCTATTCCTCGCTGACGAAAGACGAAGCAAGATAAAACGAGTGCAAAACGAAATTGAAAATCAAATTTCTGGCACAGTTCCAATCGAAATAAAAATAAAAACCATCAACAGCACAGGACACGGTCAGGAAATGCCACTACCCCTATTTTAACCATAAAAGAAAAAAGTGAAACTCTGTGAAAAAAAAGACAAAAAAAAAAAATAGAAAACATTTCGCTGTTGCAGGGGTGTAGGATATTGTATAAGGCTTTTTTTGGTATTAGAATGATGGACTACATGTAATATCCTCTGCAGATATTTCGTAATTTGTGTATGTTTTCTGTTCTGTATTCACATTTAACATTTTTGTATCTGTCATTTTGCTAATAAATGTTTTTTTTTTTTTTTTACAGAATCCCGATAAATGGAAATACAATCCGCCAAATCCCATGAACTCGTCGAATGCAGTGCCCGGTGGTGGTGGCATTGGACCAGTTGGACCGATTGGAATGGGTGGCGGAATGGGTGGCGGAATGGGTGGTGGTGGCAATATGGGTAATATGGGCAACATGGGTAACATGGGCACCAATGGTGGCCTGCATCAAATGCCCAATGTTGGCGGTGGTAATAGTGGCATGAATGTTGCAATGCAACAGGCAGCTGCAGCTGCTGCTGCCAAACACCAGCAAATGATGAACCAACATCAACAACACCAACAACAGCAACAGCAACAACAACAACAGCAGCAGCAACAACAACAGCAGCAGCAGCAACAACAACAACAGCAACAGCAGCAGCAACAACCACCGCATCCATCACATCAGCAAATGCAGAACCATTTAGGCGCCCCAAATCATCTCAATTCGAATATATTGAATCATGCTCTGAATAATCAGGCAGCAGCTGCTGCTGCGGCCGCTGCAGCAGGTATGCAATTGCAGATGCCACCTGCTATGCAAGGAAATATCTACGATCATGTTCATCCGGGTGTAAATATGAATGGTGTTGGAGTGCCCAAACCGCCTCAGGGTGCCGAACAATTAGTTTATTTGGGTGGGCAGCCACACATGGGAATGATGCCGCAAAATCAGTATATGACAGCAGCTAATCGTAATGCAGCAGCCGTAAGTGTTTCTTTCTTTCTTTTGAATCGATGTATTGTTCTAGGAAAAAAGTTTTTGTAAGTACACACCTTCAAGTCCAATTCTACGAAAATAATTTACGTAAAAGATTTGATTTTTTAAATCGTCTCCTCGAGTTACATATCATTCACACATACGTACATAATGTTGAAAGCGAAAAATATTATGCTCAATTTTATCATGGAATACTTAAATAGCTACCTTCCTTGTGTGATCATTGTTATCACAGAATAGGTATGGGACTTTTTAAATTTAATTACCTTTTTACGACTACAGTTTTTATAGGGATTATATTTAATCTGTTTCTAATGAGAATATATTAGTACGAATGTTCAAATTTACGAGTTTTTAGTATTTTTTTCATTCTTATGGGGTTTGTTAAATCTTTTGTGATTGCATCAGCTGATCAGCATCAGCACATTTTTAAGTGCCGGTATACAATATTCTAACAAAAGGTAATTCAGCAGTAATTTCGGAGGAAAAGTACCCGTACTACGGATATGCCCATACCAGAATCTGTTTTATTAAAAATTTTAGAACCTTGGATTTTTTTCAATGGCTCTATTGCTTTTTAAATATTAGATATGAAAATAAAAAATTAAAAATTTTGTCTTATACATTTCTTCTATTTGCAAGAAGAGCGTCGCATATCGGACATGGCTTCGATTGCGTTTTCTTCTTATTAATTGAGGAAATTACACGTTTACTTTAAAGTCAGCTGAACTTCAACATTTAACCGAAGAATGAATGAACAAGAAGTTGTTCGCGTTCAGTTGTTTTTTTTTTTTTTGAAATGTTATATCATTTGTGCAAATTAACAATTACAAAAATTTAGATTAACAATTACATATTTAAATTTTCGAACTGTATAAAATCTTACTGCACACTAAAATATGCCTTAGGCTGTTCCGTCCAATAAACAATCTGCAAATTAATTTAAGTCAGTATGGTAATGCTGAATGATTTGCTTGGCGATACATTGATTTCATTGGAAGATTTAACTTTAAACAATTTTGGAATGGAGTTTTTATTTTTCTTCTCCTCCTCCAAATTTGTTTTTGATCGCAAAGTGGTGGAAATTCTCACAAATAAACTGCAAAATTTCAGGCGTATTTACTGTTTTGACTACAATCTAGGCATGGAATTTCGAGTCAGTTATTTTAATGTCAATCGAATCATATTTCCTAAGTTGGTCAAGCTGCGTTTTTGAAATGGAGGCTTTATCACAATTGCTGATTTGGTTACGTTATTGGACTGCCAGTTGATCTTGTTACCATTTAACTTATGTAGATGATTGTACATAGATCCATTGTGATACCCAATGATTTGATCCCCTTATTAAAAAGCCAGTTAAGAGCGTAGATAAAGTTTCAGCGAGCTGTTGCCCAAATGTCGGAGATGTCGTTGCATTTCATGTTAGTTGAATTAAGAATTATCTGAAGGCACATAATCACCTGGGGGAGGAGAGCATAACTCCCCTATTTTACCACGGGGTCAAACATCCCTTTCCCAGCCCCGTAAGAACACTGGATCCACGCAACGTCAGCCGTATGTAAGCGTTGGACGAACAACTGCCGCGTAGAGCTTTTCTTTCAGCTTAGTGGGTATTTTTCGATCACAGAAGATGGGAGAGTCACTTCATCCACCCTAAGCTGACGCGACGTTCGATGTCGTTATCACCAGATCCTTTGCTATTGATCATACAAATTGATCAGCATATTTCATTTCGTAGTTGGGAAGCATTGCTCCATTCAAATAGATGTCCGGAATAGGCTTGTGTGGATCAAAAAATTTGCAGCAGTCTTCGGTCGTCAGCAAAGAATTACTGATTCACTTTAGGATCCGTCACCTTATCCTCAAGCAGAAAGTCAAAGACTTTAATAAAGAGCAAGGGAGTCAATACGCTTCCCTGAAAGCACCCTTACACTGATAATCAGGTAGAGAGAACTCTTCATGTATTTCTGCTAGACATCGTACTTTTGTTTTAACTTGCTTGATCATCCGCACGGAGACTTCCGGAACTCTCCTCGTTACCTGAGTGCACCCATGTCAGATCTCGTGGTTGGCTGACTAATGCTTTTTTTAAAATCAACCATTCCATTTTTGGCGCCTACAAAATTAATGTTGATTTTACTATTGATAAAAACTTTACTAGCGACAAGTCGAGAAACGCGCATTCATTTATATGGTTAAATCCAATATTTCACTAATTTGAGTGTTTGAGGTATCGACTTCAAAATAAATCAATCAGGTTCGGTTTTATAATACTGATCATCTTAAGCTATGTATAAAATATGTAATTTGATTTTATATTAAGAGCCAACAAACTACTACACTAAATGTTAACAGCTACTTTTATCTAATTCAAAGTCAAGTGAGAGAAGAAGAAAAACTCCATGATGAAGATGGGGTTATGCAGGCATATCTAGGTATATATTTTTCTTCATCATGAGCTCTTTGAAAAAAAAAAAAAAAACATACCACAATGCTAGCTACTTATGCTAAGTACTATTATAATAGTTAGACCTGCTCGATATTATACTGCTTGTGCAATGTCTGCATTTTGATTCTTCTTCCTTGTGATTCTTTTTATGATTTTTTGAAAGTTGCTATCATCACTTTTCTTTTCCAGTAGTTGAGGATATCTTTTGCTTCGTTTTCTTCATCGTGCTTCTGTTTTTTTTTTTTGTTTGTAGTATAATTTGCTCTCACTGTCATTTTCGTGTATGAGATGAGAGCTGCGCTAGAGAGATTCTCTAGCCTCCACTCCAAAAGAACTAAACTGCACAGAGAGCGAGAGACTGACAAGACAAGTTTTTTTTTGTCCCCCCCATAATGATGACTATGAGTTGTGTCTGAGATTTTTATAGTACCTTCATATAGATATTTTTCTTTCTGATGATGACAGTATAAACGGCCATTGAGCGTTAGTAGCTAGCTAGTAGCAAACACAATACACAAATAGAAGTAAAAATGCCGGCAAAAATAGGAAGACCAAAAAAAAAAAAAAATAATGGAAGCAAAATTATAAATATAACGAGAACGAGAGGAGCCTTGGAGTGGTGTGGATGTAGAACTATCAAAATAACAAAGAAAAAATATCGTTGTCCCGCGATGAACAGAAGTGTCATGGTTTTCTGTAATCTTTGGATTCCTTTATTTTTTTTTTTCTTCTATTTTGTCCCTGCTACATTTTTCCTCATTTGGTATATCTACAATTTCAGATCTTTCTGCGCGTCTCTTTTCCCTTTGTAAATTTATATTGTCTTCGTATCGTTGTTGTGTCGTCTCTCATCATAGGAAAAACTTCATCATAGAAATTCATCTGCCTTATCGGGTGGAAAAAAAAACAAAACTTTTACTTAACGGGCAGGGGGTAGTAGAGCAAAAAAAAAAAAATTAAAATGGAAGAAGGAAGAAAAAATGTTACAGAAAGGATACTAAAATATATACACAATGCTTTGCTTGTGTTCTGCGGTAGATTTACTGATTATTATAGAGATAAAATAAACAATCCAAATATTTTTTTTTTTTGTATTGATTGATAGATATTGCATACATATACATACATAGGTATAGAAACATTTAGACCTACTATACATAGTAGGTTGTTTCGAGTTTTGTATAATGTATAAAGAAAATATTCAATAGTTATCTAAGTTGCTTAAGAAAAACGTGCCATCTTGCTTGAAGTAGATCTTTTTGATCCCATAACGATTATGCCACGCTAGAGATAGGGATTTAGTGTAGGGGGTAGGTGGGTATTTGAAGATAGAATAATAGGTGATGGAATAAATGAAAAAAAAAAAAAAAGTTGGAAGAGCCGAAGGATGTTTTAATGACTATATTTAAACAGCTTTTTGGGGGTTTATGTATTTTCTCAAAGTGGACTATATTAATGATTCTTCAAGATTATATTAGTAGGTACAATGCTGCTAGAAATATTTTGGATTTTTTTTTGGAAAATTTCATTTAAATCATCAAAAAATTACCATACCATAAATTATAGTACATATGTACTTAAAAATTAAAGTAGATAGAAAATGTCCAACAATTTCAGTTAGGCTAGATTTGGTTAGGTTGATGGGCTGAAGTTGGATCTGGTTCACCCCACACTTACAATGCACCTCCACTCTTTGTTAGTTCATCTGCTTTTTCATTTTCCAGGGACCCAGTAAAATATGATGTTGTACTGTGTGGCATAAACCTTTAGCAACCATGGATTTTTGGATAATTTAATTTAATGGCAGAAATACTTCCTTTCATTTCTGGGGAATTTCCAGCAAAAATTTAATAGTTTGAAAAAAAAGTGTACTTACGTTAAAAAAGCTACATTTAGTTACCTGGTGGCACGGTATACATAACTACGGCAAACCTTAATCATTCCTATATGAAAGTAATAAGTATTCTTTTAAAATACATGATCGATCTTCAAATAACATAATCAAAGTATCAACCAAAAAACTTTGCACATTCTCTGAAAAAAAAAAATCAAATTATTTGCTTTGACTCAGCTTCTTTTAATTAACTCAAATGTAAAACGCGTCGTTGGGAAAAGTTTTTTTTATTTTATTTTTCTTACAACATGTTACATTCAACATTACAACAAAAAATAAAAAAAGAAAAAAAATTGTCATACTGCGAATGTTAGCAAGTTTTATGCCATTACAAGAAAAAAAAATAGGATTAACCTAAACCTCTTAGTTAGGTAGGTACTTATACGCTTCTTCTTGTTCATCATTGTCGCCTACAGTCTATCGCCTGTATTTTAGCTTATTCTGCAAATTCTCCAATAATTGAAGAGGATTAACTTAAAGTTTCTTTTTATTTAGTTTTATCCGCTATCTATATATCTATTTCTTCATTTCTATCTATATCCTATTAAAATGTTTTTCTTTTTCTTCTGTCAAACAAACGTGGTAAATTGTTAAAAACTGGAACTTGCTATATGTAAGTACAAGTGACAGTATAGACGATATACAATATAACCGCATGTATAATGTTTATTCCGGATATCTAAATTCAACATAAAAAAAAAAAAAATATTAAACGAAAAAAAAGTAAAGTAAATAAAAATGCATTACGACTATCATTCCCATCCAATATTCCTGTCCTGTCCTGGAGTGTTGCCATATTTGCTATTTTGTTCGGGACAAATCCCTAGCGTGTAAGCATACCTTCTTTTGCTACTGCTCCTACATCATCATCATCATCCCCCATATTTGCAATCGCACATTCATGTGTGATTGTCATCGATTTACCTTATACTGCGCCAACAACGATGATGATAATAATGATGATTGCCAACACCGTCGTTGTCGTATATAACATGGGTATTGGGTATGTCTCATATATGTCCCCTTTACTGTACGGTGCCTGTTCTCTATTCACAGTGTTCACGTTCAGTTCAGGTCATTGATTTGCCTGCAGCCATATAGCTTCTAGTTTCATTTTGATCACTGATGGACTGCATGCTGTCAGTTAACAGAGCTAGAATAGAACCAGTGCCAGAGCGTTATACAATTTATGTTTTGCCCAAAGATGGAATATCGTTCTGATTACGAAGATGAAATAAAAAAAAAAAAAAAAAAACAAGCAGGGAACGGCTATAGGAGGTGAAGTTGGAACGCACTCGCTGATGTATAAAATAAATTAAAAAGAATCGAATAATTCGCTTTAGTTTCTATATACGCACATAATTGTTCTGATTGAAGAGCTGCCATTTTAGTAGCAGCTACATATAAATGCTAGATATACCCAGACAGGCGGCTATACTATTCCATAGCCCACATCAGTTGTAGATACAGAAGAAGACACAAACGGGAGCTATACTCGTACTCGTAGACGACTGATGCTTTTATATATATGCGTATATATAAAACCATTTGATGACCACCCAGGAATTTCGTACGTTGTTTGGCTATAATTTAATATCCGGTTATTGGGGAGATGGCAATTATTTAAAAGGATTTCACAGTGCTGTGAAATTCCAGAGATTGATACACATAAATACACTTTAGCATATGTACATATGTGTATGTACTGTACACTGTACATGATATATATACAAATATAATATATATGTACATATATATGTATCTACGAATGATGTAGTTACGTGTAATTTGATATGAAATTCGTTGCTAACATAGCATCTATGAGTATTTTTTTTTCTCCCAACAAAGTATGCGGACCAAGAATATATTGAAACCCAGTTTTTTGGAGCGAGATTTAATTTTAAATCGAGTTAGCTCATATCAAATTTTGAAGAATTAATTTTAGTTTAATACTGAAACTAGAAAACTGTGAATATTGATACATTTTAAAAAAACTTCTGCCTCGAAAAATAAATTAGTTTTGGGTTGGTAGCAGCATGAAGACATCTTTGTTGTGAGTGGGAGAAGGAGCGGATAAAAAACTAAAGTCATATATCACTTTTGACCGACAGTTCCAAGATGTTAATTCTCCCTTACAAAAGCTGGGTTTTGTTTTTATTTCAATGAAAGGAGTTCCTATAAAAACACTACAAAAACATTGCAGCGTGCCAGGGTTATTATTTATTGTTGTAAATGCAAACTTGGTATTTTTTGTTTGGGATTACTTGTCAATAACGATACAGAGATTCGAGAGAATAAAATTGCACAATGGACAGGAATATTGAAAATAGTATTAGGTCCAATGCCAAGACAAAAATTTGGGATTGTAAGATAAAATAATTTTAGTTCTTAAACGTTTTTTTATTTTTCATTTTTGTTTGTTATCAAATACAGCAGGTTTTTATATATTTTTGTTCAGCAAATATCTTTAAAAAAAAATCCAAACATTTATGAAAACAAAATTTATAAATCATTAAGTTGAATCAGCAGTTAAATTTCAACTTATTTTTGATATCAAATGAATATCAATGAACCACACAGTTTTTTTTTGTCGAAAAAACAAAATTTTACTTTTTCAAAAGTTTTTGATGCGCTGAATCCCAATCTTGGTCCCTATTCCGGTTCAATTTTTATCATGAAATTGTTTTTTATTTCATTTTAACTATAATGTGGATTTTCGATTAATTTTTTGACAGAATTTTTAACTTGTACAAAGAACTGGGATCGTTAAATTGAGATTTATCATCTAACACAACTTTTCATCGCATTTATCTGGGAACCGGATTAGCCCTACTGACTCAAGAATTGCTCAAAAACACATTGAGTTTTTGAGATAATTTTGAATTTAATAGCGAATAGTTTTGTATGTATTTCGGTAAAATAGCTCTATTTATTCGAAAGATTTTTGTAAATTTTAACATTCCTCTTTTTCAAACTATGTTTAATCTTTTCAATCAATCGCAATCGTTTTTTAGAATGCGTTCGAAAACCAGAGGCTGTAATTTGTTGTAGTAATTCTTCTACATCTAACATCCCTGTGTTCATCCAGTTAAATACAAAATTTAAGATCCAAGTGCCCCTAGGCACTCTTCAACAGACAGATTTAATAAACTAACACTCTGTTCACATTAAAAAACAAAAAAAAAATTGCAAATATAAAAAAACTTCACTCAATCGCTTCTGTCGTTCTCTCTGTCTCCCACAGAAGCGTCATTAAACCGCATCAAATAAAAATGGCATACCTATGACGTACCTATTTCTAGGTGTATATTTAACTATAAACAAAATTAATGTAAAAAAAATCCACAAAGAAGCAGAGAACAGAGAAAAATAAACAAAAAAAAAAAAAACAAATATGTAGAAGATATAAAATTCTAAAGACTAATCGTAATCATAATCAGAATCCCACACTCAATCCATAAGAAAATAGCCGGCTTTTTACGTCTGTTTTTGTTATGATTCTCTCTGTCTATGTTTCTCCTCGTTTTCTTTTTTTGCTGTCGTTTTCTACTGCACCAGCCAGCAGCAGCCGCACACCACTGTGTTTGGATGGCGAATCTAATTTGTGTTGTTGTTGTTTTTTATGTGGAATGTTGGTATTATATGGAATTTGCTATCAAAAAAAAAAAAGTTATGCTTTATTGCTTGTGCGAAGTTTTCTTTATTGTTTGGTTTCGGAAGCCTTTTTTGTTTGATTTTTTTATGTGAATTTTTTTTTTATTTAATCAGAAGAAAGAGAAGAAAAAAATAAAATAAAAATATAAACAAAAACAAGTTGATATTGATCTAATCGCGCACAATTAAACAAATAAATAACTTGTTAACGTTTAAACGAAGTTGGTTATAGATAATTTGTTTTACAAATGACTTAAAGAAAAATTAACACGTGCTTGCATTTAACATATTTAATTAAGTTTTTTTTTTTTTTATTAATGTGCAGGTTTTCGATGACATTCAATTTTTTTTATTTGAAAAATGTTTTTTATATGAACAATCGAGCTTAATCGATCAATTTCTGTTGTCATCGTCAAGAAAAGATTTGTTATTTTGATAAATTTTTACTAATTATTGTTGCAGTGGTATACATACGAGTACATACATATGTATGTATATCTAAATATTTTAATCTTATCACATACAGTCCTGGAAAGCTATAGTAAGGAATGCCCAGTGACAATTAGTTCTTTATGTTTGTCATTAGTTGATTCGAAATGGTTAAAAAACCAGCAAAAAATTTGACAAAATGGGTTTGGTTTAAAGGAAAAATGAAATTGAGAACTGCAAAATTCAATAAATAACGCTGTGAACATGATGATGGGACCAACTGTCAACTGTCACTTTTTGTGATTTCAAAAATTTGTGTTTTGTCGATGACCCGAAAATTTATAAACAATAAATATAGTCTACTAATTCTCGGGTCATCGACAAAGCCAAAAAAAATGTGCTTTCAAAACTAAATTAGAGTCGCTGAAATCGAAAATGATATCATATTATTTTTTTTTTCAAAGAAACCTATTGAAGATATGCGTAAGTTTTTTTTTTTCTCAAAAACTCATCAATCACTAAAACTGTTTGCTTGATATACACACATTGTATATTTTTGGAAAGATAAAATCTATTTCTTTCATTCAGGGTTCATCTTAAAGGCAATTAGGAGCACTTTAAACGAGTATTTTCGAAATATCTCGAAAAACATCTTTTCAGTCCTCATTTTGACGAAAAATTTAACTTTAACTTGGTATAATTAATAAAATGTAATAATTTACAGAACATGTTTATAAATTTATTCTCTACAAGTTGTTTTCAAGTTATTTTGTAAAAATACAAACTTCTATGGAGCCATTGAATAAAATCAACTTTTCAGTCCTTTTTTAACCCTCGCCAACCCAAAAATATTTTTTTTTATATAGAAAATTGGATTCTTAATATAAAAATGTGCAGCCATTTTGACTTAATATGTTGGACCCCATGTTGGGGACCATTTTCTCAAAATATATTGATTGTACAAAAAAAACTATCAATCTATTTCGTGTTCAATAAAAAAGAACTATTATTTCTACCTACAATTTGTACCTACACTCCCTTAAAGTTATGCTCTAATATTTTGGGTACTTGCAATACCTCCGTCAAAATAAATCACCAAACCAAAATTCAGCGTTTTGGGAATTTTTTTTGTTTAATTTTCCTGGTCTAAAATAAGCTACCAAAATGATAATACCACCGTCTTATTGGGCTGGGGGGTTACGGCTTAACTTTGCTATACAAAAACTTCTATATTGCGATTCATGCTCAGTACTTAAAATTGCAGTACATTTAATTAAATTGTTAAAAATGGCAACAATGTTATTCGAATACACTGTTTTAACCTAACTTCGCATCGTCTCATCGCGTCGGTTCCGGCGGCCGTCGCTGGTCGGTGTATCGCCATTTCATCATAGCCATTACTTACATATTTAACTACCATGGTATTCCTCCATGTTATCTATATTCTACTACAAATCCATATCTCTTACTTTTTCTTGTATCATCTCCGTGTGTTTTTTTTTGTTCTTCTGTTCTGTTCTCTTTTTTTTTATTCATTTTCTTTTTTGTTTTGTATCAATTTTGTTGCAGCACAATAGTGACAGTTGTTGTACAGTAGAGTAGTTCGCTCTGTGGCTGACAATTATTTGTGTATGGAATGGGAAGCTCACCTCTTTAAATCGACCGGTTTGCCAGTATGACTTTCTCTCTCTTGCTCTGTACTAAGTTTGTACTCACTCACTACAGCCAGTCCTGTGCTGTGTACTACTCGTTCGTATTGTATTCTAAAGTCAATAGCAAAAGAGTGAAATAGTGTCGTGGGCTTTTGTATGTAAGCGGATTGTTGTCAACTCAAATAAAATTCAATTGCCAAGTTGTGTCCTTTTTGTGGTTTCTGTACTACTCGTATATCAATTTAAAGTGCTTCTACATTGTAATTATCGCAGTGTATAAAAAATAAATTAAATAAAAAAAAAATAGCTGTAAATACGCGACCTACAACAAAAAAAAAAAAAAACACCGAACCCGACCTCAATCAGCTGTTTTGTGAACAAGTTTCTGTTTTCTTTTTATTCGATGCAATCTGTCATTCGTCCTTCGTCATAAATCAGCTGCTCAGTGTCTTATAGTGTGATCAGTTGAAGGGCAGCAGGAGTACGATTTTCTGTTGTCAAGTGAAAATGTTTTAAGATTTTTTTTTATACAAAATTTAAAAAATAAAAATTGTCATTTGCAATCGAGTGTTCTAGATATCGACCACATGATGAAACTTCTTCAGGAATTTATATTTTCATCAACAAGGAATGTTGAGGATATTGCCCTAACACAGGAAATGGTAAAACTCATTAGTGATTCGTATAATAATTTTTTTTTGTCAGGAAAACGATGACACCTAAAAGAGGATAAGGTTTCCATTTAGAAGTAGAACTTTTTTTTTTAAACATAATCCAAGTGAATCACATGTCATAAACCCATGACTCTTGTTTCTTGGGCGTTCAGATCACATGTGTGTCCTTTTTATCTTTTTGACATACCTTTCGTAGTTTTTTTTTTATTGTCTTCTGATTTCATTTCATAGATTTCTGTTTTTTTTTTTTTTTTGTTCAATCAGAACAACCTACCTACGACGACGTCGGGTTACAAAATTGAAGTCTTTGAAAATGAGGGGATTTTGTGCTGGAATTGTTATTCAATTTGTAACTTTTTTTTTGTCTAGATTGAAATAATAAAGTTGTGTTGGGAGTGGGAAGTGTTGGTGTGAAAAGTTGTTAAGAAAAGTGAGAAGGTATAGATAATCGAAAATAATAAATTGTTATCTAAGTTGAGTGTCTCATTTATTTTTTGAATGAATTCAAACTTATTTTCAGTCAGTACGTAGAGTTAAATCAATACGTATACTCGTAGTTCAAAATGTCTTGAAAAATGTCTGTAGGGCTTCCTTTTGAAACTTTTAACTTGAGATTTTACTGTCGGATTCCTTAAGGGAAATGGCGTTGATGTTAAGAAGGAATGAAGCCTTGAATGCAATTTTCATTTCATTATAATTTCACTTTGAAATTCGTATTTTAAAAGCAAAAACAAGATCCTTTATTTTAAATGAAAGGAGACTTAAACAATTAACTTCATAATTTACTGAAAAGAAAACTTGCAATTATTTTTTTTTTGCTAATTACTCGAAAAATATCAATTTTTCATAGATTACATAAAATTCAAATGTACAATTGAACGAATAACAAATGAAAGTATTATGTTTCAGGGAGACAGGTTTCACGTCTTATTCTGTTTGAAAAACTTATTGTTAAAAATACATTTTTTTTTTATGTCCAATGTTTCTGAAGAATAACAAAAAATCAGATTTCCATGTTCCGCTTAAATAAAAGTATTTAGAAACACATTAACTCTTACCAAAACTAAAAAACATATTTTCTGTGTGGCAAAAAGTGTTTTGGCATTTTGCCCATGTTGTGTCACAAAGTTATACCATATACCATTTAACTAAACTAAAAGTAATTAATATGTACTACTAAAAAAATAAAATAAAATTTATGACTGAATCGCACGAACTAGCTCCTATTTGAACTTCTTCAGAATAAACAAAAAAATTACAAAAACAAGAATTGGAAAAAAAAATTTGAAAAAGCATAGAATTCATTATTGAATTTTTGAAATAAAACAAAAAAGGTTTAAGCTGAAGATTGTATCTGATAAAAATGATAAAAATACGAATTTACCTAAAAAAAAAAACAAAATCAAAAAATGTTACTGCCGTTTTATCAAAAAATATATTTTGACTTTTTTTCAGAATTCGAAAAAAAAATTAAAAATTTTAATATGCAATATGTATTATGTATTAAGATAATAACTTTAAAAGTTTTCGCGGTTTTTTGAATTAACATTTTTAGATATTTCCGGATCAGTTGCATTGGCACAAAAATACTACAATGTCCCACAGGTAGTAAATTTTTTTTGGTCATTTCTAAAAAAACATGAGGAACAAAACATCTTCCTCGGTCCCAACACTCGTTGTCAATGACACTCCCTTCGTTAGGTCTCTCGAGAAGGCTAACTTATTCGTTAGGCAGTTCGCCGACATACGCTGTCTGATAGTGTCATGACTCCCCCAGTTCTTGAGCGCGTAAATGATTCTATGGGAAAAATCTTCTTTCGTACTCGTGCTGTGGCGAGAGTCCCAAAAGATCTCAATATTCATAAATCCGCTGGTCCGGATGGTATCCCCGCCATTTTTCCGAAGAGGTGTTCTTCAACGCTGGCAAAACCCCTGCGTAAGCTTTTCCATCTATCCTATTCTTCTGGGCTTGTTCCGAGCAGTTGGAAAACAGCCTTTGTCCAGCCTATCCCAAAAAATGCGAATCTTCATAAATGCTGGTGTGCCACAGGGTTCCGTTTTGTCTCCGACCCTCTTTCTCATTTTTATTAACGATCTCCTATCTGCAACTACTAATCCATTCAATTGTTTCGCTGACGATATTCGTTTCCAAATTCACATCCCTGCTCTTCGGACGTGGAACTGAAACGACTAAATATGAAAGGTACATTAAATTCTGACTTAGACAGCATTATAAAATGGGGATTAAAAAATCGCGTAGAATGCTTCGAAAACTAAATGCTGCCTTCTGTCGTTAAAGCGAGATGTACCGCCCCTGCCATTATCTATGAGTGGCACTTGCATCGAAGAAACTAATCCGCTTGCGATTTTAAGTATGTGTATCAAAAACCATATTTTGTGGAATGATCACATACTTAACGTCGCCAAAAATGCCGCAAGATGTTTAGGTTTCCTTTGGAGATGCAAGAAAGTCTTTTCCCCTTCTGATCTGGTTATTATTTATTAAAGTTATATACGCCCAAAGCTTGAGTATAACTCCCATCTCTGGGCTGGTGCTTCAGCAACTTACTTAAGCCTCTTGGACAGTATACAAAGACGATCCTTCAAAATGAGATAGGAACATCATCGACACTTTTAGGTCACTCGAACACCGTCGTAACGTTTCCTGTCTCTCACTCTTTTATCGTTACTTTTACGGTAAGTGCTCAAATGAAATAGCCAGTTGCATTCCTCCCCTTAAACGATTCAACAGTAATACTCGCGCTTCCAGGAATACTCATCAGTTTACTCTTGAACCCAATTTCGGTCGTACTGTGAAGTACAGGGATTCGTTTTTTAGCCGTACTACGCGAATGTGGAATACCCTTCCACGCTCTGTCTTTCCTTCTCATTGTGATGAACTAAAATTCAATTGATTGTTATTGTTATTTATTATTATTTCAAATCCCCTCTACTTACCTAAAGCTCGCACTGTGTCTCTGACATGTAAAGGGTACATAAAATCAGTGCGCCCTAAATATAAAAAAAAAAATATATACATAATATGGAACCCGGGTTTCATTTTACCAACACAAAAACTGAAAATTTAAAAATTACTTTTTTTTAAATAAATATCAAAATTTAATACAATAACGGTATTCAGAATGTTTTTTTTTCTTATTATATTTACATAACTTAAAACTAAATAATTAATATAATTAAACAAATTTCGATGTCTTTAGGCAACGGGTATGGACAAAAAATAAAAAAAAAAAAAAAACAAATGGGGTTCCATATTCCTAACCTTCTCCTCTACATATATATAAGCATAAACAAAGTGAAGGTTATTTTACTGCCCATATTCGTTTCAATTATAAAACCTTAATAGAATTAAATTTTTCATCAATCAAAAGAAAAAAAAGAAAATAAAATCTTACGTGTGCTTTTAGGTTAATGGTGATTGATGGTATTGCAACATGCATAACTCTTAATCTTTTAGTTTGAGTTTATTTTGTGATCAAAACCTCAATTAATATGTTTTTATTTCTAAAAAAAAACTAAAGCCTGAAAAAAAAACTGAAGTATTGCTCTAAAATAATTTGAAGATGTCCTAGAAACATACAAATCCATTTTCCATTGGCGCACATAATATTAAAGTTTACACCTATAATAAAATATTTTTGTCGCAAAGTGGTTTGAATCCTTGAATCTTTTGTCACACAAAAAAAAACTTTATATATTTATATGTACAACTTATTTGGAATAACCAACAACAAATAACAACGATCTATTAATGTCCCCCCTATAGTTCTTTGTTTCTTCTCCACGTGAACCCATCAGCCACGTGAACAACACATCAGAAACAATACAAGAAATCAATATCTGATGCTAGTGCAATACGATAAATAACCGACCCCTCTAACCGTTCCGTCCCCGTCGCGACAGGGTCGGTCGGGTGCATATTCTAGAACATTTTTCTGACCCAGAATAAAATAGGAAAACTCTGAATAAGACACATTCATTGGAATCACTTTTTGTTGAATCGTTTCTGTTCTTTTTTTTTAATAAGGATGGTAGGTGGCAGGAAAAAGCAGCGGGTGCTGTTAGGATAATATACATTAGTTTCGTAGAATTGACACACGGATGTCACACTTCCGATTAAAGCCTTTTAGTCTTAGGCGTTATTAAGGATTGATTTTTTTTTTTCAAACATGAGAGGCTAGTTCGACGGTAACTAAAGAATGGACTTTTGTTCTGTATTTATCTGGAAGTATCGAATTACATTTGAGTAAATGTAAATAATTTTTCAAGAATGCGTAGAAACACTTTAATTGAGGTGTAATGATGCCTGATTACTATATCTTTTTTTTTTTTGGTTTATGAAGAAAATTGTCGGAACCCTACAGCATTCTGCGCAATTTTTTTCATTTTCGAAACTCATAATTTCGAAATATTTTTTTTTGAAGTTTATCTATATTATAAGAAAAGAAAAAACGATTTCTTTTAAGCATATTACACCCAAATTGACACATAATTGAAGGCTTTTCACAAAATAAACTTTTCATAAATATTATTCTCATCCTAAAACATCTTCATAATACTCGTATGTATATACAAACTCGTATATAACACTACGTGATATTATTTCACTTCTTCTAATTAACCTCTTCTCTGGGTCCTTGTGGAATATATGAGCACGCAAACAACATGTGTTTCTATAGTACCTACATATAATATGTTTCTGTTTTCATCCATAGAAAACGTTTTGTCTGTCTGTCGCTCTGCAGCAGCAACAGCAGCAGTAGCAGAGCACCGGGCGGCCGGCGCAACACTTTAACTCAACCCTAATAGTCATACTCAGATGGACAAGGGTAATTTTCCAATTTTATTTCTTAGTTCCGGTAGACGACAGAAATATTTGTGTATATGCATAAATATGTATACTAAATAATCTACAGTACTGTGGTGCAATAATTTATTTAGTACACAAAAATAATTTTTTTTTTTTTGTTAAGAAGACTCAAAATAATAAAAACATTTTCAACAAATGCCTTATGATTATAACAAAAATGTGGTTATGACAAAAACTTTTATTTCCAAATTCTGTTAATCCAAAATTCTCAATACAAAAATCCTGCATTTCAAAATTTTATTAATTTTTTGATTTTATTTTTCAATTTTTACTTGTGTTAAAAGCAAATTTATTTTTTTGTCTTTAGGTTTATTATCTATAAATTAAAATATATTTTAAACATAATACGTAAATATATGTACGTATGTATGTGCTGGTTATTTTATTATTTTTTATTTCAATTTTTTTTATTTGTTTTTATTTTAATTTTTTAAAAAAATATTTTTTTTATTCTTTCATTTTTTTTTTGTTATTTTTTCATGAAAACTTAAAAAGTCGGTTAAAATAAATACATTGAGTAGACAATGTTGATCGGCCTAGTGTGAGTGCAGTAAAATTAAACAATACAAAAATTAAGATTTTGGGTTTTTCAGTTTTTAATATTCTAGGTTTTCGGGGTTATGTCTGAGTGTTTGGGATTCTGTATTTCTGAGTTTTTAGGTCTAGGGCTTCCGGGATTATGAGATTTTTAAATTTTAACTTCAACTCAAAACATTTTTTACTAACAATTTTGTATTTAAAAAAAAATGTTTAGTTTATTTTTCACAATGTCCTTTTTATCGCTTCCAATTTTTTCTATTTTTCTCAAATTGTTAATGGAAATTCTTTGAACAACATACATGGCTAAGTTTTCTTTAAGCTCATGTTCTATTAAAGAAAATTGATTTTTTTCATATATAGGGTCCGCCAAATAACTTTTTTTTTTATTGAAAATGCTAAAAAAAAAACACTGAATATTTTCTCAAATTTCTTTTTTTATTTGAAAGTACAATCCTTCTGGTTAATAATGGAAAATAATTTCATTCAAATGGCTGCTTTTGCTGGCCATGCAGTAGCCAACACGATCGGTCCAATTTTTAAGCACTTTATCGATTAAGTTTAGCTGTACTTCATGAATATTGTCCTTTAAAGCGTTAATTGTCTCTTGGCTTGTCGGCGTAACACTTATCTTTTACGGCACCCCACAAATAATAGTCGAACGGTGTCAAATCGCAGCTCCGAGGTGGCCAAACGACATCAGCTATGCGGCTGATAATGCGATCTTCAAAAACAGGGCGCAAAACATCAAGTGTAGCTTCGGCTGTGTGGCACTTAGCGCCTTCCTGTTGAAACCAAAACCTCCTCTTCAATTTTTGTGAACAAATATTCGTTCAACATGGTCAGATAACGATCGCCACTGACTGTAACGGCTACTCCTTGCTCATTTTCGAAGAAAAATTGCCCAATTATGAATCTGGACCAAAAGATCAAAATGAGCTTCATCTGAAAAGACGATTTTTTTTGGCAAAATCGGCATCTTCTCTAAGTCGATCGCAGGCCCACTTAGCGAAGCGAAAACGCATATTTCCCTGCGTCGTTCAAGCGTATACACAACCATATTCTTTCAGCGGAAGGATAAAACTAATTATCTGTCAAATCAGACATGAGCTAAGTGTTACCATTCACAAAATAAGCACTAGTTAAAAAAAAAATTAGATAGCGGTTTTCTTTATAGTTAATTTTTATTTTTTTAAATTTTTTTATGTGTCAATTAATTTTTTAAATTTATTTTCTTTTATTTTTTGTTATATGTTTTTAAGTTTCTTTTCATATTATACTTTTACTTTATTATACTTTTTTTTTATTATACTTTTTTTTTATTATACTTTTTTTTTATTATACTTTTTTTTTATTATACTTTTTTTTTATTATATCTGTATCTCATTGTTTTTTGTGCTGCAAAAATAAACAAGTTCTTCCAGATAGAATACATTATACCTTCACTCAAAAATAATTGTCAGAAATAATGGTGGTATGTTACAGATGCATAGAACTTTAAAAAGTGTAATTCGTAATTTTTTTTCTACACAGTAATATTTTTTGTATATGTTTGAACGTTTAAGTAATTTATATTCAGTAGTGTTTCCTTGCCTTTTGCAGGTTCAAATAAAAGAACGTGTCTCTGTGGTATGCTGTCTAGAGTAGTTGCTGTTGTTTCTGAATTTGTTTCTGTTGAAATATACAACCCTTCTTCCGGATTTGTTTATTCGTCTGTCTTGTCAATAAATCCGATTGTTTAATATTCATTGTTTATAAGTTCACATATTTAGTTTTTTTTTTTTTTCTTTAAAGTTCATTATGTTTTCCATTTCCATTCATCTTTCTTGTTGATTGACTTTGCAGAAGGGGCACTCATCCAATCCAAATGATCATTATTTAACAATTTGTATTATTTTATATTCTCCTACATTGGTATATAAATATATGTACATCAATATATTTAACGTAGATATATAATAATAGACACCCCTTTACACAATGGTGACCGTCGCGGCGGCGTCGTCGTTGCGTATCTATTGAAGCATAAAATTTACTGTAACAGTTCATAAAAGTTGAATAATTGAAACCGGAAAATATATATTTTTTTTTTGTTTTTTATTTTTTATTTGAGTTTAAATTGAAGTTATTCCCATTGGTATTTACTTTGTATACCTGCATACATATTTCATGAGAATTTCTCATTTAAATCAGGAAAAAAAACAACATATTTTACGCGGCACACATCCGAATGATCATGAATGACAGCTACCGGGTTAGAAGGTACGGTCCTTATTCTACTAGTAAAACCACTTTTTTTATATATTTTCAACAACAATGTAAATGAATGTCAAAAAATGTTTGAAAGATCGAAATACTGTATGTGTCAAAATACTGCCATTGCAGTAAGCCAAAATACAGTATGTCAAAATTCTGTATGTGTAAAATACTCTTTGGGCAAAATGCTATATTTGGAAATATTCTGCAAAAGAAATATCGTTTTGATATCAAAACGAATGTAGCTCTAAGTCACGATATTTGATATAAATTTATTATAGCAGTTTTGACATACATACATATTTGTAAAATTAATCTGTTTATCTTTAAGAAAATGATTTTTTTTTGTATAGAATTTAGATGTATTTTTTTTTTGTCCGGAGGTATAGATCTTTGAAATGGAATAAAACAAAGATGAATTTGTAAAATTGACATGAAATTGACATTATTCTATTGTCTTTACAATTTAAATATGATTTCTGGCATATGACCGCTGCTGCCTGGCTCAGAAATAATTTTGTCGGGAGGTCCCATTTTCGATCACTTTTCCAACATTTGTAGCCGTATATCGGCAATAACGCGGTGAATGTTGTCCTCCAAATAGTCGATCGTTTTTGGCTTATCGGTGTAGACTAGTGACTTCACATATCGCAACAGAAAATAGTCCGAAGCAGAGCAAGTACGTGCGACCCAATAATCCAGATTATTCTATATAACTTGGACTTTATTATGAAAGTCTATCATCTAAATATTTATTTAATTCCAATTTTTTTTTCATTGCTTAAACTACAAGAGTTGTTTTTATAATGAAACGACCAAATATTGAAAAACATTTCACTTTCTGTATTAAAAAAAAAAAAAAAAAAAAAAAACGACAATGTATTCGACATTCGTAACAAAATGTTTTTGTTGAATAACTTGATCCTAAGTTCGCGCCAAAATAGAAATATTCTAATTGAAAATGATTTATTTCTGAGAGCTTTGTATATGACATCTGCGTGACTCCATATAGCAGATTCTTTTGTTTAACATAATCCTACAAAATCGAGACACAAATAAAATTTGAATAAATGTATTTTTTATGTTAAACAAATAGATACATATACACAACCCAGATCTCATTGCATTTTACTGCCTAGTCGAGCCGCGCCCGGCCGCTCAGTCGACCGCCACATACGTATAAGAACATGAATTTTTCACAAGCTTTTTTTTTTCTCTTACCTAATAGTTTCAATTCCCTTTTCGTAAGTTTTCTTCATTATTTATATGCATATTTACATTATTTAGGCTATCTGTCAAGGAAGCTTAGGAAATTATTCAAATTAAATAATTTATGTGTCTTCTCGCGATTCAAATCAAGCAAAGATGAAGACAAAAAAAAGCGAAGACAAAAAAAAAATGATTACGCATACGCCCGAGATGACGACTGGTATCTAATTCTGATACATAGCCTTAGGTCAGTTAACCTACCTATTTGTAAGTTGTTATTTATAAATGCGCGAACACACACTATAGCGATTAAATGTTTGAAAGATTTTTTTTTTATTTCTTCAAACTTCGAACACGATCTAAATGACGATAGTTGGGTAATAACTTGTTTATCCTTGACTGACAAGAGACTCAATGTCCACGAATCGGGTTTTCATGAAAAATTCGCACAGTCTCTGTTATTTACTTATTATTATTATTTTTTCTTTTTTTTTTTCAATGAAAGTCAAGGTCAACAATTAATTTTGAAAACATTACATTACGCATGATTTTTCTGTTGTAATTTTTATGTGGTTGTAATATTTTGTTTTTTTTATATATGTATGTATATTGTATACGTAGGTACGAGTAGGTATAAAAATCTTTGACTAATATAATTCAAAAGAGCACCCGAATGTGGTTTTGTAGTTGAATGTCGTAAATTAGTTGATCCAATTAAAATGCAGCTTAAATATTTGCTTTCTGAGGGGGCCACTTTTCAAGGGAATGGTTTTTTTTTTTTTTTTTTTTTTTTTTTTTTTTTTTTTTTTTTTGTATAAACTTACCGCTTAATGTATTTGAATGCAACACTATGAATATTTTTTTATTTAAAGCATAAACAGAACTGTATTTTAATTCAAAACAAAAAAAACATGGGGCTGAATATCGAAATAAAAAAAATTAAAAAAAATATATACAAATTTAAAAAAAATTGTGAAAAAAAAGTTTATGGGGAAAAAAATTGTTTGTCAAAAAACTAAAATTATTTGTGAAAAAACTAAAATAATTGGTAGAAGAAAAAAAAATTCTCAAATAATTAAAATTTGTAAACTCATAAAAAATGTGTCAAAAAAGGCAAAAACGTCAAAAGAAATTTGCCATATTTTTTTCGGAAGTGGAATACATACGATCACTGTTATGTCTTCTGATGTCCTCAACATCTGCAAACAGTAGAAGTTGATCAAAGCAAACTTACGCGTTTAAATATGCATGTACAAATTTATCGTTTTCATTAAATTTTATCTCGAGGTAGAATTTTTGTGTAAAATTAATTGCTCTTTCTATTTCAACTTAGTTGTCTTGATCTGTAAAAGTGTGAATCTGATGCAAAAAAAAAAAAAAATTATTAAAAAGTTTTAATACGCCTAAGTATACTAATGTCTTCTCATAATTTTTAATTTACATACAAATTATTTTGAATATGAGTAATTTTGCTTAATTAATAAAGAATTAAGAGCTCAACTTCAGCTCCACAAATCGGCTCCAAATTTTGTATGAATATGTATCCACCACGGCGGGCCAGCCTTACGCCAAGCAATTCATGATATTCTAGTGCACGTATGGGAGCAGGAGGAAATGGCAGAAGACTGGCGAAAAGGTATAATATGCCCCATACATAAAAAGGGAGATGTCACAACGTGCAGCAATTATAGAGGTATCACGTTGTTGAGTACCGCCTATAAGATACTCTCCTCTATCCTACAAGAACGGATAGCCCCATACGCTAAAACCATAATCGGCCAATATCAATGTGGTTTCATTCCAGGCGAATCAACAACTGATCAGATCTTTACCCTTAGGCAGGCGATGGAAAAATGTCTAGAATTTAACATCCCAACATACCATCTGCTTATAGACTTTAAGGCCGCCTATGATAGCATAGCCAGGGTAGAACTTTACAAAGCCATGAGAGAGTTCGGCATCCCAAATAAATTGACACTACTTTGTAGGTTGACCATGACCAACGTAACAAGCTATGTAAAAATAGCCGGATTGCTATTCAGACAAATCAACATCTTTAATGCCTCCTCTTCAACCTGGCGTTGGAGAAAGCAATCCGTGACTCTGGCACGGCAACAAGAGGGACCATCGTCAACAGGTCCAGCCAGATACTGGCTTACGCAGACGACATTGACATCATCGGAAGGACCGAACAAGCTGTACACGATTCCTTCATCCAGATTGAGCAGGCGGCACAAAATCTGGGGCTGCACATTAGTGAAGGTAAAACAAAGTACATGGAGGCGTCGAATGCCAGAAGAACAGTTGGTCAAACAATCAAGGTAGCGGAGCACGAATTTGAAGTGGTGCAATCCTTGCGGGTGCAATCCTTGCGGGTGCAATCCTTGCGGGTGCAATCCTTGCGGGCGGCTACTCAATTCCAACAAAGCCCACTACAGTCTGTCAAAGCTCTTCAAATCCAGAAATCTCACCATAACTTTAAAACTGCTGCTGTACAGGACCATAGTCCTGCCAGTACTCACGTATGGATCCGAGACTTGGGTGCTTAGCAAAAGACACTCCGACCTCTTAGCCGCGTTCGAGAGGAAAAGTCTTTAGGAGAATTCTTGGCCCCATATGTGAGGAAGGACGATTCCGGAGACGGTACAATCATGAATTGTACGCAATCTACCTTGAAGCAGACATAGTGACAAAAATTAGGCTCGGTAGGCTCCGGTGGGCAGGGCACCTAGCTCGCATGAGTGAAGAGGAACCGGCTCGGAAAGTCCTTTGTGGTACATTCTATGGTAGACGGCAGCGTGGTAGACCATGCTTGCGCTGGAGAGATGGCGTAGACCAGGACGCCCGAAGCCTTGGGGGGCGCACTGCGCAACTGGATGGCGTCGGCTCAAGACCGGGATAGATGGAGAGACTTGTTGAAGGAGTCCAGGACCGGACCCCGGTTGTCGAGCCGATGAGGATGATGATGTATCACTTTGCTTAATATATATAGAATTTGACTCCATCGCCGCCTATCGGATCATATGGCATTATATTTTCTCATCAGAAACCAAATTAAATAAAAACTCACAGACATCCAAATTCGAAAAAAAACCAAACAAGTTTAAATTAAATTTTTTTTTTTTAAATCAACACACCTTTTTCTACAAAAAAACTCCCTGCCAAAACTTTTAGTCTAATTAAAATTGCGAAATATTAAAATCAATATTATTATTACTCCTTTTTAATAATTTAACTTCACAGCTGAATAATCACAAAAAATCTTTTCCTATTGTGCACGTACCCAATCAATTCAAAGAATATTTATAGTAGTCGGAAGCATCAATGAGACGATGATGATACAAGTTTTTGTCACACATCCTGTATTTGTTTTGTGTGCTTCCATTTGCCGCCAACTTGTCATCATTCATTAACAAGTGCAGCAAAGTTCCCCCATTGCCGAGCTATCGAAATTTCCAGCGTTGGGTTGGGTGATAATGATGTTGGTGATAGCTGTCACCATCACCACCACCACCGGCATTATTGTCATTTAATGTGTCGTATCATCGGTGGCTGTAGTTATAGACACCATTCACGCCTTTGCTGATGGATAACCTCTCAACGAGGTTTCATAACGAACAAATATAAATAAATTTATTTAACACTCACTTGCAATCCAAACTGGACTGGAAGGTAAAACGGTGAAGCGACTGGCAACTGAGAGGTGTATACTTAACTTGATGGCCTCTTTTTTTTTTGTGCGAATTTGTAGAAAGTCAAAATACTCACCTCCAAGTGCTTTTGAAGTAAACGAAAAATTTATTAAAAACCCTTGGCATGACTGCTGCTGTTGAAATCGATTATGAAAAGTTGTCGAAGTGCAGAAAACTAAAAAAAAAAAGAAGAAAATCAGACTCGAGAAGGAGAAACTTCCCAAAATGCAAACTTACGTCATCACAGAGTAAATACTCGTATTATATCGACGAAAATAAATTAAGTATCACTGCAACCAAATTATAATGTATTAGATTTGACATTGTTCTATGGTTCTATTTTCTATCGCAGGACTCTGAGTGAGTTTGTGCTTCATGACAGTTACAATTGTTGTTGTTCCTACTTTGTGAACGCCATTTTGGAATTTGAATTAATCACAATAGATATGAGCAACATTGACATTGACATCTTTACGAACGGATAATATGAATTGAGATTTAAAATCGATTTTTGCTACAAAGTAGAGAACTTATTAGCAAGCAATTTTCGGTAATTAATTAAATATAAAAGAATCAATTTGAATTAAGGATGTCCCGAAAAAAAAACGATTTGATGATAAATTGGATTGCTTTTGATGATTTATTGGATCGAAGAAGTATATCTATTGTGTGGAAACTAATTCTTAGAAAGCAAGAACAACAACTTCTATTGATTGCTTTGATACTAAAATATGATTAAATTGATTTATTATCTACAGTGAAAAGGCAATAATTTTGATTATTGTGGTAATGGTTGTTTTGTACCTATGGTTTTTTGGAAGTAATGAAATTGAAAAATATTACTAGGAAAATATTAATTACTCAGGAAAAAAGAGCCAAATGCAATAGAAGAAAAACATTAAGATTCTTTAATTGTTTTCATTCAATAGGAAGGTCATATTAAAACAATTAAGATAATCTTATTATCCATACATATATAAAAATGCCTCCAGTTTCATTGTTTTGTCCAAATGTGAGTTCTTTCTTTTTTTCTGTGGGTATTGAATCTGGGACCTTCCGATTATCATGCCAAGGCAAGTTAAGAAATATTTGGAAAAACTTTTTTAAACTTTTTTTTTTTTTTAAAGAAAACAGATAAATATGTAAATTTAATAAATCACATATAAAAATTGATCGAACTATAAGTTATTAGGCGTCAAAGTTCGCCAGAGCATCGTGTTTTGGAGGTGTGGTATTCTTATTGAAATGATAGGAAAATCTTATTAAATTTCAAAAACTTTTTCTTCGTTAAATCAGTCCGATTTCTCCATAGAATTTTTTTTTGTTTCTTTCAATAAGAATTTAAGGCATTGTAGGTCAATAGATGAATCTTTTTTTCTACAGTTTTTTTTTCCTATATAATTATAAGCGGTTTTGAGTGCAAAACATTTATATTTTGAAATAAGTATCTGACGTAGTTTAATCCATGTCCTAGTCAGGAAATTCAGGAACGATTTTTGTTAGAGTTTTTTTTTTAACAGCTAAATCTTTGTTAAATAAGTCGTTGAAATAAAATTAATATAATCAAATCATATTTTAAAATTCGCTATTTTGCAATCGCAAAAACTAAAATGAGCCAACAAATTTCAAAAAAAAAAAAAAAAAAAAAATTGAAGCACTTTCTTCAAATAAAAGTCGTACAGTTTTTTGTATTACCACAAATTTGTGTAGTCTTAATTTTTTTGTAGTCGTAACGTTTCTTGTAATCTTACATTTTTTTTGAATTCCTACAGTTTTTTGTAGTCGTACAATTTTTTGTGATTGACATTTTTTTTCTAGGATTTTTTTTTTTTTTTTTTTTTATCAATACCATATTAAAAATACACTATTAATAACTAGTTATGAAGAGCACTGGCATTCTAGGAATTAATAAGAGCATTAAATATTGAAAACAAAAATAGTTTTTTTTTATAAAAATCAGTTTGAACAAAAACATTTATTTTTTTTTACTTAAAATAAATTCTACGCAAAAGGCGAATAAAAGATTCCCTTCCATTCAATTTTTTTATTGTCGACGGTCAAACCTACACGCCCTGGCATTTTTTTACCTTATGCCAATCACCCTGTTTTTGTTTAGAACAGTAAGATTCATAATACTATAGCAAAAACAAGGAAACAAGTTGATTCATTCTGCACTGCCTACACGATTTATTAATTCGTATAACATCGTAACGTAAAAAAAAATATTTTCAAAACAAAACAAAAAATCTCCATCAATCAAATCCTAGATGGCTAACTATACTCCTCAATTTATGTATACAAACAATGTCCAGTCTACAGAGTTCAATATCGATCAAATTTATAGAACAAAATAGAACTAATGCATTAATGCATAGATGCAGCATTATTTGAAGAGCGGATATTTGAGGACGGACACGAAAGGAAACGTGAGTAAAATATCAAACATTTTACTGTGTGTGTTTGTTGTCTGACAAGCTTTTGACTTTAACAGTACGATGATTGAGTCCTAAATTTAGTCCACTATACAGTTTGTTGTGTTGTGTTGTAGTATATGGTTTACATTTATGCACTTTGCAGGAGTTGCATTCATAGGTTTTGATTGAATGGAATGTTATATTGGTTTAAGTTTGACAAATAGACTTGGATGGTCACAAAAAATGTCTAATATCTGCGTTGTTTGCATTTTCACTGTTTGTCATTAATTGAAATTTTTGAAATAAAAAAAAATAAAGTTCTTATAAATTTCAATAATCTTAATATTCAACCAGTCTTGTCTAGTTTATGCTTTGATATGAGGAAAGAAGAACAAAATATGAATCATGACGGGTTCTTTGAACTTATTTATATGTTCTTTTTTTAATTTCCAATGAAGTCTTTAGTCATATAACCACTACCTTGCCGTTACCACCGTCTTTAACCCTTATTCCTACTTACTCTTATATTCCCTTTCTAAAGGGTGCTTTTTTCAAAGGTATAAAACATAAAGTTGGCAACACTTTTTTTATTGGCTGCCATTTTAACAGCTGTGATTTGTGTTGAGGTTTGGTTTGGAATTTTTACATGATAGACTGACACCTGAATAACAAGGCGTAGTTTGGTGAATGAACCCAAAATAAGAATGAAGTTGATTTCGATTTTTTTTAACAATTTAGCGATGAAGCTCACTTTTGGTTGAGGCTACATCAATTAACAAAACTGAAATGTTTGGAGTGAAGACAATCCTCATTGTATGTTGAGACACCGTTATATCCTGAAAAACTGACTGTTTATGATGACAGCTATAGAGCCATTATTTCTGACTTTTTCGTTCCTCAATTGAACAACTATGATGTGCAGGAGCTGTGGTTTCAACAATATGCCGTAAAATGCCACAGCAATTGATTTATTGAAGGAAACGTTTGGTAACCGCATAGTTTCGCTTTTCGGAATATTTTCTGTGGGTTTTCGCCGATAAGCCCGAAACGGAGGACGATATATGACCCGGTCACAATTGTTGAAAAATTACGTCCGAGCCAGCCTTGGCGGTCATATGCCAGAAATTATATTTAAATTCGAATAAAGTCAATTTCATGAAAATTTTTAAAATTCATCTTTATTTTATTCCATTTCTAGATTCCTCTTAAAAAAACACCCTATACAATATGCCTACACTTCTCATCTAATTAAAGTATCGATTACAAGAACATGTGTGATGCATCTACTATATACTAGAACAATTTTGTTGGCACATTTATGCAACCGATAAGAATATATATTCTGCAACTTTGCACCATTAGTTGGTATTGATCTATAGATATTATATGCAGTCCGTCTTCTATTAATTTCAACTTGGAGAATCGAGACTATATACGATTATTTTGCTGACGACGACGACGACAGACTTTACCTTCCTTAAGAAGAATCAATGAACATAAATTCAAATCAGACCACAAACAAATGAGGAAGAAACACTATACCAGTCATTGAATAATTAGAGCTATGGCGTTTAAAGTATATTGCACCCAGCCTACAGTATTAGGTTCGCAGTTAGCTCTTCCGGAGCAAAAGAGAGTGCAGTACAAAAAAAAAAAAAAAAAAATAAGAAGAAAAAGCGTGCCATGCATGTGCAGTGCATAATATGCTCCTACGGCACAAAGTGTAATCAATAATTTTCCCCACTCTTGTGTGAAACTTCTCCCAAACTAAAAAACAAAATGAAAATAAAAAAAATATTGACGTTCTACAGCTAAGGATTACCACTTTTAAAACTTTTTTTTTAGAAGTAGGTAGGGTTTTTGGTCTTATATGAAATTTAAGTCTGATATTCTTTTCGTATAAAACCTAAACTTTAAATGGATTAGAAAAATAAAACGCAAAACGAATTATTAGTTTAACAAATTTGAAGTGAACGCAGCGTTGTTATATGGGCCAGCATAGAAAAAAAAAGTAAAAAGCTAAATATGTACAAACAAATTATGAAATGAGTTATAAACGGCCTTGATCTTTGTATTTATTGGGGCATATTCATAGTCGTCTGACAAGTTGTTTCTTTGTTTCTTCTAAGCTCAACTGGAGTTTATGTTATTCAGGGTAAAAAAAATAAACTGGAGCTTAATCCTTAAAAACGGTTGACTCTTTGACTAAGTTGTTTTTTTCTATCTGTCAAAAAATGGATTCGATTTCAATGGTTTGACAGGCAATAGTACTAAAATTGTAGTAGAATTCTGTTTTTTACTAAACACAGCTGCTAAACTCCTTATGAATACCGGTTCTAAAGCTTGCCTATTATTTTTATTTATGTTTGTCAATCTTTTTAAATAAATTCTTATCCTTTTAGTTTTTTGTTTTTATAAGCAGAATTAAATTTTTTTCCAAAAAAATATCTCCTAAAAAAATAATATACATATCTCTAAAAAAATAACATTTCCTAAAAAAAAATAATACTTCCAAAAAAATTATTTTTCTCCAAAAATAATTATTGTTTTCCAAAAAATGATTTTTTTTTGTCGATAAACGATTTTTTCAAAAAATATTTTTCTTTCATAGCTCATTTTTTCAAAAAAAAAATCTGCTGTCACCTATATATGTATACATAATGTACATATAATAGGTACTCGAAAAATCCTAAAATTAATTTTTTGAAAATATTCATGTACTACAAAACATGGCTATTTTATATCACTACGAAAAATCAATGTTTGCCCTTTAGAACAATTTGCACATAATAACAACGCTGAACTCTTAGAGAAACGACGAGGTACATATTATTAGGTTCGTTGAATACCCAAGTCATTTTTATTTTTTTTTTATTTACAAACACTTGATTTAAAACGTTATTTCATGTAACGGTGTCCTTAATTGAAGTTTGTTGTCCTAAAAACGACGAAGCTCTTTGGGATTCAAACGAAAATCGAAGCGCATAATAAACGAACGAATCATCATCTAAGGATGTGATGGGTTGTTTGCTCTTGTTTTTTTTTTTTTTAGCTTTCTTTTCTTTCATTTGAATCGAGAAGTACTCGTAGTTTTAATTGGAATTATAGACAGAAGAAAAAAAAAATGGCATTTGATGTAATTTTTCGTCTTTTGTTTTATTTGATGAATACATAAGGAAAAAGTTTAATCTTTTCTACCAAGGTTTTTATTTTTTTCTTAATTTGATTAATTTAAACAAACAAAAAATTCATCCATTCATCATTTTGTTGATTGACAAACAAACTTTGACGTTTGACTTTTTGTTGTGATTCAAATGGAAATGGAAAGATATACATACCTTATTTATTTCTGTAGATAATTTTCAATTATATCATAAGGATTTTTTTTTAAATTTTTAAGATAAAAACAAATTCCTATTTGAGACCTCTAAAATCATTTTAAAGGTCAAAAAAAATTAAATTTCCGTCCATGACATAAACAAATCATTAGCATTAAGTTTGCTTATTTAATTTCAATCCTTACAAATGAAAATGCAAAGCTCAAGCAGAACCAGTTCAAAAACGATTCTGGTTAATAGAACGAAACCTTTTCATTTTTCTTATCAACTATTTATTTTGCTTTTTCGCAAAACGAGAATCGGATTTAGATTCACTTTTTCTTTCACATAGGATTCTAATGGAATTCCTACCGATTTCAAACGACAACTGTTTTTTCTGTACAGATTTAAAATCCAAACGAAAATTAGGATATGTTTAAAAAAAATTCTTTTTGGGTTAAAAGTTTGCTTTTGTTTACGTATGTTATTTATGCAAATGTTTATTAAATTTGAAATAAGTTAAAAACCAATTAAATATGTTAAATGAATTACATGTATAGATATGTATATTGTTTATTTTTGCTAACACAAAATATATATATATATATATGTGTGTGTGTGTGTGTGTCCGTGTGTGCGTGTGTGCGTGTGTGCGTGTGTGCGTGTGTGCGTGTGTTTGTGTGTGCGTGTGTTTGTGTGTGCGTGTGTTTGTGTGTGCGTGTGTTTGTGTGTGCGTGCGTTTGTGTGTGCGTGTGTTTGTGTGTGCGTGTGTTTGTGTGTGCGTGTGTTTGTGTGTGCGTGTGTTTGTGTGTGCGTGTGTTTGTGTGTGCGTGTGTTTGTGTGTGCGTGTGCGTGTGTTTGTGTGTTTGTGTGTGCGTGTGTTTGTGTGTGCGTGTGTCTACAGTCCGCACAGCGTATTAAAATGCGTATGTACAATGTGCATATTATTTGACTCTTTTTCTTGGAAAAAACGTTTGTTCATACAATTCCGGGAATTCCCTACTAGTTTTGTCGCTTGTAGTTGACTCTGGAATCTATGTAGACATTTAAATCGTTGCAAATTTACTCATTCGTCGTTGATTTTTCATGCTCTGTTTCATTTCATCGTGAGCTTTCTTTAAGGACAAGGCATATTTTTTTTGATGTAATTTGAATTTCTTATTGAAAATTTTTTAAAACATACGTTTTTACTTATTATGGCTTTTACAAAGAAAAGAAAGCATGTTAATTTGATTTCAATTATGTGCGTATGTATAAGTACTTCTATTTGTAATAATAAGTTTTCGGTTGTCCATTGTATTTAATTTTTTCTCTATAGTCCGGACATTTCGCTATTCCGGACATGGCAGAAACCTTATGTGTCCGGACTAGCGAGGCTGTACTGTATTATAAAGAGGATAGATTTTATTGTTTGTTTGTTTGTTTGTTTGCATTGAATAGGCTCCGAAACTACTGAACCGATTTGAAAAATTCTTTCACTGTTTGAAAGCTACACTATCCCCGGGTGACATAGGCTATATAAAATCATAATTAATGTTGAAATTTTTGTTAAATAGCCGTGCGAAGCCGAGGTGGACTGCTAGTTTATTAAATTTAGCTTCATTAATGCCCGATTGCACAAAAAACTTTTATTTCGGAAAGCCTGTAACGGAACCAAGAAATTAAAATGTCATTTTCCTTCAGATAAATTTTAAAAGCGAGATCTAGGAAAAATACACCCACTGAGTATTGACATATGTTTCATTTTCTTATACTTTTTTGTGTTGATGCTCAGAACGATAGTGTGGAAGAGCTTTTTAGTTTATCGTTAAGTTTAAAATACAGGTGAAGTACATGGGTGCAACACAGACAAATTTATCAGGCCAATACATTTATAAACATTTTAGTAAAAACTGGTTTTAGTGGATTTTGGAGCAACTGGCAACGATTAAAAAAGGTTTTCGACTTCGAAATTATTCCACCAAAACCAAGGTAATTTATGTTTTCGTTAATAACTCGTTTATTTTAAACTTTATTTAAATACATAATATATACCTACGCAGGTAACCAAACTGAATCTTTAATAAAGTTGTTTTCAGTTAAAATTTTTAGAACTATTTTTCTGGTTAAGTTCAAAACCTTATTGTGAAGGATAGTTCTGTTCCCATCCTTCCACTATTCCAGTCAGGAGAGACGCAGACATTTTATAAAATGAACAATACGATTTTCCCTATTGTTTGATTGATTCATCTGACTCAAGAACGTACAGCTTTCACTTAAATGTAGAATTTAGATCAGATCAATTAGGTTGATTTTTTGAGTTGAAAGCTTACCAATTCACGATACAAAATTTCGACGTTAAAAATGAACAATGACAACATTTCCCTTATCTACTTTTGAACTTTGAGGTTGGCTTTGAAAAATAATAGGAATTTCATATTAATTGATATCTATGCAAAAATCATAAGAAAACTATCATAGATATAATCTTATCTGTTTATAGAATTATTCAGATTTTGTGTGATCAAAATCGAATAAGCTGATTTTGAAAAAAAAATTCAAATTCAAAAAATATTTTTTTTTTTTGTATAAGCCTTTATTTAAAATAAACAGAAAAAACGTTTAGATATCTTACTCGTAATCAACCAAAAAATATTAAATCTTCTGTGACAGCTATAGAATTCAGTAGATTTAAAAATATTTTAATTCTTAAGTAAGTATAAAAAAAAAACATTTAAGCAGATACTATAACGCATTCCAAAAATATGTTTCACTAATCTACTGATCTTGCCAATGGTTTTTTCCGAATTTTTTGAACAAAATTCTGGTCAAATTCTTCCTTTTTTGAATATGAAAAAAAGGTTAATACTAAAGACTGAATTCTACAATCCAACAATATTAGAAGAACTAAGTTTTATCAGTTTCTAGAAATCGAAGAACTGGGCAAGCGAATACAACTTTGAATTCTCGTCTTGGTCTCGCTAAAACCGAAAAATTCCAATTCCTCTCGGTCTCGTTAAACCATAAGTCTCGTGTTAGTCGACTCAACTTTTGAGAAAAAATGAGAAATGGCAATTTGCTATATTTATTGTTTTAAAAACACAATTTTCGAAAGCCATGATATGTAAAGATTTTTCGTATAAATTTGAAGCCTGTGAGGAAATTTTAGCTTTTTATAAATTATAGTTCACAACAAGAAAAAAAAACTATCACCCCACTAAGTCGGCCCTTAAGAACAAAAAGGCTTTGCTTCATTCAAAATCCGACACAGTGCAATCATACATAGGTGTTGCGCTATTTCATTTCTTTGCTTAGTTGGATACCACTGCAATGGAAAAATCTTTAAGATATTTTATTATATTGCCATAGTCGTCATCGTCATCGTCGTCGTCGTTGTCTTGGTCGTTTCTGTCGTCTTGTTTGTTGTCGTTGTTCTTGTTCTCCATACACGGCTACGGCTAGTCGTGGTTTTATGTTTAGCTTTTTGCAAGTGTTCCAAGTAGTCTTCCCCCTTCAAGCGATGCATTTAACACTTGTACTCCTTTCAGATCATTGACTGCTGGGTTATGGATGCATCTCCAGCAACTGGCTCGGTTTGCTGCTGTCATCCGCAAACAAGACCTTGCGCATTGTTAGTCCCTTTAACATGCATGTAAATAATAATATACATACCTTTATGCAAAAACAACAAAAAAAAAACCACATACACAGGTGTAGAACATCAGCAGCACTTCTGACGACTACAACGACGACGATGGCTTTTAGCTTCTCTCGCTATGCAGACTTTTGCTTTTGAGTCAAGACTTCCTTGGCAACTCATATGGAATTACAAAAACAAAGAACCAAGTACTCTGAGTTCGTCGTATTCACTCTATGTTTGAACAAGTCCCCCTATTCAAGTTCGTGGTTCCTCTTAGAAGCGTTTGGTGAAGAAAAAAAAAACTTTTCAAGTCCCTGGCTTTTTTTTTTTTCGTCTTTGATTAAGGTCAGTCCTCCCTTGTGAGTCCGTCCTTCGGATTCTGGTATGTTGTATATTTTTTTTTGTGTGTTTTGTTGCCTTGGTTGCTTTTTTTTCGCTTTGGCTTTGCATATAGGTCAAGTAAATCCGGGTAAATGATGATGATGAAATCCACCGCAGAAAAATCAGCAAAAAGAGAAATTGTCGGGGTGAAAATATTAAATTAAAAAAAAAGAAATACGATTTTTTTTTGTATTTAATCTCCGAATGGACAGGTGTACTTACTTACTTGCTATTCCTACTTTTTTTTTTTCTTCTCAGCCTGCAATCAGCTTTATTAAATTTTTCTTTCTTTTTTTTCTATCCATGTTTACACCCTTTTTTTTCACTTTTTTCTTTAAATTTTTTCCTTTCACAGATAACAACATCAACTGCCAAGAAACTATGGGAGAAATCGGATGGTAAAGGGCCAAATGGTGGTGGTGTGTCTGCGGGACCATTAAATCCATTGCATATACCTGGCGTTGCCGATCATCCAGTGTGGAAGGATTCAACATGGTCGACACAGGGCGAAAATATTTTAGCACCGCCAAGACCGAGGACATTTCCTCAAGCTCCAGATTCGAATTCAACCGGAAATGCTGGAATATTGAGGTAAGATCTAGTTGTAGGATTTTTTTTCTTATACGAGTTTATAATTGAGTGAATATTTTTGTATTTAATAATAATAGTGAAATGTAAAAGAATAAGGTCAATAATATTGATTTAATAATTTAAAAAAAAAAGGAGTGTACCAATTGGTTTATTGTTGCCAATTTTATTAGCTTTTTCTTTTGTTTATAATATTATTAAAATTGAAAAAAAAAATGTTTTTTTCCAGCCCCCGTGATTCAACAAGCGGCTTAGGTGTAAAAATGGTTGAATACGTACTTGGTGGTTCTCCTACAAATAAAGAGAGCCCATTGTCAGGTTTGGAGCCTCGTTTGCGAGCATTGAAATTTGATGACAATGATAAGGTAAGCAGAAAATTAATCAATTTTATTTTTATATTTTTACTTTGATAATAACTAGAAGTTTTGAGAGATTATAGATCTGTGTTTTGAGATATGAAACCGCCCACTTATACAATCTCTAAAGCACAAAAGCACAGTTATGGTAAGGGAAGGTCAGCAGCGATTGCACTTTAAAGACCTTAGTCAGATCTATCGAATTCTACTTTATCTATAAAGAGTACACTCTCGCTGGGAGCTTTTTCTATTAAAAGATTAGTCACTAGAGGAATGCCACATGGTAGCGTCCTCTCACTACTTCTATGGAACTTGTTTGTTAATTACTCACTGATAATTCTAGAAGGGGACTGTTTCAAAATGATTGCCTATGCCGATGATGTTGCAATAGCTCTATCAGATTCTTACAGAACTTCTTCAAATTGCTCTTTACAACAATAATGAGTAGACCCCTACAGAACAAAACTTCATCATCATCATCATCGGCTCGACAACCGGGGTCCGGTCCTGGCCTCCTTCAACAAGTCTCTCACCTATCCCGGTCTTGAGCCAACGCCATCCAGTTGCGCACCCCAAGGCTTCGGGCGTCCTGGTCTACGCCATCTCTCCAGCGCAAGCATGGTCTACCACTGCGTAATGCCTGAATACCGGCTCCCGACCTATTTTAGCGTTCAAATCCCCAAGGATGATTTTGACATCATACCTTGGATAGGCATAGAGGGCCCTCTCGACTTGTTCATAGTAAGTCTCTTTTTCTTCTTCTGAGGACTCGTCTGTCGGTCCGTGAACGTTAATGAGGCTGATGTTCTTGAATTTGCCTCGCACGCGAAGGGTGCATAGCCTTTCGGCGTTAAAGCCGATGACGGTAGACTTCATTTTTTCGCTAACCAAGAAGCCTACCCCGAGTGTTTTGTATGACAACTGTAATATAGGTCATAATCTCTTTTCTGTAAAACACCATTCCCTGTTCATCTAATTTCTTGTAATGCTGTTATGTCAGCTTTATATTCTGACAGGGTATCGGCTAGCTGCTGAGCAGCTCGAGCTCTATAGAGCGATCGTACGTTCCATAAGAAAATTCGTAAATCGTTTTTCCGTTTTCGTAGCGTGGGTTGTCGTCGTGGGATCAGTCCGTTTCCGAGGCTTGTTGTTGGTCTCGAAATTCTCTTATTTTTACGGAACAGGGAATCAACCTGTTGCCAACCTGTGGAAACAGCCTGATCATATTAGCCAAACCTTTTAGAGGTTTGTTTCTAGCGGCCGCCGCGAAGAGGCGAATAGTTACGGCACGTGCATGTTTTCGTATGCTACATGTTATTCCCCCTATTCGGCTGATGACTGACCGCCTTCAAACTTGCAAAACTTGCAATCTTTAAAAAGTAAATGTACAATTCCACAATTAATACTTTCAACATTAATTTTCTCTAAACTTCGGTTTTAAGACTCACTTGTGAGCTAGCTGTTTGGTGGACTACTTTAGATAAAGGATTAAAAGAAGCTCTTTCTTGGCTGAGAGAAAACCTGATAATCAACCTCGGATACCTGCATCTTCTCAGATAGTCAAGCAGTCTCTCTCCATTCTGCCTCCATCAACTCCGTCACTGTCGTTCATCTCTTAACGAGATAGCAGAACAGTTTCACATTCACCTTTTCTGGGTCACCGGCCATAGAGACACATTCCGGGAAATTGCAAATTTACGTACTTATGTTGAAACAAGGCTCTCTGGAGAAAACAGACTCAATATGGAAAAACGTTACCACATGTCTAGCTAACAAAGAAATTCGGCCATCTCTGGATCCTAAGCCATCTAAATATTTTTTTTTTATCACTGAGTAGATCACACATTAGTTCCGTCATAGGTGTCATAGAAGGACAGTGCCTTATAAGTAAACACGAGAGAGATTAGGCGTACACTGTCAAACGATTTCTGCAGAAGCTGCATGGAGTATTCAGAATATTGCTTATTTATAACTGTCTATGAAATACGTATTTTTTTTTACAACAAAAAATGCGTGAAATTATAATTTTTTATGAAACATTTAACTAGCTGTCAATCAAACTAATCTTAACCACTTGGTTATACAAATGACAAAATGCTTTAAACGTCAAGAATTTCTCTATTTTAAGTAAAATTTGATTAGAATCAATTCAGTTGTTTTTTATTGAAAGGCAAAAGCATCCAAACAAAAAAAAAACTTTTATAATAAATATTTAACTTTCTCTTAAAATAGATACAATTCCCAGAGAAAATATTTTAAATACTTCCTTTTACATGCCTTAATGGAAATCAACTTTCTTTCCTTATGGACTCCAAATTTTATCTCAAAATAAATATATATACGGATTCATCCATATAAAAATACATTTATTTAAGGAACATTCTTCATTATTATGTCTCGTCGTTGTCGTCGCCTCCGCAAGTCTGTATACGTGCATGTAAATATTTATCTGACCTCGAAACAAGCAAAGACATCGAAATTCTGTCCCGATCGATATTCACAATTTCACATCCTCCCAAGAAATATACTCGTACATGAATATACAACAACACAAAAAAAAGGGGGAAACACCCGTGGTTTTGTTTATTGGCAAATAAACATTATACACACTTCTTCGGAATACTCTCACTTCATTCATAAAAAAAAAACAATCTTTGTATCAATGAATTTTGTTTAAAAAAAAAAAATTGTGAAACTATTTTTTATTTTTGTATATTTTTGTTTTGTATTGCAGAATCATGATGACAAAGAAAAGGCTAATTCTCCGTTTGATACAAATGGCTTAAAGAAGGACGACCAAGTTACCACGACAAATGGTGTTGTTGTCAACGGAATCGATGATGACAAAGGATTCAAGTGAGTTTTTAAATTTTTTAAAAAAAATTATTGTTGTTCGCCTGACAATACATATTTTGTGCTTTGGATGATTGTTTGCCAAAAAATAAAATTGGTCCGGTTCTTTATAAAAAGATGTTAACAACATGTGGAAATATTTCTTTACATATATGTACATACAAACGTATGTACATACATATGTGCACATTATCATTTTTTTGTTTTTGTGTATGTATCTTGACTCGGTGTAAAATTTGTATTTCTTATTTACGTAATGTATGCATACTATTTTTAGAGGTTGCGTGGATTCGAAATCGAATTATTATACCGTTAGAGTTCGGCAGAGGTGAAAAAAAAATGTTTGTAGCAAAAAAACCGCTAAGGTTAACAATTGATATAGAAATCCAAAAAGTGTTTTCGTCATAACATTCATTCTGTCAGTTTGTTCGTCTTCTGGAAAACGCGTCTAAATATTTGGACCGATCTGCTTTCTTGCTACTTGGTATACAACACTTCTGGAAGGGAAGTCAATTTTTTTATTTTTAGCTCGTCTCCTTCAGAACGGATTCAGCTGCAATTACAACGCTTATGTCTACAATGTTATGTGATTTTTTTTTATTTTCTAATTGATGGCAGATTTTTGGTGATATTTGCACATCTATTGTAGTACATACTATTTACTATGGGCGGCTGTAGACATTGTGTTTTGGACGCCATTTTGAAAAAAAAAAAACACTTAACCCAGATCTTCAAAACGGTTAATCGTACAAGAAATTTGTGACGCCTATTTCCATAGAAATAGAAATATTTTTCACGGGACTTCTACTTTCCATGCTAAACCGGCTTAATAGACTGAAAGCAGGCAGCAAATTTTACCAAAATTTTTATAAGTGCATGTGTCTACGGTATACCTATGTACATATGTACACATTCAAAATTCAACCATCGACAGGTTATTTCCGATTTTGACATCGGGGTTTATAACCCTTTAAATTAATATGCAAACATTAGTGGTTAAAACTTGTATTTTGCATTTGCCTTATTATTAAGTCTGAAAGTTCTCAATATTTTTATCTTGTCCACATTTTGTCGTTGATTGTATTGAAAAATGTCTAGGAACTGGGTTTTGATTAACAAATGTGTGTAATATAATATTATAGGGAAATGAACAAACAAATCAATTAGATTTTTAAAAATTAGTGTTTGAACTCAAAATTTTGAAAAAAAACTCGTTTTTGCACCAACTAATGTTTTTTTTTGGAAAACAATATTTTTAAACATCTGAATATTTTTTTTTTTCAGTATGTATTACATACATAATTATGTACATATGTATGTACAATATGTATATTAAATAATAAAAACTTGCATGTCATTTTTTTTTCTAAAAATATTCTAATACAGATAAATAAACGCTCTGATTTTTTTTCTCAAAAATTCCTAATCTTAGAGTATACATATGTACATATCTTCAGTTTTGCTGAAACTTCCTTTTTTTTGTCTCTTTTAACAATTCAAATAATCAATTTCGTTCATTTAACGAAGAACCATTTTTTTGGTCAGTAATTTTTTTTGTTCAAAGAATTTTTTTTTTTGAAATAATTTTTTTTTGGTTCGAACTAATTTTTTTTTTTTGAAACTATTTTTTTTTTGAAACTATTTTTCAAGTTTTCAATGTTTGACTTTAAAATGATAAGCATTGAAAACAATTTTTTTTCAAAATCAACTTGCTTGAAAATCAAAATAAATAAGCCTTAAAAAAAGGACAACCTGGTTGGCGTTAAAGTTGTTTTTAAATATTTAATTGTATAGTAAATTTCCCTCCAACAGTCCAACCTAACCAGGGCAGTAGGCCCCTCCAGTCTTTTGTCACAGCTATCGCAAATAATCCCTTATATTGCATTTTTAATACCTATATTAAGGCCGGTATTCAGCGAGCGCTCTTAAGTTTAAATATTCAAAAATTTACCCTAATATTGTCGAATGACGAAGGAATTTTTCTATAGAATGTCTTAAACATAATCAGCAATCGGGGTTAACTTAAACTACAACTGCAATTATGTACTTGCAACCCAGTCAAGCATTCAATATTCTAAGAAATGCAAGTTTTATAGAACCAACCATAACTAAAATAAGTATTACCTATTTGCTTATTTTTGATGTAACCTACATGATAATTCATCTACATACACTTTTTGTTCCCAACTTTTTATATATCTTTGTTATCTCAATTACCCTGTAACGTAGATCTTTTGTTTATAATAATTTCAAGTCTGGGTTGTGGCCTAATTTACACAATACAATTCTCATTCAATAGAAATCACTTTCAGTGCCTTGCCTTGCCTTGCCTACACTTAGTTGTCAACAAAAGAATACATAGAATAAAATAAATAACAAAAAAAAACTAAAAACCAAAATAAAAGAAAAAAAAAAAACTTAAAAATAAGAAAATAAAAACACATGTGCATAATATCCGGCGCCAACCTACGTAAAAAAACCTACTAATACACAAAACCAGCACCAGATCAAACGCAACAAACTTTCGAATCTCATGTGTTAAAAAAAAAAAAATCAACTTCGACCTAGCATCGATAACATTACAGTAGTCTTTTGTTGCAAGTACAATATTTTAAAAGTTTTATTTTCACATCCTAAGCGTCTTTTCTCTCTCTCTATCTGGGAAACAAATGACGTAAGGGTCAAGTTACATTCATGTGCATTACATAATTCCCCGTTTTAATGACCGAGCTCAGCAGGTTCTGATGGCTTTCAATTTTTGGCAAGCATAATACTGAAAAAAGCCTTGATTTAAAAAAGAAAATGGCCCAAACAGTAAGCAACTACCTGTACTCTAAAAAGTAAATTTTACACTAAGGAGTAGTTAGCCTCATAATGTGGTGTAATTTGTAATATTTTCTTAATGAATAAAAAAAAATAAAAAAAAAATGGCAAGCTGCAATAATTATTTTGTCACTTACATCAAAGTCCTTTAAAACTATGCCTAGCTACAACACTTTCAAGGAGAAAATAGAAAAAAAAGTTATTGGTAGGTAAACTTTAACGGCTGCCAAGTATTCGCCAAGTTTTTTTTTCAAGGTGACTCAGGGATGAACTCAATTACTTTCAGCACCTTACCTAAGGATGCAAGTGAGTACGATTCAAGGTGCTTGGTTGATAAGAGATCGGAGAGGTATAGAATAGGTAATCGCTGATGACACTGATGAAAGATTAAAGAAATAGAATTTATTTTTTTTTCTTATGCAACATCTGTCTTCGTATGCGTCAGCGTCAGCACACTTTTTCTTCGATCAATTAAGAATTGAAATATTAAAAACAGTTTTGGTACAAAACTCAAGAAACATGATTTTCAGGTTATTATTATGAATTAATTTTGATCCTATTAACGCGATGTTGGGTAAATGAACCAGTCATCGCACTAAAAATAACCTTAAATCCAGCTCAAGTTCATGAGACAACAAATTTCCTGTAACTTTAAGCATTAATTTGGAAATCCAAGATGTCGTAATATTAAGAAAAGTGAATTTTTACATTCGAATAGAGTAATAAATTCTATCGGCAAACTTTTATATAAGTACTTGAGGTGAACATTAAAATTGGAGTCGTGAAATGAGTGATTTAAAAAACGTTCGCGTCGCTATTCGAGATATGGGCTTAAATTATTCCCATTGGAATTTGGCCAAATTTTATGAGCTGAAAATGAAAGGCAAAAGGTTTCATGTCCAAAACAAATATATGTATATGAAAAATTCTCGGTTTTTAAGAATTTTAAAAATTGTATTTTATTTTTTAAATTTTATAATTTTTTTTCTATCGAGTACGATTTTTATAAAGTCTGGACACCACTAAACAGTGTTTTTTTTCAAAGGCGTTTAACTTTAAGTTGGCAACACTTTATTTAACTGGCGGCCATTTTAACAGCTATTTAGTGATTTGTGTTTAGTTCGGTTTGGCATTTCATGTTTCATGAATTGTGTTTAGCGATGAAGTTCACTTTTGGTTGAATGGCTACGTCAATAAACAAAACTGCCGTATTTAGAGTGAAGATAATTGTCAAGGGTACGTTGAGACACCGTAATATACAGAAAATTTGACAGTTTGATGTGCTTTGTGGGCTGGTAGAATCCCCCAGATTAAATTACGTACGAGCCACCTCTGGCGGTCATATGCCTCAAGTCAAACTTAAATTATAATGCCAAAAAATTATCTTTCCTTTAAAGTTTATTTTCTGTCAATTTTAAAAAGTGATGTTTATTTTATTCCATTTCAAAGTCATATACCTCTGAAAAAACACCCTATATTTTTTACAACACATTTTAACGTAAATTATCGGATTTTTTCAATAAAGGCATTTACATACTTTTCCTACTGGAGGATTATTCAAGCTTCTTTACAGTATTGAAATCGTTTTGCTGTTGCCAGTTAAAAACTAAGATTTTTGAAACAAGTGTGATGTTGTTGAAACATTTGTTAAAGTACTAGTACCTTTGGACTGATCGATCACTCAAATAAGCTAAACTGTGCAACTCCTCGTCTGTCTTTTGTTTAGTTATACCAATAGAGCCTTAAATGTCAGGAACCAAAATATTACAAAATTTATTGCAGGTAATGGTAACAATCGATGATTTGGCATCACTTTAAACCCGCACTCAGTTAACGTATACTACTTATGAAAAAAATAGAAACTTTGGCACGAAATTATTATATCGCTTGGGCGGTCACTTGACACATCTGTTGCAAATTGTAATCACAACCCTATTCGCATAAAAACCAGACATCCGAAGGCGTTCCGAAATGATGCATTTCAAAATTCTTATAAATTATATTTATTTTGTCGACAATTTGTTAAATTGCGCCAATATCAATTGGCAGGCCGACAAAAGTTCCTATTTATGCGATTTAATAACCTTGACCTAGACTACTTGATTAAATTCAAGGTAATCTATCTGTAGATTCTGTTCAACAATCATTTACAATCTTTTTAGGTGAGGTTGAGTTATATTGTGATAAGAAAAACTTGCTCTCAGCAAAATATGAAAACTTTGCTATTATCAATAAATATACAACTTAAAACCATGTGGTTACAAAAGGCCCAAACAAAAACCAACTTACACATGACTTAAATACTCTCTCAATTCATTCCAAGGTTCAATTGTGTTAAATATTTTGCCAATAAATCCCAAAACCAAAAAAAAAAAAAAACAATTGATACTAAAAATTCTCTCCTTATAACCATTTGGCTCGAAATAATTGGCAACACTAGTAACACAAAAATACACTTTCAATCCATGCTATAGATTTTCTTTGATGTCTCTCCAAAAGTGAAAGAGAGAGAGAGAGAGAGTGAGTTAAAAAAGGAGAGAGAGATAATATTAAATAGCCAACGTGCGCCTCCTAACTTTATAGGTGTCTCCTCCATTGTGTAACTCTGTGGGTCTGCCTGCTCTTCTCTATCCTCTGACGTCTTTGTACTTGTTTTTTTTCGCTGCTTTTCCGTCGTTGTCGTCGTCTACCATAACCAGCCCCAACTAAACCCGTCTTCACCAAGTTGGGTCGTCAAAACTCGAAATGAATTAAAAAAAAAAAAAAAAAAAAACATGACTGCGAGTGGATGGAGCGTATCTATTATACACTTGACTCATAGAAAACAACCTAACTATACAAACGGTTGTGTTATCTCATACCCTCTTTGGCTACAAACAATATATGTATAGCTGAGCTATTGTGGCTTTTATGATGATGTTAGTTAAGAGGAGCGCGAACTAGGCAAAAGCACGTTGAATTGTTTTTTTCTTTTTTGTCAGACGCGAAGCAGCACCAGCAGCGTGTTTTTTTAAGTCTCAATGTACCCAGTTCTATGTTTCGCACTCTACTCCACTTCTACTTCTTTGGCCATTTTCCATTGCTTGCGCTCTCTTTTGGCCAGATATTCGCATGGCATTGACATTAGAATAGCTTAACTGGTTTCTTCAAGGTTCTCGGTGACCGTCAACCGTGCACCACCGACCGCCAATCGTCGTCGTCGTCCGTCCGGTCCGACCGCACCAAGAGGTAAGAGGCAGGCAAACGTAATAATACATTTTTATATCTAGGAGATGTGTGGTGTCGGTGTGTTAGCTTGTATGTTTGAGCTGATTGAATTGAATAATTTGCGTAATGAGAACCCGGCTTCATATTGCATTAACATTAGTCTTCTGTTTTTTTTTTTTTTTTTTTTTTTTTTGCATCACCGAGCAGACCAGAGAAAAGGGAGACTGAGGCCAGACCAGAGGCTTGTAACCAAACCACATGGTTTGAGTGTGCAGTGTGCATGCTAGGTTATGAGATCCAACTAATACTCGGCGAATTTTCGCTCCGCCAAATCTAGTCACGGATTTGTTGTGTTTATTTTGTTGTTGTAGAGGAAATTCCTTTTCCTCATAGATGCGTGTGGAATTCTAGCTGCTGCTGCTGGAGCAGCGACATGCAACTGTGATAATTTCTTGTGATGTGCACGCTTCTTATTTTTCTTTCTGACTCTGTGGTCAGAATCAGAAGTGAAGATAAAGTATCTTTTTAAACAGACTAGATTTTGAAAAAAAAATAATAATAAACAAATAAAAGAAGAACAGGAATAATGTTCCCATTAGTCTTTGTTAAACAGAAGTGAGATGAATAGAGCAAGAGTAGAGCGCCTAGATGGAAAGGGTTGACAAAGACAACTACATACTTACTTACTATACCGGAAAGCAGTGCGGAACCAATGAGCAACTACTGAACATCCAGTTGAGGAGGGGGTTGCAGGATTTTGGGGGGTGACCTGGAAAAAGATGTACTATTTATTAGTTGTCTGGATATTTTTTTCTTGCATTTCTTCTTTGTTATTGCTTTTCAGTTTTTTTTTTTGGTTAAGGAATTTCAGCCTGTTTTTCTTTTTACATGCAATACATCAATCTGTAATTAGTGAGTTAGGACTCAAAAGTAAGTGGAATAAATTTCTGTTGTTGCAAACATACTTTCTTTGCTAAACTACGAGTTTATGTGATGAAAAATAAACCTTTCGATGTTCTAAACCATTTGAGTGGGGTGCCATTCTAAGTTTTACACGAACAGATTTTTTTAACAAATAAATAGTTAATTTTAAACTTCAGTTATTTAGTTACTAGAATGGATGTTGGGTCTTTAGAAAAGTGAAAGTTCTACATTCTAGTTGTTTCTGTTTTTTAATATTTTTTGTTTTGTTTTGTAATGTTCACTTTATTTTATTTTGACAAAAATCCAAAAATTCAAGTGAATGTATTTATTTAGCAGAGTTGCAAAAGATTGCAATCGTTGCAAATTTGTTCTTGTACAATCTTTCATTAAATTCAATTTGAAGGTTGCGTTGTTGGCATTTAATTGCATTAAACAAATTGAGTCCATTTTTTTTTTTTATAAAATTGCATTCGTCAACTGCATTTTTTATTTCATAGTTTGAAGTTTCAGTCTTAAAAAATAATTGAATGAATACAATCTTTTAATTGAATTCCATTCATCATTATCGGCTCGACAACCGGGGTCCGGTCCTGGCCTCCTTCAACAAGTCTCTCCACCTATCCCGGTCTTGAGCCGACGCCGTCCAGTTGCGCAGTGCGCCCCCCAAGGCTTCGGGCGTCCTGGTCTACGCCATCTCTCCAGCGCAAGCATGGTCTACCACGCTGCCGTCTACCATAGAATGTACCACAAAGGACTTTCCGAGCAGGTTCCTCTTCACTCATGCGAGCTAGGTGCCCTGCCCACCGGAGTCTACCGAGCCTAATTTTTGTCACTATGTCTGCTTCAAGGTAGATTGCGTACAATTCATGATTGTACCGTCTCCGGAATCGTCCTTCTTCACATATGGGGCCAACAATTCTCCTTAAGACTTTTAAGTGTCTTTTGCTAAGCAACCAAGTCTCGGATCCATACGTGAGTACTGGCAGGACCATGGTCCTGTACAGCAGCAGTTTTGAAGTTATGGTGAGATTTCTGGATTTGAAGAGCTTGTGACAGACTATAGTTGGAATTGAGCAGCCGCCCGCGTATTTCTTCTTCTATATTATTATCGGCTGCTACTATTGACCCAAGGTATTGAAAGGATTGCACTACTTCAAATTCGTGCTCCGCTACCTTGATTGTTTGACCAACTGTACTTCTCGCATTCGACGCCACCATGTACTTTGTTTTACCTTCACTAATGTGCAGCCCCAGATTTTGTGCCGCCTGCTCGATCTGGATGAAGGAATCGTGTACAGCTTGTTCGGTTCTTCCGATGATGTCAATGTCGTCTACGTAATCCAGTATCTGGCTGGACCTGTTGACGATGGTCCCTCTTGTTGCCGTGCCAGAGTCACGGATTGCTTTCTCCAACGCCAGGTTGAAGAGGAGGCAGGCCAAACCATCCCCTTGTCGGAGTCCATTAAAGATGTTAATTGGTCTGGATAGCAATCCGGCTATTTTTACATAGCTTGTTACGTTGGTCATGGTCAACCTACAAAGTCGTGTCAATTTATTTGGGATGCCGAATTCTCTCATGGCTTTATAAAGTTCTACCCTGGCTATGCTATCATAGGCGGCCTTAAAGTCTATAAACAGATGGTATGTTGGGATGTTAAATTCTAGACATTTTTCCATCGCCAGCCTAAGGGTAAAGATCTGATCAGTTGTTGATTTGCCTGGAATGAAAACACACTAATATAATTGAATTCAATTGCAATCTTTTAAAATCCTGAGATTAAGGGTGGTATTAGTAGTAGTTGAATTGGTTCTTGTCCTGTTGTCACATGAAGTTCATCATTGAAGACAAAGAGAAAATGCAAAGTACAAAGAATTCCTTCGTTTTCCATCGACAAAGCTGCGTGCAGTAAATCACTAATCACCAACAGGAAGAGTATTGGTGACATTATACAGCTTACAGCAATGACGCTTAGACTGGACTGGACTTAGTTATTCGATTATTGATGTTGAAAAATAGTTGAAAAATAACCAATAATAGCACATTGCACATATCTAAAGATATACAAATTATGCATGCATGAATTCCATAATTTGCTCCATTCAAGTCTCATTCAAAGAAAATTATAAAGTACTGCATGAAAAATCTAAAATAAATTATGAAGCCATTCAAAAATTCTACCTAAAATCTTATCCCAATCTACTTTCCACATATGATAATTTTTATATTCAAAATATGACCCAATTTCTACTCCTGCTTCCATTTATTAGCCACGAAAGAGAATTGAATTTGTTTGCGTTTCCATTCCCATAACTGCTTTATAATGCAACATCAATATAATATGTAGAAGAACACCTCGTTGTTGCTTGATGCTACAACAACACATTTGACCCGAATTGTTTATTTAATTCAATTAATTTGTTTTTGCTTAACTTATATGGTGTGAGAGGTGGTGGCATTGAGCTACATTATCCTTGCAACAAAAGGTTATGTATACATACCTCAAGATGAAGATGGCGCGGCGGGCTGGGCTCTAAAAAGATGATGATGATGATGGCGGTATGGAGGGACCCAAAAAGAAGCAAAATCATTCTTGACTTCAAAAGCACCAACATCCATGTGAAGACGCATCTTAGACTGTGTTGTTTGTGTGCACGTTGTGAAATTCTTTCAAGTTCTTTCTCGTAATTTTATGCACTGAATAGCTCTGCTAATTACCCTCAGGAATCGACCAAAGCGATAATGATGATGATGATGATAATGATGATGATGAATAAACAATGCAAAATAAATTTATGCCTTACCTGACGACGACGACAACGACAACGAGAACCAAAACGTCGACTATACTCCCATCTCATCCTATCCCTGAGCTATAAGTTTGCATTCTAAAGGCTTTTCTTTGGCCAAGTTTTTGTGTAATGCGTTGCCGAGATGACATCCATTGTTTATGCAGTCAAGGTGCATGTTGCACAACGTTAATTTCAGTCATCATCGTGGTTCTGTTTTTGGTGCCTTGCCTCCTGGTTGTTCCCCTTCTTTTCTTGTTTTTTTTTTTTTGTTTTTTGTTTTATATTGTTAAGGTTTTTGTTTTTGGACTCCTTTTATTGCACATATGCATATAATAGGCACCCGTACTGACTACCTTTGTACGTAGCTATTTTGCAACAATATAAACAATGCGTTGCACGTAGTTTTTCATCGTTTAGTGCTGCTGCGCTTCTACCTCTTTGGGGAGATCTTTTATTGCTGCGGTTTGATGTCCTCGATGCTCTTCATTAGTCCAAGCACATACTAACACTGGCAACGACATTAGTAGAATATTTTTTTTTCCTGCAAAAAAAAAAAAAAAAAAAACTGATTAATTAGTTGTTGGTTTAAGCAAAAAGATGGAATCCAATCAAAGACTAAGTTTCGTTTCTTGCCCTTGAATTCGGACTAAACAAAAAAATTGTTGGCAAAACATAACTCCACAAAGAGACAGAAAAATATATAAAAAAAAAATAAACAACAATCTGCGGTATGGAAAAGTTAAAGTTGACGTAGAGCAAGACAATGATGACAATAACAAGAAGATCACGTAAGACGATGATGCGCCTTCTCTCGGTTGATGGTATACAGGTATACAAAACATGTACCATGTGTTAATGACCTGACTGTGGAGAATCGTCAGACATTTTTTAAGTGAGTCACAATTGATCTCTCACCATTATTATTGAATTTGTATCTAATTCGAGGTACTGTGGCTCTCTTTTTGACCAAAAAAGTTTTCCGAAATTCAATATTCTTACTTGGAATCTCTTTAGGTACCTTATATTATACATAAAAGATTCATAGAAAGAAAATACATAATATAATTTCAGTCATGGCCAAATTATTTTATCTGACATAGCCCCAAAAAAAAAAATTCTTGTCATTATGTGTCATCTATATTAAAGATATCCGCAAACTAATCCAATTTTGCGAAGTTAGTAACCTATGTGACATACGAGTACATATGTATGTACCTATTCAGATATTTGCTCTTGCTAACAAAAAAAAAAAAAAAATGAAATAAATTAAATAATAATTAAATTAACTTTAAATTAATATACAAACAAAAATGAATAAGATAAAAAAATTACGTAAACGCCCGAGTGTACGATTCGAAAATCAAAAATCCGGTTCTATGGCCTGTAGCTTTTATAATATTTTTTTTTTTGAAAACTTATTTTTGACTTAGTATTTGGATTACTAAAAACAAGCCAGAAAAGAAATGTTATCAAAATCGTTAGAGCAATTTGCAAGATAAATATGTTTTGTCTGGAAGGGTATATAAGAGGTACCGTTTATTTTTGGAGCTAAAACAAAAACTCCATATTTGTATTTTAAATCATTTTTGCCCAAACTACTCGCCGTAAATTTCAGTGCAAAAAGTTCGATTTTGTCCCTAAGGCTCAGTCTCGTGGCGAAATTTAAAAACTGTATATCTAGAGCAGTTTTCAAAAAAAAAAAAAAAAAAAAAAAAAAACAATTAAAAGCAATGAAGAGTACTAAACTTGACATAAGACTTGTGTTAGGCAAAGGTCTGAACTAATAAAGAAACATAAGCCAGTGTAAAACACAAGTAAAGTGTAAATGATGGTGAACCAGTTTTTCACCTACTCGGTGCATTGTATCACATAATATCCAGAATATACACTCCAAAACGAATGTAAGTATGCACTAGATCCAATAGAAAGCAAGTTAATGCTAAGAACAAATTCGTGAAAAAAAGCTTCAGATTTCAACTATATCTGTTTGACTTTGCCTCCTTTGGTATCGATTCCTTTGAAGATCGAAAACAGGTAGATTGTGTATTTACTGATTTCAGCAAAGCTTTTGATAAGCTTTGTCACAAAACTCTTATCAATAAACTAAATGACTTAGGATTCAATGCCAGATTTCTAGCCTGGATATTATCTTATTTAGAAAACAGAAGATATAGTATTACTTTTCGTGATGTGCGTTGTGATCAATTTTTGGTCAACTGAGGTGTTCCACAAGGCAGTCATTTAGGCTCATTACTATTTGTTTTATATATCAATGACTTGACATCAATTATAAGAAATTCATATGTGCTTATCTATGCCGATGGCATCAAAATTTTTAAAAGAATAGCCTCCATCAGCGATTGTATAAAACTACAAGAAGAGAAGATATTTGCAGGTTCAGGGATTGGTGCAATACAAATCGTCTTCTATTAAATATTAACAAGTGCAAAACAATTTGTTTTACGCGCAAAAAAAACTGTATTAACTTACAACTATATGCTATATTCTTTTTCATTATGCAGAGTGTCTGTTTTTTTTCTGATCTAGGGATTATTCTAGATTCTAAATTAAAATTCATTGACCACATTAACCATATTATTAAAAAAGCTAATAAAACTTTGGGATTTATAAAAAGATTCTCCCGTGACTTCCAGGATCCTTACGTTCTTAAGCTTCTCTACATATCTTTCGTCAGACCAGTTCTTGAATATGGCTGTTCAGTCTGGTCGTCTTTCTATTCAGTACATATTAACAGACTTGAGTGCGATTCTGTCTTCGTTTTCTTCCTCGGCCACAAGGGTCAACACTGCCCCCTATAACAATAGATTCATCTTAATAAATCTTCCTTTACTCTCGAAGCATAGACAGTATTTGCAACTATGTTATACTATAAAATTAGTTAATGGTTTAATATCATATCCATCAGCTTTATGTCGCTTGAATTTTAGTTTAAGTCAAGCTAGCCTGAGAAATCAACGGTATCTTTATCCTACATTGAGCAGAACAAAATATAGTGTGAACAGTCCCTTAAATCAATTGATTTCAGTCTTCAATAAGTATAATTTTTTAATTTCTCCAATTAATGAAAATTTAAAATGTAGTAAATTTAAAGAAAACTTTTTTAATACATCATTGTAATTGAATCTGTATTTCAAGTAATGTACATTATGTATACTCGTATATTGTTTAGTTTTGAGTTTTTCTAACGTTAGTACTTTAACGGATTAAATAAATAAATAAATAAAACACAAAAATGGTTGCATACCACATTATTAACCATAAACTGGGTTCAATAAAATTTACTAATATACCTTGAGTATGACAAATATCAACCAATGGTATGGTAGGTATTGTCAATAAATAATTTTAATTTAATAAATAAATTTAATTTTAAAAGAAAACAAAATATCGTACAAATCCTGGATTTTTAATTAAGCCAAAGGAGGACCACCCATTTTATTACAATTACCTTGATAAAAAAACTTTAAACCGTGGTAAACCAATGGATATTTTGAATCGTATACTAATAAAATTTCATAATTATTAAATAACAATAATTCAACAATATTATGGACTCACATGTTATTATCGTAAATAACAATATTGTTCTTGTTAAACAATCGTTATAGGTAGACCACAATATAATGGTCGCTCACAGTTTTTTTTTTTTCGTAAACATACATACATACATAAGTCTACAAATAAACAAAGGTAAAATATCATTTGACTTTTAAAACATATATATATAAAAAAAAATAAAAACCATTGGTGTACATTGGAAAACCGCAAATATAATATCTGCGAATTATTAAAACCAACAACAAACAAAATAAAATATCACATGTATTTATAAAAGTTATGGTTTTCGTATTTCACATTAACACTTTTTTCTATAATTTTGTGGTCATCAAGAATGATAGCAACAACCACCAACTGATGCGACGCCGACGACGCAAAGATAAAGTTTTATTTAACTTTGCTTTTCAATCTGCATATGCATTATGCACAAACATTTTCTATAATAATTTTGTAATTATGCATACTGACCTCTTTAAAATTTTATTTCAATTTGTTTTTTTTTCATTTTGATATTAAAAAAAAAAATCAATTAAATCGTATTATGATGACGGTTTAACTTTATTCGAATTAAAAACCAAGCAACAAATATTCAAAAGGAAAAGTCGAACCTATCTCACAAATTTCAAAAAAATTTACTCCAAGTCTTATTTTAAAGTTAAATATATATAATCCAAGAGGTAAACATTTTCTGGGATCGACTTTAGCATCGAGCAATTGCTTTTACATTTAGTCCGGTAGATTCTTAATAAAGAAATTATTTAACTTGAAAATAAGACTTGGCATTGCGTTTTTTTTTTAATGAGAAACTAAATAAATTCAAACTTAATTTTTACCACTCTAACTCCTAAGTCCATTACTTATCTATTATCCGACACGTCTTGGAATTCGAAGAATGGAATACTGATATGTTTATAGCTACTCGTTAAAGAATAAGCCCCATGAGATAGTTTTTTTCTTTCAAATTTAAAATTGATTAGTGGACAGACGAATGTTGTTTCCAATTTACTACTGAACCTGAACTGCAAGCACATTATTGACAAATACAATGCCAGAATGTCAAAATTCAAATTTGTATCTCTATACAATTATAATTACCGACCAATTGTAATAATCAGATTCATTCGAATTTTGGAAAGCTTTGTATTACTTCGTTTTTCTTCCAAACACACAAAAACCAACATCTTTATTGTAACTCGTCTTCTCATTCCCTGACCGATCGCATTATGTCAAAACGAGCTAGCTGAAAAGTTTTGGTTCCGGTGTCACATCAGCTTTAGAAGTCGCACTTACATAGTTCCCCAATTTAAGACACCAAAAATCCATAGATTAAGTTTTCGATTTTAGCTACCTAAGGTCCATTTATACTTTTAAAATGCAAAACGCAAGTGTCACTTATTCGGCTGTGTACTGTGAAACTTACCCTTAGGGTAGTATAATCTCGTTTAAGGCGATTCTTATAAACGCCAGATAAATAAACTGTCTATTGATATTCCGCGGAGTGCAGTCTTCAAATACAAATGATGATTATCTTCTGACCACGAAAAGAAATTAACTCTTTCAACTTTCAGTTTCAACATGTTGACATAAATAAATAATAATTAATTTTGTTTTAACAGAATGTTAGAATCGATGTTATTTTTTCTTTAGAACTGTTTCTCTCGGAAACGTTAGACGACTGCGCATTCTCCGACTCCAAAATTATATTTCAAATAAATTTATAGCAAACGAATAAAAGTCAAAATAAATAATTTTGGTTTGAGCTTCCAATAAACTTGTTCTAAAATAAAAGTTCTAAATATTCAATGGTTCTTATCTTAACTTTATTTTTGTTCCGATACACAAACCAAGTACTAAAATAAAAATGTACTAATATTTTTTCCACAAACCATCATCCAAAACACAACAAATTCATGTGCCTCAAACTGTTATTTTCAGATGGTTTGAGTCCATGACCTAGATTTAGTACTTATTCCAACAGAACATCTCAAACCACTTCCTCAGTTATAATAATCATTTAAATTATTATTACAGTCGCACTCCCGGCTCACGTCAACCATCTCCAGCTGAAGAATCTCTACCACGGCCACCAACATTACTTGATCCTTCACAACATGGCTTTCCACCACATCCCCTGCATCATATGCTCGGTTCAATGGACCATCAGCAAGGTCCTGGACCACAAATGAATTCTTATCCGCATCATCAGATGCCACCGATGAGTCAATTACAACCTCCAGTAATGAATGGTGTTGGTGGTATACAAATGGCACAGGTATGTATCAACATATAAACCATCACAAGTAATCTCTTATCATTGAGAGTATTATTTTTTTTAAAATTTAGAGTCCAATGATGAATCATCAGGGTCAGCGTCCAAATCAGATTGAATCTCCAGCAAATTTACTTCAACAGCAACCACCAAACTTCGATGTACAGGTAAGTCCTTTTACAATTTATATGAGCTTTTAGTATTAAGGTGCAAAGGAAATAGGTAGTTCGAAGAAGAAACATTCATTACTGGTAGGATTTAAATACCAATTCCCATGAAAATTGATAGCTTCTAGGAAAGGTATCTATGGAGAAAATTGGGAGAAAAGTCATTGCTTACATGATTCTATCTGCGTGTAAATTTATTGAAAAGGTTGATATTTGCTTTTGCAGTGCTTGGGCATTTGCTGATGTTCCCATTCTTCTCTTTTAGCAAAAGTATTTGAGTTTTGAATCGTTTTGGCAGTGTAGTGCACAGCTGAATTTGGTTCTCAGTATGAACTTATAAAACAAAACAAAAAAAAACTTTTCTAAGAAGGATTGCTTAGTTTTAGGATGTGCATCGTCCTTATTGAAGCGCAATGCGATTGGAATTATTGAAATAGCCAAACGTTCAACTGCAATCAAGTTCCTTTACCTAACTACATATGTATATATGTAGGTGCGCACTTCTATTTGTATGTTTGTTTGTATGATTTTGTGTTATCCGTTAACCGATATCCCATAAGCTTCTTTGATAATAATTCGCAAAATTTTGTAAATACGAGAGAAGTTTTAATTGTGTTTCATTGTTTTTAGTTATCCTTATCCCAGATTACTTTTGAAAATGGGCTTTTGGAATTTCGTATAGAATATTTTGATTTGAAATAAGTAAGAGTAAGGTAAATGCCAGAGAATAAATGAGAAAAGGTAATACATGTCTTGAATTTTCCTTTTGAAAATTGAGGCTAGTTTAGTTTAGTAAGAGGAGGGTTTATGATTGCTATTTTCTCATAGGAACCTCATCAGATTTTTAGTTGGGTATTTGCTTATGCATTCTTTAAAAATACTTCATTATTATATGGGCATTAAAGTATTATTAATTCGTCCCACAATCTTTTATTAAGATGTGATTTACTATTGTATGTTTTTATTCGATTGACAACATTGGAACAGTATATAATATTATAATTTATCGACGAACGGATTGTCGAAACCGACCCGATAACATCAATAACTATGAACTCATTCACATTAAGTATAAGGCTTAAAGATAAACTTATTTCTGTCACATTAGATTTGTTTACCCAAGGGATATAAAATCGAAGAAGATGCTAGGGAAAAAAGAATACGGTGATAATTTATTCATATCCAATTCAGTCTTCTTCATTTACAGGCGATCGTCCTTATCTGGACAGGTACCACAGCTCTCCCACTCCACTGTTTCACACTAAGGATACATTCGTGGGACTCGTTCTGCAGTAATGTGATAAAATTGTATAACGTTATAGAAAGTTCCTTTCGCCCGCTTATATCAAAACTTCGTATGTTTTCTAATCCCAGTAATCGGATAGTGTTTTGATTTCCTCAAATAATTAAAGATATGGAATTAATTTTCCTAACCCCACGTTTTTATTTGTGATTTACCTGTTAGTTACTCTGGTGTTATTTCCTGAAAACAATTCAAATCAGAATTAACTCAGAAGTTGTTTTGGAGAATTAACTTTACTAACTTTAACCTTCATTTGTGAAAAATCTATTGAAATCGATCTTAGAAATGAATATTTACTATCAGGTTTTTTGGGTCAGATTTCAACTTTTTTTTTATTTATGGACAGGACATCTAAGTCTCTGTACATCGACTGTTCTTATTGAAATAGCACTCTCCTCATTTGTGGATAGATTAGAAGATCTATCGTCTTCCTTCGGAATCTTGGTTTGCTAAAATCATTCATTAACAAAGATCTCTTAAATCTTGATTTGTTTTATTTTCTGCTCTATGAAAATGCATTCTAATTAAATTTATTTCATTCTTTAGAAATGATTTATCTGTTTTATAATGAAGGTTTAACTGAAATTTATTTTAAGAAATATAAATATGCAAGAGGGTAATAATTATTATGAAATATGGCGAAATGGCAAATATGAAAAGTTAAAACCATTAAATAAATACAAATATGTAGAAGGGAACGAAAGGAGGGTACCTGATTCCTAGAAATTTGTGTCCCCTTATGAAAACATTCCAAAGATAAGTAAATTTATGAATTAAATTTAATATTGAATCTCAATTCATCCAATTCCAATTAATTGCATAAGGAGAAAACAGTTAAATTGTATTTAACCAATAACTTTTTCTCAAAGAAGCAGAGCCAAAATTAAAATTAATATAATTAATTGTGTCCTTCCGCTGCAATTCCCAATGCAATTTCATAAGAAATTAACCCCTCCCCATTCTCAAAAAGAAAATAAAAATAAATGAAAATAATAAAAAGAACATTCCCCCCCCCCCATCATAGTAGATATATTGTTACAGAACTACTGCCAGCCACCATCGAGAACCCTGTTGCCATCGCCATTGTTGCTTCTTTCCGTTAAACTTCCGCCCGACTGATGATATGATATGATTATTTAAAATTGTGTCCTTTGGTACATTGCCTGGTTTGATGGTGGTTGTTTTTGTTTTAATTTAATCATACATATGATGAAATAATAAAAGCTTTTTCCACAACAAACTGAATACGTATATGTATATGAAGGCGACATGGCATCGCACAATAATAAGGCGATGAGCGTAGGGTAAATGGTGTGTGTGTGTGTTTGTTTTTCCCAGGAGTCCTTATTATTGCGATATTGGGTAGGTGGGTCTATGGTTGGGGATATTTAAGGACATGGTATACAATGTCTCCGCATCATGATGTCGGTCGATGTAAAAACGACAGCAAAATAGACAGACAAAAAAATTGTATTTACATCGGACTTGTCCTTGTGTGTCAAAGGAGGCGAGAATCCTTGTTTATTTTGTGTTTATTTTTTTTCCCAAAATTGGTGTTTCCTCTACTTGAACTCAAATGACGACGCGACGACGACGACGACGAGGAGGACAACACTCCTTTTGAAATTCAATTGACATTCCATGGACACACTATAGGCAGGCAAGCCATCAGGCAGGCTGGCTGGCAGGCAGACAGTCAGCAACAAACAAAGGACCTTCAGCCACACGTACATAACAGTGCTATGTCAGAATGTAATTATTACTTACTTGGCCCCACCTTCACCTATTCAAAGCTGTCGCCTACTCATTCCTTATCTGGAATCGATATTTTTGCTTGGAGTAGCTACTACGAATGCTCACATTTCGAAGTAGGAGAAAAGGATACTTAATTTCAATTTGATGCTTTTGTGATAGTTTCCAGATGGTTAACAAACAAGCAGGACACATCTCTATATCTGTGTGAAAATGTGTAGTTGTATATACATATGTAAGTGATAAAATACTTTCGTTTTAAGAATTGATACTCGTATATAAATATAAAGGAATTTCCAGGAAGGTTCTCTGCAAATGTTTGGATTTGAATCAAATAGAATTTTGCTTCTTTCAATAAAATAAGCACTCGAAAAGTAAAATTGAGAAATTTCATCGAATTTGTCAAGTTCACATGCATTAGATAATATATAGGTTTGAAGTTTCTATAAATTTTATGTTTGTTCATATGATTCGGGTGTAGTATCACTATTTGCAATGACAAATCATACTTATTATACAAATACCTTTTCTACGTATCGTAAGTACTTAAGAATAGGAGACAAATGTAAAGCAAATAAACTACGTACGAGTATGTAGGTAGTATTTGCGGTTTTGTTGATTCAGATTTCAATTTAATTGTTTGTTCATTACTTATATTGAAAAGGTATCTAATAGATTTGTGGCGAGAAGAAGGTTTCCTTTAGCTTGACCAATATGTATAATTATTTTTCTTCTTCTTATTTTTTTTTTTGTGGCAAAGGACACTCTTCAGACAATTAATTGTCTGTGAACAAGCAATTATTTAAATGAGTGTTTATTTTTTTTTGTTCAATGATTAAACTGTTTTTCAAATAATTTGATTGTTTTTTTTTTGTGTCCATTAGTGAAGAAATAATGTAATTTACTAAGAAGTGATGTCAACAAATATTTGAATACATGACTTGAATTCTATGATTTGGGATTATCTTAGAATCTAGTCATTATTTTACTGACTTAACGGGTTCTCGACGCGTGAAGGTTGTAGTACGGAGACAGCTTTCTCCTCCTCTACCGCCCCATGCAAGTCGCTTCTAGGAGGGTCGGTCTTCTTTGTAGGAGTGATTCTGGAAAATAGAGTTTTTGTCCCGTTCATTTGAAAAAGCCGAACCAATGAATTTATGGATTGAGAATTCTAGGATTATATTAATAGCTTGGGGCGTCTTGAACTTAGTTTGTAGGTACTCTCAACTCCGTAGTTGATAAACCCCTACACGAAAAATATCGATGTGTTGTCTCAGGCGGTGATCAAATATTTGTTTGATGCATAATTAGTAGGATGTGCCATGTTTTGTTTTCGGTTGCATTGTTTTAAAGATTTTCCGGTTTTGTCTGGAAGTGGCTAGGCTAGGCATATCTGCAACCGCGTTTTTCTCCAAGTCTAAGGAAAGGCTCCGAAAACCTGATTTGTTTTAAAACTTGATGAGTTTGCTGATGAGGGGCTTGAATTTTAAGCTAAAAAGTATTTGGGTAATATTGAAAAAAATCTTTCCATCGAATCGAAAGAAAAATAGGGCTGCTAGTACAGTAACGGCGGTGTGAATGAAATATGTATGTGAAAGAGTTTTCAGGATAGAGTAGATTCTCGTTTAAGCTTGAAATAAATTGATGTGGGATGTCATGATGTTGTACTTACATTTGTGGAAAAATATTCCCTAAGCAGTTGATTAAAGCGATATACATGCACATTACACATGCTGCAACAAGAATTATCAACAAATTGGCGTGACAAACCATCAAATGGAAGGTAAACATTTTTATTTGTAAACAATACCATCATACAGGATCGACAATGTGACTTTACAGTTTTCTAGAAATTCGAAAAATAAGTTTCTAGAAGAATGAAAAGATATTTTTGATTAAGTCCAAAGGAAAGCCAAGCATGTCAATGTGAAGTTAATAGTTAATAATATATATTATTTCAGGAATAGGTTCAGAGTGGAATTGTTTTGACCTATTGAATTGCTCTGGAAGTGACCCACTGATCCATTTCCTCACATTAAGTATAACTCAAAACTGCAATTATGCATTATAGGCATGGGAAGAAATATTATTATTATTATTAATAATCTTACAAACTACAGTACTAGCGTACATGGCTTGCTGCTGCGATGGATACGTATCGATTAGTATATAATAAGATTAAGTACATAAATCCTGGGGCGGTCGAGGGAGTTAGAAGGAAGAGTTACATAACTCAAAGATTTTTTATTTTTATACATTCACAGGTTAAATGTTTAATTGTAAGAGTTGCTTTTGTAAGGCAAAGATGGCAAGTCGGAAGGGCTTCTTTATTGAGCAGGTAGCTGTGGGTTAATTGGGTGTGTCCAATTTCGAAGTCGAAGGAAGCGTCTATTCTTTAAAGTTGTGGTGGTCGTCGGATATGAAGTAGGTGTTGCATCAGGATTGATGATGGAGTAATGATGAAAATACTCACTTCATAATTGATAATTTTTTTGATCCCAGTGAATATTTAATAATTTCATTAAATCTTTTTTGTTTGGTCGATACGAAATTACTTCTGCAGATTCATTACCTTTTACAAATTTGGGCAGGTACCTACATATATAATTTTTATTTTGGATCCAATGAATATTATATAATCTCTAGTTTGACTGATGAGAGTTGCGTGGTGTTAAACGTTGTTAATGGCGGAAAGAACAGAAAGGCTATCGGTGCAAATAATGGTTCTCTTATTTTTTTTTGTTGCAACTTGTATTGCTTTAAGAATTGCCAAGGCTTCTACTGAAAATATGGAGTAGAAATTAGGAAGTCTTTCTACAAGCTGAAGTTCGCCGTTTCTGTTGACAATTGCCATACCTGTACCCATGTCGTTTTTAGAGCCGTCGGTAAACAAGATGTTCCAGATATTGATAGGGAAGGTGGTTATTAGTTCCCTGAAGAGTTGGATGTACATATGTATATTTCCTCAGGAGTACAGTCTTTATAATACTTGGATAGGGTGATGTTGATAGCTTCTTTTGAGAGTAACCAGGGAGGATATTTTTCCGTCAACAAGTTCTATACGCATGGAACGATGTTGTTGTTGTAGAGGGTTGTTTTTTCTTTTCAAAATTTTTGATGAATCTGCGAGAATTCACAGATTCTTGGGATGAGCCGGGATGTTAAAATCTCTACACGGTCTTCAATGGTTGAGAAGCTCCTCCTTATTGGAGAAGTCTTCAAAACTTTTAACGATGTGCTTATGGAGAGTTCAGAGTTTTGAAGTATGTTAGGTTAGGTTAAAGTGGCTGTTGGTTTGGAAATCCAACACACTTAGACCAGAAATTAGGTCCGTTGTGATACCACATGGATCAGTTGATCAACCTCCCTCGTTGAACCAGTTAGAGCTTCGAATGAAGCGTAGGAGACAAGTGATGTCACAGTTTGCTAGATCGCTGGGATCATTGAAGAAGAAATCTCCAAGGTGGAGTTTTCGTTTTTGTGATAGGGCGGGACAGGTGCAAAGAAGATGAGAGACTGTCTCTTCTTCCTCCTCATCCCTTAAGCCTTAAGACTATTATTTTCAGTGAAGAACTTCTTTATATTCCTGATTATCAGCGTTAGGGTTGGTGTAGCTTCTCCTTGTTTGTATTTGTGATTTTTGTCCCCAGTAAGTTTTGTTGATGTTCTTGTAGGAAGATGGGCCATGTGAAACTGACATTCGAATAGACGGTCATACTTTCTAATGATTTGATGTATGTATGTTCCCTCTCGAACGACCGAAAAAAAAACAAATCAAAAAGTTTCCACCAATTTAACGGAACTACCAAAAAGCTCTTAAGCTTGTACATCCTTTTTGGTGAGCTAACCAAATCGCCAAACGATGCAAAGTTTTGTTAACATGTTCCCTACCCAAATGTATACCTTTATCCCCCACAGGGCCATTTGTTTACTTCACCGGAAAATGTGTATCCGGTTGCTTCTTCGTGCGATGCCATGTGACGACAGTAACATTGTCGTCGTTAAAAACGCTCATACTTACAAAACCTACCTTTATACATATCCACATATATGTGCATATATGTATATGGAGGGAAACACAAGTGCCACAAGGACATTTATTTTTTTTTTATTCAACATCCTTCTCTAGTTTTCAAAATGACATCGCTACCGGAAATAGTTTTACTTTCCCATTGTATCTAGCTTTTGGGCTAGTTGCATCCATACAATTCAAACCATGCAGTAACTATTGCCAAATAAGTGTTGAGAAGGGTCAGAGAAAAAAAAAAAAACAGCATGTTGCTTGTGTGCACCTTTGATTTATTTCCAATTAGAAAACTTTTTGTCGTTGAAAAATACGTTTTGCGCGGATAATGTATAGGAAGGAGTGTTTGACGATGCAACACTCCTACCACATATCCACATTTATAGTATATGAGACTTGAGGGAAAATGCTGCTTATTGGATTTGCAAGTTTTAGTTTTTAGTTTTTCGTTTTTTTTTGTGTTATTTAGTTTGTTGCCAAAAAATAGTGATGGACTTAACTTAACCTTATGAGGGTGCTTGTGAGGTGTATAAGGACAACAAGAGACTGAAGACAATAGCTCCAAAATGGACAAAATGAGAAATTGCATGACAAAGAAATCTAAAATGGACGACAAGTTACCATCAATCAAACGGACTTAATTCAAGAGATCTATATAGTAGTATGTTCGATTTTCCTTTCAATCGACCTTCCTTCTTTCTTTTCTTTCTTAAACAAAAAGTTCGATATGTTTGTTTTTCTTTTTGGTTCTACACAACAGTGGGGCGGTCACTTCATTCTTTTTCTGTCAATTATTTCCACTTGATAAATTATGCATTACAAATAAAAGTAAGAAAAAAACCGAAAAAAAAACAATAATCAAAATAAAAAAAAAGTAAAGTAAAGTAAACTAACAGATCGCACGAACTTGCACTTGACGATTGTTCATATTACGGTTTAAATTTAAAGAACTGAAAAATCTTAAAAATCCAGAATTCTTTAACAATCAATAAAAAAAATGTACATTAAAATCAAACCCGACCAACGGACCAACTTTTTTGACTTCCTCTTTAATCGTAAGAAAATCAAAAAAGCTGGTCGTCTTCGACTGTCTGTTTCTACCATTAAAACAAAACAAAAACATTCACACACTGAGCTATTTTGATATGTAAACTTTTTAAAAGCAACAAAAGATTTAGTTCTAAAGAGAATTCGGATTGATTGAATGAAGAAAAACTTATTGAAATTTGATGAGAATGTCGTATTACGAGTATTTATCAATTAAATAAGGAGAACACCACTTAAAATATACGTTCGTAATAGGAAAACTTATTATTTTAAAAAGTTTACTTATTGTATTCAATCATTACAAAAAATGCAATGTAAATGTCGAACCAATGAATTAAAACAAAAATTGTAGTGGTGGCAATTTTTATAGAATGAACAGTAAGATTTTCTAAATTGTTTTAAAACGATCTTCTTTTTGGATGAAAACCAAAGAAATCGAATTGTTCCTTCTATTTCATATTATTTGAGGTGGTTTGTTCAGTGGGGTCACCACTAAGCTGTACAGAAATGGTCCAAGTTTCTATCCCTTTGCTAATCCAGCTCTGATGTTTTCGAATGCTGATGTGCTTTTCTACAGTTGCACGAAAAAGTTCCTGGAACAAAAAAAAAATATTGTTCTGATTCGCGATATCGGAAAGTCGAATTATCCCCGTTATTAGTCGAATGCTTTCTCCAAGTCCAGAAAGCATCCGACGGTCACTCGATGGCTGTTAAGGGCTGACCATAGTCATGCTAAAACTTTAGAAGCGATAGAGTGCAATGCCGAACTGTATGCCAGGGATTATGGTGTTGTCGTTGCAGAACTTCTTGAGTTTAGATATCAGACTATAGTTAGAGATCCTGCTGTTGTAGCCTGACTTCTTTAGCTTGTGCTTGGTTATTATTTCACATGCCCTGTCTGGCACTCAGACCGAGGCCTTCAACTGGGTTACTTAGGATTGCAGGATTAGTTTCCCTGAATATAATTCTTTCGCCAATTTTGTTGAATAGATTTCTGAATTTCATCAAGGAACACTAGATCGGTTGATAAGTTTTCTTCAACGAATGCTTCAAATCATTCTTATGTCGTTTTTGGTGATTTTTTTTTTCAATCAAGAGAAACTTGATATTCTTGAAGGAGTCAGGTTCAGGTTTGATTGACTGCAATATCTTCTGGAATTGATTGTTATTGTGGTGTTGGGTAGAAATCCATAACATATTGGTACTGAGACATCGTTCCGAACTGTTTCGCAGTTACTGTTCAATTCCATGATTAACAACTTAAATTTTCTTTTATTAAAATTTTTAATGAACAGAAGGTTTTTTGCGTTTTCCTATCCAAGTTTGTTGCATTTATTCTATCAAAGATGGCCTTAAATAAGATTTGTCAAGATGCGGGCAAACGAAATTTGTTGATTGTATATTTTGTCTGTCAAGCTTGATTGATACATGAATCTCTAGATCGATATTTTGTTTTACGAATGAATACAATGCCCTTATGTCAAAATGCAAAAAAAAAAAAAAAAAAAAACAAACCAAACCAAAACGAGAAGAAGTAAAATTTAGACAAAGATAAATATCATAGTCAGAGAGACACACAAAATTGGTCAACTGATAAAGATAGATACGAACTCTTGTCGCACGAACATGTATCCAAACGGAATAAAAGATGTTGTATCTCTTCTTTCTTATTTTTTTTTTGTTCGTTTTTTGTTTATCGATGTCCAAGTCCATCAAAGGTGATAGTGTGATGTATCGGAATTCTATCCATCTGAACTCAAAAAGAAGAAGTTAAAGGACATTTTTTTTTCTTTTTTACTGAGAAAATTGCTTAGAAAACTCATGGTGGTATCATCTACGTAAAGATAGAAAAAAAAAATAACAAGATAACTTTGAAAGAAGCCAATAGATACGGGTGAAATGAAAGCAACAAAATTTCGTCCTTTTTTTCCCTCGTTTGTGATGTTCTAACAAAAAAAAAAGTGATGGAAGGCGAGAGCTTTTATCCAAGTGTGTGTAAATGTTTGGGTGTGAATATGCAGGACGAAAAAAAAATATAAGAAGACGACGAATCGTCATCATTCATCAATTTGAAAGTTTAATAGCATAAGAAACTTCATTTTACCATTCATATCCTTTTCTAAATAATTTTCTCTTCTATAAAAGTGTCAAAAGGACGATCCAAAGGAACTCTGCTTTCCTTACTCATGCTAACTTTCTCTCTCTCTCTCTCTCTATAAAAGGGTAAAATTTCAAATTATTTTGATAGGTAAGTGGCTTTCAGAAGCTGCGAACAGTCTAAACTTTATTGACTTGAGAATAGACTTGTTAAGTGTAGAAAGAAGGATTTTGTTTTGAATTTTATGGATAATTTAAGAAGTAGAAAAAAAAGGGTAGTATTGGAAGCTCTAGAGGATTTGAACAACTTTAACGATTTCGATAATAATAAAATAAAAAAAAAAAACGTTTTCTCAAAAAGTTGGGAAAACTTTAAAGTGATGATTCGATTGATGTTTTTAATTTGTTAAAGTTGTCGACAGTATACCGTGTGCCAGTTTTGATGCTTCAGGCTATAGAAAGTATCATTGATCAATCATTAGATTAGTTGGATGTAAAGTTGTTATTAAAACCCTGCCCTCCCCTCCCCTATACACACACACACACACACACACACACACACACACACACACACAGACACACAGACACACACACACAGACACACACACACACACACACACACACAGACACACACACACACACAGACACACACACACACACACAGACACACACACACACACACACACACACACACACACACACACACACACACACACACACACACACACACACACACACACACACACACACACACACACACACACACACACACACACACACACACACACACACACACACACACACACACACACACACACACACACACACACACACACACACACACACACACACACACACACACACACACACACGAACACACACACACGAACACACACACACACACACACACACACACACACACACACACACACACACACACACACTTCGAGAATTGAAAATGTTGGAATTACTTACTTCTCGTTGTAGTTACATATATGACAGGTGCCGTTTTTTTTTTAATCTATCGTGAGCTACTTAAGAAGTTTTGAAGTTTGTCTTTCGATGCTCTCTGAAATGATAACAGAATAATTTGATGTTTATAAGACGTAAAATATTTTTGCCATTATTCTGTGTGTCTGATGTTTTCACTTTTTTAAAAATATTTTTCTAAATTCATAGCAAGTGCCGATAGCACAAATCCCTCAAAAACAGTTTTAAACTTCCATTATTGAAGCATTTTCATTGCTTTGCTGTTTATATAAGTTTTGAAACTTTCAATTTGTCGTTAAACAACAAAGTACAATTTCCTCGTGTGAAAATGGACTAACGCATAAAAATTAAATTCTTGCTATATTTTCGATCCCATTGCCACTTGATACAATTTTAATTTCAGGTTAAAAAAAATAAAGAAAATCAAAAATTCTTAAAAATGATTTCGAACCAGCAAACTAACTTTACGAAATCAAAATAAAATTGTGTTTTCACTTGAAGTTGAAACAGACCAATGAAAAATTCATCTCTATATTTACTTCTTATGGAAAATATAAATAAATAAATACGAAGTGAAATAAAAAATTGAACAATATGAACGGAAATCATCATAGAGCACATCGTTTGGTTTATTTAGTATTTTTTTGTTTGCTTCTTCATCCCTTCATGTTAACTTTGCGCAATTTTACAGAATAACTTGGTTGCCTTGGTGTAACCTTTGCCCCATCATCATCATCATCATCTGGTATAGAGTTACTCTTTAGCTTGAACTCCACCTGCTGCTGCTGCTGCTGCTGTTGCTGTTGTGTGCTGCTGGCTAAATGTCAGTGTTCATAATCAATTTATAATTTCCAGTCTACCAGATCTTGAACCACCTGGGGCTATATATGAGCAAAGGTTGTAGGTATGGTAGCTGCAAGGACGAGGAATCAGTTTCGGTGAGAAAGGTGAACCCACGTTCTCTAGGTTCGTTTTTTTTTTTCTTTACTTTTCTTTTTTAAACTTATTTATTTTTTTTTTCGTTCATCGTTGTAACTCAACTCAATTTTTCCCCCGCCCCCATCTGCCCTTTTAATGTATTTCTTTCTATTTACTTACAATTTGAGTTTCTTGGAAACGTTCGTTGGTTGTTGGGTCCTTCGTTTTGAGAATAGGTATACGTATAGAAGTCCCTCTTCGATTCACCCCTACCGAAACCTTCATATAATTAGTTTACGAATGTTTCGCTTTTTCATAAAAGGAAATGCTCAACTTATTGTAAGTGGTATAGACGGCGACGGGCAACGTTCATATATATATGGAGAGAGAACAAGGAAGAGATAGGATGGTTATTAGGAACTGGAGAATCCTTAAAAGGAAGAGATGATTCAATTTCGAAAGATTTCTTTGACCATGAGTAAAGTTAAATTGGTTAGAGGGGTTATTTTGCACGCCCATTCTCATTTTGTTATATGAACTTTGATGTGCAGCACTATACACTCATCCTCCACCACCCTCCCACCAGCATATTGATTGCCACATCACTCTATGATTCATAGATACCTATTCCTCTTTCACTTCCTCTCATTGTGGAAAAGAACTAATATTTTCCAGTTTCTGTCATAAGTTAGCAATTTCAATTAATAACATTCTTATACTTTTAGATCTTGTTATTCTAGTAGATGTTGTTTTTGTTGTTGTATAAATATTAATAGTTTGTTAAGATATGTATAGACGACTGATGTACATACATATGTAGCTAATTACTTGAACGACAGCATCAGCACGTGTGGAAGTGTTTTTCCTTTTGAAAGAGAATTTGAAATTGGCAATTAGCAACGGGTATGCCAAGGCAAATGCATTTCCCCCTTTATCATTTCGAAACTCTCCAAGGAGTTTACACACAAAAAAAAAAAAATAACACAACTCTTCTGGGATTTTGAAACCTCTAAGAAATAAAAGTACAACTAAATTACCCACTGTTGAAAACTCTAGTAATTGAGTTAACTTTGTGAAGTGATTGAAAGTTACTATATGTACGCATAATGAAATTTATGTGCTAAAGTAAATTAAATAGAAAATTTCTTACTCTGCCATATTTGGTAGTTTTTGTAATAAAATGTTTTATTTAAAATTTACGAAATAAATGGATTTTGGTTTTGGAAACACTACAAACTGTGTTGATACCGAAAAGACAGTCCGTCTGAACTTTACTTCTGTGCCAATCACAATAGAAAATTCTAATGTTTAAAGTAGTTATATGAATTGAATTTTAATAAGTAAACTTCTTAAAACAATAAGTTTTTCCTATAATTGATGTACATTTTAAGAAGTCATTTTTTAAATAAAACTAATTAAATTTCAATAAGGTTTTCTTCATTAAATCAATGCCATTTCTCCATAGAAATATTTGGAAAAGTATTTGTTTTGTTGCATGAATCTTATTGTTTTTTTTTAACAGTTTTTTTTGTTGTCTGTGTTCCTACTCTATTCAATATTTAGATTTTTCAAATTCACTGATGTCTTACTTTTTAAATGCTTTGAACCATTGCAAATGGTTAACATTTCAACGTGTTTGCGTTTACATTTGAGATGAAACTACCGTTACAACATGCATCAAATCTGGTGTTCACGCATTGAAACTCTCATTGACACTTAGTTGGACATTTGCTTTGACATTTGCTTTGACATTTGCTTTGACACTTGCTTTGACATTTGTGTTGAAATTTGCTTTCAAACAACTTTTAATTCATAGAGAGCGAAGAAACACTTAGAATAGAAGAAACAACAAATTTTCTTTCATTGAGAAGGTTGCAGGTTTTTGAGCAATGAAACAAATTCTTATTGACTGGAGCCTTTTTATTGCTAGCCGATCACACTTTTACTGTGCCAATACAAAATAATTTCAATTTCAAAAATCAAATATCTACCATAGAGAAGTAAAAACTTTTCGCTGGTCTTTTGCACTTAAACTTTGTATTTATATGTTTAAAATTTGAATTTTTAATTGCTTAACGTTTTTTCTTCATAAAATCAATTCGTTTACTCTATTGAAATAAGTTTTGTGTCTTTTACAAAATATTGAAGATTAAAAAATTGGGCACTTGCGTTAACACTTGCAGAGTTTGTTGCAATATTTAAAAACAAAAAAATATATTCATTAAAAAAATAGAACTACATACTCTGGCGTATACTTACTTTTCTATTTAATTTTATTTTTCTTTAACATAAAAATCTGAAAAACAAGCTTTAAACAAGTCACAAGTAAAAAACAGATAAACAAACTTACACTTTCTTCTAATGTCCAAGAATAATGTCCAAGAATTATGGCCGAGACCAAGAGACACACAACACTAACCTTACGTGATGATTTTAAAGCAGCCTCTCACTCACTCCCTCTATCCCTAACCGTTATCAAAGGACCTTAAAACAAAGAAAAAAAAAAAACAAAAACAAAAACATGCTGAACAAAAAGAAAATACCTTCAACTCCTTAATGTATGCTGTGGTGTTCACAGCACATCCTTTCATATGGTTTATAATCACCATTCACCACACTATATCAACCAATGTATGTATGCTTTGCACATCGCATGACATTCTGTTAAAAGGGTATTATAGTCCTCGTATTTCTGTGATTTTGTCCTTATAGATTCTTGAGAGTTTGTGCTTAGGGAATTTTAGTATTTTTAAGGAAACTTATTAAAGTTTTAAAAGGACAAACTTTTTGGTGTAGTTGAAGTTATTTTAATTTTTTTTTATTATTATTTTATCACCATTTATATTTTAATAAAACAAATTTTTAAAAACCGACAAGAATGCAAAAAGCAAACGTGTATATTCAAAGTTGCACACATAATATCTTTATTGAAAACTTTTGGTGATTAACTTTAGTGGCTGGGTCCATTATATTTTACACTCAATATACTTGGCTACCGGAAATCCAGTCTCCGAGCCATGTCGTTATACATATATTTTTTTAACACAAATTAAAAATTATCACAGACAGCTTGTTGTTGAGAAGAGAGAGAGAGGGATAGTCGGTGGGTGGATGTGCCGTAGCTATAAAGAGCACAGGGTGCTGCTGTACACAGGAAATGCAAAACATGCAATTCCTTTTTAGCTCCATTTTTTGTTTCTTTTAATTTTCTATTTTCTAAAGATGGTCACCATTCTCTGCAGTTGTGCAGAGGTGCGGTGACTGTGTGGAGGAATATCACTTACAAAAGTACAACATTCTACCAGTACTGTGTACACCCTTTCCTGCATAACGATTTTTAACAATAGTTGCCGTTAAAAGGAAAGAACTAATAAACGACAGTAATACGAAGGATATTGCTGCGCCAAGGCATTTGGTTCTGTAAATTCTTTTCTTTTTCTTGTTTTTTTTTTTTTGTGATTCTTGCTTTTTCTATTGTCACTTATATCTTGGGAAAAAGTCGCCTGGAGTGGTGGAGTAGGTGAAGAATGAAGAGCGCAGAAAATTTCCACGCTTTTATTTTTCATTTGCATTTTTTTTTTTTAGTAATTTTAGTTTGGGGCAACAAAAGAATTGTTGAGAAAGAAACAGAAATAATTTTTTTCCTTAAAGCTAACAGTGGGCAAGAGCGTTGGCGTGTTTGGAAAAAAAAATGTTATCAAATTTTATTGAAGAATATTTAATATTCTATTTTTATAAGTAATGCATGGACATCTTCGGCAAAAAGTCAAGGGGTTTGATAAAAACGAGTCAATTTGCAAATTAATTGATAATATTCCAATTTTCAAAGAAACGCATCCCATAGTGAAGTATGTGTTAGTGACATTATTGTCTCCCACGTTATCCCAAGAACATGTTTTTTAAGGACAAAGAAGGATTTCAAAACGAAATCTCTTTTCAATTCTTTGTGGCAATGCATTTTTCTACATCTTTTTTTTTTCTTCTTCTCTTGTTATAAATATCTAGTTCTCTTGCTGTGAATGAATGAATGAATAAATGAATGCGAGGACGAGAAAAGAGAATTTCTAAAGAAATTGTAATATCCTTTCATTATTTCTTATCTGTGATGGTTATGCGGTGATGGGGATGGTTTGGTGGCTTGTGGGTGTTTGGATGTGAAAATAAAAGCCAAAAGGCGAACGTGGATGCAGACATTATTATTATTTTCATTTCTTTATCACGACATATGACATTTCAAACATATTTAATAATGTATGTAGGTAGACATTCATAAAGTACTTATTTATATTTATTCAGCGATAAAGGCAGGTTTTTTTTTTTTTTTTTTTTTTTTAAATAAATCCATCGAATAATTGGTAAAAATAAAATTAAGCAAAAATAAAAAAATATACACTCAGCCAAAAAATTAGGAGATCAAACTTTGTTCTTAAACTTTTTTGGTTAGCAGCTTCTTTAGGAGAATACCTATTAAAAAAATTTTTATTTTGGTATATTTTCAATTTTTCAATAAAATGGTCCATTAACAAGAAATACATTATTTATCTATTGAAAATTTAAAAACAAAAAAAAATTCAAGTTTTTTTTTTATTTTTTTAATGTTTTTTTTTATTTTTTTTTTAATTTTTTTTAATTTTTTTTATTTTTTTTTATTTTTATTTTTTAATTTTTTATTTTTTTAAATTTATTTTTATTTAATGTTAATATAGTTTTATGTGTCTATTTTTTGTTCATTTTTTTGTACTAAAAAATTAATTTTTTTTACTTTTGAAGTGTTCAAGTAGAGTGCAGTATGACTGCTGCTTTTTTACAAAACTTATAGACCTTCGAAATTTGTTTCTATTGTAAAAAACATTTTTTCAATGTTTTCACCCTCCAAAGACTTTTTTCTCTGTGATTTCTGATAATTCTAGATTTTTCTTACAGTTTCTAAAAGATTGTCTTGGTTAAAATAAAACAAGCTTTCATATACATACATATGTACATACAGTGGTGGCCATAGAAATCGCACACCTATTTGTAATTTTTTATCTTTTATTAAATTTGAATATAAGTAACAATTAGACCGTGTTTCGTGTCATTCACGACTAAAAAATAGCTTGTGGAATTAGTTATCCAACATTTAATTTGCAGGTTTAACTTACTCTGTTTTAACTCAGTGGTAGAGTTAAAACAGAGTTAGTTAAAATTGAAACTTCAACGGTTCCTTTTGTTTAAATTTAATAAGAGGTAGGTACAAAGTTAAAAAAAAATGTGTGCTATTTATATGGCAACCACGGTACCTACATATGTACTTGGATTGTTTAAAAAAAAAATTGTAAATTTTTCACGTTTTTTAAACTTTAATGACCGTTTTAAGATATATTTTGTTTTTTAATTTTTAGAATGTTAAGAATTATTTTCAAAGTGGAAGCTTTTTTTTTTAGATTCAATCCAAAAAATCTTCAAACAATTTTAAATAAAAATTTTAATTTTTTTAAAAGGGACACTTTTTCGAAACTGTAAAAATAAAATATCAACTAAGCCAATAAATGACTGAGTTAAAATTGTTCAAATATGACTATATTTAAATTATTCTATTTTTCTTACGGTAAATTGAAATTTTGATAGTTTATGAAAGTAGCACAGTTTTATAACTTTTTTTTCATAATTTAAAAAAAGTCTTTTTTTCAACCAAAAGTAAGCAAAAGCAAGATCAAGAAGTTGCAACCCATTGGTGGTTTTTATTTAATATTAATCATATCAAACAGAAAAAAAAGTTCACAGTTCATTTCTAAGATTATGCGTTTTTTTTTCTTTTTCAAAAGATATAAAGTTCTTGGTGTCATCCATGTCTTTGTCAACATTTTGTGGAAGAAAATATTAAAAGCAAAGGCTTGTCCAATCCCTTATGGTGACCAAAGGAAAATTATGTTGCTGCTAGCGATACTTGGGCATTCAGTCCCTTTGTACAAGTCATATGTTATAAATAAATTTACATATGTGAAAGAATGTGTGTGGGGAAAAAAGTGTATCTATAAAAAGCACAAAGGATTATTGCAATTTTTTATAAGTATTTGCCTTAAGCAAACATTTGTGCTTATTTCAAGAATATGCTTGTTTAAAAGCATTTTTTTTCCTTTAAGGTTCATGACTTAAATTTTTTTTTTAAATTGCAATATTTTATGTTAATTCTTAGAGAATAACGTAATTTTTTTTTTGTGGAAAAATGTAGTTTTTAAAAATCAACAAAATAAAAAGGTTTCTAATTTTAGTTTCAAAATAATAAAATACCTTTTTAAATAACAAAAATGAACTTTATGTCGAAATAATAAATAATGTTTATTTTTGTTGGCTGCCATTTTTATATAATATATTTTCGAATATTGCAATACTGAAGGTTCGAAACTTCCAAAAAAGTGTATAGATATTTTAAATAACTTACTAAAAACCTACATGTTTTTGACAGCGTTAGAAAAAACTTATATAGATACTAGTTTGTTAAAAAAAATTATAAAATTTTTGACTATTAGAACGAAAGTTACAAAATTAATATTTCAAACTCAGTTTTTTTTATTAATTTTGTTTTCTGATTTGTTTTATTTAGAGCACACAAAATCTTTTGATTCAATAAATTATTTATTCTAATTTCCTACAACTTAAAATCTTCTTCTCTTCTCTGGAAACCGCGCACAAATTTTCGATGAAATTTATATTTATCAAGTAGCTAAAATAGCATTTGAAACAACATCCTTATTGGAGCTATAAATTGCCACCAGCAAATAGTTAAAGAAAAAATGAAAAAGAAAACGAGGACTCAATTTAGAAGTATGTTCCTGATCTAAAATAAATCTTCAAACAAAAATCCGTATTCCGCATTGATAGGTATTTCAAAGAATAGACAATATCGAAATTTCTCAACAATAAGGTCACACAGCATCAACAAAACAAAATTTCTAATGCAGGTATTTTCTTTTTTTCTGAGGGTTTATAAATCCATTTATGTATGTATGCAAAAATGCAAACTAATTTTAAGACCAAGATAATACTGAAACTTATGCAGTACAACATCAAGAAAATTGCAGCACCACTTTAAAAATATAATAATAAAAATAAAAAAAAAAATAAATATTAAAAAAAAAAAAAGAAAAAACCATAACCCGTTGTAAAAGAGAAATCCTTGTAGATTCCATATCATGCCTCTAACACAGCCTCCTAGTTTCTTCCACTGCACTGCAAATTCCAAAAAAAAAAAAAACTTCTATATACACACAAATGAAATCTCATTTAAAGTTAGCATTATTATTAATATTATGCACATCATAACAAAGCAAACACAGTTCAACGGGGCAAGGACAAGGACTTTTCTTGTGAAATATATAGAGGAAGAGAGCCTGCCTTATTTTCCATATATCCCAACACCATACCATCATCATCAGCATCAGCATCAAATAGTTTTGAGATGGCAGTGCGTTGTTGTGCTACGGAATTTCTCTTTTGAGCTTCGTCGTCGGAGTCGTCGAGGAGGTATAACTTTTCTGCGGTATTTCTATAGCGAAAAATGAAACTTTTAAATAGGTAACAGCCACGTATAATAGAGAAGTTATATAGAAGTGTAGACGTCTTCTTTTTCCAAGATAATGCACCATCATCTACAAAAAAAAAAAAATATATACTTATAAGAATAAAGACGAACAAAGATTTTCTTAATAAAACTTAATTTGTGTTGAAGAACTAGCAGTAGTAGTACAATCAAGACGAAATCGTTCGAAAGCAAGAAAGCACACAAATTCTCTTGTCTCCTCGTTTATTAAGGTAGATAGATTTGGATTTACAAAAAAAAAAAAAAGAAATAAACTTATGTTCATGATAAAATTCATCAAATACTTGAAACTTCAAAAGAAATAGTCCTACTTAAATTAAGTACTTAGTGTAGATTCAAACATTATACATTATATAACGAAACTATGAACTCTGTTTTTTAACAGTCGATTTTTGAAATTTTTTTTACAAAACATTTGATAAAAGTAGTTGAGTAAATAAATAAATAAATAGGAAAAAATAAAGAAGGTTTTTTATTATTTTTCTCTTGAAAAAGGGTTAGTTCAAATTTGTTAGTTCATTTAGTTCTTTCTGAAATATATACACATAGATCAAAAGTTGGTTGTACCGCAATCATTATTACTCCATTTAACAAAAAATTATATTTTTCTCTTAGTTCATTGTGTTTTACGTGTAGTTCGATCCTTAGTTCGATAGTACACTATACCAACTAAATTGAACTCCCTTCCCTAAAGCTTTTTTTTTTGTCTTAGTTTATTATGTCTTAGATGTAGTAGAAGTTCGATCTTAAGTTTAAATTAAAGGAAACAAAAGTGTTAATGTTTTTTTCTTCTGCTCTTTAGTTCGTCCTACTCAACTACTTCATCCACTTTTCTAGTTCGTTTGCGCGTTTTTTTTTAAATTCTCTTTCTCTACATAGAGCAATGTTGGTTCGACTTGTAGCTCTCTGCACACTTTCAAATAGTACATTTTTTTAAATATTTCAGTAGAAAAACTCAATTGCAGGTTAGGTTAGGTTGACGTGGCTGTCAGTGTGAACCGACACACTTAGGCCAGGATTGGCCCATTGTGACACCGCATGAATCTAGAGATTTTTCCCCTCTACTCGTTACCATTTGGAGCTTCTTATGAAGTTAACGTTTTTGTTAGCAAGATCGCTGAGGTCGTTAAAAAAGTATTTTCCCAAATGAACCCTACGTCTTTGGGATAAAGCAGGGCATGTACAGAGAAGATGAGTAGTTGTTTCTTCATCCTCCTCATCCATGCAGCTTCTGCAAAAATCATCGGAGAAAACACCCAGCCTTGCTGCGTGCTTCCCAATTAGACAGTGTCCTGTAATGACACCAATTACAGAGCCAATATGCGATCTACTCAGGGACAACAAGCATTTAGATTGACTCGGATTTAACAATGGCCAGATCTGCTTTGTCGCCTCACAAGTGGTGATGGTGTTCCACTCAATTGTAAGAACAAAATAAAAGAAATTAACTAGTCGGATATCTATTTTACCGTACCATAGCAGTTTATTTAAAGCCAGTTTTTGCACAGTGATTTAAGTTTCTGCTACAACTTTCAGATTCAGGTTTCCGTTTAATGGAACTAATCAACCAAAATTGTATGATTAGCTAAACTTTGATTTCTCTTAAACAATTTTTATTTACCTGCATTTTCATGGATTAAAGATGACCACTGTGAATAAAGTGGTCCTTAGGATCGATCATTTCTAATCTACTATTTATTGCAAATCCCAAATCCTCGTATGCATTCAATTAACAAAATCTTAGTGAAAGGAACCAGTGAGATGGTTCTGACAGGAATGAAGATGAACTTATTCATTGTAAAAGATACTCTTGAAGCATTTGTCATTTCCACCCAAGAGGAAGTACACAGCTGGTTTTTTTTTGTTGGTGAACGAGGCTAGCAATCGAAACCCACCCTTTCACATAACAATCCATTTTCTACATGCTACTACTAAAAGGGAACAAAGGAACTCGGTTGGTACTGTCCAATATTAAATCAACCAACAACTTGGATCTAAAAAAGTATGTAATACATAGAATCTTTCTATAGTGAATCGCACATTTCTATAAATAGCTTCTGCGATCTCATTTCTCGGTGAATTTATTTTAACTTTAAGGTACCCCAAGGTAGACATCTTGGCCCACTCTTCTTTGTCCCCTCTTGCTTTAAACATTTGCTTATATCTTAATAATATCTGGTTTACAATGTCTGATTTCAAATTGATAAAAGCTCTGAATATTGTAAACTTAAATAGTACTAACTAACGTAAAATTTTGACAAAAACAAGTTTTTCAAACACTATTCCTTAAAACAACTTGATTAAAAATTAATAAAGAAGTGAAGTTTTTGGCCTTCAAGAACCTACCATTGTAGAGTTTGTCTATTCTCTTTTTAATATATATATTTTTAAAATAAATTATTTAGTGTTTCGTTCGTTTCAATTAAAATCATAACAAATTTTCATGACGGCAGGTGATTTTCAAATTGATTTTTCTTTTCCTCTAAAAATACAATTCCATATTATTTTTTTTTTAATAATAAATATTTTACAAAATCGAAATCTCTTCTAAAATCACTCCTACAAAATTGATGATTTTTTTAATGAATATCCGAATATAAAATTGCACCTTTTCAATATTTGGTATTGATAAAAAAAAAAAATTCTGCACCTGTCTGACGTCTATCTATCTGTCTACTCTGGATGTGTGTACTTGTAAAAGAAGAAGGTAACTATACCTATGTACTTATATGTTAGTTCTTTGTGAAAGCTTAAATAAAAACAACCATAGCGTGCAACATGAAAACTGACGCTCTCAGTGGAAACTGATGCTAAGTGTTGGCTGACACGAAATCCTTAAGCGCGATTTTTCGCTCCTCCACTAAAAGAAATTCCCATCAGCTTTTCTGCTTGATGCACACCAGTTCTTTACAACCTCCTCCTCCCCTCTCTCTCCTAACTCCCGCAATGACTTTCTTCATTCTTCCTCGTGCTGTTGGTGGTGTCATTCTTTGTGTCATAGTTGATTTGCTCATGGATCTTTACAGAACTTTACTATGAGTGCTTTTATAACGTCGCGTCGCTCGTGTTGTCTGTTTCTTTTCTAACTATTGAATATTCATCACACTCTACCCCTAGCCCCCCCCCCCCTCCAATATATTTGTATGATGGAGAATAAAATCATTGCACTCACTTTTGGGTGTGTTTTTTTTTAAGTTATTGTTATTACTATCTTCCACCATTAACCCCATCTACCGGACAACCGCGAGTAACAGAAGGGCTGACGTATAAACCCCCACCCCAACTCCGATCGAATCCCTACTTAGCAATTTTAGTGGAAAGCGCGCTTCAATCACAAGGGAGAAAAATATGATGTTCGGCGGTGCGGTGCGGTGCGGCGCGCGTATATCTGCTCCTTGATAATATTATTTCTTCTTTCAATGCTATGTCACTATGCCATTTAATATTATATTCCCTATCGTGTATAAAATGTGCTTGTGCAGTATTTAGGGCTTTGGGAATTTTCAACAATAGAAGCGCGTACTGAATTGCACGAAATACAAATTCTATAGAGAGATAGAAGAGAAGGATGTTGTTTTGTGAGTGAGAAGGACTCTGATATATTTGGAACGTTATCATCGGAAGCCTGATGCGACACGGCGCGGCGCAACGCGGTGCGGTGCGGTGCGGCGCGGCTTCGGAAGAGGACCTTTTATAAAATAGCTTTTTAGAGGACATATATGTACGTTCCTATATGCATACATACACATATGGTTTTATGTATTGATTTGAAATTGATATGTGAAGTTGTTGAGCCTCCTCTGTGTCTTGATTTTATGAACTATGTCACGGAATCAATAATTTTTAATAAAACATTCTGTCAGGCTTTCAATATATAACTTTTTATTTTTATTTTTGTTTTTGTGTTTTTTTTTATGAAGGTTTTTTTTTAATTTTTTTTTTTGTTATATAAAAGGATAATCTGTATCGAATTCGGTCACGTATTTTTTCGGGGTAAACAAATTGGAAATATGGTAATTGGAACATGTAGCTGGTGAAACGAAATCAATATGGGTAGTCAATATCAGCGAAGATAGGAACACGTTTTAAAAGATTTCTTGGAAAATGTAAGAGAAAAGCGAGAGGGTTTTTTTATAATTTATTATTTTGCATCTTCAATAAAAATTGATTGATATGTTAAGTTTGTACAAAGTAATTAAGAAATTAATAGGAATTTATTAATATTTTGCTCAACAACTTGCTAGGGATAATGAGTAGGTTAAATATTTTGAAATTATATTTCAGAAATACCCTATTTTTTCAGATACAGTATGAACTCTATTTACGCAACCCTCGATTCCTGCAATTCCTCGATTTTTGCAACACTTAATTTGTAGCACATCTTGACTCTATAAGTGCAACTTTTTAAAAATACTACCTCGATTTGTGCAACTTCCTATTTTTATTAATCTGTTTTATATTGTTATAATACACAAAAACATAAATTGCATCTGTTTTTATTTCAATGGGTTGCGTCTTCATTATTGCCTAAGGGAAATTTGTACAGGATGGGTGTTGCAAGAAATATTACAGAATTTTTTTTTTAATAATATGTAATAATTTGTATAAAATTAACCCAGTAAGTGCAACAACCTCGGTTATTGCAACTGTGCCAATTTCTATTGATTGCGTAAATCGAGTTTGTACTGTATTTATTTTGATGATAGATGTCGCGTCACCGGGTGCCTTTTTGCCTTTTTATGCCTTTTTTGCTTTAAAATTGGTGCTTGGCGATCTCTACATGTCAAACAATTTGAATATTTGAAGATGTTGAAATAAAAATGTTAAGATGAGCTACCACCAAGATTTTTTAGACTGGAGTTATAGCTATTTCACAACTAGCAGACCCAATCATCAGACTCCTTTTTAGTGGTGCTTGTTTTTTTTCTTTTTTTTTTTTCCTCCCTCAAAGCCATACATATGTACTTGGCATTGCGCTACCTATGTAAGTCACGTGATCAGATTCATCCCAAATTGAATTTTTGTTTCCTCAAAAATGACCCTCCCAGAAAAGGTGCAAAGGCTTGCATATACATTATACATATGTATAACCGGAGCAATGAGAACATGACCTACAGCAGCAATGGAAAACATCACAAATCTAGCGCCTCTACACGTGGCAATAGGAAGTGCTGCTAAGGGAGCAATCATGAGGTTTGCAAAGGAGGGCATTGGGACAGGGAAGATCATTGGTCATAGAGAGAAGAACATGATCCTCAAGTCCACACAAATGAACCTTCTTGACATTCCCAGGGATAGCATGATTAGAAAATATAACTTCGAAAAGCTTTTTCGAACGGAGTTAAGTTGCAAAAGAGACTGGGTAAGTAAAATGGAAAACTACAATCTCAATGCAAACACCATCAAGTGGTATGCTGATGGATCGAGAACTTCTGACGGGACTGGTGTAGGGATTTTTGGGCCTAGAACCAAAATTTCCATACCGATGGGGAAGTCCACCAGCATATTCCAGGCGAAAGTGAACGCCATCGGAAAATTCGCAGAATGTAACATAGATAGAAAATACACAAACCAAAATATTGCTATCATGTCAGACATACACCATTACTTCTAAACTAGTATGGGAATGTGTGAATAAGCTCAATGAACTGGGCAAGGAAAACAAAGTCACACTACATTGGGTACCAGGTCACGTGCGTCGGTGTCCAGGGCAATGAAGAGGAGGCAAAAAGATCAAAAATCTGGGAAGAACTTCCCAAACTGAGACAGGCAAAACGTTTTCTATCCTGTATCAGCCTAAGTAGGAACAATCTTAGGAGAGTAACGGGTCTCCTCTCCGGCCATTGCAAACTGAGAAGACACCTCAGTATCCTAGGTCTAGTGAGCAGCGCTTCCTGCAGATTCTGCAACGCTAATGAGAAGACACCGGACCACATAATAGGAAAATGTGATGCACTGATGCATCATAGACATAAATATCTGGGCAAGTACCATATAGAAGAGAATGAATTACATTCTCTAAAAATACCCCAAATCATTAAATACCTCAAAGGGACGAATTTGGAGGATGAATTGTAGATGAGAAACCTCATCCAGATCAAAAGGGGGGCACAATAGATCTTAAGGTCGCAGTGCAAATGTTTACCCAATACATTCATTCATTCATTTATTCAAGATAAGAATTTGGTTGCGGAAGGGTTCCATTGCTCTTTACTTTTTCGAAGGCATACGAATTCATCGCCACTTACGTTTTTTTTTATGATAGATTTCATGGGTTCAAGACGTATCGCAGAACTTTAATAAGTAAACTTTTAGTGGCAATCTTCTTTAAAAAATACGAACATTTTATCGAATTTCAATAAGTTTTTCTTCATTAAATCAATCCGATAATCTCTTTTTGACAGTTCCTTAAAGACGAAAAATATTGCATTCTAGTTAATAAAGTAACCCTCTATGATTTTGCGTATATTCACACAATAAGCTTCTATTTGGACAATACCTACACGAAAATCGACAACAAAGAAAGTTTCAACAATTAATAAAATTTCATTAGTACTGATTCCTCATTCGAGTTTGCTTCAAAAACCATTGTCTGAACAAAACTCATATTTATAAATAAACAATCTCATTATTTAAGTTTTTAATTTATACATTTCATTTTACCTCTGGGTAAACATTACTTTCTATAACTATCAGCAGTAGCAAAAATAGCAACAAAAAAAAAATGCAGTCTAGTTTTATTTTGTTTTGAGTTTATGTGAGTAGTTGAACTATGACACCTTGTTTAGAATTTCAATTATTAAAAACAACATTTGAAAAAGCCAACAAACCACTGCACTGCAACAATCACATCGTCTGACGATAAAACAAAAAACCAAAAAACACTCAACAAAAACTTTATGTATCATAAAGTTAAGAGGCTTCCTCAACTCAAAACTTACCAACACACACACACACACTCATACACAGCTGAGCATTAAGATAGACATATATAATTTTGAACAACAACACGACAGGATGCGGGCCACAGAGAGTGTTCCGGTGGTATACCATATATCAATTAAAAGTGAGTTTTCCAAATGAGGTAATGGAATAAAAGTTTTTTTTTTGTTTTTTGGTTTATACATTTTATATAACAAGCTTAAATATATTTCAAGGGGAACAACACTAAGTGAGAAGGGTGAAATTATTTTTGGGGGTGTAGTTTTTTTTGCGGAGGGCGACACAGAATACCAGATGATCAAGTTTTGAATAAAAATTTTAAAAGGATATTTTATAAAATTTTGAATTGCTTTACTTTCGCATTGAACTTCTAGTTTAAGCTCTAATTTTTTAGGGAAGGTTTATTTTATTTTCAAAATTAAATTTGAAATAACTTCTAAAAACAAAACAGTAAAAAAATAACATAAGGGTCACTTTCATAGTCACAGACTTAGAACCCTAATGTACGATATTAAGAGCCGGTTGCATATTTACGATAATTGTTATTAGTTTTGCTGTCTTAGCAAGTTATACCAGATGTATCCTATTTTGGAACCTGAATGCCACTTACTACAAACTGCAAAACAGAGACGAAACTGTCAATATGGAGAGTCTCAAGTGCCACCTATTCTATTAACTGTGCATAAGAATTCAATCTGAAGTATTTTTAACGTTGGTAAATATATAAAACAGTTAACAAATATTAGAAAAAAAAAGATCACAAAAGAAAAATTAATAAAAAGAACAGGTCCTAAATGGCTGCCCTGTGTCATTCAAGATTTTTGTTTGAAATTTTTTAAAATATTTTTCAGAAAGTAAATAGATTTCTAAATATTTAAAAGAATTTAAATACATTCTTTGAAAATATCCTGCAATAGAAAAACCCAATCGGTCAAGGATAATTTGCGTGTGTGTATGTGCTTTCTTCAAGAAAAACTATTCATTAGGTCATTTCAGACTTCCTTCATATCATATCGCAGTTGCCAAAACAGAAAAAAAAATAAAATAAAAACTTCTCCATTTGCAAATGAACTTTGGCTAACTTTTGTATACTTTTCATAAAAATCTGACAGAAAAAAAACACCCAAAAGACCATCTTATACACGCATGAGACAAAAGAAGAAAAAAAAAAGTCAAAAAACTTCTTTGACTTAAAAACTCTATTGAACGGAAGGCGTTATAAAGCTATTAAAAAAAATTACCAATAAATCAAACCCGCAATTGGGTTTATTCTTCTATGGCTGCTGATGTTGCCAAAACTATGTATCTAATAGAGAATTAACTTTTTTTTCTATCTTTCCATTTTTTGCGTCCATTTTTGTTTTTGTCAATATTCTTTTATTACATTTTTTGGCATAAATTCTTTTGATAATGTGACATTGGAAAATATTTTCTGTTTTTTTTTATTATGCTATTCTGCATCCTTTCACATGCATTTATGAAGATTTTTTTTTCTGTATAGATTAATTCAAAGAGCAAAAGAGATGTGTGACGGCAGGGATTATTGTAAAACATAGCATAATTAGTCATTTTTATAAAAATGCATGGGCAGTGAATATGGATGACAGAAGGGGGAAGGGGAAACACACAAGAACCAAAATCACACTCCTACGACAAAGCTCAATTTTATTGCAACGATAATTTAGGCAAACAACCCCCCATACTGATGACGGAAGGCCTGTCGAGATGGTTTAAGTGAGGATATTTTTATACATTGCTGTTGAAAAAAATGTGGCAAAGAAGATAAATTCCATCGACAATATATTTCGAAAGGAGCTGATCGAATGCTAAGGTCCCGAATTTCAAAACTCTATATGTTATCCCGAATCTCTGAGTCCCAAAATTTAAGTCATTCAGGAATTTCAGTACTATTAAGGCATTTGTGATTTTGTGATATTGGAATTTTTAGAATCGAGCTTGAGTTTTTTTTGTTGTTTGGGAAATATCGTTATTCCATTTTTGAAATTCGGAATATCGATTGGGGATTTTGGGGATGAGGTTTTTTTGGGATTAGAGGTTCTGGGATTTTAGGATTCGAAAGTTTTTTTTTAATTCTGCATTTTTGGTGTAGGGTTCCTGAGAATCTAGATATGGCATTTGTTGTTCTGTATTTTGTTCTGGTATTTTAGATTTTGGAATGGGAATATCCAAAATTTTGTCATCATACTAATTTTAAAACTATAGTATGGTTATCGGGGTACCGAAAATTAAAAATATCGTGCCCAAACAGTTTTTGAACGTAAAAATGAATTTGTGAATTCTAAGAATTGGGTATTTTGGTATTCTGGTATTCGGGTTTAATATTCCGACAGTTCGTAGTGAAATAATTTTCAAATATAGTGCAATTAAAGTTTTTTAATTAGGGTTTTTGGAACCATGACGAGTATGAATCTACTTGAGACCATGGATTTTGCGATTTTGCTATTTGCAACTATTTTCGAAAACAATCTTTAAAAACGTATTTTGAAATTAGTGATATTAGAATTTCATTGTTTTTTTTTGGCGATTTTGTAATCCGAGGTTTTGTAAATCGAGGTTTTAGTGTTCAAGATTCTTGGATTCTGGTATTAAATTTTTTTTTCTGGTTTGGGGGTATGAATTAGAGATTTTGAAATTGAGTATTTTGAAATTCAAAATTATAAAAAAGAGAAATTGCACCTTACGGACAGTCGTTAAAAAAAAAGTACATACTGAAATTGTTATAAACAAAACAAAATTTGCACAGCACTTTATGTGTGCATAAAATGAACAGACATTTTTTTTTCAAATTCAAAGAAATGGTCTAAGCATGAATTTCGCATGAAAAATGAACAAGAAATCGTTGTGAATAAATCACACGACCAGTGCATGTGGGTGGTGGTTTTTGTGTGGAATTAAAAATAAAAATATGTTGGACATTTCGGTTACAATTATTATTATTGTTGTTCTCGAAACTGCCTGATGCCGACTAAACGAACTTTATTTAGATTTTTGTTTGTTTTTTTTTTGTTGTCCTTTTTTTTTATAAACTACATCAGGATTAATTTTTTTTCTTTTGTTGTGGTTGTCTTTTTGAATTAGGATTATGGCAATTTAGTATGCCAACAATTTAAATAATAATAAATAAAATATGAATGGAACAAAAAATGTTGTGATTCATATAAATACAATGATGGAAGATTATTTTTTTAAATAAATCAAAAAGACCATTATCCATAAATTATTTCAAGAGCAAAATCCTGATTTTTTTAAAATTCAAAATTGTATTTCGTGTACCTACTAAAAAAAAAAGAAAGATTTCAATTAATAAACCCAGCAACCAAATATGCAACCCACCCACAATTATTTTTAACTAGAAGAGAGAATGAAAAATCAATTTAGAATTCAAGTGAAAATTCGGTTGGGTTTCGTTAAAAATCTTTACCGGAAAATCCCTACCTGGAATCGCACATCTCTGATCTGATAATCCCAAGTTCATTCAATTGCAAGTGGGAGCACGTTTAATTTTTTTGTTTGTAAAGATTTTTTTTTTAACTTTTACTCTTCACGTGTTTTAAAGTACCTAAATGAAAGCATGTGAATACTTTTTTTCTTTCTTCTTCTATCATGCACGTGAACATCCTCTAACAAGAAAGGATATAATTTAAGGAGCAAAATAACTTCCTGGAGTGGTTGCTCATTGAAACGCTCCCATCAAATACACAAACAGTTGGTTGGGTGATGTTTCTTTTCATATTTGCGCTTTGCAATTTCCAGCTCCATTCAACTTCGGTCCATTTAGCACCAGGTTATCACATCTCTAAGGGCCCTCTCTTGTGTTCGTATTTACACCATTTATTCGCGTAAAAATTAAGCAGCAGGCGAGGGGGGGGGGAAGAACAACCAAGCAACCGACCGACCGACCTACGATGAACGGACGCTAACCGAAGTTGTTAGAGGTTGGGGGTATTTTTTTTTTGTATCCTTTTAGGTACTCAGATTGTTTGTTAACAAAAGTAAATTTAATCATAAAGTGCAGATGCGCTATATATCTACATACATGGTACACATACATAGTTGTTGTCAGTATAGTGTAATGGATTTTAAACATTGCATTGGGTGTAACTAGCTGCATCCTGCTGCTGTTGCTGTTGCTGCTGCATGTGTTGTGTTTCTGTTTGCTAGAATATTCGTGGAGCTGTGTCTGGCTGCATGTGTGCTGCTAAAATACATGAAGCGAGGATAATTCCTTTTCATGATTCTCACTCAAATGGAAAACAGCACGTACTCGAGTGATGATGCCTCCCTTCTCTTGTGTTATGTGCTCTGATGATCTGGTTGTATCTTTCCGAGTGCGCTCGGACGGGGTGTGCTTTTGCTTTGGTTGGTATATGTCTGTTGTCTGTTCAAACACAACTCGGGTGTAATTGCTATATTATTTCAGTTTGTTAATTTTGCTTTCGCCCACCTCTAGGCTTATTGTCCGTTTTTGTATCTTTTTTTTCTCTCCCTCTTCCTATCCTTATGGTCAGTTCAGTTTATTAAAACTCATACCCATAGTCCCATACTGCTAGCCACACTAACTAATAGACTATTTATTTTCTATTTACGAATGTTATTTTGTATCTGTTTATATTTACAAAATTTACCTTTTTTTTTTCATTACAGGTAAGATGTGAATTTTCATTCTCGTGAACTCTTATTAGGGATATCCCCTTAATAAATCCAAATGCTGTAAGTATTTTGTTTGTACCATTTAATGTTTATGAAATATCTCGGAACATTATAATCTTCTTTAACAAAAACGAAATACCTTCTAAAATTCTCTATTAAAATTAATAGAGAAAGTTACAATACATGATAAAAAAAATAGGAGTTAAGAGCTAGGTAGAGTATAGAGTTTTGAGATGGTTTTGGTGCAAGCAAGAAAATTTATTTTTCTTTCTTCAGTTTACTTAGATTGTTGGAAAAAAATGCAATATCTCCTTATAAGAAAATCATTTTTGGAATTTTAGGAGTTATTTCGTAATGTTTTAACTAACAAAATAAAAATGAATTGAAACCTAAAATATGTAGAAAAATATCTAAGAATCAAAAGACTTTTCATGTACAAAATTTTCTACCTGTTTTTTTTATAAAATTTTAGGAGTTATGTGTTTTTTTTTTGTTGTTATGAATTCATACTTTATCAGCCCTATTACGGTTGTCAATTATCAATACGCTAGTTGACATTTTTCAATGAAATTGATGAATTGGTATTATCGTTGTCAACAATCAATTTTTTTTGATAAACTGAACGCTCTTCAAAAATTAGATCTATTGTGAATGATTCAAATTGACAGTCTTGGTATTATGGTTGTCAAAATATTCGTTGATTATCAAATTTTCAGTCAATTACAAATTCCTTGTTGATAAAATATTTTACGGATCGCGAAAGCCAAAAGCATGTCCACCGCAATCTCTGTCCACTTCTTACTCATGAGCGGCTTTGAATAAACACCCTTGGCGAAGTCTGGGTTCTCTTCCATCCGTTCTACCAATCTGGCGAGCTGATTTTTGTTACTTACAATTTTACTCCTACGTAAAGAAAACACTTAAAATTGAATAGCACCATTAATTTATTGCAAACTACTTACATTTTGAATCCAAATCAAGCAAAATAAAATTCGTGACACGAAACAAAAGCAGTCCATTGTAAAATTGTAAATGAAATTGAAACGTAAAAAGTAAATAGGCACTATTTACAATAGATGCACTATTCACAATAGATTTTTGATCTTTGTTCACAATGGATTAAAAAATGATCAACTCGCGTTCATAACACCAATGTATCAATTAATTGATAAAATGTTTCAATTGTCAATTAATTGATCTTTGACAACCGTAATAAGGCTGTATGAGTTATTGCATATTTTATATCCTTCAGATTACGTTCTATTTAATGAAGGGTAAATCAGAATTAATTTAACTTTCTATGAAATAAAATTGTATTCTCTGAAATTTACTTCCTAAAAAAAAGACAAAAAAAATTTTCGGAACTTTCTTCAGGACCTGCCAGTTTCTCATAAACACGCCCATTGCTATTTGTTGTTTGTATATAAGAGAAAAGAAAAGTTTTCAAACCTCTTCTAATTACTAAAAAAAAATACACCTGATATCTGGTTAAATGTAAACATACATAGTTTTTATACATATAGAATAAATTTTAAAATGCTACTTGAGAGAAAAGAGAAAGAGACCACAATGAAGAAATTCAAAGTTCTTAGATAAGTTTTGTGGTAGGTATGTAGCTAATCACAGTAGGCTACAACCGCAAGTAGAAGCATATAGCCTTGAATAACAGTTTAAGTGGCGTTAGAATGGGCATAAATTCGTATATAGTCAAAGAAGCATACTTGCCTACATAAATCACTACACTGAGGGAAAATGTAGTCCTAAAACAATTTGAGAAAATTCGAATATAAAAACAAGTCATCGGAAAACTATGCTGACCATTATTTCATATTTGATTTTTTAAAACATTAAAAAGTTTCTCTAGTTTTAATGTAATATTAAAAAAAATTTACCTTGATATGGTAAAAACACTAAATTATTTTCTGTATTAAAAAAAATAGCATAAAAGGATGGAAACCAGTGAGATGTCTCAATAGTTCATTCATTCAAAACGAAGATCGTATTAAAGCAATGGAGAAAATTTTATTGACCATCGTGTTCAATAGAAATTAGCAGGTCTATTAAATTGGACTGAGCTAATGAGGAATGATATTATGAGTTGAGAGGCTCTTAAACTGACGAGCATACGATGAATACCACCCTAAGACCGGTATTCACCGAGCGCTCATAAATTCATGAGGATCATAACTGAAAAAATCCTGCCTCACCAGCTCATAAAAAGGAAATATATTGATCTATTGACGGAGGATTTTTTACAAACTTATGAGCACTTGGCGAATACCGGCCTAAGAGTAGGATTTTTTTGAGACAAATGTGAAGCTAGTATTCAAATCTAGAAGCTGCCTAGTTACAATTTAATTCATTATCAAAACAAATGGCGTTTAAAGTCAAATCCCTACATTTCTTTTAATGGTGGTTCACTTAGTTGTATACGCATTTTTTTATTTTATCATTTTAAAAAGAAAACATTTCATATTTTTGTTCTTGTACATATGTACTTTAGGCTTCGCTATGACCGGTGATTGAATTTTATTATATGTCTAAAAACAACCTAATGATTGATTCGACTTTTCTGCAAAACTACTAAAAACTTCCTGCGACTATAAGTTTTCTCCAAGTGTATAGGCAAAATATTTTCGTTTGTGTCCATCCACACATTTTTAAGCCGATTAAAGTTTCGTCCTTTTTGGGTTTCACCTTATCGGTTTTCAGTGTTGTTTTTTTTTTGTTGTTGTCATTTTCATTTTCATCAGTGGTTGATAGGGTGTGGTAAAGAATATTGTTTTACTGAACAATCCACAAGAGTCATCGGCGGCGCCATCCTTTTGTTTCCGCTCCTCATATAATGATGATGTAATCGGAGGAAGTATGTGTGCGTGTATAATGATTACCAATTATTATTAATCGAATAAAAAAGGCGTCGTCCATGTCAGTGGTTTATTACACAAACAAATGACAAAAAAATAATTAATAATGTATTTGTAATGAATTTCCCACTCATCAATGATTGACCTTTGACAATGTATGGGATGCACATTCTATTTTTTATTTGCAAAACTTAATTAAAAATATAAAAACATCTATTTTGTCATTATTATGTTTTGTGCTTATAAAAAACAGGCAAATTGAAGTGAAAGTTATGAACAGAGTAAGAGAAAGAGAGAGAAAGATAGAGAAGCTTCTGCTCCACCCAGTACATAAAGTGAAAGCGAAAATTAATAGAAAATTATTGGCACCATGGGAAAAGGATTAGCTTTTTAGTCTTGAAACCTTACTTTAATTTTTCTCTTTACTTTTTTGTTATACGCCTTTAACGAGGAAGACAGAGAAAAACGCAGACAAACAACGGTGAGAGAACGAACAACGAACTGTTGAATATAAAATGCATAACACAATATAGGATGATATTGGAAAATGTTCTCTTCAGATAACAGGAGTAATATTCAAATAATTCTCATCCTGTTGAAACATTTTGCGCTCCAGTTATTCCAATCCTGACTTTTCCAGGATTTTCAATCTTTCTCTTTATTTAAAACGGAAATAAAAGAGAAAGCTTTGCTTTCCAGTTTCTATTCTATCCAAAAAAAAGAGGTGAATATAGAAATTGAAACAGATTTATGGACATGCGTATTTTGAAAAGGTTTAAGTTTTAAGAGTTTTTTATTTTATTTTGAAAAAGGTTGTCTCATCCAATATGAAAAGTCTGACGTAAGCAAATAAATGATTTCTTGTATGTCGTCAAAATACAAATTGTTGCTTTTCTTATGGTGCAAATAAAGTAAGGATAGGGTGCGGCATTATATTTTAAACAAAAGTTGTTGATTTCTAAAAATATTGGTAGTCCTTGGCAGGTTATAGTGAATCTTCTAAATGAATTAATTAAAAACTCAAAATTTTAACTTTGTTGAATTTTTTCAATTTTTGATTTGAAAGAGATATTGGCTGAAATACTATATATCACTTTTTATTAAAAAAAGCACATTTTCGAATTCTTTAAAAAATATTAACTTGATTGAGACATTCTAATTTGGTTTTTGATTGGATATCCACATTTCTACCCTACGGCTGAGTGAAATAAAGGCGCGATTTATTTTGGGTGGCGCGAAATCGCGGTCTCTTATTTTATTCTGAAAATAAAATTAGGCTGCAGCTAAAAAGTAAAATAAGACCACGCGGCCTAAACTAATTTTTGGATCGCACTGTTATTTCATTTTCAGAATGAAATAAAACAATTTCCAAATCATTCTCGATCGCAGGCTTTTTTCTTTTTTTGTTCGCAGCTGAGCGAGATGTTGCGTCGCGCTGTTTTGCTGAAACCACAGATCCTGCAAGTCATGGTTGTTCAATTGCAGAACGAAAAAGTCGGCAAAAAGTAGCGGTCCCCATTGACTGTTCTACTGATTCAACTAGGCCCACAAAGCAAACAGTCAATTTTTCTGTGGATGTAACGGTGTCTCTACATACATTATTCAGCTAAAAGTGAGCTCCATCGCTAAATAAAATTCTCCTATAAAACACGGGATCGCGATAAATTTGCACAATTTAAAAGCGTTGTTCAGGCGTCAGTCTATATTAATGTCGAAATGCCAAACTAAACCTAACACAAATCACTTGAAAGGTTTTAAAATGGCTGCCAGTTAAAAAAGTGTTGCCAACGTAAAGTTCTATAACTAGACAAAAAAACACCCATTATTATCGTCTAATTTTTTTTTTTGTCTTCAACTCTTTTCTATTATCTTCTGCTATCTTCTACTAGCTTCTTCTGTTTTCTTTCATCTGTTACTATCTTTTACGATCTTCTACCATTTTCTATTACATAACACCATCTACTACTATTTTCTGCTATTTACTACAATTTTCTAATATCTTCTAGTGGGTTTTAGGATTTTCAACTATCTTTATTTTTCTTGCATTATTTTTTTTTATATTCCCATCTATCTTCTACTTCGTTTTACTGTCTTCTACTATTTTCTACCAAAGAAACTACTACTATTCTCTGCTATCTACTTCTATTGTCTATTGTGTTATACCGCCATCTACTATCTTCTATTATTTTCTACTACTTTTTTACTATCTTCTACTATGTTATCTATCTTTTACTATATTCTACTACTTATCTTCTATTATTTTCCACTATGATCTACTATTTTTTACTTTTCATCTTCAATTTTGTATCTTCTGTCTTGTCTTTTATTTTCGACCTTCTGTATTCTTTAAGTCAAGTCTAATGAACTTTGAAAGTCATACGTATAAAACTTTACTTTTACGACATTCTACTACAAAAAAAAAAAAACTTACAATATTTGTAACACTTACGTATAGGTCAGTGTTCACAACTATTTTTGAGAAGCCACTCTTGAAATTAACAGCAAGTTAGTGTTAAATTGCTAACTGTTAATAAACAAAAACAACAAACTGTTCCTCTATTTTCACGGAAAACAATAAAGCACAATATGCACAATAGACTGAAAGGGAGGGGGGGAGAGAGAGTGAGCCGAATATAAAAAAAAAATTAAGCTTGCGCGCTATCTGGGGGAGTATTTATTGTTTGGGGTTTTGAAGTGTCATCGCCGGACAGATAACAAAAACACAACTTCCTCTAATGTACCCCCAAACCTACCCCGTCACTTGGCTGCTTATGGTCTCTACTCTGACACTCCTCTCTAACAGTAAGAGGTATAGATAGATATAGTATGGAGTATCGCATAGTTAAAAGAAGGGAAGAAGGAATGCTCTGAATTTCCGGCTAAAAATAGCGTAAAAACTGTTCTCGTTCCGGCGAAATAAATGGATCGCTACTATACAGATTGGAATTAGAGTTGGGGATGTTAGTATTTTTTTTTTTTTTTTAGTTTGAAGTTGCATGCCTGCGTGGTTTTATCCTGATCATCCGCCCTTCCACAATTGAGCTTCAAAAGGTGGTTTGGGTGACTTTACTGAGTGGAGACAAAATATATGTATGTACGAAGTAGTAGGTGGTTGGTGTTTTGTAAGTTTTGTTGAATTTTCATCGACGATGGCAACGACAACGACAACGACGAACGGCTATTTCCCGGAAGATGAGGCTCAAGGGGTACGGTTTCCGCAATATAATAGAGAATATCTATTGTTCGTGTAGATTTTCCGGATTGATAACGGGTTTTTGGGTTGTTTTCTTTGCTATTTTTACCAGATTGAGTTCTTTTTTTTTTCTCTCTTCTGTGTCCTTGTTTGTCGTCGTTTTGTTCGTTACTATTTGTCAGAATTCGATTATCCGTTTTATTCTCTCTTTACTTAGTTCACTCTGATGGTTTGCCTGCCAAATAGTTTGCCAGTAGAAGTACACAAACTAACTCCATCACAGAGAAGTAGTTGGTGTTGGTAGAGATATATTCTAGGTAGGAAAGTACCTACAGTTAGAATGTGTTGCTAAGGCTGTGTATTGGGAGACAAAAAAAAAATAAAAAGGATTTTCTACAATCCTTTGGTGCGGTATACGGTACTGTGTTGCTTGAGTGACAAACAAACAGATTTTTTTTTTGTATTCTTCCTCAACTATTTGGGAAGGGCGGCGGCGGCGGAAGTTGGAGAGAAGGTGATAGGAAAAGTTTTCTATATCCAAGTCGGATCCCGAATGAATTGAATGCTAAAGTTAGATACATATCTATGTAAATTTCTTTTTTCTTTTTTTATTTTTTTAAGATACTTTAATGGAAAATGGAAATCGATTATGATCCATTGAGTGTTTTTTTCCGCTTTAATTGATACAAATTGAAAGCGGCCTTTAAATGATATTTAAGAGGCGGAGGTATAGCAGCTACACTGACGATGACGGTTAGATGGGGCATTGCGTGGTTTTGCTTGAACGAAAAATAGATAGAGATAGATAGAGTAAGAGAGAGGGAGATGTAAAATTGGATAAATGCTGTAGAAGTGAAAGTAATTTCCCTAACACCATTTCTGTTATTTTTTTTGTTTGTTACTTTTTCAAGTTTTCACCGAAGGGATAAAAGCAAAGCATACAAAAAAGGATTTTATTCGATTGGTATTTATGTTGGGTTTTTAATTCGTTTTTTAGTATATCACAGGAGATTTGTGATGCGAAAATGGTATTTCATATTTTTTTTGGAAATAATAATCGCTATTGGATAAATCTAATTAAGACATCACCAGACAGACAGATGATGTATGACGTATGTACCAGTTATATGACAGTAATTGATTTGTTTATTTTTAAATGATATAACGGTAACTGTGGAGATATATAATGGGATTTAAAAGGAAAAATCTGTGGAATAATTGGTAAATTTATTGCTTTGGGAGGTTTGAACATTTTTCAGTTCAATAGTAAATGGTAAAATATAGTAGAAGATAAAACACCACTTAATTGAGGTGATAGGAGATGGGATAGATAAAAAGAAATATGATAAAAAACAGAATATTTAAGATGAAACATTAAAAGAACCCAGCTCAAAACTCAACACTATCTCGAAAAAAAGACAGACTCAAAATCTTCTGGAGCAAACAATGACAATGGCATCTGCATTTCGTTGGCTTCAGACTTTAAATAATACAAAATTGAATTGAAGAAAAAATGAAGACATTGAAAATGCAGAAAACCCTTATTCTGCAGGATATTTTTGTACAACAGGTATTATAATTTTTTTTTTTAGAAAATCCGAACTGGTGATGCACCAAACCGAACATTTTTCAACCTCGGTTTGAAACAATATTGGTGCTTTTGAAAAACTGGATGCGGTTTTTTTTTTTTTTTTTTTTTTTTTTTTTTTTTTTTTTTTTTTTTTTTTTTTTTTTTTTTCTCGATTTTGCTTAGCGGTGGTTCGGTTGCGTGATATTTGGAACAAAATACACTATTGCTCTCAAAATATAGCTCGTTGTCCAGCTGCCAAGCTTTATATTGTCCGTTAAAGGGTAACTACGATAACGATGGATTAAAAAACCTCTAAAAAATCTGAAATTTTGTCAGTTTTTTTTGCACGGGTCTATTGCTATGGTCTTATAAAGGGTATCCCAACAAGAACGCAAGATTTAAATCTTAAATAAAACGAAGATATTTCAAAAAAAAAATCGCGAATTATTTATTATATCGTAAAGTAGACAGGATGAGGTTATGTATGAAACAACACATCGTTTAGATGGCCGCCGCGGCTTTGCTGGCACATACGCGATCTTTTAATGAAATTTTCAATGACCGATTTGCATAAATGCTGCGGTATTTCATTAATGCAGAGTCCAATTTCCTCTTTTAAGGCTTGAGTCGTCGTCGGCTTATTCGCATAAACCATCGACTTCAAAAAACCTCAAAGAAAAATGTCCAATGGTGTTAAATCGGAGGATCTAGGCGGCCAATTCTGGTCTCCAAAACGCGAAACAACACGACCGGGAAATGACTGATGCAGCAATTGAATTGTTTCCTGGCTGTATGAGATGTGGCTTCGTCTTGTTGAAACCACATCCCCTACACATTAATTTCTTCAATTCTAGGCACGAAAAAATTGGCTATCATTTCACGATACCGAACACCATTGACTGTTTGCTGAGCTCGGTGTCAAATTGAGGTGGATGGAGTTTGAGCGACATCATCGCGATATTTTCGGTCGATCGACCTGGTCGAAGGCGCGTTGTTGTCTTTACATCAGTGACAGACCGAGTTTCAGCAAATTTTTCCATTAATCGCTTTACAGTTGACTCTTTTGGATCATTATTGTAACCCCAAATTGATCACAATTTAATAATTGTTCAAATGTCAAACAATGACACTTCGAATGGCGCCAAATTTAAATCTTGCGTTCTTGTTGGGACACCCTTTACAAGAAATATATTTGAGTCTTTTTCTAAAGAAAAAGTGGGTCTGGCAGTGGGCAGATTTTATACGTAAAGTAACTCAATTTTTTTTCCTTCATAACAAACTCAAAATTTTTAGAGAAGAACCAAAAAGTAAGGAAAATGTACGTGATGGCAGCAAGTTGATTCTACCAAAACTGTTTTTTGAAATTAAGTTTTTGAGAAATACAGTGGTTGCATAAAAAAAAAAAACAAAGTAATAAAAGCACAATATACAAGGATGGATTTTACTAAAAGACAAAATCTGGAAATTCCATCAATATCGTTAAAGGCGTTTTCAAGAAACTATGCTTAATTTTATAAATATGTTCAAAAGCATTATTCGTTGCATTGAAATGCATTTTTGACATTCACGAAGCTTTTTGTTCAATTGAACTAATCTTTGTTACTGTCCCCACTGTTCCTTCCAAAAATGAAATATCTACATACAGAAACAAAAATAACAAAATGAGTACATTTTCATCAAAATCAAATCGAAACTGTTTTTTTTTTTGGGGGGATTAAAAAAATAAAAACCTCCATTCATAGCGATACAATAGCGATTTTATTTTTTTTACAAAATCCTTCAAAAGCTGATTTTAAATTATCGAAAGAGCTTCTTTTTATCGTTTACACACTGTCAGAAAATAAAAGCGATGTAAATCAACAAAAACCACAACCTTAAGGATTCTTTTCAATTTAACTTCATTTTATAAGCAATAGGGAACCTCTCCATTTCCAGTTCTATCGTTTTGAGACATATAAGCAATTATATATCGGTTAAAATTCTTTTTTTTTTCCCACTTTTAACGCCTCCGTTGTTATGCTTTTTTTTTGTTGGTTCAAATGTTTTTGAAGTAAAAGTAAAAGAAAAATAATAATAATAAATGTATGTTTACTTTGTGATGACTGACGACAACGACACTTCCTCACCAGCGCCAGAACCAGAGCAGAAACCATACAAAAGTGTCCTTACAAACAACTAAACCGATGGATAAATGCCATAGAAATTTAAACACAAACAGAGTAAAAATAAATATAAATGTTTAAGGGGAGGGGGGGGGGGGGGTATATGTTTGGTGTATAAGAAAACATCACAAGAGAGACACATTTTCAATGCTTTATCAATTTTTATTTTGAATGAACGAATGAATGAAAAAGAAGTCCTGAAAGAATTTTCTTCATTCACTTCAAACAAACATACATTTGAAAAAAAAAAAAATAATAAATGGCACACAAAAAAAAAAAAGAAATTCACTTTGATTGGATACCGATCGTATGATAAATGTATTATCTCCTCAATGGCAGAGAGCAGACATATTGGGACTTTCTTCTCGAGGCTACAAACGAGAAAACTAGCTAGAAAAAGGATAATAGTCTGGTCGAGATGTACTTAAAAAAAAAGAACATATCTTTTTCATAATATTAAAAACGGAGACGGATTAAAAAAAAAAATAACCATGCATGCCAAACTATGTACATGCTTAAGGTCAGAAGAAAAAAAAGAACTTATCTATGAAATTTTGCCCCAAAACCTTTCTCAAAGTTTTTTTTTTTTTTAAGGAATTTGTTTCCTCGCACCGATATCACATACGACCTACTTATACCTACTGCTTTACGTTATAAAGAGAAAAAAAAATGAAAAAAATTCCAACTATTCGCATATAACATTTAAGGCATTTCTGTTCAACGGCAACAACATGTGGAATTTTTAGCTTCATGGACAGAAGAAGGTTCTATCAAAAGAAGAAATTTTATCAAAAAGATGGAATTTAAGATATAAGTACCTACCTTGAAGCCGCAACGAAGAAGATAATAATATTCACAAGAATAGAACACAAAATTGAAAATGTCTCTATATTATATTATTTAGTGCTAAAGAACATGCTTTCAATATATTCATTGAAAAATTGCCTGTGGGCAAAAATGCAAGTATTTTTCATGTACATGGATTTTATTAAAAGATCCTTAAGAGAGATGCATGAAATTATTTTAAGCATTAAATGTTTGTGGCAAGCTATAAAATTAAAGTTGCAAATGGAATTGAAGGTATAGAGAATTACAACAATTTTTTGTTGTTGTCATATATGTAGATGACGTAGTAAGTAACAAGTAAAGGGTGTGACAACAAGAACGCGAGATTTAAATTTTAAATAAAACGCAAATATTTAAAAAAAAAATCGCGAATTCTTTATTATATCGTAAAGTAGACAGTTTGAGGTTATGTATGGAACAACACATCGGGCAGATGGCATAAATGCTGCTGTATTTCATTAATGCAGCGTCCCATTTCCTCTTTTAAGGCTTGAGTCGTCGTCGACTTATTCGTATAAACCATCGACTTTAAAAACCCCAAAGAAAAAGTCCAACAGTGTTAAATCGCACGATCTAGGCGGCCAATTCTGGTCTCCAAAACCCGAAATAACACGACCAACAATCAAAAATAATAATAATAATAATAATAATAATATGAAATAATACAATTTCACAATAAAAATGCGTTGTGCATTCGTGTAGCGCTCTATTTTTATTTACTCATGCCTTCTACTAACAAACAATAATAATTGTTCAAATGTCAAACAATGACACTTCGAATGGCGCCAAATTTAAATCTTGCGTTCTTGTTGGGACACCCTTTAGTTCACGTCATTAACTTAAATGATCAAAACTCAAAATAAAAGGTAGCACAGCTGTGAGGGAGATATAAAGTCCACAGCTCAAGTTATGTGCCCGAAAGTTCTTTGAGATCTGGAATAGGGTCCCACGTTGGGCGCCACCTATAACGAACCACTTTTTTTTTTTTTTTTTTTTTGACAAGAATTGTGAAATTGGATTCTTATGGGGAGTTTGTTTGTCAATTAACTCTTTTGCATCATCTTTTTAGAAATGAAGTTCTTCTTTTCAATTGGAATTTTTGATTTGCAAAAAGTATTATTTTATAAGCAAACTATTGAATTTTATTTTAAAAAGATTTAATTTAATTTTCAAAAATGAATTAAACGTGAAACGCCTGTAAGACCTGCACTTCAGAGTTTGAAGTTTGAACTATTTAATCGCCATTTATTTACTCAAGAAAAATTTTAATCACCAATTCTTTTACATCTAAGAGATTGCAATCAACTGATTGCAATATTTAGGGACTTCAAGTATTCTTGAATTTTTGCTTCCTTCGAATTTTTACACTCCTTGAGTAAATTTGCAATCTTTGATTTTTTTGCGTTCTTGAACATTTTGCATTGTTTAAATTTTGTACATTCTTTGTATATTTTGCATTCTTTGAATTTCTGCATCCTTCAAATTTTTACACTCCTTGAATAAATTTGCAATCTTTGAAAATATAGTTTGAAATTACAAAATTTTAGGCCATATTTGTGAAAAAAAAATGTAAAGGAGAATGGGCATTTTGGTCTACCTAGCGTCCACGAATGAGATATACATATATCGTTGGAAAGCTTAGCCCGAGTACATCATTTTTTTGTATGGGCACAAAGCTGTAAACCATAGGATTTACCCAGAATATTGCAACAAATATTGCAATTAGAGCAAAAAGTAATTGCAATAGTGTTCCATTGAAATGACAGTGTTGGTCATTTTCGATGAACTCAATAGATCCCAAAATACATGAACTTTTATACCAATGGCCAATAATAGCGAATATTGTCATAGTTGGCGAATAATGCGCTTAACAATACGAAAATTCTACTTTTTTTATTTTATTTAACGAATTAAATGAATGGAAATAGTTATGCGTCAAGAGTCCACAAACGCCATATAGTACGTTTGAAAGCTTAGTTCAAGAGCTTCATTTTTGAACTTGGACACAAATCTGTAAACCATGGGGTTCACGCAGTATATAAAAAAGAAAAATCTTACTTCTTCCTTTTAACTTTGTTTATTCAATGAAGCGAAATGTTGTTTTTTTCTTTTGGTGGTTTTCTTTTCTTTTGGTAGTTTATTTCAACCATCTCAATGTGCATTAAATAAAAAAAATTGTCCATCGATCATGCACTCTATATAGTACACTTTTCAAAGATGATTCACTTTTAAGTTATAATGAAATATCGTACAAGATGAGTAACAATAATATGATAACCATAGCCACCATAGCACAAGCTTTCGCTGGTTTTTACACCCAGCTGACAACATGAACAATGTAATTCTTGATGAAACATTAATATAATCTTATAAAGTATCTTTGTTTATTCGAATTTGCAAAGTGTTTTTCTTATTTTTTGGTCGCTTATTTAAGCCATCTCCCAATGTTTAGGACCAAAAAAATACTCGTACATTGGTACTTTCAATAGTACCCAATCATTTTTATAGGTCTCATTTCTGGACGCCAGGTAGACCAGGTCCCATATATTTTTGCCCATTCTACTTTGGGTGATATTTCCTACTTGAGTTGGGCGCTTTCTCCTTCAGCTTTATTGCTTTACGCCTTTAAATTATTTGTGACTTTATAAACCAGGTCAGAGTATTATTGTAAATACATACATACATTTACATATGTACATATACTGTAAAGTAATTTCAGAATACTTTTTTTTAATCTCTATGGAAATTAATTTTGCAAGTGTTGAAGTGTCCTTAAAGCAAAAAGAAATGTTGGGTGCCACTGCTAAAGCATTTGAGCCATTACTTGTTTTTTTTTTTACAAATAATCCTATGATCCGTTTGATCGGTAACTGTTTAATCAAAACATTGCATTTTTTTTTTTGAAATAACAAATACAAGGTTGGAAAAAAAAACAAATTAAGGATACATTTTTTGTTTTAAATTTAACTCAAAAATTTATCAATTTTCAGAATACATTCTGAGGGTCAAAATCTAATTTAACTGAATTATCATCCAAATGTATAAAATCGAAAAAAAAAATATGCAGACAACATTCCACATCCACCCTATATACAATTAAGGTGACCAAAGCCCACTGAGCACAGAAATAAAACAATAAATAAAAAACAAAATCAATAAATCGTTTATCCACTTAGTGACCTGACCATATCCAAACATATGGAGATTTAAATTCCAAAATTAAAACACATTTTCATATAAATATTATCCCTCTCTCTCTCTGCCTCTCTCTGTCTCTCTAGAGTACGTTAGTATTATACTTATCCATCTAGATCCATTAACATATCATTGTCACTAATAAATAAAAAGCTTTTTCAAAATTGAATTTAAAATTGAAAAAAGAATCTGAACAATATTCTCAATCGATGATGAGTTGTTGTAATTAAATTCACTTGAAAATTTAATTTTAATTCAATGCCAAAAATTTGTAGTCGTCGGTCGTCGTCGTTTTGGTCGTGTTGCTGTCATCGGCTTTGGGGGGCGTTCGTCTATAGTGAATACACAACAACAACTATATATAGGTACTCCACGGAGAGCCAATGAATACATCATCATATGTCAGAATCACTGCAAAGCTATTTGCCAATTCAATTATTTTACCGATATTGAGAGAAGTCCAATTTATCAAAGGCAAGCGACCTCAGCAACGTGCACTCGTACCTACTGAGTAGGTTCCGTTATAGATGGGTTTTCAATACCTTTATATTTTATTTAGATATATGTATACCTACTTATATGCAGAGGAAGTCTGGATCTATGGACCCACTCATCTATACGAGGTTGTCAATTTCAGGGTGAAAGATAAAAACGATTCGTTTCGGTTTTCAGAGTTTTCAGTTTTTCATCCCAGAGTGCTTATCTCGTGCTTGATGACGACCGACGATCGACGACCGACGAGCGACTACGGCAACGACGACGACGACCAAATTGACCTGTGAAATTAATGAAAGGACCTGTGTGAGCACTTGTATTCATAAAATACTAGAGTACCCGTCATTATCTACTTGATGTCTATAGAGTGTCCTCCATCCCATTTGAAGCTATTCAAGCGTTTTGTAGGTACACGGCAAAGGATGCAATTACCACCTAGAATACAAAAAAAAAAAAATAAGAAAAGAAAAATTGGGTTTTTTGAAGCTGCTGTGCTACTGCTACTACTGCTTTGCTGTTGATGCATATTCGGATGCAGTTGGATGGATTGATGTTGGGGGGGCAGGGGGGAGTAGAAGAATTTTCATCAGCGCAGTCCTTATAACACTTTTGTTCACTTGGTATATGAGACACTTTCAAAGTCGAATAGATGGGGAGGGGAGGAGAAAGGACGCAGGGTTGGGTTGATTATATTGCAGAGAAACAAAAAAAAAAGGAAAAACAAATGTACAAACTCCTTGACTTAACCTTAAGAAATGTTGCTGCTCGTTAGTCTTGTATTGTTAGTGTATGAAGGTACTGTGGCGTATTTGAGGTTAACAATTAAGCGACATGAATAAAATCTTACGTTTTTTTTTTGCCTACCGCACCACAACTTTAAACCTTTTATAAGATTAAAAAATACAAGAAGACCAGATAATTACTTTTTTTTCTCCTTAACTTTTTTTTTTTGTTCCTTTGGTAGGTAGCTTTTTTTTTTTTTTTTTTAGTGAGTAATGAGCAAGAATATAAGTGGTTTCGTTAAGCGTCTTGAACTTTTGCCATTTAAGATAAACGGAGAGAAACAACTCTGCATTATGCTCTATATGGTTATTTTTAAAATCAATATTCTTACGTTATTGTTATAAATGGTTGTCGCCAGCCAAATATGTACGTGAGTTGTGTGTTTATTTAAAAAACAAAAATCTAATGATGTTTATCTGCGGTGGATCTAGAATTAGGTCAAAGGGGGTGGTCCAATTCTACTAAACAGCTAGCTTTTGGAAAATTTAGACGAAAAGAATTTCTAGTTGAAAAGGTTTGGAGGCTTTTAAATATGCCCCATTCCACGCTGAACACGCTGAAGGCGCTTAAGACACTCACTGAACAGCAGACGTACAGGCGGTCTGACTGATTCACGGAAGGAGAAATGGTATAGTTTAGGTTTGCTTTAAATCGGAGTCCATACATGTGTACAACGTAGCGGTATCACCCAGATTCAAAATTAGTTTTCTAACCTCATTTTCTTATTAGAAAAGTTATAACAAAATTTTTTAACCATGATCTTCAACTTTTGTTAAATACTTTTGTTCTAAGTTTGCATATTCAGAATTCTGTGACAAAATTTTAAATCGCAGATGAAAAATAGCTACAACAAAAAATATATCTCATTGTTATTAATTTGAATCAAGGTTTTTAAGATTTTTTTTTGTTTTTTCTCTCTACCTTTAAATTCCGTCTTTAAAGAAACATGACTTGCGAAAGTGACACAGTGGCCCTTATTGACTTTTTTCGTCATACATTTTTTTTTTTTGGCGCTTGTAGGAAAGTTTGTGAATTTTAACAAAATATATTAACAGGGTGTTGCGGAATCATCTGCTGACATAAGTAAAAGTAAACAAAATAAACGTTTGAAAATTTTTGTAGCTGTATCAAAACCCCGTTTTTTACTTTTACAAATTGGCGCCTAACTCACGTCAATAACAGCCGCACCATTTTTATTTTAAAATAGTAGTAGACCTTAAATAACTATCAATTATTGTAAAATCATAAAATTTTGCGATGACTTATTTTGCATTATGGAAATTCTGCTTTTATCCTATGCCTACTGAGTTAAATAAAGCAAATAAAATACTCAAAATCTTATTTTTTCATAAAAAAAAAGTGGCGCAGACGTACTTTTTGATGTGTTGTTATAATTTTATTCGCTTGCATAATCTCTTTCCATTTTCAATGTGATACGTGCCTCATAATAAGGAAAACCACATTATAATCATTTCTTCATACAAGACGCGATTTTGGCTTCCGAACTCCCGTGACTCACAGACTTCAAACAGTAAAAGTTACAGCTGTGAATGTTCAAATGGTGAGGCGGCGTTTAGTGGTCGAAGAGTGAAAAGAGCTGTTCGGGTACCAAGACTCACGGTAAAGAACAAGTGACGTCAGATGGAATTTGCTCGCCTTCACCAAGGTTGGACGTTGGACCGATGCTGACTGGGCTAGATTTCTCTTCCCAGCCCAGAGCCCAGTTTTGTCTACGCTCACCAGATGGACGTTGCAGAGCGTGCGGCAACAGTTGCCCAGCGGGAACTTTTCTGGGGAGGTTCCGTCATGGTGTGGGCAGGAATTTCTGTGCACGGAAAAACTGAGCTCTAAATCGTGGAAGGATTTGTAAACTCCAATTTATTATATCAGCAACATTCTGATGGAATATATTTTTCCGTTCGCACCATTTATTGGTGAAGACTTCTTGCTAATGCATGACAATGCTAGACCTCTCGTTGCCAGAAGCGTTACGGACCACTTGAAAGAAGTGGAAATCGATGTGGTGGATTGGCCTGCCATGAGCCCGGACATGAATTCCATCGAACACGTATGGGACCTACTGGGAAAAATGATGAGGAGGCGAACTACCCTTACAGAGACATAATCAGTGGGCTGAGATCTGCTCTGATCGAGGAGTGGGATAATTTGTAAGACGCAACCCTAAAAAACCTTATTAAAAATATGCCAACGCGAAGCTTTGAGAGATGTTAGGGGAGGCAATACCCACTTCTAAGTGAACGAAACTTGTTTAGAAAAAAAAAAATAATGATAAAAGATTAAAATATTAAGTTATGAAGTTCTTGTCCATTTTCGTTTTTTTATGTTTTATTTGAAAGTTCTTCCCATTTTTTTTAAATTTGAATTACTTATGTTAAATGTTAATAAACAATACTGTATTAAAAAACGTTCTTTTTTTGTGTATTTGAAATGCGCCACTTTTTTGTAACTCAATGTACTATTTTTTTTTTCTAAAAAAAAATCAATTCATATTTTAATTTTTTTCTCAAAGATCCACACTATTTCAATTTTCTTACAAAAAACATATTTTCCTATGAATAAATAATTTATTTTCCTACCAATTTAAAAACATACTTAGTTGCTGTAAATAATTGTTTGAGCCAAGAAATGAGGTGAACTTAAATAAACTGATTTTGTTTTGCGCAATTACTATCAGTTTTAATAGACACTTTTTCTGATTCAACTTAAACACATCGCATCTATAATTGCTAATTGGTAATATTTGCAATTAAAATTTCAATGTGTTTACGTATGTAGAACAATTTCTTCTTTCAACTATATATATTTGAAAATGAACAAAACAAATCTTCAAATAATTATTATTAGTTTACCCCCAGCCAAAAATACTTCTGCGCTACACAGTACACACCCTTTGAAAACAAACAAAAAAAAAAATATAAAAATTGTTTTCCATTTGCCATTTAGCTTTTATAAAAATATAAACAACAAGCTGTAAGCAATCAACCTGAAAAACAAACTCACACTTTACAAATTCAACACAAAAATACCCTGCCGCGCCTGCCCTCTGAAAACCCCCCCTAACCCGGTTCACACAATAATTAGCATTCTCATACAAAATCACCATATGTAAGATACCTACGTTATTAAGGTAGTCTCTAGAAATAAGTATTCGTCATTAAAAAACAAAACAAAAATATTATCTTCCTGAACTAAATTTGTTGAATATTTTTTGAAAATATTTATACATATCTCTTTCTCTACCTTCCTTTCTAAAATTTTACCTGAATAACTCTTAAGTGAGTTGTTTTTATGTCATGTTAGTATTTTCAGCTGGTTTTGAAATATATATTTTGATGGGGGGACTATTTATATGCCCCGTAATTTATAGATCATTATTCAAGTGATTATAATTTTTGTTGTTGTTGTTTTTTTTTTCTTTTAATTTGTATATAATTTTAAGATTATGTAGATTTGCCAAGAAATATAAAAAATTATGTGTGGAGATATGTTGCGCTTGAAGATAAGTTCAAGTTAAGGTGTGAAGTGAATGGGGATAGTTCGAGGTCATAAACGAGAATTCTTGTAGAAAAGTGATCTCATAGATACATACTTTTAATTTGAAGCATAATAAAGTACTCTAAACAGTGAAATGGCAACTGAGGTTAAATTCCAACTAATGGAATTTGAAATGTCACAGGTCGATACAAGATAAGAAATCTTAATAAATTGCAATGATTTTAATGTGAAAAGGCCAAATGGGCAATATAGGAAACTAATGCTGTTGCAATATGAATCTTTGAGTTAATTTCTATGGACACACTTTTTCTAGATACACAGAGAGAAAAAAAAACTATACTATTAAAATAAACAACAAGATTCACATATTGAGCTAGTTTTTATTTTGAAATCTTATTAAAAGCAAAAAAATAGTTTATCAAAATATTTCTATGGAGAAATCGGATTGATTTAATGAGAAAAAACTTATTGAAATTCAATTTTCGTTATGTTTCTTAAGAAGAATAAAATTTTATTCATTTTAAATTCAATCCCTACAAATGCATGTAACTGCAAACATTGAGTTGGATAAAAATGATTGGAGCTAATTTGAAGAAGTCGCTCAATTTTGTTTTCGTTTTTTTTTTCAGGTGTATACAACTTTGGCATACCGGTTAAAATTATTACTTTTTGATTAACAGAGTGTTAATGATAATAAAATTTTTTTAAATCACTTAATATATGTATGTGCATATTTTTTCGGAAATGAAATTTTATTTTGAAAAAGTAATGTTTTTATCAAAATATGTTTTACACAAGCCGTTTTTCTGGCGTTTTAGAAAAAGCGCCTAACAAAATAAGGGTGGTTTGCTTTTTCTAAACTCTATGGAAATTCTTAAAAATGTATTTGTAAAAATTCACCTAGAAGTCCAGCTGTATTTATTTGCAGTTCTTATTTGAACAAATTTTCCAACATTACAAATTTTACAAATTTTATTTTTCTCCACTGTTCTGCTTGATTTTGTTTCAAATTAATACAAACCTACACACGACACCTTTGGATAGAAAAAAAAATTATTATGAAATTTTGGAACTGCCTGTTAAATATTTTTCTTAAATTTAGTTTTTAAGCATTAGACCGCCTTACCTATTTTCTCCATAGCTAGACTTAAACCAACATTTTTTCGAAATTCAAACATTTTCATAAAAAAAATTTGAATGCAACTCCATTTTGTAGTGAAAATTATTTAAAGGTTATCTGCCAACAGGAAAAAAAAATAATATTACCAACAGATTAATTTTTTTTTTCTTTAAAGATTTATAATTTTTGCAACCAACAAATCAATATGAGCCCCTGATTTGTCGTCCACAGCTTTGTCGTCTATATTCTCCACAAAACTACTACAAATTTTTTATTAAACTCCACTAAATTTGAGGGCTTTATTGAAATGACTCGAGCCTAAAATGTACTACCTACATATTTTACATGAAGAGCTGCTTAAAATGTCCCATTCTTTATTTAAAATTGAAAATAATATCTTTGTTAAACTAAACCTACTAAAAAGTTTTTTTTTTTTTCACTAGCAAAATGTAAAACCGATCACACAAAACTTTTTTATGCAGTCCAAATAAATTTACTATACAACTTCTAGATTAAAAACTTTTTCCCTTTAGCTACTACAATGTGTGTGTGTGTGTGCCTCTTTCAAAGATACACACAGATACTTTATACAAACAACAAAACATTCATATATACATACATAATATACATATACTGTCTCTTAAATCACAGAACTTTAAGCAATTACTAACTTTAATTCTACATTTAAAGCACTTTTAGTTGTGTCATTAAATTTGTCACCCAAACAACTACGACGACTACACAATTTGCATCAATCAAGGACGACCGACGCAACTCGATGCTCGTTCGTTCTGTTCGTTTTCTCGCAAATGACACAACCGATGTTGATGTGTTTTTCTTTTTTGTAAATTTTTTTTTTTTTGACGGGGGAGTTGTGCAAAAAAAATATACTCAAACGAAGGAAATGGATGGTGGGCATGATGTCAACGACAACCGACAACTACGACGTTCCATTACGAAGCACTAAGCAATTAGGAAAATTAAATAAATAACCACCTGGACTCAAGGCGGCTGTATACACAGTATAGTATGTATATAGAATGTTCCCTTAAGGATAGGATAGGACAACACATAGAAATAGCACCCAGCGATCGACCGACCGACGAGCGACGATGATGGGAAGAGTATTCTTCACCATTAGGGAATTTCTTTTATGTAGTACTCACTGCGAGCTGAGCTACTGCCGAAGTTGTGTCATAAAAATTCTCCCAGAGCACCGAACGACCAAGGCGGCAATTCCAACGACACACTACTTGAGGTCCTCTTGGTGCACCCAATTATGTCAGAGACTAGCCAGCAACTAGTTTTTTTTTTTTTTTATTCATTCCTCCATCGTTTTCTTCTAAAATTAAATGTTCCCTGGAATGCACATTTAGGTTTCTAATGATGTCACGACTATTAGTTTCTTGATCCTTAATATTATAACGAAATAAATTCACACGCTAGACACTATCCTATGGCATATCGATGGCTATTTTAAATTTATATGTACATAAGTTGAAGAAACAAAAAAAAAAAAAAATCAAAAATTTGGTATTTCTATTATTCAAGTGTTTTCGATTCCATGCATCACAATAAAATTGTACATTTTCATTTTTGAAATTGTAAGTATAATATCGACTTATGGAGAGCCTCTTGAGTGTGATGTGTATAGTTTTCTTTTGAAATAATACCAAAGCGTTTTCTCAAGAGCTTCAATGGCCTTATGTCAATGGCACTTAAGTTTAAGATTCTGCTGAGGATGTTATAGGGAAATTTCTTTGCAGAAGTTAAATGCGAGCATCAGTTCAGTATTGAAATCTCTTCTAGATAAAAAATATATACATACGACTACATTTTTTTAGAATAATTTTTTTTTTCAATTTTTTTGGACGAAATTGTTTTTTGAGCAAATTTTTCTTGATAACTTTTTTCCGGCAATTTTAGAAAAAAATTTAAAACTAATTTTTATTCTCGTGGTTCAAGAGATTCTAGAAAAAAGTTTTTGTTTTGGCGTATTTTCTTTTCGGAATTGTTTTTTGACTTTCATTTACATATATTTAGAACTTTTTTTGACAAATTTTATTTTAGATCGAATTTGATTTTTTCAGTTTTTTTTTTAAATTTTTGTTTTTAACAAGATTTCTTGAAAATGTTTTTTTTCCAATTTTTATTCTCGTTGTTCAGAAAAATTCCACTTTTTGCTCCGTGACGATGTTTTTTGACAGAATTTTGTTATTTTTTTTTAACCATTTTTCTGACAAAATTTAAACTTACAAAAAATTTGTTTTGAACATTATTTTACAATAAAATTTATTAAAAAAATTTATATTTTTTTTGGACAGTAATTTGTTCCCATTTCTTTAATTGTTAATTCAAGAAAAAAAAAATGGCGTAAATTTAAATTTTACCGGAGTCAAAACAATTTTAGAATATTGCTTAGGAACTATACACCTTACTTACGAGTATGTACATATGTAGCTGTGAACTTTGAAATTTAAAATCTTAAGCTTAAATAGCAACTGGATTCTTTTTTAAAGGAATAAATGCCAAGGGCTCAAGAAATTAATTGTAGGTACAAAAGTCAGATACACACATTTCTTTTATTTACAAAAGTGAACACCTCTTTCATTTTTTTTTTTTTTTGGAAATTCAATTTTTATTTACTTCAATCTTAAAACTATCTTAAAGCTAGACAAAAATTCATGATTTCGGCCTATGAACTAATGTAATCCTAGAATGGTTTTATTTTTTACCAAGAAAGAATTTTTAAAAAAACTTGGTATCTCTATCATTTTTTATATTTTTATATAAAACTATCTAAAACTAAATTAAAACTATATAAAACTACTTAATACTACTTAAAACTACTTAAAACTAGAACAGCCACAGCAGCCCTTTTTTTTTTTTTTTTTTTTTTTTTTTTTTTTTTTTTTTTTTTTTTTTTTTTAGGTTTTATGTTTATACATACATATATATGTATATATATATTTTTCTTTTTTTTTTGGTGCCATCCCGACTGTCCCTGCTGAAAACTAATCCCTATACCTAATGTAAGTCGGCCAGAGGTCAAGCTGGTTGACTTTTTAACTATCTATGTACTTCCGACAAGAGCCACCAAAACTGGTTCTCCTGCTTCTGCCTATCTCTTCGGTCTCGATCGGACACAGTCCTACTGAACCGAAGTCGCTCAGCGCCGCCTTGTGCGAGAACGTCTCGCTCGTACAGAAGTCGCCGATCCACAGTTCTTCGGCCGACGTGGTAGATTAGCGGAATCGCTTCTCTATCCTGGATCAGTCCTCGACTGTCTAGGTAGAGGAATGCATTAGGCGGGATAAAACCACTCAAACGCACACTCTCAAAGTATCCTGTGTTGGGGTAGTAAGCCCCGAAGATTAGGCTGTTAGCTGAGGACATCGCTCTTGCAATGTGACCCCGAATCAGCTTTAGTAAGAAATTATCTATTCTGTTTATGTTGGCTCAGTTGTATAGAACCTGGTTGGAATAATAATGTTTGTACTCCGACTCTGGTGTTCTGTGTATTTTAAGGCAGCGACGTAGGCACTGCCTCTCAAACACCCGAATCTTTTCCATTTGAGATGGGGCAACGTTGAACCACACCGGACATCCATAGGCAAACATCGGCCTGATAAGGGCCATGTAGCAAATCACCTTTACCCTGGCGTTCAAACGACTGCTGTAAAACAGGCGTTTCGTCAGGGCAAAAGCTCCCCTGGCTCTGGTCAGCGCAGCATTTATATGTCTGTCGAAATACAAATACTGATCCAACCAGATGCCAAGGTACTTTACTAAACTTTTATTCGCCAGTGGCTGTCGGTCTGGTCCTTCGATCACTAGATTCTTCCAGTTCTTTCTCGTATCCCTTGAGGCTCCAGCCAACGGAGTCCTAAACAGAATGGTTTCTGATTTATGAAAGTTGATTTTCAACTTCCAGTCATCGCAATATCGCTGAATCTTGTCGAAGTCACGCTGCAAAAGAATTCTGATGACCTCGACTTTTGGACCGTTCTGTACGCAATTAGATCGTCGGCATACGCAATTGCTTGAGTTAGACTACCTATCAGATCGCTCGTGTAAATGCTGAATAGAATCGGCGAGTTAACCGCTCCCTGCTGAAGACCATTTTTAATGTTGAAAACGGTGGCAGGAGTCACATTGCCACTCTTGACAACAAACTTTCTACCATTTAGCATGTCATAAAGCATATACAAAAGTTGTTTACTTATGCCCAGTCTGGTTAGTTTTAGATAAAGACCCTCTAACCATACGGTGTCGAAGGCTTTTTCCAAGTCAACCAGACAAGCACCCGTGCACTGTCTTTTGGATTTGTTCCACTGGACATCCGAAACGAGTTTAGACGCGGCATGAATAGTGTCATGTCCCGCCCTGAAACCGAACTGATTATCCGGGATGATATTATTGTCCTCTGTCCACTTGGACAGAGCTCTATTTATAATTTTCTCGAATACCTTACTGATACTCGGCAGAGTCTTTCATGTTTAACTGCAAATGCCTCGAGCACATTACATTACATTAATCGCATCGGGAAAACCCGTCGCGTCGTCCTCTTGCAATGATGACATGTTTTTCTCCTATTTCCTTGTATACATACATATAATTTTGAAAATTGGCTAGACTCTTTATTTTCTAAAACTTCCTTTGAAATGGAAAAACTCTACACAGCAAGAACAAGTATGGTTTTCAAATGGTTTCTACTTCTTCTTCTTCTAAGAATATGTTCCCTCACCTCACTTTTTGAAATTCCAGAGAGCAACAATTAGAATTTCTTTGAGATTTCATTGAAAATTTAATATAATCTAATCGTAAGATTTTAATAAAATCTGAAATAAATCTTGTTCTGCCAATCTGTAACTTCGATAGTTTTCGACCGAAATATCGGATTTCGTTTTGATGGAAATATGGATCTTGGGAAGAAAATTTCTCCCGTATAATTGAAATCCATTTTATGTGGTATTCTTCTTAAAATAATACAATTTCAATAAGTTCAGTGAATCTGATTTCTCTATGGAAATATCAAAAAAAAAATAGTTGCTTTGTAAGATTTCATAAAATTTTATTTTTTTGGTTCAAATAATTTGTATGAATACAAAAATCCAAATAAATTTATAAATGATAATGTATCAATGTTACATCAAAACTAATATTTATTTTTCTTTTTTTTTTCAGGTGAGTTCAAGAAAAATTTAATACAGGTGAAAACTGTAGGTATACAAATATTTATTGTAAAAAAAAGTTGAACATGTGAGTTGGTTAGGTTAGGGGTGTATGATAAAATCAATTTTACATGATTATTGTTTTTTCTTTCAACTTCTTCTGGGTGTTCATTTATTCCCAACCTAGTTTTTTTTTTGAACACAAACGTCCTATATCAAAAATTTCTGTCATAAGAAAAAATTAATAACCCAAAAACAAATATGTAGTATTAATTTTATCAATATTAATTAAAAAAAACTAGATAATTTAATTTTTTAAATTTGATAAATAGTTCGTGAAATTTATTTTTTTGATATTTTCTTTATTTTTAAAAAGTACTTACAAAAAAAAATATTCAAAAATAAAAATTAAAAAAAAAATATTTTTAACATCAGTAAATGGCTTCAAAAAAATTTTTTCTCTCATTTTCTTTTATAAATTACAACGTTTCCTTAAAAAAATTGTATTATTTTTTTTGTGAAACAATACAATTACAATTATGCAAAAACAATTTTTTATTTTTTTAATTCAGTAAAATGTCAGCTGGTTTGGTAGATTTGTATTTTCCATTTAACAAAAAAAAAAAAAAAATTCAAAGTCGTAGAGCACCTAATTTTGTGGTCATTTGAAAAAATCACCGAATTTTGAAGGAATTTTTAAATTTCCAAGATTTCATTGTATCGGATTATAGTTATATATTATAGATTCTTGGCTTCACATATTTGGATATTCGAAAAATAAATCTTTTTGAGGTTATCCCTCTCAATTTATCGTTAATACCTGGGCTAGCATAGTTCTTTGTGATTTTTTTAAATGTTGGGCAAGATCGTATATTATTTTTCGTATTAGTTTTTTTTTTGATTTTTTAAAAAGGAAGCTAGAATTCAAAAACAACTTCCTCTGATACCAGTTACTGGTTTGAAAAATTTTGCATAACAATATGGTATAAATTAATGATATCATACTAATTTGAAGAAGCCAAATAATAATGATTGTTGATTTATTCATGTTGGGAAGAAGTTTCAAAAAGGATTCAAATATAAACTTTATGTACATATATATATTTTTGCAAAAAAAGTTTTCATACCCAACAAACAACAAAGTAACCTAACCAAACATTCAAAACATTTATAACCAAATGAAGGTATGGATGTAGTGTTTATTATTTTCCTCTGGCGAGTAAGTACAGAATACGTATTTGTTTTTTTTTTTTTATTTTATTTAACCAACTTGAAAATAAAACACTGTTCGTTATGGATCTCATTTTTCCATAGTTTAACTTGCTAATGATTCATCTTTCGCTTAAAAATGTTGAAAACATATTCCCATACAAAGCTTTTCTGGGCATGTAGCATGATACTTGGTAAGTTTAACCCTTCAATCAAAAAATATCACAGCAGTGTGCTGTTGGAAAACACAGTGTGGATACCACCGCGCGCCACCCATTGAGTTAGTTTATTAAAAAACTTTTTAGACAACATACACCAACCAAACAAGCAACCAACAGAGCAGGCAGGCAGGCAGGCTAGCATCATCAAGCCAGCACAGATAGAAAAGATATCCCAGCCCAGGATATTTATATATGATTGGAAGGATATACGAGAATATAAGCACCGTGCACATGATTGCCGTTCGTTTCGTTGATGATGAGAATTCTCTGGGAAATGGAATAACATCATAGTTTGTAGCCAGGAACAAATATATGTATATACCAAACAACAAACAGAACATCATTATGATGTGCCATGTTACACCCCGAATCAGAGAAGACGGTTTCATATTAAGCATTGGAGTCGCAGCAGCAAAAGGATTCTCTGAAAAAAAAACATGTCCTATGTATTTTAATGTTTGAGAACATCAACCGGTAGTGATGGAATGGATACCGAGGACACCATGTTAGAATCGTCCTTCTCCTTCTCGTCCTTCGATGGGTGCTGGGGTGTGGTAGTTTTCCTATTCCATTCGCAGTTCTTTTTCTTTTGACTTTTTGATTTGATGTTTGAAATTGTGTAGCTGGTTGCTCCACCATCCATCTGTACTTAGTTTCATCATTGCCAGGATCTCTGAACACACCCACAAACCCAAACTTGGAGTATGCAGTGCATTTACACGTTGCTTTGTAAAGTGACGTCTCTTGGGTGGTAGGATTGAAACCTGCAAGGAAGAACATTTTATTCGTGTTTTTTTTTTCGTTTTTCTGTTCGCAGTCTTTCATTTCCGTCCTCTTGACTTTTGTCTGCGAAGTGCTCCATTCTTGTTTTTTCGAATATAGTGCTGATGAAGGAATACATCCAAATATGTGCTATGTTGAGAAAGTTGTTTTAACATTAGATTTGTGTTCTATTTCAGAAAGAAAGGATCTCATAGCCTTCCTCAGTTTTTTTTTTAATAAATAACGTTTTGGTGTTCAGTTCAGAGAAGGTTTGAACTTGTTCAAAGGATATTTTTCTTGAAAAAAAGAAAACCAGGACGAACTTAAAAAAAAAATATTTATAGTTACCTAATATGCTTGTTTTGTGTAAACAGTAGACAAAACTTTTATTTAATCATTGTTTGTCGGAGGAAGTTTGAGAAAATAAGTAAAAATAAAAACAAAAATATTTGGAGAGGTGTTGGCAAACACCATTGCACTGCATCGTTTGAGAAAGAATGTCTTCGTATGAGCGAAAATCAATACAGCTGAACTTGAGAAGTTTTTCATAAAAGAATTTTAAGAAAAAGAATTTCTGTTATAAAAAAAAAAAAAAAAAATCAACATAGAAGCAATAACATTTGGAAAGTGAACGAAATTATTTCCGTTGGAGTATGTGGAGTTTCGTTCTTTGAATATTTCTTTGAAAAATCTTTATTGTAAGGGAATAATATATTTTTAGAATCAGTTCTTTTTTCTATACTGTAAATAAAAAAATTATTTTATTTTTAAAAAACATTTAGCATACAACGAAAACTTCGCAAAGTTTCGCAAATGCAACAAAATTATTTCATAATCAAACTAGTTCTGTTTTGGGCTGAGTTTTTGCTAACAATTTGTGAAATAAAATCTCTTGGATTTGAGCACTATACGTATAAGCAATGCCATTCAAAGAGTCGATTTGGAATAAAAGTTGTGCAGTTATAAATACCTGATATACCGTTAATATTTAAAAATAGACTAAACTTTGTAAACTTTGTTAAAAAAAAAAATTCAAACTTGCGAAGGGTAAAAAGAGTTATGCGAAGCTTGAAGTTAGAACCGCAATTTTCGATTTGTAAAAAAACTGCGCCCTAAATATTTTTTGCATAAATTCCGTGATAAATTTTTTTGTTCAAATATTTAGATTTTCAATTTCTTAGTTCTATTTCGAAATTTTAGTGTTTTCGGGATATTAGATTTTTTAACGTTTCAGGTTTTTCAGAATGATGGGTTTTCTGGGATGTAAGGTTTTTCTAGTATCCTGGTTTTTGTAGTAGAATCTGCTTCGAATATCTTAGGGATTTAGGTTTTTTGAGATTTTTTGAGATTTTAGGGTTTTCGACATATTGTGTTTTTTTTTTGATTTTCCTAGTCCTTCCGGATTTTAGTTTTTTTTTTGTGATTTGGACCCCAACATCTTTCTTTCTTTTTTAGACACAACATTTTTTCATAAGTTTTATACTTTCAGAGTGTAAAATAAAGGCAAAGAGTGCTGGCAATGCACACTCACACTTTGTGTCAAATTTTACACATGTTGTTCACACCAAACTGCCGGCAAATTGATTTTCAAAAAAACAATCTTTATAATTTATTTCCGGCAAAAATAATAAGAAAGTCATATCTTTAGTAATAATCGCTTTCAAGGTCGTCAAAATTAACAATTAAAATCCTCAATGAAAAAAAAACAACATCGTCTATACCTCCCTAACGGTTAAAATTATGAAACAATTAAACATTAAAAGTGTATTTTTAGGCGTTTTACTCAAGTCCAAAAAAAAATGTATGCAACAAATCAAGAAGATAAATTTTTTATCAAAAGAGTGCTCTCAAATTTCTTATACCGTGCTTTTCAAAATGCACGATTACATGAAACCATTTTCAAAATTTAAAAGGCTTTTGTGCACTTGGCTTTTGACTTAAGACTTAAGAAAAACATTATTCCACCGTTCAAAACCCTCTTCAAGAATGAACACTTAAAAATACTTTTTCCCAATTCGCACTGCACAAAATGACAGAACAATAAAATTGTCAAAGTTAAATTGTTAAAATCAATGTCATTCAGTAACCGTATAGCTTTAAAGCAAACACAGTGAGTCCGTGTTCCATTCTATATAGACCATTTATCTAAGCATCATAGCTGTAACTGTGATATTGTGACATATTTGAACGCGAACAAAATTAAACCTAAACTGCCAAATAAACGTCAAAGCAAATTCAAATAAACGTCAAAACATTTTATTATAAAACAAATCTTCTTGTTGGAGGCAGCAGCCAGCCAGAGCGTCATCGTCACTCTCAGGCCTCAGAATTCAGGTTTTGCAAAGCTTAAAAGTTAAAATACAACACAACGCAATACAAATGTATGTATGATGTGGAATGAGATGGGATGAATTAAGTGTAGGGCAGGGCGTTCCGTTTGGAGTTTTTTTTTATAATATTTTTTCTTGATGAATATTTTTTTTTCTTAATAAATGTCTGTCAATTGGCTTCATCAACTTTTTCTGCAAGATTAAAAATAATTGTTTGCAGTTTGGAAAACAATTAAAATGGCCGCACTTTTCCAAAAACGTCAGTGAACTACATTCTTGGAATTGACTGCAGCTTATCTTCCAAGCTATATTATTCACGCAACAAAAAGCGTGTTTGCACCTTTAAGTCAAGACTTTGTTCAACATTCACAATTTTTTTTTAAACTAAAATTAAATCTCAATAAAACACCCTGTAGTGACGTGAATCATGCCCTCTGATTTTCCCAGCCGAATTCGAATAAAATCATGAAGCATTTGTTTTATAGAATCGACAAAGTATAAGGGGATGGAAAACCCCTGTTGCCTTTGCTTGCGTACTGAAACGCAACCAACATGCTCTATGGAAGTGTACTTTATCCCCCCTTTTTTGACTTTTTAAGAGGAATTAGGTTCGGGAGAAGGAAGAAACAAGCAGCGTCACAAAAGTTCACTGCCAAGCTAAAACTCTCTCTAGGGAGGTGACATTCTGAAGCCGCCATCGCATATAACATCCCAAATGCATATATAGAAAAAAAAACACAAACTTAACACAAATTCCCGGTGATGTTCTAGAGGTTTGGGTTGGGGTTAGGTTTTTAGTGATTGCAAGCCTAGAGAGTCTAGGACGACGAGGACGTGCTGTTTGATATGAATGTGTACTGTATACAAGGGAGTGTTGTGTGTTCCAGAGCAAGTTACGACGACGACGACGACTACGACGACGATAGGGGGTGCAATGCGGATGTGATATGGAGCAGGAAACATTTGCTGACGCATCGTATCCGTTGTTTTAAAACCAAAGTGTTGTTGGATTTTCTATCGAAAACGAGGTTGGAAGAACACTACTCGTACAGATACTGTGTAAAGCTGTTGGATACACTTGTTATCAGTAAGTTCTCACAATGTGCAGTGCTTTTGTTTAGTTTGTTAGTTCATGGTGACTATGCGGAAGACTGTCTGCGGGGATGGAGTTTTTTTTTCTGTTTGCAGAAGCAGCAGCAGTAGCAGCATTGGTGCACAGGTGATCTCTAGCTGCATCAACACGCGACCCAAAACGTACTGCAGCACATACAGCTTTAAGTTGTGAAATTTTGTTTTAGATAAAATTTGTATCTTGGACCATGAAAATGAGGTTGTTTATAAGCTGCATAATTTTAAAGATTTATTTCTTGTTCCAGTTAAAAATATGATAGAGATGAACTTGTTGAGATGATTTAAGATGGTTTTAAAATGAAGTAAAGGAGTCTATGCGGAAAAAAGTTAGAAAGGGGTTGTTTGGGGGAATTTGTTTGGCAGTTTTTCATTTCGCAATAACTTTTTTTGCAACAACTTGAACTTGGATTTGTGGTCGAACTGAACCTTGAAATGTATTGGCACAGAGAATAAGAAATTCCCACGCTAGATCTGATTGTTTCGCAATTCAACCATTTCACATTTATTTGTTCGATTTCTCAAAATAGTCATTCTGCAAATTTGATATTGCAGTTTTTATCACGAATTTCACTTTTTCGTATTTCATTACATTGTACTACAAAACTTCGCAAATTATAATGTCGCATTTTATTATTTCGCTTTTCATTTCTTCGCAGTATTTTATTTCGCTATTAATTAATATTACATTTACCTTTTAAATTTAAAAAAACATCAAAAGAAACTTTTGTGAAATGATCGCTTTGCCTTTTGATTAAAACAAAGAGGAAAGTTAGTTAAATTTGCAATATATTATATTGCGAGATTTCGATACGGCGGGCGGGGAACGCGTGAGAAAGATTTGAAGATTTTATTTTGCGTTTGATATTGCACATTATAAATGTAAAAATAAATTTCGAAATACAAGATTAAGTAATGCGAATTTGTTAATATACATACATATATGAAAATTGAAAAATTTGGTGTTGCAAAAAATTAATACAGAGAAATTTCTGTATGCGAAATTTTGTACATGCACATATCGTTTGTGCGAGATATTGACAATGCGAGATTTCAACTATGCGACATTGCAGTGAAATTTTATTTTGCAATATTCGATGGAGTGAGAAAAAATAAAATTTGTTTTTGTACGTTATTTGAAAAAAATCAAGACTGTAATATTGCGAAATTCCAAACAGTGTGAGTAGCAAGCTTTTATTTGCATAATTTTGACTGTGCGAGACTTAAATTATTTGAGATTTCAATAATGCGAAATTCTTAGCATGATGTATAATTTTAATATTTCGATATGAGAAATTTTGTAAATTTTAGTTTTGGTTGCCCAAAACTTTGATAATTCGAGGTACTACCAAAAAATTCTCACAAGCATGCGTGATGATTTTAATTCGCGAAATTTACTGTTGCAATGCAGTGCGATTTCCGTATGCGAGATTTCGTAAAGTTCTTATTAACTATGCGAGACTTTCATCATAATGCAGAATTTATTAGTGCGAAATTTTTAGTGGTACGAGGGAACGTTATTTTAAAATTTGGAATTTTGTGTTGCAAGATTTCAATAGGTACTGAGGGCACTAGTAATTTTAGTCTTCAAAATTTAATGTAGCAAGATCTTAATATAGGAAAATTTTTGTATCCGACATTTAGTAAATTTCAATATAAATATTTACGTTTCTCTGTTAGGTAGATCTCTTTCAATTTCCTTTATATTCTCCATAAAAACAAATAGATTAGAACAAACCTCAGCTTATATTGACCACTTTGAAGAATCATTGATGATTTTATCAAGTTTGTGGTCATCAAAACTATTCCAAAACACTATTTAAGTTTATAAGCACTTGCTCAATTGTTTATGTAATTCTGAATTTGCTTATGTAGGCTTAAAACCCGCATTATAAATAATAAGCAAAATAAGGTTAAAAGCTAAAGCAATACTTAAGAAATATTTAGAAAGGAAGAAGTTGCTTCTTCGATTGCTGATTTTAATTTTAATGAAATTTGGTGCATAACCTTTTCCAAATAAATTTCGAAAATAGTTCCAAGTAGCCCAAAGCCATTATTTGTAATTTTCACAAAACCTTATATATAGTTACTCCTAGCCTTCGATAGAAATCCTTCCTATATAATATGCCTTTAAGCAATACAGCATAAATACGATTTATAAACATACAGAAACAGAAGACTGAGAAAGTGTACAATTTAATTTTGTTAAGCATCTGATACCCGTATATGAACCTTAAAATTTGCACAATTCTGAATAATTATTAATTGCATATACATATACATACATATGTTTGTTGGTAGATTCTATAGGAAAACACAGAAGCATCTTTTGCAGCTGATATTTGTGTGCTATTTGTTTGTTTGTCTATATTTTACAGATATTCATTTTTTGGATTAGGGGGTAATTTGGTTCTTGGAAACGAATGAAATCCTCCTGTATCGTCTCGTCGTCGTCGTTTATATTAAACAAAAAGACAAACCACTATGAATGAAAAGTCTATAGAACCAGGAAAGACTAAAAGGGCCAATTTTGCATTCCAAGCGATTACATTTTGCCATGAGAGTGTACTAAATCAAACTTATATAAATTTAGAAAATGTTATGTGAGAGGGGGGAATCCTTTTTAAGGAAGAAAAAGGAGTAGAAATATGGAAGGTATTTTGCATAATGAAACAGAAGTATCTAATGGTTTTAAATGGAAGGCAAATAATATATAAATTTGTATAAAACATATCACTGAACGAACGACGCCGATGTACCAACGACCGAAGAGACCAGTTGAACTAACTAAATTGGTTGTTTAATTTGTAATTGAATTTATTTTGTTTACCTTCATGAATTTCCGAGAGTTGGGTAAATTTTCTGCTGAAAGTTCGGTTAGTAAAGTAATTTTTTTTAATAATTAAAAATAGAAAAATAGTTTATAATAGACCTCTGTGATTTTAAAATAAATTATGTTGGCTATTTAATTAAAGAGTATCTAGAAACAATGTAGTTGACCGTAGAATTCATCTTAATATTGAATTCATTTGGAATTATTATCCTTGATACATTATTACTACTATTATACGACGATGTAGTGGCGTGTCAGATAATGGTTAGTGGCTAGGACTATTAGCCTCGTCCATGTAAAACTAGAAATGTTTTTCTAAGATGTTGCTTTTGCGAGAAATTGACAAATTCTCCAAAAGTATCAACTGTCAAAGATAGAGTGGTTCTCACCCTAGTCGTTCGGATTCGGCAAAAAAGTGTAGGTCCCCTATATTCCTGCAATAACACGCATAGAAGAACTCTTAATAACCCTTTGGACTGTTGGAGTACCAGGGCACCCGGAGTTGCCCGGTTAGCCGATTACCCTTAAGGCACATGAAACACAACCGTGTAGCCAAAATATCACCGGGTACCCAAAACTCTCCTGTGTACCAGTCAGGTAACAGGTAACCGAGAATTTGGTCGCAAATTTTTTGAAGATTGAGTCATAGCTCACTGGTCCGAAAAACTTATATTTTTGTGGTTTTAAATTTTAAACAGAATTAAAAAACCTGAATCGGAAAAGCAAGGAATGCGTTCGGAATTCTTTCCTATGTATCTCCAATGATGAACTGATACAATGGGAACTACAGTAATCACTGCCTTACAAACATTTTTCGCACTTTCATCCAACCAACAATTACCAATAAAATGGCGAAAGGTTCTTCCAGGGTTCTGTGTTGGAGCCTTGAAATCGAAGACTCATGTGTTGAATGCAATAAGGAATTGAAGTTTCGTAGAACGCTGAGTGAAAGCATTCACTATGATTCCACGCATGAAGGTTCATCCAATGGTTCATGTGGTCTTGTCTACTTTTGTGAGGGTTCATTGCGAGAGAAAATAATACTTTTTGTGCCTAAAGGTGGCCCTAAACCACAAATATGCTGGTTTACGTTTCCCCCCTACACGGAGAACACGTTTTACGAACATTCATTTCGTTCCGATTCTTCAAAGGATAAACATCATGAGCGACAAAGAAGCGCAACAACAGCAAAAGTTCACAGCAAAAATGAGGTTTGCTCGCAAACCTGGCCCCACACGGCGATCATTGAAGCCAACGAGAAGATCGAAATGTGTTGCCAACAACGAGCCGTTCGTGAACTAGCCCGAGCATGTTTGTTGTTTAGGGGCGCCTTAATAGAGCTGACAGTAATGTTCCTAAAGAAATAATTATAAGCATAGGTAGACATCAACCTAAATTTTCGGTGATTCTTCGGTGAATTTTTTGACAGATGATAGATCGACACGAGACTTAATTTTATGGATCGAAATTTACCGAGAGTCGTTCAAAAATTAGGTTTTAATTTAATGAAATTGAATATGTTCAAAAGATCAAGGGTTCCAAGTTGTCTAATTTTATTTTTTTTGTAATTTCTTAGGTTCTGTGTTGTGAATTGCATTATTTATTTCGAATTACCTACGATACGGGCAATCTATTGAACAAAATTTTCTCATTTTCTCACAGCTATCTATTTAATAATACTTCCGTTTTTATTTAATATTATTATAACAAATCACCCCACAGTTTTTCCAATTGTACAAAAAAATAAATAATATTTTATTCAAAATTCATATGTTCAGACACGAAATATGTGGCTCTGTTGTTTGCTTACTTGGCAGACATCCGGGCTTCCGGCTTACATTTTTATAAGCTATATTTTCTTCCCCTCTTATTTTCATTTAATTAAATTAATGACACAAAATACAACAACGAACAAAATGCGTAAATAAGTACCTACAACATTTCGCCCCCCAAAGAAACTTGAAAATGATAGAAAAAAAAAAAACAAATTCAAATTGAAACAAATTGGAACAATGACGTGTAATTAAGAACTTCATTCACGTTCCACGGCCGGCCAACAAACACAGCACTGTGCAGCGTAACAACTTGCCTTCGAGAACGTTGACAGTTCAAAATAAACGGGGAGTGCTTGCTGAGTGTTATCCAGCGCGCACTCAATTGCGTACGGACAACGAGTGACGACGACGACGACAACAAAAACAACGCCGGCGATGCGATGGTGGCCGAACTATGTTGCATTTTTTTTTTGTTTTGAATGGATTTACTGCCACTGACTGACTGACGAACACGAACGGACGGACAGACGGAAATCAACGACAAATAGTGAGAATGCAATTCGGTCGAGCATCAAACTATGCACAATTGGGCCTCGCCTAAGCATCCTCGAAGGACAGACAGTCGATCGAAAATGTAATTTCGTTTAGTCGCCTCTGGGCTGCTGAGTAGTTTATTATTCCAAATGCATTCTCTGATGGCACTGTACTGGATGATGGACAGAAGAGGAGGGACTCAGAGGGGAACTATGCGTTGTCGTCGAGAAAGACGAGAACTATACTGACGATCATTGTGACTGGGCCTGGTGTGAGATAAGATAATTCAAACACTTAATATAGTTTGACTGACACATTTTGACAGACAAACAAACAAACGCGCATAGTTCACAACAGAAGTGGCATGAATGTTTGATTATGGTGACCCATTTATTCATGGATCTCTCTATTTTCTATCTGCCATCAGGATACAATACCTCTGTGGGAAGTAGGTAGAGACAAAAAAAGAAATAAATAAAAAAAAACAAAAAAAAAGACTACGTAGTTTCTCACATTCATTGACGTAGTTACTTGCTCTATCCAGTGTTGCCATAAGTGCAATTTTAACACAAAATATTACTGTTTACGAGTTATTATGGTTTTGGAGATATTGGAGATATAGTATGTTCACTGAAATTTTTTATAAGCATAGTTTGAATTGAAGAGAAAGACGAATAAAATTTAAAAATGTCAGTATTGATTACTCATAGTTTCGGAGGTATTAGAATTTTTATCAAATTTGACACATTTTCGTACATGGATAATATTTAGACAACAACGAGTTATTTTAGATAAAAATATTTAATTATGGTTTGAGAGGTATTAGAATTTTGATCGGCTTACCAGATATTGTAAGAAAATTGAAAACCTTTGAGGTTTTCTTTTTGACTAAGAGATATTATGTTGACTCAATTAACATAAGAATGAAAATCGTAATGGATTTTTTGTAGATATGATACTGTGGCGCGAGGAGTTATGCGAGGTATTGTATAAATTTCTATCAGCTTATCACGTAGGTATTCGTTTGGGATGTGAGCTTTATTCTTGGCTCAATTTACATTGTAAAGAAGGAAGAAGAAACTTTAACGAAAATTGTTCCTCTATTGGTATTGATTTGAAGAGTTATTTGTTGGTATTTGTATGCGTTCGGGAGATATTTATTTAATATTGACATTCGAGTGAAGTTCGAGTATTGGTATTGGAATTGTCATGTTCACATATTTTAAATTGAGTTATTAAGAACCTTAGTTCAAACATTTAACCATAATGGCACGTTGCAGATTTATTACAAAAAAAAGAGTTATTGCAATTGCTGGCAACACTAGACTCTGTCACTCCTCTAAAGCTTACCCATTACAATTTTTTTTGAATGCGCGCAATGCAATGTGTCAAAAAAAGTATCAACGATATCAATCACAGTAACATGATTGTGTCAGTGTCATGAGCTTACTTACTTTGGGGCGGGCGAGTGGCTTTGGGGTAAATTTTAGCTTCAAAGATACATGTAGTAGATTATATATATTTTCTTTTTCGTTTCGTTTCGTTTCATTTTTTTTTCTTATTATTATTTTGGCGTAATTCCAATGAAATGTACTCTTTCAAGCAAGCTGAATGAATATGTAATTTTCAAGTGGCCTCTTCTAGAAATGACGTGCATTGTGTTGAGTGGACCTTTTTTTTCATAGCGGTTGAAATATTTGATTAAAGGCCCTGGGGCAAAAAAAAAAATTATAACTATGTGAACAAAATTGTTTGGAAAAATAAAATAGAAAAAAATATAAATTCTAAAATGACATTGCATTCGTTTATTTTTTTTTTCTGATAGAAAAAAATGTTCTTTGTTTGTTTTGGATGTAATCAAGAATTAAAAAATGTCAGACAAGAAATTGTTGCATTGCATTGCATGAGGAACGGCTAGCTTGAGAGATTAAATAGAAAAACAAATAACTGAAAGTTTATACATAGCTATAAAAGCTTAATTTTTTTTATTTATTTTAAATGAACTCTTTTCATTGTAAACCTCCTTTACAAAATGAAAACTAAATAATTTAATAATGAATTTATCTTCAATTTGTTTGAAGAAATTTTTGCGTTTATCGCGAAACTTTCAACATAGTTTTTATATAGCAGACCTTGCTTTTAATTTCCTGTTGGCGTTTCTAGATAAAATAAATTGTACAGCGGTTTTATGGCCTTGCATTCGTAAAGATTAAATAAGTACAAATCTGTGAAATAGAAATAAAATATCTTTAAAGTACTTTATCAATATAAATATTTAGGTACATATAAGATTTGTTAGTTTTTTCGCCTTGAAGAGCAAGTTATAAATATTTAATCCAGATCGTTGGAGTCATTCACTAAAACCAAGGATATAAGAAAAGTGGGCGTGGCGGATCTTTCAAAAATTGTTTAAGATTTAGATTCAACAAAAAGGGTTTCCAAAAATATAAAAAACTAAAATTAATTTTAAAAAAGGAATAAAATGTTAATTTTATGATCTTAATGTTAATTTTTAAACAAGCTGATGTTAAGTTATAATCATATCATCACGCTGTTTAGCAATTTTTAACTAATATTTGAAAAAACCTTTAAAAAATGAAATTTAATTAAAAACTGGTTTTATTTTAAAAAAATGTAAAGAAAAATGGCTAAGCTTTGCACTTGGTTTGTGAAAACTTTTTAAATGCCAGAAATCAGCCCAATTTTAGGGTACCAAATAAGGGTACCTACAATGCGAATCCAAAAAAAATTCGTAAAATATTATTAAATAATGATTAATTTTATTTGTGGAATCTTAAGTCTCAAGTTTGAACAAAATACAGACAGACAGATAAGCAGAGTAACAGACAGAACTTAGGGACCCACTTTTTTGCGTTCCCTATTATCTTTAGGGTCTGATTAATATCTCGAGTTCGATTTTTTTATGAAACTGAAACATCAATCTCTTATTAAGGGGCAGTTCCCCAGCCACAGAAATGTCACTTAAGTCTCCGTTATATGAAAATAAAGATATAATTTTATAGTTGGAATCATCCGAATAGTTAATAGTCCGATGTTGCGCACTCAAGTTCCACCCATCAGATTACAAGACTGACTTAAGTGTCAACATGCAAGCTTAAATCCAATTTATTCCACTAAGTGGGTACTTTGAATTTAAAACAGGCTCTAAGTTCTTTAACCTTTAGGGTCATACCCTGTATCTAAAAAAATTACTCAGACATTCTGTTAGAGAGACTAAAAAGTAATTGTTGGAGTTAATAATTAAAACAATATTTAAAAATGCTGTCAATGAAACTTGTCTGGGCCCGTTTTTTAAATTTATTTTATCATTCTTTGTTTTCAAAATAAGTCTTTTAAAATATGTATTATCACCAAAAAACAAAAATCATCACTCAAACAAAGTGCAAATTAACACGAGCTTTTTGTTATCCAAATTTATACATAAATCATTATATTTAAGCCCTAAAATTCTGATTTCTCCGCATAAAATTTCTATAAAAACAAAAACGCTCACCCAAAATCTATACCCCCAAATTCTAATTACACTGGCGTAAACCCTCTTAAAGGTCAATGTCCTGACATTGTTGACAGTTCTCAATGAGTTTTCCATTAATTCCCATTGTGTCCGCATCTAAGGGCAAAACTTCTTTGTGAGTATAAAATTATCTTCATAATGTTTTGTTTTATCCCACTTTTATCCGAAAAGATTAATTCTCCAATTCAATATCATCATAGTCTCTAATAAAAAAAAAAACGTACATACATGTTCAGTTCACGTTGCTTGGGCTTTCTTTGATCTACTAATTACTTCTCATCTAAAAGAATCCTTTTTCCCACTTAAGCTCTGGCTTCACTTTTTTTTTTGTTTGGTGTTTTGTTTCACTCCATCTTCATTCATCTTGTTTATTTGTTTTGTATTTTTTTTTTGAACATCCTTGGTCCAAAGGATATTATAAATAAATGAAACAGCTTCTTGTGCCTTGTCCATCAAATTGCTTTCTCCGCAAGTTTTTGGATATAATTTATTCCAATCCCCCGAAAGTGGTGCTTAAGATTTTGAGAGAGAGATAGAGAAAACCATAGAGGAGAAGATAAAAGTAATAATGCCTCCCAACAATTTCTATAATATAAAAGTGTGTAAAAGTATGTAAGTGAAAATGAAAGAAAAATTAAATATACGCGCGCCCATCCGTCCCGTTCCGTGCGTTTGCAGCGTCTTTGTCGTCGTCCTCACGTCGGTCGCTCGTCGTCCATCCGTCAATCCCTTTGGGGAGTAATTACGACTTGAACTTTGTTCAAACTAATACGTCATTCTCTTCCTGTATATACAGGGAGGGTGATATATTTTTTCTGCTGATGGTGTGCCGCTGCCGTTGGGTGTTAAAGCGACAATGCTGACGCTGACGACCGACGCACGATGGTTACCTTACCCAAATTAGCGCGTTTCGAGCGTTTAATTCATTAATTAATTAAACTAATGAGAAATTGTGTTGAACTCGTAGTCTCTATTAGTTGCCTTTATCTGACAAGTGACTCGTTTATTGTTGTGTTGTTGTTGTATATATTTGTTTTATTTTTTTTTTCATCTAACTTTTGGCAACTAAACGAGCCAAACAAATGTATTTGCAACAATAGAACAAAACGGCCGGTGACGTGCGATGAAAAATGACATTCGCACGAAACAATGTTTTGGCATTTTTCTATTTGTTTGGGAATTTGCAATGTTGCTATATTATTAGGGTAAGTTAAGGGTTTTAAAAATGAATAATCTGATATTATTTTTGAAAAATTAGCAATTATTACTTTTTGAAAAATGTTTCAAAATCTAAATTTAATCAAACGTCTTCAAAAAAATAATATTTTGAAAACTTAACACCTCAAAAACCCAAAACCTAGAGAATCATTAATTCATAAAACTCGACATTATGAAACCACATCTTAGAAAACCCAAATTGCAAAAAAAAAAAAAAAAATAGAATATCCGCTATACATGAATCCCAAAAACTCGAGATTCCAATAACCAAAAATTCAGAAAATTGAAGATTGCGAAACTCGATATTCTTAAAATCCAAAATCCTGCAAACCCTTAATCTAGAAAATACTAACATTTACAAAACCAATAATCAAAGAAACTCCATATCCTAAAAGTCAGGATTCCGAGGTACACAAAATTTCAATTTCTTCAAAACCACAAGATTCCGAAAAATTAAAACCTCGAATACCCAAAATCTAGAAAATCAAAAATTCTAAAAGTAAAAAAAAAATGCAATTCCAGAGAAACCTGTATCCCTAAAAAGCAAGATTCCGATAACTCAAAATCAGCAAAACACAAAGATTCTTAAACCCCCTACTTTCAAAAGCTCGAAAATTCTGCAAAGCCTAAAATAAACCCAACATTTTCAAAACCTATACTATGGATTTCAAAAAAATATGAAATCCATAAATCAATATATCAAGAAAATCCGGAAAATCCGAAAACAAAAATCAAAAATTAATATTCAAACTCAATATTCCGAAAAATCAAAATCCTTAACTTTCTAATCCGAAACTAAAAAAAAAAAAAACTATTCCCACAAAATTCAAATAATGGGAAAACTAAAAATTCAAAATCTGGAAAACCTAAAACTCCCGCAACAAAAATTGAAATTATAAAAAACTATGTATGCATTCACGAAAATTGCTAGAAATTTAAAGAAAAAAAATATTTTTCCTAATTTCATTTTGGATTTTCGGGTTACAAGATTTAGGGATATTTGACTTACGAAGTTTTGAGATTTCCGGGGATATGGGTTTTCGAAATATGTAATGAGTTTTTGGGTTATGATATTTTGGGATTGTATTTTTTTTGTGTTGTCATTTTGCACTTATAAAAAAAATAGGGCCTAAATATCCATAACAGTCATTAAATACAACCCATCAGTCTTACTCATTAGGTTTCGAAAACAAAAACAAAATATGAAAAAGAATAAAAGTTTTTGGCAAACAATATCGTTTGTTCTCTGAACGCACAGCGCGATGACACATGAAGCATAAAATTAATATATTCTCCGGGACTAGCAATTGCTCATTCGACAAAGAAAAAAAAAAAAAAAAAAACACCATCAGGCAATGGCAAGCAGGGTGATTAGGGACCGGGATCGGCTGACTGCTCTCAGATCACAACTCGGCTGTGTAGTAACATCATCAGGGCGAAACCGACCGTATAAAAACCGTCCTTCTTTAATAAGGCTAAGTGGTTTTACACCTCTTTTGACTCTCTCTCTCTCTCTCCTCAAGTATAATTTGTATACCCAAGAGGATGCATGGTGCATTACAAATAACAATTGAAAAATGTTGTAGCTAGATAAGTAGGAAGGTACATTGTCGTCATCTAAAATATTTATTAAAAGCAGAATACCGAACCCAGGCAGGATGACATTTGTTTAAAAGCTCTCTCAAGAGAAAGGCCACAACCCGCAGTCAATTTATATTGAAATTAATTTCAAATGGCGAAAACTGCGGCAACGACGAAAAAAGGACTTTCTAATCTAATGGACGAGTAGTTTTTTTTTTTTTTTTTTTTTGGGGCGTAAAAAGACATTTATCTGCTACCCTACCTGTGAGAATACAACTAATTCTCTTACCGACTACATTGTGGAATTGTGTAGAAATCGCTTGTGTCAACTCGAGTCCTTTTGTCCACATATCAACAAGATATATGATTTTTGTTTCCAGATTAAAGGGCGGTGAAAAGTTTTGTGCTTTTTGGTTTTGTTGTAGGTACCTACTAGGGAGGGACACGTTTTGTTCAGACCTATGAAAACTTAAATGTCATTTTTGTATACCTACTCTTATCAAGTTGTTTTTGGTGGTGGGTTAAATGACCAAAAACTTTGATGAAGTGGATAGCGTGGCAAAGTCGTGTTGATAATTTGTTAGCGATTAGCAGTTTAGTCTTTAGTATTTTTTTTTTTTTTTTAATGACATTTAATTCTTATTTGTTTGTTTTGTGTAGCATTGGCGTGTTTAATAAATTGAAGTAAAGAGCACGACTGCATCGCACGGTCTTGCTTTCGGGTAGTTCCATGGTAACTCATGTTACATTTGGGAGGAACTATTGTAATTAACGTTTAATATTTTAAATGTTATTATAGTTTTCGGAGATTTTTTTTTTATAACTTTGCTTTAGTAAGATTTTCGTATTAAATTAAGAAGAATAGCACTTAAAATTTATATCAATAATACGAAAAATCTTAAAAGTTTAAAAAGTTTACCAAAAAAATTCATTCCCCCTAAAACGCAAAGAGAAATGTTTCTTTAATGTGTGGTTTGAGGTGATTACCTCTCAATATTAGAATATATTGGAAATTGGAAATGAAAAAAAAAACGGAACAAATATTTTTTTTATTTATTGATGGTGGTTATTTTATTTGGTCCATAAGATTTTCTCCATTTTTTAATATGACCTTCTTCTTAGATGTACGAAAAAGCCATACTGAAATCTTAAAGATTTTCTTCTTTTTTTTATGTGTTTGTTCTTTGGGGTAAAGCTAATATTTTTGAAAACAAATCAAAAATTTGTTAATGTTTTTTTTAATACCTAACATATTTCCCAAGGCACAGCTAGTAACAGCTCAGACAGCTAACTTCGACTTTGGGGTTCGTATCCCACTCTAGGCAGCATTCTTTTCAATAGGTACTGTCTCAGTTTTAAATGAATTTCATCTGTGGGATTTGATGAAATAATCCTGTCGATTACAGAACTTTTAGATCTTTACTCGCTGTGAACCAGATCGATCCGCTGCCCTTTCGATTTCGTTGTAAAATTTAATTATGAAATTCGCCGAATTGAACTACATTGTCGATTCTTAAAACTGCATTATAATTTCTGAACCTTCCTATCGACGCTGTCAGTTTCTGGTTTGAATATTTGCATAGCTCAGGCTCAGACTACTTTTTCAGTTGTTTTCGCTGAGGTATTTGGGTTTTAGAAGAACCTTTAGTGCCAACCTGCAAATGACGGATGAAGAAAACGTGAGGTTAGAACAAGTTTTTACAGAAAATGTCAGATCCCTGGCGTGGTTATGTTACTTGAATTCACTGATGACAATGCTCACCTATTTTTGAACCGTAAAGGATTTTTTAGACTCAATGCCATCTAAATCATAAATTTTTTTATTTTACTTTTTTGCATTCTGAATTCTCTTTAAATGGTGGACCTAAGGCATTGAAATCATTTTGGACTCTCTCCCAGAACTTTTGGTTTTCCTCGGGAGATTTTTTAGTAAGGTTTTTCGCTATGCTATGCGGTTTCAGTAATACCAGATAAATTGAACAAAATATCGGTGGTGCAGGGAATGTTACCGACATTCGTTCAACTTTCATTCGTCGGATTTGGTAATACCAAATGTTTCGAAAATAATTGAAACTGTCACTTTAGCTCATTTGCCGAGTTCTGTAATAGGGGTGAATAAATAACTTATTTATCGATTTTCTGTGTGTCAACAAAATTCTTTTCTAATATTTTTATTTATCTAACTTTAATTATTTTTCACTTAAAGTTTTTCTAATAAAACTATGTATTTCTTTCTCTTTTCAGGTGAGTCCAAAATACTGCGTAACATTAAAATACTATATTTAAGTATTATTTTTTTTCGGTAAGAGCTAAAATTTAATTTGATTTTTTGAAACTTAAATTAAACACATTTCACATTTTTTTAACTTAATTTTATTTAAACGGGTTGTCGTTCGAATTTCAAAAATAAAATACCTCAAAACAAAAACCACGAAAATCCAAAATGCAGAAAATATTTAATTTCGAATACAGAAGACCCTTAACAACATTAGAATCCAAAAAACCCACATAAAGAAAACCATAAAACAAGAATATAGAAGATCAGAAAAACCCAAGGTTCATAAAACTCAAAAATTCTAGAGCAAGAAATTCTAAATTCCGATATTAGAAAGCCCAAACTTACGAAAGCAGAAAATTAGAAATTTTTAAATTTCCAGAAAACCCCAAAACCCTTTATCTCATAAATCCTTTATATATCAAGATGGGCATAAATCTAGACACACAAGACAACCTAAATCCCTAAAGAACCCAAAACCAAAATAGTTCTAAACCCGGAAAATTCTAAATTTCGAAGAAGGTGCGTGCTTATTATAAAAGAAACAATATAATTATAACCTCCTTTAGGTAAATATTTTTTTTCAAAAGCTTTTTGAATTTTAGGTCTAGGTATGAAGTACCTAATCAACATAATTAGTTCCTTCCTCGTCATCTCAAATAAACAAATGCTAATTTAATAGCTTTGCTGACTCAGCTTAAATTGAAAACACATAACTATCAATATATGAAGTATTTATTTTTCTTAAAACTCAACCCTTCGCATTTTCGACTTGAGTGAGCTCATAGTCACCCTTATTTCCTTTTAAATTCGTCCTTAGTTAGGACAAGAACTCTGCCCAAACTCAAACAACGAATCATCAATATCTTTGGCAATAAATCGAAGAGCCACTTGTCGAGAAAAATAGAAAAACAAAAAAAAACATCTCTTAGAAGAAAAACTTTTGTTTAGCACTTAAAACCACATTCAGCGCCGCGCCTCTAAACGAGCCACCGACGACGTTGCTTTTTGTTAAACTTTTCCTAATTGAGGAAACATCTGGGCGGCCCTATAACATCACCATTTGTAGGTATATGTATTTGATAAGCGTTTTTTTTTTTTTTCCTCTCTCCCTTCCGGTTCCCTTTGCCTTATTTGTTCAAACTATTAAAGTACCATAAAAGGACAAATGAATGGCTACTTTGTTCTACCATACTTTTCTATGCTGACTTCACTGCTTCTGTCGCAAGTCCCGGTTGTTTGAGTGTCCATATGACAAACACACACACAGCAAAAAATATACCTACCAATTTCAGGACGACATTGTGGCCGAGACAATATTTAACTTCGGAAGTGTCAAAGTTTTCTTTTCTGTCGCTTGTTTTTTTTTTACTTCAACCCGAGACTATTCCCATCATCAGTTGCTATAAAAAAAAAAGTTCCGGGACAAATTCGATTTTTCGCTCTCGCCTTTATCCGTTTCCACCCACTCGCGTCCCTTCAATTCCAAAACGGAAGGGTGTTGAATGTCGAGAAGGACGACGTGTGATTTTCTTCTTCCTTTCCATTGGTTTTTTTTTTGTTCAGCAGTCTGTCTGCTGTCATTTGTTTTTTTCTTCCTTTGTTGTATTAGCCATCAATAGAGAAACTTTAATGGATGTTTGATGCTGCTATCCGCAACGAAATCCTGTCTTTTGAAATTCCAAAAAGAATGTCCTAGATGATAACGGTTATGGCTTTTCAACTGAAAATCTAGACAAAAAAGGGTTGCAAATAGAAAAAAAAGGCAAAAGCAGAAATCAAAGACTGTGAAACGAAGACATAGACCTTAATCGATTTTTGCCGAAAGAAAGAGTGTCCTTTCTCTATAGAGCAGCAGGATGATCGTGTGCAAATAATGCTTCAGGTTAATATATAGCCTTAATGTCAACGATGAAATTTTGGTAATTTTTGTTGTTTTTCTTGTTTGTAACACGCACAAGAGATACTGTCCATACTTTGAATACTTAAGTAGGGAGGTGAATTCATGTTGGAAAGGAAGTTCTTCAAGGTGAAACCACAAATTTACCAGGAGGGTAAACTGAAGATAAAACGAAAACATTGATAACAGAAATCACTCAGAACTGAATAATTCCTTTATCGAGACTTTACGTAATGTGTGGGATATTTATTCATTTGTGGGTGTTTGCTGGCCATAGACAAATTTTATGATTTTTAAAGATCAACCATTAGATGATGTTAAAATCCCATTTGTGGGATATTCAAAAATTTATAGCAGCCTTAATGGTTGTGCGGCTTTTGTTCCACTAATATGATTGGTCGGTCACCCATGACTTTTTATTAACTTTTGAAGCGTTTTATTCAAACTAACGCATTATGGGATGTTAGAACTCAAAACCCCGACATCATATTTGGGATATTAAAAAAAAAAGATATGTGAAATGGCCATAAAAGATGAGTCAGTTTTACTTATTGTTGGGTGGTAGGCGAATTCGTATGGATTTTCAGTTTCTTTTTTTCAAGTTCAACCATTAGAGGATGTCTAGGCTCAATTTGGGATATTCAAAAAATAGTACATATTGGGCCCTATCATCGTATCCGATCGGAGAAATCTCCGATCGGAGAGAAGTTCCGATCGGAACGTTTATTTTGTTCATGGTATCCGTATCGGAATAACGAAATAGACGCATACCAACGCCTCTAGTTGACATGTGTCTAATTCGTAAATTCCATTTTATTTGTTTGCGGAACTTTTTTCACAACAATTTTGCTGTCGGAGACAATCGGAACTTAAGCATCGCGTGTATTTCACACGCGTTGCTCGGATTTTGACATTTAATCGCTAGGCATCGCATGAATCTGAGACACGTTACTTCGATTTTAAAAGTTTCAACGCATATTTCAATTTATTTCGTAGGACTGTCCGATTTATCAATCGAAACAGCTACCATGATACAAAATTCGTACATTTCGTAGAAATCGGAGAAAGTTTCGTTCCGATCGGATACGATGATAGGGCCCATTATGTACATATGAATATTATGTAAAAGATTATTAAATATTCACAAAAGCTAAGTTGCATTTAGTAATTCCTTAAAGACTAATAAGTAACTTTATTTATGTATTTCATTGTCATTTAAAGTCGAATTGCTGCACTTTTTGTGGTAACCCATTGTAGGGATATTCTGATACTTTATTTTTGGGATATTCAGAAACAAAAAAGATCATGTGAAAGATTGTCAAATGGTCATCAAAATTCAATTCATCATCATCGGCTCGACAACTGGGGTCCGGTCCTGGCCTCCTTCAACAAGTCTCTCCACCTATCCCGGTCTTGAGCCGACGCCGTCCAGTTGTGCACCCCAAGGCTTCGGGCGTCCTGGTCTATGCCATCTCTCCAGCGCAAGCATGGTCTACCACGCTGTGGTCTACCATAGAATGTACCACAAAGAACTTCCTGAGCAGGTTCCTCTTCACTCATGCGAGCTAGGTGCCCTGCCCACCGGAGTCTACCGAGCCTAATTTTTGTCACTATGTCTGCTTCAAAGGGAGATTGCGTACAATTCATTACTGTACCGTCTCCGGAATCGTCCTTCCTCACATATGGGGCCAACAATTCTCGGAGGTCGGAGTGTCTTTTGCTAAGCACCCAAGTCTCGGATCCATACGTGAGTACTCGCAGGACCATGGTCCTGTACAGCAGCAGTTTTGAAGTTATGGTGAGATTTCTGGATTTGAAGAGCTTTGACAGACTGTAGTAAGCTTTGTTGGAATTGAGCAGCCGCCCGCGTATTTCTTCTTCTAAATTATTATCGGCTGCTACTATTTTTTGCACGACTTCAAATTCGTGCTCCGCTACCTTGATTGTTTGACCAACTGTTCTTCTCGCATTCGACGCCACCATGTACTTTGTTTTACCTTCACTAATGTGCCGCCTAAAATTCAATTAGTCAATAAATTGATCATTTTTGTTGAGTTTTTGAAGTGTTTTGTGACCATTCAGTACAATATAAGGATAGTACCTCTTTTGAGGGATTTTCACAAAAGAATTATATCAACTGAAATATTACTGCAGATCAGTAAGTTCTAGTAATTGACCATATACGCCTATACCAAATCTTTAATTTCTTGTCAAGACCAGACAACAAGGCTTGTAAATAAAGCATTTGTGGGATATTCAAACAAAAAGTAAATCTACTGCAATATTAGTAAAAAGTCCTTGAAGGTTATTAAAATTTAAAATTTAATTATTAAGCCATAGACAATTTTTATTATTGAGGATGTGAGATTAATGAGAATGTATGAAAGATCTATTAAATTATCATACGCGTTTTTTAAATTAATTTTTAATCTGTTTTTACTATGGTCACTTGTATGTAAGAGGATGTCAGAACCCATTCCTTGGGATCTTCGAAAATATAGTATACCAATTAGACGTAAATTTAATGATCATGAAAGTTCAGTTAGTATTTGGTCAGCCACAGACGAACTTAAATAAAATTTTATTGCATTTTACAAGGGGGTGTTAAATCAAATTTGTGGGATGTGGGTTTTATTTTAAAATTGAATTGTAAGAAAATTTATAAATATTGTTTTTTTTTTCAACAAACGCCACACCCACTTTTGGGAAATAAATATGCAACAACAAAGAATGTTTTTATTTGTTTGCCACACCCACTTTTGTGGGCGTTTTTGAATAAAATGTCGTGTTTATTAGATCAAGTTTTGAAAAATAATGAAAATTACAAGGTTAGCAAGGTTTAGCAGGCAAGAATCTTTTGCCACGCCCACTTTTGATGTATGTATGCATCCTAAATCAAACTATTTTCAATTTATTTCTATGTGTAAACTGCCATTTAAATTTAAAATTTATTTTTTTTTCAAACATTTTTCCTTTGAATGTACCATTATGTATGGTTGTTTAAGTCGGACATATCTTTAAGACGACCAAAATGTTAATTTTAGTTTTATAAGAAGAAAAATGCACTGATCAATAAATGACTCAATAAAGTTCAACTTCAACTTTAATTTTTGTATCAGCATATTGAGCCAAATTTTCGAAAATTCCTCATAAAAGATTATCACCCCTATCACAGAACTTGGCGAATGTCCTAAAGTAACAGTTTCAATTATTTTAGAAACATTTGGTATTACCAAATCCGATGAAAGAAAGTTGAACGAATGTCCGTAACATTCCCTGCACCACCGATATTTTGTTCAATTTATCTGGTATTACTGAAACCGCATTAAATTCGCACTTCGTACAATTTCAATGATCTATTATTCGCGCCAATTTCGAGACGAATTAAACAAGTGGATTTTAAATTAAACAAAAATATACAATGGAAAGCGCAAACATTTAAGTTAAAAGTTTATCATAATGAATGCTTAGGTGTTTATTCAACATTTTTTATAGAAAACGGACAACTAATAGGGGTCAATTAAAAGAAATGGTTGAATTGATAAAGACTCTACCGGACATAGCGAAAAACCTTACAAAAAAAATCTTCCGAGGAAATCCAAAAATTCTGGGAGAGAGTTTAAAATGATCTAAATGTCTTAGGTCCACCATTTAAAGAGATTTCGGAATGGAAAAAAGTAAAATAAAAAAATGTATGATTTAGATGGCATTGATGCTAAAAAATCATTTACAGTTCAAAAATAGGTGAGCATTGTCACCAGTGGGCTTAAATAACATAACCACGTCAGGGATTGTACATTTTCTGTAAAAATATGCTCTAGCCTCACTTTTTTCCTCATCCGTCATTTGCAGGTTGGCACTAAATGTTCTTCTAAAACCCAAATACCTCAGCGAAAACAACCGAAAAAGTAGTCTGAGCCTTAGCCATGGAAATATTCAAATCAGAAACTGACAGCGTTGATAGGAAAGTTCAGAAATGATAAGGCAGTTTTAAGAATCGACAATGTAGTTCATTCGGCGAATTTCATAATTAAATTTTACAACGAAAGCGAAAGGGCAGCGGATCGATCTGATTCACAGCGACTAAAATTCTAAGAGTTCTGTAATCGACATGTATATCTCTTTAAACATCGACTTTTGAACGAATAAATTAATTTTAATGTGTTTTACAATGAACAAAAAAGAAATTCATTTAGCCATTGAACAAAATTTGAAACTATTCTAAGTTTTTCAGTTAAAATTATTGCATTTAAAAAATTAAAAAAACTACATTAAGACTTTGATGTCATCCACCGCGCACCGTTTAAATTCAAATTCTATTTCGAGTTAACAAACAAAAAATTGTGCAAATATTTTTTTTTTCTTCCCCATAAGGTGGATGAGAAAGCAGAAAAATATCCTGATGGAACATGTGGATGCTTCGATGATTCAAGAAGGGGAGGGGGTGGAATTGCATTACACATAATTCGTTTCAGTAATTCACTGCCAACAGCAGAAACATCAACCAGGGTTGCCATAAAAATTTGTATTCGATTTTTTCCAGAGGCGAATCCTTAATGAAATCGGTGGTTCAAAAGATCAATACAGAATGTAAAAATTCTGGCAACCCTGTCATAGAAGTTATATAGTAGAAAAGGGCGAAACGAAAATCATAGTCATGTGATAGGGGGGCGGGCGCGTCAGCAAAAAAAAAAACTAGTCATGTTGTACATGTGTGAGCCCCTTGCTTGCGCGATTTAGGGTGATATGTTCGCACTAGAGTGTGTCATGTTTGGTATATGTTCGAGTATTTGAAAAAAAAAGAAGAGTTTTGTTGCTGTATAATGGTTGTGCTATTGGTGTGGGGGGTGGGTGTTGAGCAATTCAGAACATGTGGGTGTGATATGATACGCTAGGATGAGTTTTATGTAGTTTAGCATAGAAGCAAAGGAAATTCTATTTAATTTGCCTGACTAGCTTTTAACATGGATGGTGGTGTCTCTGTGCTTGATTCTTACCCCTTTTTCTACATAAAATATACGCAGAATATACACAAACTTACAGAACTTACTGTTCATTGTCAAAACACCCACATCATATACCATACTATATAAATTAGTAATTGAAAAAGTTTGGACTTTTTTTTTTTTCGTCGACCTAATGTTACACCATCATTCTTCGTCCTGATGTCATCGTGTTCATATATTGTGTAATTATGCTCCGCCATTACTTCACTGGCAACAAAATAGAAAGACTTTTTCTCTTATCATCAGGATAGCGCCTCCTTTTTTTTTTTGTGTTTAATTAGATTTGAAAATATCAATTTTTCGTATCAAATTTTTCAACAGAAAACATAAAAGTTAATTGAATCGAAAATAACCAATTAAAAAGTATATAGGAGGGTTAGAAAGAGACAGTGTTTTAGATAAGATTCGGTTTCAATTTAGCAAATTTGAACTGAGTTTGGAAAGACTGATTTATAGCATTTTTTTTAATGAAAGTTACTTGAGAAGTGAGAATAAAAATGAATCAAAAATCACTGAGAGAAAGAAATTTAAATAACTTAATGTGGTTTACTTTTAATTTGATAGAACTTGGGTACCCTAGCCTCAAAAGGAAAAAAAATCCTCAAAGTCAAGTCTGCAAATGAAAATCCCCAATTCACAAAATTTAAAATTCCCAAACCAAAAATCCTTAAATCTTTGAGCATCATCTTGAGACCAAACTGTGATGATGAAACGCAACAGTAAATGTATTCGTGACGAATTTCTAGATGCATTGGTTGGTCGTGGCGCGATGGTTTGCGTGGTCGCCTGTCAACCTCATGGTCACAGGTTCGATCCCTGCCGTTTTTCTATATCATGTTTTTATTCCATTATCATTGATCATTGTTGGGCCGCTGGTTTACTCATTACATTGTTCAGGCATAACACTAACAACATGTGCACAACAAATATGACAACGAACAAAATAATGTGAATTATAAGACACGGCAATTTCTCCGCTTTAGCCCAGCCGCCAACCCTGGAGATAAAATCTGAGACAACCACCACCTTCAGTCTCAGTACCTCGCGTAACACACCTTTCCATACACCATACACCTTTCTCTTCCCATCCTAAACCTACCCTTCATACCCGCGCTTTGTTGAACATTATAAAGGGTACACCAAAAATCCCCTTGAGCGCGCGCAAATTATATATAAAAAAAAAAAAATATTTAAAAAGAAGCTGTGTTTAGGTATATCTCTAATTTTGGAGATATGAATTTGGGTTTTCGGATTTTGTGCTTTGGAATTTGAAATTGGTGCAATTTTTAAAGCATTTGAATATTCTATTTAGACAATATTTTAGAATCCCACTCAAAATTTAATCACCAAAGTTCTCTCAACAGAAATGTGTGTTTTTGGGAAGTACACAATTAAAAAAAATGGCTGTTGTTTAGTGAATTTGAATTGTATATTTAAAGATAATTGAAGGAATTTTTTGTATTCATTTTACTGGCTATTTGCCTTTGAAATGAGAAAATGAAGACAAAATGGTTTTTAATGCATTGAATGAATAACAAATGTACGAGATTTTAAATGTGTGCCATCTCACCCGCTTTTACCCTTCCTCTGTCTCTCTCTCTCCACTTAAGCTAACAATTCCAAATTAAATTGTTTTTAGCTTAACTTTATTTTGTATCTTTATTCACACATCATCAACTCCCCGTTAATTCTCTATAATTACAAAACATAACCATAACACGCAATTCTAAATTATTTAAGTTTATATAATATGTAAGTATATAAATACTATGAAGAAAACCTCTCACATAAATGTGCCCTATGGGTGCTCTTGTCAAACTTTTAACCATCTCATCACCGGCACAAAGTGCCAATTTAACCAAATATTTATGATGATTTATATAAACACATGAGACAAAGGTCTTATTTTATTATAAATATTTCCAACACACACACACACACACACATATATATCCACAAAATACCCTTTAAATAAATCTTAAAATCTGACCGCAAAATCCATGCTCATTCTGCAATATCATCTAAAATTTACCCTCGCATTAATTACTGTAGGTATGTTGTCTGCACAGCATTACAAACTGCCCTTAAGTTATTTTTTTTTGTTTTTTTTTTTAATCCTTTTAGAGACTTTTTGCTTTCCTCGTTCTTTCTAATTTAACACAAACATAATCATCATCAACCTCCACACGTGGTGTATAAATATTCATCGAGGACGACAACGGCAACAACGACGACGACGACAAAATCGTCCTGACGTAAGCCTCTTTCTTACCTCGTTCGGTTGACAAAAACAAAAAAAAAAAATATAAATTTCCTATAAGGTCTGAATAATTTTAATAAATGACAGAAAGAGAAAGATAAAACCACCACCCATTCAAAACAGCCACAGGAGCAGCGCAGCGAAATATCATCTATCTGATGGGGAAGTGGGAACACCCTTTTGAATACTTCATGCTTCATTAGCACTTAAGCAATATGCCAAAGTGTACACAACACTTTTCATCATGTTAACATTTAGTAAAAGGATATTGGGGAGTGTGGCCGATAAAAAAAAAAAAAAAAAAAAAAACCTGAACGGAAACTGTCATCAACAAACGCTCCCACACAAGGACCAAACTCTTCACTATTATAACAACAACAATAATGATAACAAAAACAACAACAACAAAAAAAAAAAACTTTATGACTCGAATGAATGTGTTTAAAGAAAATAGTAAGGGTTGAAATGAAAACATATTCCCTTAATATCCTTAAGCACTCTCGGTCAATTTAATTTCGGACTAGGAGGATATCCTTAAAGGCTAGTTCAATGCTATAGTGTCATGACAGCACGTTTCCGTATCCTTTTTTTGTGGTTCATTTTGGTACCGACTGAAGACCAGATACTCTCATTGTTTGAAGGGATTTTGTGTGTCAGAAGATTCTTGGGTGTTGCTTGTTTCTTTTTTTTTTGTTGTTGCTATACACAAAAAGGATATCACAGTACACATCATCATCATCATCATTTTTATAATATAGGTGATGGTGGTGGTCGGAAAGGGTCCTTAACTGTCTCATTTAGTGAATCTCAATATATAAGATTTTCTAATAACGGTCCAACATCACGTATTAATGCTCTGTTTGTGTGTTCATTTCCCTTTTGGCATTTTAATGTTTATTATCTCTCTCTCTCTCTTTGAGTCGATACACAAACACTCTTTTCATCCTTTTTCCCTTTATCAAGATGGTAGGTATACTCATCTGTCGGCTCTGACGCCCTCCGCCGCGCCGTCACCGCTTTCTATCTCTCACACGTCCTGCAGCAATATGTACCTACCTAAATGTATCTTCTTTTGATATGAGAGGATGGGTTTGTTTTTGTATATTGATATATATATGAAACTTACATCATATCTTTTATTAGAGAAGCTGCAGGAGTGTCGACACATTGACGAGAAGTAATCACAACATAATATAAATACAGACGCAGCAGACAAGGCTAGAAGGTCTTCTTCTTTCCTTCGAGATATTTTATAAGAAAAATAAAATATTTGTGATGTGGTACACAAACATAAAATGACTATGATGGTGAAAGGATTCCAAAAAAAAAAAAGAATTTTAAAAGTGATACCAGAAAAGAAACTCACTATCTTGTTAAAACTTCAAAGTGAGGTTTTGAAGCAATTTACATTCAGCATACGAGGAAGTGCATTGCATTTCTGTTCATTTAGCTTAAAGATAATTTTTTTGTATATTTGTAAAAGAAAAGAATGGTGTACTTAAATTTTAGGACAGCCTCAGAAACGATATAATCGTACTAGACAAACACGCGAAAAAAGTAGGTACTCAATTAATGATGTACTTAAAAAACATGGAAAGGGCTAATTATACTATTTTGGAGTAGACCCCAAGGGCCTGCTTTGTATTTCGTTCCGAAATTCATCTGCTGCGTGAGCTTGCACAAAAGTGAACACTATTTGTGAACACACCCATCAACTGCTTTCTGAGCTTGCCGCCAACGGCGCTCACGCTCGTACCGAATTTCGCCATTTTTCTTATTTCCGACATCTCCAATTTTCATCCTCTGGTTTCTCGATGGTGGCTGTGGCAAGGTGACGCTGACTTAACTCTTTTTATGATTTAATTTTTCCTCATCATAAACTGTCACATAAGCTCGTATGATCAACTAAAATATTTAAGTTTCGTTACAGCAAATGGTCCTTAATGAGTTATTGAGTTAAAACATAAAAAAATATCATTTGCCTATAAGTTAAAATTGCTCCAAATGCAAATATCGGGTTATTCCAACCTATTAACCTATGAATCCGATGGTTCGTCTAGCCGTTTGGAGATCTTGACTTAGTTCAGTAAGCTCTTACCTGAGAGTTCTGATAGTCCTTCTAATTTGTTAAAGAAGTAATTGCCTAGGGCTGTGGACAGGACAGTGACAAAGAAAGTGTGCAGTGTCTTCATGCTCATCTTCGTCACTATATAGCCTCTCCAAAAATCATCGCTACTGAGCTCTATTTTCTCTTTATGGTAGCCAAGAAGGTTATGTCCCGTTATTATGCTTCTAAGGAATCTTAAAGAAGGTTAATTTAGAATTAAAATCCTATCGGACCTTTTCTCATCGTATCTAGGCCATAGTTTCCGGGTATTAACACAGGTTTCTAGGAGATTCCATCTTTCGTTGGTTTTTGAACAACACTGTTACCGACGCGACGTTTAGTTTCAGTTCGCATAGTGAGAGAGGGTTCAAGTGCTGAGCCTACCCTTGCCAGCTCATCTGCTTTTTCGCTGCCTAGCACACCACTATGGCCAGGAACCCAGCAGAGTCTTAGAAAATGGCGCCCAACATAAATCCAAAAAAATTTAATTAGATATGTAGATAGATGGCGCCTGAATCAAATCCTGGAGGTATTAAATAGAAAAACAAATAAAAATATAATTTCAACTGGCACAATTTAAAGAGTTATTTAATAATACAAAAAAATTCTAAAATTTAAAATGGCGCCCAACGCATATCTTCAAAATTTAACTGTTTCTGAAAAACAAAAATATGTTTATTGTGTCTTACAGCATTTATTTCAAATTAATTCAATGAAAAATGTAAAATTCATTCAAAACTCGTTTAACGAAACTATCACTCCTTAAACTTTCCACCCATCCATCAGTTTGCAAAAAAAGAGTATTTCAGCAATCACAAAACTAAAATCAGTTACCGAAACAGAAATAAACAAAACAAAAAAATCAGCTTAAATATATTACAATCTTATTGCAATTTGCTGTCACCAAAACAATCTCGACAATCTACAGAATGCATTTGCAAAACAAAAAAAAAAAACAATGTCAAAACAATTTGCATTGTAATGGCAATAAAAATTTGGACAGTTTTACTGAAAGTTTTTCTTTTTATCCGCCATGCAAAAAAAAAAGAAGAGAAAATCAAAACAAAACGATCCCACCTGAAGGACTACTTTTCTTATTTTTTTTTTTTTCTTTCTTTTACAAATCCCGGAAATAAATGGATAAAATCCTTATAAAGGATGATTCAAGAAAAAGAACTCGCAGCGTAAAAGAAAACAAAGCAAAAAAGAAAGGCAAAAGTATACAAATAAATAAATAATATGCCAATCAGAATGGAAGTTGTTGTTGTTGGTCTCATTTTAACTAAGGAAAAAGACTCGAAGAAGTCTTCTTGGTCGTCGTTGTCGTCTTCGTAGTTGGCTTTTCTTAACTTACAGCTTAGGCTTAGTCTCAATGGTTCTAGTTGTAGGTACTGGAATAAAAACAGCACCGAGCAACCAGCCCAGAAACGACCATCAGTCGTCCGTCCGGTGGTTATACGTAACCTACCTTTACCAAACTCGTATGAGTGTCGTGACTATTTGTAACTTTTTTTTTTTTTATTTTTCTTCTAAATCCTCAACCCGAGCTGAGTTTTTCCCTGCGTTGCGAGAAGAAACAGATGGCATTCAGATTCTCGAATATTTTTTTTATCTGGAAAGATATTTTGCAGAGAAATGGTTTTATAGAATGACGACCAGGCTTAGTATAGAGGTAACTACCTACGGCAAAGGAAAAATAAGTTGCGAACTGGATATACCTATGAGAGACGGAAAAGGAAAAGCGGCCATTGAACCTCTATTCTCCCACTGCACTACGAATGTGATGAGTGACTAAGGAGAGAGAGGGGGAAAATAACATAACGCCAAGTACGGGCAAACATCGGCTTCTGTGTTGCATGCAACAATCCAGCCAGAACATAATACATAACCCAAAAGAATAGGCAAGAAGTAGCATAACGGCGGCAGAGGAACACCAAAATAATACAAAAAGAAGGTAAAATTCCATGAAGACGATATGATGACGACGACGACTGGTAGAAGAGATCAGCTCTCTTTCCCTCCCTATATGAAAGAGACGAAAAAAAAAATCGCATTGGATGCCAGAATGCAATAGATTAGAAATTCTCGAAGCAGAATCCGTTTTATTTTCCGGGAGATGTGATGGTGGTGCCGGCACACGGGTGAAAAACAAGGGAAGTGAAGGTTATCATTCAGTATACACATCGTTAAAGCCCCATCATCCCTTCAGGCACATACTCGTTCTGTTTGCCGCCCGGAGAGCATGTATTGCATGCAACCAAAGGATGAACTTCAACGACCGACCGACGCGACGTTGTAGATCGTACATTGTACGTAGTCGTCGTCGTCGTCAGAAGGGCTGCTGATGGAATTTTCATTCTTTAGAGCAAGTTTCTCTTTTGCTGCTGCTGATTTTTATTTTATTTTTTTTTTCATACAAGTTTCGTCCTTTCATTTGTCAAGAATTGGAAATTGCATTTAGCATTGCTCTCACAGAAGCTTAGAGTTGCTGTTGACGTATGACGTTGTATGTGGCATGGATGAGTCTGGTGCAAAAATTGTTCGGCATATGCACAGATTTACTTTTTTTTTTTTTCTTTTGGTGTTTTCGGTGCAACCCTAAGGGAAATCGAATCTGTCTTTTTGATGCTATCCCGTGCTGTGCTGTGCAGTGCAGTACAGTGCCATGTCCGTTGCCCTGGTCGTCCGTCTTCGTCCTATTGAGGTTAAGATAGACCTTAAGTTTTCGGTATAGTGTCATGTTAATGTAATAAATCATGCAGCACTAAGCTGTTGTGGTAAGACTTTAATGCACTTTAACCAATGATTATACCATCGGATAAATGTACCTGTAGGGAGAACTACAACAGTCAGATGGAATTATAGTTTGGATGAAATGCACCAGTGGTCAGTTAGGATCCGATAAAGTCATTAGCATTGAATAACCCGCATGGATTAAAAATCAATTAATTTACTTAAGAGTCTCTTGAGCATAATAATTATTGTGGAGAAGAAAATATTAGAAGAAGTGAGAGTTGTTTTCTAGTTGATTAAAGTTGAGATTGCAGTGAAAATAGAAGTGCCAACTTATGCAAGTGGTTATCACTTAAAAGCCCCTTTTTTACTTTTTTAATAACACACTTAGATACTTAAGATGGCGCCGTTACAGTCCTAACCAGCAAGCCTTTCCAGCCAACTGTATCCCTAACTGACCGCTTTCAGTTACGCAGAGCAAGTTAGTTGAGGTCGTTTTCCACATTTGCGTTTAGGGATCTTCCTGCGATGCGTTGCACCATCAGGGTTATCAAACAGAGATTCAGAAAATCGGAAGGCTGCAATGAAAGTCGTTCGCAGAACTAGTTTCTGCACAAGGGTCACCCATCGTCGACAAGTCGAATTGGAGTAAAATTTCTACTTATTACCCTGCAACGAAAAGTGTTCCCACCAAGTCACTGCAACTTTTGCATGCAGCGGATGAACTCTCTAGATAGAATCAACTGTAGTTTCTAAATTTCGAGCTTAGCCAAACAACTTGGTGAACACCTAATATGGGCTACTCTAGCTTATTTACGACGCAAGCCCAGAAAAAGGGGTTTTGTCTGGTACTCTACATTCTTCTTCTTCAAAGCGATCATAGTGATAACGAGCCTTCCTTTCAGATTATAGGAGGTGGTTTTCTGAGATTACATAAAATGGCAGAGTTTACCCGTCACATCATCCACTGTACGCTTCCGCAAAGTATGATCGTCGTCATCCATTGATTCCATTTATACAATTAAAAGCAAAGAACTCAAGAAACTTACGCTAGTTGGGAACTCTTCGGTGATCACTGTGGGGTACCTACATTTGTTTTAACTTTTTCGTACATGTCTATGATCATTCGCAGATAGAATTCCGGAATTCCTCTTTTCCTATGTGCACCCCACATCACTTATTATGTCCGTAAGTTTTCCCTTATGAGGCCTGAGTGAAAGAGTTCCATTGCATCGCCTGACTCGCAGTGTACTCGTAATCTTTTCAAAGCGTGTGTGGCCAATCCACTCCCACTTACGTTTTCCTGTGATAAAGTCAATGGGTTCCTTCCCTGTTCTCGCATGAAGCTCAGCTCAGGATTTGGCCAGTAAATTGTCAACATGTTGCTTAGACACTTATTTGCGAACGTCAGATGGTTTGTAGGGACAGCGTTTATGACTTTCCAAGCACTGCCATCGTAAATAAGCTTGGATTTAATATTGGAGTGGAACAGTTGTAGACTGGTCTTTAAACTTATAAAGTTGTTTCGATTTCCCGATTTGGCTGTTAATATCTATTTAGTTCAGTTCCGCCACGCCGTCAGTAGAAAAAATAAATCGAAGATAATATTATAAATTGTCTGCTATCTTGTGCAGAAATATGCACAATTTCTCCATTTCCATTCGCCAAAGCTGCGAGCAGAACATCACTTCTCACCAACAGGAACAATATTGGTGAGAGTATACAGCCCTGCCTAACCCCAAATTCTTCTGTCATTCTGTCATTGTGACATTTGGATCCGCCATGGGGAATTCTATCATGAAAAATTATATAACTGATTTTATTTTCCAAAATGGCGATTCATAACAAAACTTTCTTCTGATTGATTGACTGGTTCCATTTCGAAACAATTTCAAATTAATTTTAAATAAACACAATTAGCAAACTAAAAAACCTTTCAATTTTTCTATTACATAATTTTTCAAAAAGATTTTAAGTACCTACCGACTTAAAAAAAAACTGTCTCACTTTCTGATTTTTCTACAACTTTATTTTGTTTTTTCAAATAAACACCTGGTAAGTGATTCAAAGTGCACCCGAGACCATCATTAGCTCTTACGTATACTTTTTCGTCAAATCCCCATCATTCCAAAAATACACCTAATCCATTTTTATTAAACAAAACAAAAACAAAAACAAGAAAAAAAATGTTACATTGGTACTACAAGAAGTAATCTCCTAATCTTAATGGAATTTTTCTTCCACATCTCTTAACTGATTAGTTTTGTGCCATAACAAATATATACTCTCAGAAATATTTTGAAAGCATTTGGATACACAAAATAATCCCAATTTTCCATCCCACAATAATATGTGTAAATATGATTAAATTCCCAGGAGTATTAAACTCTAAGTTTGACATAGCAGCTACCAATTAAGTAAACCATGACCAGACGACCATCAGAGAGCATCATCATTTATCATAAAAAATGCAGTGTCGAATCCAGATGGTGATGTATTTTGGTGGTGTGTGATATGATAAACTACTCAGCTTTAAGCTTGCGTGTGTTTTTGTAATCGCTTGAATTAAGAAAAACGTTTCTTATAACAAAATTACCAAAACCACCTTGTATCGTAGCAAAAGCAAAAGCAAAAAAATTTCCTAACCTGTATAATACATTCAAGGTAGAGTTCAAGAAAAAGAAGAAACATAAAACAAAAAGTTATGAGATGGCACACCTAGCCACGGACGATTTGTCCGTTTTACCTAGACCCTTATATAGGAAGACGCTTCATATAAAATATTATAAGCAAGCGAAAACAACAACCATTCAGCTAGCCCTTGCCATTGCCTCACCTAAACCATGCACATGACCTGGACGACCTCTTGCCATTGATATGGTTTTTCCTTTTTTCTTCTTCTTCTTCCTCAGAGCGGCCGGCCGGTGGCGCGGCGTGATGATGGCTTTGCTCTGCCATGCCCACTTTCGTCTGTCAAGTTCACGACCATTTCCACAAGCATAAATACATCTCTCCTCGACTATACTCCGGTTACGAAATTGCACCATCCACCTATAATATACCAGAAGACGAAAAAAAAAAGATACAAGACACGAAACATGGAAAAGAAGTGTTTTTTTTTTTTTTTTTTTTTATAACTCGGTTTTTTCCATTTCCTCGACCAGTAAACCGGAAAAAGCTGTTCGGACAGAGTTAGTTTCAATATGATGTACTAGTTACCACTTTACCAGCTAGCTAAGCAATGGTCTTGTCTTTTCCCAGGTCAACGAACTGTCAATATATCTAGATAGGCTCAGAAGAAGAAGAAAAAACAAAGCACCAAGATTGTGATTTGCTAGTTTCTTTCGAAGAAAAAGAAAATTGGTTCACATTGACTTCAGAGTGTCGTCGTCGGTTGGTCGGTCGGTGACGGACAGTTTTTCTTCTTCTAATAAAAAAAAAAACTAATATAATGTTGTACCTAATTGCAAAAGAAAAAAAAAAACTATCGCACTTGTAATTATGGTTACGACGAACTATTAGGGTCGATGCATGATTATACCAGAGTAGGTATACCTAGGTCCCTAAACATTCTCCTAACCACACCATCAACCGTGACGAAAAAAAAAGATTGCTCAAATGAAGAACTTCATCATATAACTATGGTACCTAAAGCAGAAGAAGAAAAATGCCAGGCCATGAGGTTTGTTGCTTCGTCTAATTGATGTTCTCTCATTAAGCCCGCCGAAGAGGAACACAAACAAACCATTTAGATATTAAAGACTTTTAATGTTTACACCCAGAAAATGTTTTTTTTTTTTTTTCTATTTTAGTCATAATTCTATTCACGCGAAAATTGGAAGGTGAGAGACAGTGCTGTTGCCTTCTTCTACTAGTCAGACGGTGCGATGGTGTGAACGAACTAATCTGGTTAGGTCGTTGACTTTCATAATTTAACCTTTCGAAAAAGGGTGGCGATTCTCTTACTCCTTATTATTTAATGTCTTTTAATATGAAAACAGATTATATTTTCGAAAGTTTGGTAGTCTAGTTTCTTGTTTGTAATGAAGAATAAAGGCAATTTAAATGAATTGGGAAAAATCGAAATAAAAAAGTTACAAAATTTGAGTAAATGGGAACAAATGTAGAACAAATGTTTCTTCACGTGGGTGAAATTTTATTTAAGCCTGGTTTACACGTACCATGCAAAAAAAAATGTCAAGCAAACATTTTTGGAATTATCGGAATCTAGTCAGAGTTTGATATCATGCAAGTTTTAGATGGAAAAGTTTTATTTGTCATACGAAAATGCAGTATCAAATGCAATTGGTCTAAGTAATTGCATGCAAACATTTTTTGACAATTCATCTTGCTTAAGTGTTGTAGAACGGCTTAAGACGCTCACACTAAACGATATGCCTCATTAGTGCTTGTAGGGCATAGGATCGCCTTTTTTGAAGATGGGGCATATGGAGCTGACAGTCCAGTCATCGGGTATGCTTCCATCCACCCAAACTTTATTGATGATATGATGCATGCGCCCTATCAATACATCTCCTCCGTGCATCGATTAGCACATGGGCGATTTGAATGGTGGTTCTACCGTCTGGAGAGCGCCAAGTTGGTTTATCGATCCTAAGCCTTGAAAACCTAGTGCTACTTATCAATGTATTACAAGCTGCTGCAAAGTTTGTTAGTCAGAAGCCGTTATCTGTTGTAATTTCGTGAAGGCTGTGCTTAGCAGCTAATCCGCCGAAGATGTCTTCCTTTCCGATTTTAACAGGCTCCGTCCAGGAGGTCATAAATTTCCTCCTTGATTGGGTCTTCAGCTTCATCGGTAGGGGCGTGTGCACATACATATTAGGCTTATGTTTTGGAAAGTAGCTTCCATGCGGATTACTGCCAGGAGATCACTTGCCGGCTTGTTGCTCTAAATATGTCAGAGTAGCTCACGTAAGGTCTGTGTCTTCTAGATTGTTAACGAAACACTCTATTGCATTCATCCGCCGTACGCCATCCTTCTTATGGGCTCGACTTAGACTTCAGCTGCCTTAATCAGCCAGTCATTTCCGACAGAGTATTAGTGTTGCTATTTTTATCTCTTGTTCAACACTCGTGCTTATAAGTTCGGCAAGTCCAGTCCAGATGGACAGACCACAATTGTTCTGTAGTCACGCGTTACGGCACTGGATATCGCCAAGTTGACACCAATCAGTGCTTTTGCGAAAATTAAATGCCCTCCAAAAAATTCTAGATTTGCATTCACGATAGTTAAAAATTTAACGAAATTTTCGTTGTGAATTAAAAATTCACAGATAAGTTTTCGGACACTGAATTAATGTATTTACCGAAAAGAGGCCCGTTTTAAGTAAAATACTGATGTTGGGATGAGATTACTGTGAAAGTTCTATTTACAATAAGCTTGCACTGATAACATATCCTATAAAAATCTAATCACTTGTATTGATTACAGACGATATGTAACTATTACATAAATATAATTATGATGAAGCATCTGTATCATTAGATACATTTAAATAAATAAAATTGATTACATAAATACTTAAGACTCTTATAACTTTATTGAATATACAGACGTAATATAGTCAGTACATATGTAATCTAAAAACATCTGCAGTCATCACAGCAAGATATGTGCTAAGTACAAGCAACATTCAAGAATTCTGTGTTGACTGATTGAATTTACAGACGTTATGAAGCAAACAATATTTTATTTAAAACCAGCAAATCGTCACAGGAATTTATGTGCTGAGTACAGGAATTGTGCATTGAGTCTAGAATGGCACGACAAATTATCCTTAACTTTCCACATGTTACTACATATGTAACTGCTGATATATTTTATGTAATCAGCATTGATCTTAACATGTATTGTGTACCAGTTTTTTTTTTCAGTGTAAATAGTAGAATCCGAATGATGTCTCCTGCCTTAAATTTAAATTTCAAAGGAATCCGGCTTAACCTCACTTTATGAGACTACACTTAGAATATAACTCAATATGATCAAGTATATTCGACAAAGTCGTCAACTTTATTATTATTAATATTTTTTTTTTCTTCGGTTAATCCAACAACCTTAACACGTCATAGAACACATCCTGTCTGTGCCTTGCATAAAAAACCAACGACCAAAATGTTTTTCCCTTCTTTGATGGGTGGTATCTGGTATCCTCTCTCCCGAAATTTTGTGTTGTCATCGAGAGTTTTACGAGAAGATATCTTCGTGTTATTTTTTTTTCTGGATCAGTAAGCACTTTTAAAACGAAAACCATTTAAAGTTTTTTTTTTTTTTTCTTTATATATATTTTTTTGTTAGGGATACATTCTTTAGTAAAGTTTTTCCTGGAAAGGATGTGTAAAAAAGAAATTCTAAACTGATGGCGACAAATTTTTATCGAAAATATCTCATCATTACGAATGGGTGTCTCAGTCGGTGTTTCAAGGGTTGGCGTTAGCTTAAGTTATTCAGATAAAAAAAAAAAAAAAAAACGAAAAGATTTTGCGACTAGTTTGAAGTTGATGGGCATATAAGGTATAAAATATTATGGGATTATAAATTCAGAAGATATATATTATGTAGTTTGGAGCTAGTTTGTAAAAAGAAAAAAAGTTTGTCGCTCTGACAAAATAAAGCCATTAAATTTAGTATTATTTAGATTTCTTAAGGTTAAAAAAATGAAGTTTCAATATTTTTTATTTTATAGTTAAATAGGTTTTTAAATGAGTGATTATTTGTGTAAACTTTTTTATTGTGAAAAACTTTTTATGAACTAATTTATTATTTATCATATAAATTATGATTTTCTAAAAAATGTTTGTATCGAAATTTTAAAAACTAAAAAAAAAAAACATCCCGCAATCAAAACAAATTATTATTATTTTTGTCATTTAAATTTAGAAATCTGACGCATTTATTGCTGCGGCTGTTTCTAGCGTTGACGTATCTCACCTGCTTTATTTTTTTTTGCTGTGCTACCTTTTCTTCGCTCTTCATATTTTTGTCTGATTGAAAAAAAAAAATGTATCTAAATATCTCTGTGCTTTACTGTTCTGCTGCTGAGAGACTAGAAAAAAAAAATGAAGAAATATTATTTAAGATAAATATCTTGCGCTCTATTCCGCCATACTCGTACGACACATCATAGCAATTCTTGGCACAAGGCCTAGTTTTTCAATATCCCCCCATCACAATTAGGTATGTTCGTGTATATCGAACACAAGAATCGTAGGTATTTTTTTTTCGTCTTCTAGAAAACTCTTTAAATGAATGACAAAATGTGAAGATGAAGAAGTCCTCGATATGGATCCAGGTGTTTTTTTTTTTGTTTGTAGAAAATTAGGGAGGATATTGAAAGCAATTTGTGGTGGACAAGAATTGAAGTCTATTTGCTATCTCAGGTAGTTGGTCTAGTTTTTTTTTTTGCCTTTTTTCTTTCACAAAAAAAGTATTCTATTGAATGCCAAAAACTGTTCTATATGTCACTGTACGACGAAAATGAGTAGTGACGAATGATGAATGGATATATAGATGTCCGTCTGTAGGTTGATATGCCTTGAAACTCATCCAAATATAAATTTATATTTAATAGCCATAATTATAATTTAGAAACTGTTTGGGTGTGTTTTGTGATGATGTTGATAACCGAGGGACGGACCTAGTCGTTTGAGAAAAATAGAAAAAAAAAAAAAACATGGGAGGGAATTAATTTTAAACCTTTCGAACTTGCGGGAAAAGAGTGAATGATTTTTGGAGTGATGTGTGGATGTTTGTTGGGATTTTTATAGATAAATGAAGATAAAATTGACATTTTACGTTGAAGCATAGATTTTTTGACGAGGGTTTGTTTTTAATTAAAATAAACAACAAAAAACACGATATCTTACAACATGGCATTAGCATATAGTTCTATAGGTTAAACAATAAGCTTCCTGTGTTTGTTAGCTGTCAAAATTACATAAACCAAAACGTAAGACTGCAAAGGCTTCAAAAAAAAAAATTAATCGGTGAATACCAATCAATTTGAGGCTAGTTTTCCATTAATCATTTCTTTGGAATATATCAGACTAAAGTGAAAGAAACAATTTCTTCATGTGACGGATAAAAATTTTTAGTGAAGACTTCAATATTTCAGTGAAATGGGTCGTAATGAAAAAAACTCTTACTATTATGGTATGATGTAGATACAAATGTTACTGCAAATTGCCGGATTTTAAGACCCTTTTTGGAGGCACTGCCCCGATAACACAACTTCGTTGTTGCGCTTAGGATATGTTTGTACGATTTTTTTTTCAATACATATTTCAAAAAATTCTAAAATCGTGCGATATTTTTAAGATTATTTTTTCAGATTTTTAAGACACTACATTGTCAATGCTAGTACGATATTAATATTTATCAAAATTTTCATTTTTTCAGTCCATATTAAAAATTGAAAATTGAGCGATTTTTTAAACGATCAGATTTTTATGGTTTCGCAAGCGAAATTTTACTTTCGAAATATGTAGTTAAAATTTTACAAAAAAACTAATTTGTTTGGTCATATCGCACGAAGTCGATGAACGATCTGCCAAATATTATAAAAACGATTTACAATATTTGGGCGATATTTCCATCTTTAAATTTGGGGAAAATTTGGATTTGAATAGGGCGCTTTTTTCCTTGAGCATTATTGCTCTCAATCTCAAACATACGACATACGAGGTTGAAAAGTTCGCGGAATGTCAGAAGCCTAATACCTCGCATCTTTCAAAAAAAAAAAAATAATTTTTACCGTTGAAAAAATATGTTTTGTAAATTCCATCAAAAATATTCAGAAATTTCCGACTTCACTTGTTTATCATCCGTGATTTTTTTTCATCGATGTTATTTTTTAAATTTTGGGAAAAAATAATAATAAGAAGGAACCCGATGCAGGTGGTATAAGATGGTTGTTAATTAACGAATCCACATTTCTGTAAAACAGTGGTTCAAAAATGGTGTTTTGAAATGGAGTGTTGCGTCGTCGTCTAAAAAGGCAGAGCACTTTTTTCACTTGCGTGTGCACTGCACTCATTTGCGCTACGCGGAAGAAAGACAGGTGTAAAACTCCTAGATTAGGCAATGACACCTTCATTTAGTTGGCCTCAGACATGGAACAATACAAAACCGAAATGGCAATGCGACATTTTATAAGATCGAACCGCCGAACACCACATGTCGATCTTCAAGATGCAGCAGTACAGTGGGAGAGCTGTCGTCTCACTTGATATCAACTACATATTTATATGGTTCCCGTGTTGACTTCATAAAACGTCGGCTGGCCTTCCGCATTTGGATTGTTTCATATTTGAAGCCAACTAAATGCAAGTGTCATGAAGCTGTCCAGAAGCGTTTGCGCCTACGTTACCTCCGCGATAGTGAAATTAAAATTAAATTTTCGATAACTTTTTTTTTGATACTTATAAATATAACTTATAAATAAAAAAGATGGCCCTACGAACTAAATCCCAAGTGAATTATCACCCAATGAACTAACTCCCAATACAAAATGGACAAAACCCAAAATGAAAATGAACAAAGTTGCATTAGTGGAACTCATTGAACTTTATTTCATAATGAACTAGGCCCAATTGAACCAACTCCCTAAGTCAAAACACAATTTGGGTGGAAGCACCTGCTTTTTTTTATTTCAATATTAACCAGTTGCTCTCTCCATTTTGATAAAAATATTTTTCAAAATCTTTGCAATACTAAAACATTTATTTTCTTTCTTTTCATTTCAGGTAAGCAGTTTATTTGAAAAGCTTTGAACTAAGATTAGTAGTAAGTAAAATATAAACTATGACAGATTGAATCAAAATCAAAAGTTCTCGTAATGAGCTATATGTGATTACATTGTATCGCAAACACGCTTCTTTCTTGATCCAATAACCTCAAAGGATGATTATTTTCTGCTTTTCCTGTTAAAAAAAAATATATATATAAAAAGGGAAGAATTTTAATGCAATCAATTTGATTTATATAATGTTGCAATAAAATGTGCAACAGTGTAATCAAAATACATTCCAAGTATGTATCTACAAAAGTGTGTACATAATATCTTCCACCATTCCTATTCTACATACAAATTGATTATTTGATATTCATTTTCTGTTGTGCATAATAGCGTGTGCACTTGAGCACCAAAATGCAACGCATTTTCTTCCTCTAGCAAACGAACTGTCAGTAAAATAGGAGGAATTCTGGTGTCCATAGATCCGTGTCGTATAGTCGTCGTCGTTACGGTCGGTATTAATGTGCATTTGGTATTCCTTCATATACGAATATGTATATAGCAAATAGTATAGATACTCTGATAGTTCATACTTCATATGTAGCATACAGAAATTAATATTGCAAAATTCTTCTCCGGATAATAATATAGTCCTCTTTCTCCCTGGTTAGTGTGTGCTTTATACCCTGAGTTGAGTATGAAGTCTTTAGGTACGACGGGAACGATTAAGTGAAACATGGCATGTGTTGAACAAAAATAGAGTATCAGTATAGTTGGAGATATCATCGTTGATACTTACCTTCGACTCTTGAACGAAGAAGGAAGGATTAATATTTGTCTTCTTTTTTTTTTCTGCTAACGTTCGTGATGTATTAGGATGTAAGAGGATATGTTAATCTATCAAGTAACGTAGTTTTCAAGCTGGTTTCGGAAGCTATGCTCATTTTTTCCAAGTTTCTTGTAAACATCGGACAAAAACATGGTGGTTGTTACTAACATGAAAGTAAAGCAATAATTTATAAATGTTGGAATGGATTTCAGAGTAATCTAGTTAAATATGGGACTTTCAAGAAAGCAAGTGTAAATGTGGAAACGAAATTTATTGAAATGAAAATCGCCTAAATTTTTGAAGTAGTAGCCCGGGGAGCTTTGTGCGTAAGACTGTCAAGAGCCTGGGGTCTTTTACCTATGCCACTTAAAAAATGTGTTTTTCCACGAACTTCTGCTTCTTCTCCAAAAGTAACTGTTGTCATAAATGGAAAACTTCTAAGAGTAGTCGTTCGTACTTGGCGTAGGTCCCTTCATTTCAGCAGAAATGGTTGAGAATTATAAGTCACTCAGGCCTTGGTTTTCCTGGAGCTAAGCTATTGCGCCACCGCCAAGGCAAGTGTAAATGTGGGAACGAAATTTATTGAAATGAAAATCCCTTAAAATTTTTGAATTAGTAGCCCGTGGAGCTTTGTGCGTAAGACTGTCAAGAGCCTGGGGTCTACCTATGCCACTTAAAAAAATGATTTTTTTCCACGAACTTCTGCTTCTTCATCAAAAGTAACTCTTGTCATAAATGGAATACTTGTTAGAGTAGTCGTTCGAATTTGGCGTAGGCCCCTCCATTTCTCCCACTACACGCCTACAGAAATGGTTGAGAGTTGTAAGTCACTCAGACCCTGGTTTTCCAGGAGCTAAGCTATTGCTCCACCGCCAAAGCAATTGTAAATATGGTATCGAAATTTATTGAAATGAAAATCCCTTAAAATTTTTAAAGTAGTAGCTCGTAGAGCTTAGTGCGTAAGATTGTCAAGAGTCTGGGGTCTTCTACCTATCTCACTTAAAAAATGGTTTTTCCACGAACTTCTGCTTCTTTTCCAAAAGTAACTCTTGTCATAAATGGAATACTTCTTAGAGTAGTCGTTCGAATTTGGCGTAGGTCCTTCCATTTCTCCCATTACATGCCTACAGAAATGGTTGAAAGTTGTAAATCACTCAGGCCCTGGTTTTCCAGGAGCTAAGCTGTTGAGCCACCAAATGTGTTTGTTCTTAAAACTTCTGATTATTGTGATTATTAAAAAACGTTAAAGGTGAGTTCTTTCATGATTTCATTTTTTATTTCCAAAACTTCTAGTTCAGCTCTTTCATTTCTAATAACCCCTTATCGACACTTCCAACACCTCTATTAAGTCCTTTGTTCCATCCCTTTCAATGTTGAATAAAAAATTCTAACGATCAAAAATTAAATCGAATAAAAGTTAAACCTAACTGCAATTTTTATTGTTGTCATCCATTTTTTTTTCATTGATTTGATTCAATAGGTAAAAATATATTTTTTTTTTCATTTTCTCTCTATATCTATTTCATTTAACCAGATGAATACTTTTTGTTGTTGTCTATGACCAACACCCCGAATAACAGTAGGTGGGTATATTGTGTGTTGTGATAGTGCTACACATGCATTTCAAACAAGGAAAGACAGTTTCTCTTCGTCTATTATATTCAATTTCAATTTAACTATCCTCCCCAACATGCATACCGTCACACTCGTCCGTTAGTCCGTCGGTTGTCGAGTTAGTGTAGAAATGAAAAATCAATTTATCAAAAGAGAATGAGATACAAAAAAAAAAAAAATGGGAAATTCAATTACAGAATGGCGACAGACATATAAATAGAAAAAAAAAAACTAACACCATTATCATCAACCATCAGAACATCATCATTGCAATTGCAACATCACTTGATGGTTTAGAAAAAGGACTATAGGATGATATTGTGTGAGACTAACAAAGCCAGGACCGTAGTTTTAGTAGGGATATGTGCATAAAACGTACATACTCCGGTTAGCTCGGTGCTCAACTAGCTTATTCCAGTTGACTTATAATCTCATGTAGGAGCACGCTTCAACTAGCAAGCTTCTTCCGTACAGTAGTGCCAGCAAGTTTCTTCCAGCTAACTCGGTCTCTAGCTAAATTTTTGCCAGTGCCTCCTTTTTTTCAGCCAGCTGCCTCCCGACAGTTTTTTCAACCTTTATTTTATTCAGCTAACTCGGTTACTACCTTGTTGTCTCCTAGTGAATCTATAATTCTGCTCGGGGTCAAGTTAACTGTCTCCAGATGCCCTACTGTCCTGAGAGCTGGGCCTCAACCAACAAAGCTTCTTCCAGTGATATTGGTCCCTGGCTAGATGTATCTAAAGGCCCTACAGTACTATGCAGTATTGGTCTTGTGTCTTGTCCCTCAAGTTTCTTCCAGGCAGTCTAATTCTTCTCGAATAGATTTAGTTTTTCCAAGCAGGACCAACAACTTGATTAAGCCAACTCACTTGTTCGCCTCTATATCCCCTACAATAACATTTCTGCTTCTGTTTTTCAACTACGACCTTGTACTTTATGCCACCCACTATTGGCATTCTGTTTTAGGTACAGTTTAACTATTAAGTAAATGGTGGTGATGGCTGATGGTGAAGTAATGATAATAAATTCAGAAAAAGAAGAGACCTAAAGGAAAAAAAAAATACACATCAGAAATATGAGAAAAACAAAATGCATACAACTTTTCTCCGGGAGTCAAATAAAAGGGACTTTTAATCAGAAATCTTATATACTCAGGCCAAAGCACCCGTACGAGCATTTCTGTATATCATAATAAAAAGGGTTGTTTTCAATATTTTTTTTTTCATAAAAACTTTGTCAAACAAACATGGATTGTTTTTTTTTGTATTTTTTGTAGGAAAACCAAATGAATAGTTCTTTTATGATGATGGGTTACTCCTCACTATGTACTGTGTGCAGGATACAACTGATTTATGTGGCCGATTTAATTCAATTTCAGAGCAATATACTTTGTTAAAATGTAAGGGATGATGATTTCGATTCAAATTCAATTGAAAAAAAGTTTCAAGCAAAAAAAAAAAAAGAAGAGAAAATAATAATAAATCTGACTTTTGCTTAGTGTTACATCAATGAGGTAGTATTGTTTGTCGGTGAAGTTTTCAATAGGAGTTTAAAAATAATTGATTTTGATTAATCAACATTTATACATGACCATAGAAATAGGAATATTAAAACTTGAAAACTTAGAAAAGTCTTAAGAGTTTAGTTTGAGCCGTTTCCGAGAAATCGACCGAAAAAGTTGAACAGAAAAGTAATAGCTCTACTAGAACTATTAAAAGCAACTGGAGATAGCTGGGTGACGTTTATAGACCAATTTATATGTGAAGTTGGGTCAGATAAAGGGATGTCCAATAAGTGGGAATATGTTCCGACCTCTGCCAACTATAGATTCTATTGATAAAGTCGAAGTTCGTTCAACCATCAGTTTATCTGATACACCTTAGGTAGTTGAACTAATAGTTTCCTGCATCAAAATAATCTACTGTTGAGTGTTGCAGCTAGTCTACAATATTTCTGTCTTTTTAGTGTAAACCGTCAAACCATGGAGCTCCTCGTTCGCTAAAAGCATATAGCATATTTGGTCCATGCTAGCAAATTGCGCACAACTCCACATGAAGTCGTGTATTCGCTTGTCTTCCAGTGGATTCGATGGGGTCTGAAAGATCTATTCCAATTCCGCACTACTCTCACAAGAACAGTTGATGCATATTCTGATTGCTTCGAAGTTTTCTAAAGAATCTCTACCAATTCCGCAATAACAATATTGATGCCTCTGCAGGAAAGCGCGTAGTAGCCTTGTCGAATTTTCTGATAGCTTGCAGGTTTCCGAAGAATCTCTTTCAACTCCGAATTTCTGTTAGAAAAATATTTTTGCATTTACAGTGGAAGTGAGCCGTGCGTCGTCGCAAGAACATTTGATGCATCTACATGAAAGTTCGTCGTCGTCGTAGTCTTCTTGTGATTAAAAATTATTTCCAGTTGCGCATTACTCTCCCGGGAACAATATAGATGGATCTCCAAGGAAGTGCTTCGTCGTCTTCTGGTGGTTTCGAAGGTTTCCGAAGATAATCTCCTTCATATTTAACGGAGTATCGAGCATACTCCAACGTCATAAGGCTGGCTGGGCTACCAAAACTTGACATGGCACGGAAAAGCTTATAACCTTTAAGCTGACAGAGCCATCGCTGTCATAGGCTGAATTCCGAACTGAAATGATAGAGCTATACAAAGTAAAGAAAGTTAAAGAAGAAAATATCGAACACAATTATTGAAGGTGAATGAGACAATTTCATGAACAGCGGCTTCTGTTGTTGAAGTTTGGTTCACCTAACATATACGTCACGATTACGCTTGATATAAACACCTAAGGCAGATACTTCCAACAAGACAACATCAATCAAAACATTCGTCAATTTTGTTCCGCAGGCATAGAATTATATTTGCTGTATAGATAATAATCACTTCTCATCCATAGAAGAATGAATGTAACATCTGCAATCATCAACTATCATCTAATTTCATTCTTTCTCTCTCCCAGCACAAAGGTAATTGACCTTCTCATCCTCATTTACTATAAAGATACCTTTATATAAAGTATGTAGGTACATCCAAAAAAGAAGAATCCAACAGCAAAGAAGAGGAAGGAACAAAATTATAATAAAAGATAGAATCTATACACTAATAACTCAATTCAACAGCACGCCACACCACAGGCCCCATCAGCAATGCCGTACAGCACAAAACACAGCACATCACCTCACCACTCCGAATCTGCCACACCGACCGTGTACCGCGCACCGCACACAGCACACCAAGGTTCAATAATCTCTCATAATTCTCTTCCCATTGTAATATGCTATGATTCTTTTCTCTAATCATAATCATAGATCGCAGCAGCCAGCAACAAGATATTTCCACCATTAATCAACTCAATCAATCATCAATAGGCATAAGAGCAAAGCGAGATAGCTCTACCTACCATATTTCTTAACGTTACCTATGCTTTTGCACAATAATCATAAAACAATAGAACAATAATTCAGTTACAAATCGAGCACAAGCTCAGTTTGACAGGTGACACTACTGTGACAGTCTTTAATTACATTGGGGAGCTTCTAGTCTTTCCGTCGCGTCGTCGTTTAATCGAGAGCATTTTTGTTGACGTTGATGTTGTTTTGTTGTTGTGAGTATATCGTTCTCCATCTTTGATGGATGATTGACGGTCACGATTGTTTTATATTTTCTTGATAGAAATAAATAAATACCTACGTCAGCTGCTGGCGGGTGGCCTTAACATTACTTGTAATCAAGTTTTGCTCTATAGATTGATAGATATCCAAACAAATAATTCAAGTGACTAATTAGAGAAACGAGCAGATTTCTAGTTTAGAAGTCAAGCCTCGCTGCTGAAAGCATGCGCAGCGCACCTATTCTACCGTAGAGGTAAATGTATTTCGTTTTCTTCTTCTTTAATTTTCATCAAACGCGTTCGAGGAGTGAATTTCAATTTGAATTGGCCTCAATTTTGCCAACCAACAATTTTACTGCGCAAAAGAAAAACACCAATATTTTTTTTTTGTATAAGCTTCGAATGTTTGACTACCGAAGAAGAAAATGAAGATGAAGAAGAAAATCTACAAACACCGACGTCACGCATGCTCCCGGTGAACGAACTTAAAGTAGCTCGAGCTTCACTGGAAGAGGCTTGGTTTTTTTTTGTTTTTGTGTTTGATACATGAAAACTGGAAGAGCGCACTGGACTGGAATGAAAAAATAAAAGAACAGGTTATCTCACTCTGTGCTGTGACTCGTGCTTCGTACGATAAATCGGCACAAAAGTCAATGGCTTGAATTGGAGTCTTTCTTAATTGATGTGGACTTCCAACGAACCAGCACAACTACTGAGTGTAGCGGCCAGTGGAATGTGTTACTTACCACCATTCCACCATCATCATCAGAGATCAGATTTAGCACGACTGCGACTTTGCGGCTTTTGGATAAGCCAGATTATAGCACACACAGAATCACTTACTACACATTTGGAACTTGGTGCGCTACAAATAAGTTGCGATTTGTATTGTAGTATAGTTGTTGTGGTAGGCATGGATTTTTCTGGTGTTTCTGATGGCCAGCAGCAACAACAACAATAAGACCTGTTTTAACAGCTTGATGATCTTTTGTTGTGCTGTGGAATGACGGAACTCCAGTTGGGTGCCTTTGTATTTGTAGGTTTGTATTTTTATTAGCTTACCTCATCTCATCTCAAATCAGAACATCAGGTAGATGATGTTGATGTCTTTGGCGTTTCCTTGTTGGTAGTTCGGTATCCCCAGGTGTTTGGAATCGAGTTGACTTTCAGAACATAAACCGTTAGAATTGGTTCTTTTTTTTGCTTCTTGTGCTTCTTAACATGTTTTTTTTTCTCATGTGAATTGTGACCGAATTCAAGTCGATATTTTGTTGGGGCAAATTTATTGGGGACAACTCGATTGATCAACTGATGGACGAACACAACCATATCGGGTCAGCAAGAATACTTATTCATTATGTTCTAGTCGGTCAAAAGAATTATTTGATTTTTTTTTTTTGGAGAGTGGATATGTAGATGAGTTAATGATTATGATGACAACACAACATTACGCTTTTTCAACTCTACAGGGATTTCTTGATTAGCATGAAATTGAGTAACCTATTTGAAAACGATGATGGTCGATAGTGTACAATTTTAGGTAGATTGCATTGAAGAGAAAGGAGGGTTAGATTTTTAGTTTTTGCAAATTTTTACTTGGATGTATTTGCCCTAGGGATAGAGTTAAAAAAAGACGTGTTTTGTTTAGAATGTTAAATGAGCTTTTCGATAATATTTATGAGTTTGTTCTTTTGCTGCAGTAATATATAAAAAAAATGATAAAACATACTTTTCAATAAAAACAAAACAAACAATGTTTTATCTGCATAAAGAAAAGAAGTCGGTGCCCAAGCGGTATTTTCTCTGATAAATTGGTTAAGCCTCTCGAAGAATTTTTTTATATATTATTCAAACTGCTGGAAGAAAAATCAACTTATATATTTAAATTTTATGTGATTTTTATACATAACAGAAGTCAAAGTATTTGGAAAATTCCTTAGAGTTATTTAGTGGTTCCATTAGAGAGATTTTTATGAATTCTGACGCGACGCATGTTTTGACGGAATTTAAAACTAAAGAAGAACTTCAATTTTTGTTTAAATTCATGTAAAGCAAACCTTTTGATTTCTTTAAATTCTATCCAAAACTAGAGAAACGGCTTTGATGAAATTAATTGATAAAACGTCGATTTATTTTTTTTTGTAAAGAATTTGTTAACAAAGAAAAAATTAAGGCAAGAAGTAGTTTGTAATATTTGACCATTTTTTTAAGTTTTCCTGTCGAAATGGATAGTTCTTTGACTTCTATGTCCAATAAAAGCTGCTGATATTAGGTTCGAGAACACCTGGGGAATTTAGGAAGCAAACTACCTTAGTCCAACTCCTAAGAATAAAATTTTTAAAGATACGATTTGTCAATTTTTTTTGAAATGAGAAATTTTACATTGTAATTCCTGTGAATTCATTGGATTTAATTGTGTGTAAACTTAAAGTGCTTTTTTTAAACCTAACTTACAATTTTGCACACATTTTCTCGTGACTTCTGTATCAAGATGGTAAAATCCTCGACTTCTGAATTCAGTCAAAACTCATGTTCTTAGATGCAAAAGTCTGTGGGAAATAAAACTTATTCAACCAAAAGCTAATCTACTTAATATAATCACTGTGAAAAATAGTCTGATTATCAGTTCTCTTGTAACTTCTGTAGCATAATGGGAAATGTATCGCAATCTTAGTTCAGTATTTGCTAATTGTCTAAGGATCGAGAACCCGTGAGACAGAACAGTTGTGGAATGCAAAGCGAAAGTAAAATTTGTAACTGGTCTAAAATTAAGTGGTTGCTTGTTTTTTGTTCCGACATTTTGAACGTTTAAAAAATTTCCATTCCATGTGTTTCTTCAATTTAAACAAATCAACGAGAAAATATCGATCTGTCAATTTTGGGAAAATATTTATAAAATTGGTTCCAAATTGTCAAAATGTTCGATTTTCAACAGGAAACCTAAGTTTTAAATAATTCTTGTGTTGAATGTTGATTGTTTCTCAAAATCATTGAAAATGTCATCGCAAGTAGATCCATTTATTATTTGATTCAACTAAACTTTTTAAAAATTCTACTCACTACGAAAACACATCATACAAGGAACACTCAATTCGAAGTACACTTTATGATTGATAGCACATAGGGGGTTGTTTTGTCTTCTCGTTGGCATTGTTTTTGTAATAGATGTACGAACATGCATAGGTACAGAAGTACTTATTGACGAGTACTAGCGAGGATTATTGAGCGAAAATTTGCCAGTCTAAGACATTCACTTATTTATTCTTATGTACTGTTTCAATCTGCTTGTGATTTTTTTTTTTTTGTTTAAAGAAGTTTAGTGGTGTGTTCTGCCATTTTAACTAAGCACTTGAATTATTTTCAATTTATTAGCGTTTGTGGGTTTCGCTGCAATTGTCGCAAAGGAAAGCCATAGAAAGTCAGAAAGTCTAAGAATTTACATGAGCAGCTTGGTTTTTGTTGTTGTTTTTTTTTTTTTCAGTTTGCACTACCTTGATGAATGTGCAAAGGTGGCGAAGCTTATGGCTTATGGATAAAACATTTCTTCGTCACTGAGAGCGTGTTTCTTTTTTTTTCTGTTGTTTTTGTTGGTTTCAAGTTGAGTGTTCTTAATGACTTTTGAATGGTTTTGGTGTGAAAAGTTTTTCTACATTTATGTAGATATTATGTGTATCATGAAGTGAGTAAACGTACTTTTTTTTATAATAGCTTTAGAATTTGTTTGTATAGTCTATCAGTGTATTTAAAAATCGAGGGTGGTTTTCTTCCCCACTGTCATTGTATATAGATTTTTTTTTGTATTTACAATGGCAATGTAAATCAACAAGTTGGATACCCCGCAGAGTTATGGTTAGGGTCAGCCGAGACTTTATTAAATTTTTTAAATATACCTCACACAAAAAAGAAAAGAAAAAAACGCTGTGGGTCACTGTGGCTTGATGGGGCGATACGGGAGATATCACCAAAATTATTTATCATACCAGAGGATAATAATATTCGCTACTTTAACGTAGGAATTGAAAAACTTTGCTGTTTATCGGAGCATTTAAAAAGCTTGTTGACATATTTTGTATGACAAAATTTTATTAAGTTCGTGGGCCTTGGGCTTTACAGTGGCTTAATTTATATATTCAATAATTTTAATATTTCACTATATTACAAATTGAATGGTGCCGTAATACGTGCAAACTTCTTATAGCTCTTTAATTTCGAGAGAAGATCATTTTCTAGTGTGAACATTATTTTAGGTACATCACTAGTTTTGATAAACGGATCTTTTCCCCTTTAAAAAAAGCCAAATTTATACTTGGAAGCGATGTGGACTAAACATTCACGCGTTGAAAGCTTTTCAAAAAAAAAAAAAAAAAAATTTTGGTCGATTCGGTTGGTTTCGTAAAATAAACATAGTAGTTGAAATTAAATTCATCGTTCTTTGGTTTTTTTACAAGTGTCAAATTTTATTGTGATCAAAAAAATATATAATTTTTGCCAAAAATCTGAAAGGTAATTTTGTTGTATGTATTTATTTTATCTATTAATGATGCCTAAGAAGCGTAATTGAGATCTTTTGGGATATTTTCAAAAAAAAAAAAAATTTATTCAGAACTTCAAAACTATTGTGTACCGATCGATGTTCCCTCTTAAATCATTCCTTTTTTTTTTCCTAAGGCTCGTACTGTTTTTCAAAGTCATATTAAATAAAATAAAAAAAAATTGTTAAATATAGGAACAGGTTGAATTTATCTTATATCATGAAACCATATAATTTTCGGATATTTTACTTTACCCAGAAAAGTGTACTTTTCCTCCAGTATGCCTCAGTTTTTCTAATTTATTTTATGTACAGGCTATTCAAAAATGATGCAAACAAATTAGTTCCTGGTATACCTACCTGTACCTATTACATTTTTTTTTATTCAACATACCTATAAGGAAACTGTTAATCATGAATCAATAACTATCTGACGCTTTTCATTTTCCCCTACGTATACTATTTTATGCTATTTTGGTTTTAAAGAAGGAAAAAAAAAACAACTTTTAATTAGGTAAACTTGGGTGTTAAAAAGAAAAAAAAACACCTTTTAATTAGGTAAACTCATAAATCTATCATTGCGTTTGAAATTATTATTTTCTCCTCTAAATTGGTTAATTTCAAAAGAAAAATCTATATGTAGGCATATCTATACGACCGGGTTATTTTTTTTATGACTTTTTTACCATCACCACAAAATTTCGCCATCACCCATTTTTTTTTCTTTCATTCTATGTCGTGCGCTAGAAAATCGCCTGTTGCATTTCACTTTGTTCGTTCATGCATCGTTATATTGTTGTTTAAGTGCTTTTGCCTATCCCACACTCATTCTCTTTCTTTGCACCATTTCATTTCCGTGGAAAGTCATCATATAATTTTGATTCTCTTTTTTCTGTATAAAATTTTTGCAGAAATCTCTGCAAACATATGAAAATTGGAAAATTTGAAAATATCTACAAGAAAAACTTTAATAAAAACAGAAGAGAATAACCACACCGGTTAAGTGTGGTGAATTTGAATATTATGAACGCAAAAAACCACCAGACAACAAATTTAAAATATTTCCATTATAATAAGAGTTCTCTTTTATTTGCATCAGCTTCATTCTCTACACTCTATACCACCCACCCACCCAGTTTTCCCAATTGCAGTTCTCGCTCTCTTTCCATGATTCTCTTTGTACTTCTAGTAGAAAACTCATTTTCATAATTTCACCTCCATTCTTGGATGTTGGGCCGTTGGGGTAAAAGAATGGAAAACGATACGACTAATGCTAATTACTCATATTTGGAAGACATCGACAGAGTGTTCTCATTTCCATGACACTATCCTCGCGCTCGCATGGTTGACTTTGGTTTAAAGAGAATCTGGAAAGTCGCATGTTTTCTGTTTTGTTGAACATTCATTTCATGCTGTTGAATGTTTTACCAATTCCATTCCATTCAATATTATGTGGGAGGCTTTCAGTGGGGTGGTGGGTGATGATGGTAGAAAAAGTATGATCTATCCACCAAAGAAGTACTAATTATAATTTTATGACATAGTATTGCCAGAATAGAAGCTATAGAGTTATAAATTACAAATAGAGAAGAAATAGCTTTTTGAAATAGATTATGAATAGATGTCTCTGAGAGTTTTTTTTTTTTTTTTTTTTGTTTGAAGGGGAATTATAACAAAGATGACTTATTGTCTGTGGTTTGAAAATAAATAAATATTTTTTTAAAATAAATATTAAAAAAAAAATTATTCCATGTTGAACTTATAATGACAAAATGGTCCTTGAAAAAGAGTTTTTTTTTTGTGGATTACAATATGAAGAAGAAATTCAGAGAGTGATTTGATTTAGAGAGAATATTTTAACATTATAAATCAAGTTGTTGATTCTTTTATTATGTAGGTATTTTTTTTTTTTTCAATTTAATTTTATAGCACCTGGGTGTGAAAATGAAAATAAAAATGTTTCCATGGTGATAGATCATTTTAAGGTGTTTTATTTTTTTTTATGTTGAAAATTTAAATAAATGTGATATTTCTTTGGAATTTGTGTCAAATGGTTTGTTGTAAAGATAAATTCCAATAAATTTCAATGACAAATTGAAATTGGAGCAAGCGAGTTCAAAAGGCATCAAAATGTAGCAGTTTTACAAGATGAATCTTTGGGAGGCAATCTATCAATCTTTTAATTTTGATGGTAGGTACAGTCCAGAGGGTAGGTACATATGTATGTATATATTGTGCATTGTGTTTTAGTGGAAGTTTCTTAATCTTGGAAAGTATTGCTAGCATACATTTGTTTAGCACAGATTTTTAACTAATTTTTTTATATTCCAAATTATTTCTTCAGTGTCTGGCTACTCATATCTTAATGATTTATAGAAAAATTTAGGTTATTTAAAATGTGTAGATGACACCAATATTTCTTTTACTTAAGTAATAATAATGTTAATAAAATTAAAATTCAAAAGAGGTTAAAACTAAAATGTTTTTAATATTCATTACTTTTACAAATTCTTATCCAAATTCTGAGAACGAGGTGATAAACATGTATCAATTTGTTTTATTTGAAAATTTGTCTATATTTAATATACTGATACTTTTGAGTATTTGAGTGAGACCTCAGAGAACATATTACTCAAATTAAGCTGTATTAATTTTTTTTAAATTATTTTGAAAAATTGTAAATGCAATATCTATGCAAAAAATCCGGATTTACACTTTACAACTATTTTTTTTTTAAATAATAATAAGGAACAAATAGTTTCAACGGTTGAATGGAGTACCTACCTACAGTTATTTTCGAAGCTTAACAAAATTTTAATTTACCCTTTAGATAAACTCATTACATTATGTATATCCAAAATGCTACATCAGCTCAGGGGTGTTGTTGGTAGACAGAAAAACAGATAGACGGAATTCGGAGCACAGACTTTTTTCGCATTCTCTACCATCGCAATGACAATATATCTTTAGTCTCTGTGACTCAAAATTAACATTTACGTATCTCGCAAAAACCTCCATAAACATTTATTTCATTTAAACATACGTATTTGTCTTTAATTTACTTTTTTATTTGTGTTTTTTAATATATCCTTCTATTAGGGTGCTTCTTAATTTGCCCAATTTTATATTTTCCTCGCGTTATACTTCCATTCTATTCTTAAATATAAAAAATCTTTGATTCACTCCAAAAAAATCTAAGTCGTAAGGGTTTTCGAGCTTGCAGTTTTGTAAAAACCAGTTTTGGATATCATATATACTAATCAAAACTAGTTTTCAATAGATTTCTAAATTCATATACCATACCTATATCATTGAAAAATAAGAAGCACCTTTATGCCCATAAAAAAAAACCGCCTGTTCACAAAAATCCCAATGTTTTTAACTTTATTTTTACCTTTTTTGTACCTAAGCAAATAAAATAGTCTATAACGAAAAATTTATATCCAACATATGTAAGTTTATGAATGACTATCTTTTTCACAGCTCTTTAACACATCAAAAAATACCACCAATAAAAAGACACTAATAACATCCAGAATGATGAAGAAAATTTATTTTCCATACATAAAAAAAAAACAGCTATAGGTAGACCATCAGCATGTTTATTTCTTCTATTTTTATAAATTTTCATGCTTATACCTTAATACCTATACGACCTATGCCAACCAGACCACTATAGCATTTATACATTACACCATAAAATATTTATGATCCTAAACCATCTTACATTATATTATGAAACCTACCTACTAAAGAATTAAACCTAAAAATATAAATATAAATACACCTACATATGTATGTACCTACCTACATATATATTTTTTTGCACTCGAAATTATTTTTTTTTTTTTATATACATATGTATATTTTTATTATTTAATAAAAACTGCACCTACGATTTATAATAGCAGCAGCAGCTATCACCTCACATCTCCCAACCATCAACCAACCCCCCTCATTTGCACGAATAAAATTTATTGGAATGAAAATATAAATATTCTGTTCCCACCTGTCTAAAAGAAAATCGTGACTAGCTCTTATACTTCTTCTACTATATACATTAAACCCCGACCCACAAACATGAGAAAATACAAAACAAATTTATATTCACCACGCTCCATCATCATCATCAACGTCGTCATGTGCGCAGAACCCCCCAAAAAGTAAATTCAAATGGAAATTTGTTTCCATCAAACATCCAGATTCAAAAGCTGGTCACACTCTTTCTCTTAGAAACATACATAATCTTGTTGCATAAAATATTTTCTCATAAACAAAATCGCTCTTCGAAGAGAATCAAAAAAACACACCACATAAAATGAACGAACAAAACAAAAAAAAATTCAATGGAAGTCGAGGAAAGAAATGTGATTAGATAAATATCATACTTCCAATGAGTCGACCACGAGCAACGACAACCAGCGACGACGAGGAGAACACCATCGCAGCGCGACAGTTCGCGATGGAACTTTGAAGATTGTGGATCGTACAAAAAAAAAAATTATTTATCTTCATTCGTACAAAATAAAAATAATAATAAAAAAAATAAATAACATCATTACGGATTTTGTATCTGGTTGTTATATCTAAAAAAAAATTAGAATAAAAATAAATAAAAAAAAAACAAGACAACTTTTCCTAGCTCTGCACAAAATCGGTTTCGGTCGTTTTTTCAGTTTTTTTTTTATCCTGTTTTCGTTCTTCTGTATCCTGACAGACTTTTCTGTCAACTAACTTAAAGGCTCACTATCAGAATTTGTGCCTCAAATTATACAAACAAACAAAATATATAAAAAAAAACGAATTTATCAGTTTATCTGGACAAGGTCCTTCGCGGCACGCTTCAAATCCTAACCACAAATAAAAAAAAAAAAATATATAGACGTCAATTTGTTTCAAGGATTTGCGTCTGTCAAAAGTGTGTATATATATTTACTCCATCGTCGCCGCCGCCGTCATCCTCCTTGTCAGTGTTTTCTGTGTGTCTCCACCAACAAAACCACCGCACTACCTAACCCCCCTCCACCATCATCACCACGGACAAACACCACTTGTGGAGTGGAAACAGGTGTGTTTACTTACCGAGAGTGCTGAGGATTTAAAATTAATTTGCCCTGGTTGTTGTATCGGGCGACAAATTCGCTCCGCGACTCCGACAACGTGCATTCGAATAATTTAATTGGATTTAGGATCATCAAGGATTTTTTTTTCCAATTTCAATTTAATTTTCGTTTTTTTTTTTTTTTCTTGCTGTTTGAATATTCACACAAACGTATATTTATGTTTGGTTTGGGAAGATTATTGTGTGATGACAGATAAATTTATAAAATTTAAATAATAAAAAATAAATATTTGTCTATACATTTTTTTCATCGATGTGAATTATTGTGTCAAAATAAAAAAAAAATAATATTATTTATAAGTGCTGTGATACGAGAGGGAATATAAATAAGGTGGAAGAAAAAAAAAAGATATTTAATAAAATTAAAACAAAATATACGTAAATCTATGTTTTTATGCAATAAAATATAAAATAAAAAAAATATTTATTTAAAAGTTTTAATCACAAAAAAATATAAATAATAATTTGGGTGCAATATTCTTTTAAAATTAACGTTCGTGTCGCTTTCTGTTTTCTTCTAAATATTTTAAATTGCAAGTGGTGCATATAAAAATAATAATTTATTTATATTCAATGGTTCAAAAATAAAAAAAAAAAGTGTTTTTAAAAGTTTTTTTTTGTTAATTTTATTTATACAAAAAAAAATTGTGTTGCTTCCTCTTCATTAAAAAATTAAATATTAAATAATTTAAATCAATAAAAAGTGTTAAATTTCTAAAATTAAATACATAAAATATAATCTAAAAAAATGGTAGTTTTAGAAACTGCCTCCGCCCTATTGGGCGGCCCTTACGCACAAGGGGCACCAGCTTTAAAAATGGTACAAAAACGTTATATTGGATTACATCAATGGTTGGGACCACTTAGAACCAAAGAATTAAAGGAACACATTGTAAGTTTCAATATATTTTTTTAAATTCCAAATTATGCTTTAACATTGAAATAAAGTAGAGAGTGTTGAATGGAGAAATGTCATAAAATAATAAAACATTTTGAATAAAATAACATAATACCGTTGGGATTAATTTGGGATGTTCTTGTTTTTCGAATTAAATATACAGTCATATTTGTTAGTTTTATTTTAATTGTCTATTCGACTAAAAACTTAAATATTTTTTTGTATTCTTAAAATACAATTTAGAGGTTGCTACCACAGCAAATGAAAAACGGGAAATAGGTTCTGTTTTCGGGGTTTTCTTTTGTTAAACAAAAATTATAATGTTTAGTAAAGAATTATTGAAGAGGTCTTTTCAAGAAATTTAAAAACGGTTTTTTAGAGTTTGTATGCGAGGTAAATTTTTTTAAACTTAAATTATTTTTTTTTGCAAATAACTGTAAAAAGCATTGAAAAATCATTTTGTATTAAATTTTAAAAATATATATAAAGTTTTTTTTGAAACATTTAATTTAACAATAATAATTTCTTGTTCAAAACTCCAAAACTTTTTTTTTTTTCAAAATATAAATGTTGAATTTGAGAAAATTGAAAATCAAACAAAATGATTCTGTGAAGGGTAATGGTATTTACTTGATTTTGATTTTTTTTTCATTTAAAGTGAACCAAAAATTAAATTTTTCAAGAAGGCCAAAATCAAAATCTCAAATATGCGTTATTGTGGCATAAAAAAAAATTATCTGAGAACGAATTATCGAAGAAAATTTTTTAAAACCGAAATCAAAGCACTCAACTTTGAATTCTGCTTTGGCAAAATTAAATATTCAATATATCGTTTTTGAAAAAAAAAACAAAAAAAAGGTGTTTATCAAAGAAACACCAGTGATGCAGATAGCTGAACTGAAAAATGAAATGTAAATGACGGAAGAAATATTTGAAAAAATCAAAAACAGCCTGAAACAATCATTTTGGTTGCATTCAAAATTTTACGTAATCTCTCTACTAGATATTTTCTAAACTAACATTCAATTTGGTTGAAGATAAAAAAAAAAAACAATTGTGTGGGTGCAAAAGTTTTGGTTCACATTTTCAAAAATTTACTGTCTGTTGACCTGCACTGATACAGGACTGTCATTCATTTCGGAGCTATATTTTTAATCCTTACTCATCGGTAAGATTGCTTAAAAAAAAATTTACGAAATGCTTTAAAATCGGAGATGGTATCCCATCATCAACGTTGGATTTAGATTTTTCACAACCTAGAACTTTACAATAATAATTTCCTGTCCTAATTGATATATATTTTTATTTTATAAAATGTAAACAAAACAAATATGATGTATGCAACCAACAGCAGAAAAAAAAATTATTTCAAAATTAGATTTACCTAAATTAATTATAGCCACAAAAAGTAGCATACTGGGCGAATTAGCTTTTTTCTTAACCATAAACAAATAAAAAATCCATTTTCTTTTGTTCCCGAACATATGTAACGTTGATTTATAACAATGAAAATATCATTAAAAGTAAACTTACAACATGCAAAACACTGTCAGTAACGGTTTAAAAAAAAAAAAATATTTTCTGACCAAATAATAAACAAAAAATATTTCATCAAAATCGTTAAAGCCGTTTTCGAGATAAATGGGATTTTCGAAATGGTTATATGACATCTTTACTTAAATCTAACTAAATTTTAATAAGTTTTGCTTCATTAAATCAATCCGATTTCTCTTTAGAAAAGTTAGAAAAATTCTTAGTTTCGTTGATTTAAAAAAGATTTTATAGTAAACTAGCTCAATATGTTAATCTTATTGTTAAAATAAAAATGCTTCCGTTTTAAAGATTAGTCCATGATATGTATGCAAATCTAGAACCTCCATATTTCAATAACTAATATTGAGGAGAACTACCTTCAAAAATCCGAACAGGTTTGTATATCTACATAAATCTATAGGACTGGCAAAAACTTATATTAAAAGCGCGTGTCGTGTATAGACTAGGCTTGGCAGACACACCACAATCTATTAATTCATTCTTAACTGTATACTTAAAATATCTCAATAAATTCTGTTACTGTCGCGTTAATTTGCCATTGGCTTTTTCCAAATCAAATAATACCAACTTTACCTACATATATCTAACGTTGTGCGTGTAACTTAAAAGCTTCCGAAGCACATTAACACATAAATATTTTGTATGTAAAAAAAAATAATGCAATAAACAAAAAAAAAAAAAAAAAAAAAAAAACGAAAAACCAACTAAACCAAATAGCAACGTGTTTTTGTTGTTGCTGTTGTCCCGTTTCAAGTTTCCATAAAAAATGTCTTTTAATGGAGGCATACGCACAAAAAAAAAAAAACAACAACAACAATATTATAACGACTTTAATAGCACGTGAACCAACGTATACGTACCTACATAACATGGCGGCTCATATATGCACGGTTTCATGCCATTTTGATGGAAGTTTATCGTTTCATTTAACAACTCCTATACACATTAACAGTTAAAACATGCGAATAAAAAAAAAACCTATCACACGTAAATTTTTTTTTTTTATAGAAATGTACTTACCCACATACCTATATGTAATATATTTTTTTTTATAAATGTTTTTTTTTTTTTATTGATATGGGCAACAGTCTTGTAATGTAAGTGGTTTTATGATACTCGATACGTTTACAAATATTTAAAATCGCTGTATGTCGATAATGTTCTTATATTGGTTTTTGTAAATTTTAGGATTTTTTTTTTGGGATGGAAAACCCAGAATCAATTTTGAAAACGCTTTAAAATATACTCACTTAAAGTTGAGGAAAAAAAACTTGAACAGTTTTGAATATTTTATTCGAATAAAAACGTTTGATATTTTTTTACTCATAGCTTCTTCCAATACCAAACTAAGATATAATTAATTTAATCATAATTTGACCGTTCGAATTAATAAGGCTGTATATGTTTTTGAATTGATGACTAACATTTTTTTTTTTTTTTTACTGATTCACGATAACTTGAATTCTGTGATTTTTTTTCTCATATCAACTTGATTAAAAGGTTTGTTGTGTTCGCAAACTTTAGTTGAAACTTGGTATTGGTACGAGGGTTTTCAAGATTTAAAAAGTTGTCCGGCACGAATGTTGAGCTAATATTTTACTTTGTACTTTTGTACATTTATGTACAAAACAATGTTCAATTGCACTGGTCAGTAAGATTTTTGTAACTAAAACATATTTTTCTAATGGACTTGAACTTGAATTGCCGTATTAGTTTGCAATTTCGAGTTACACATATTTTAAATATTAAAAAAAATGAACGCTTTTGTATTACATAACCTACTTCTGGAGAAACCCAATTGATACACGCATTCAATAGATTGGTTATGGTTTAAAGAATGACTACCGTAAAACGTTGAAATTTGTAACTATTTTCGGTTTTCATTATTTTTTCGAAATACTACCATGGTGTATTAACCAAATGAGATGCATTTAAATAATTTTTTTCTCGGTACCTGCTTGACCTTATTTTAGGGATGCCTAAAATAATAAACAAAATTTTTTAAACAAAAAATTTTTAAGTTTGAAAATTAACTGTTCAAAAAAAAAATCCGCTAAAACAATTTGACTTTATAAGTGAATTAAAAAATGAAGTTTTGGGTGTGAAACAATGACTCGACATTTATTCGTTGGTATTTTTTTTTTGCTTGAAAATTTCCCTTCTCAATTAAACGGGAGATTTTTATCTTGGCTTGGTTGAAGCTACACGCTCTACTCTTTTTTTTTCCTTAAAAAAATTAGGTAACAGTTTATGAGAAAAAAAATATATGCCGGTAAGACCTAGAGTCTTACAAATTAGGCGCTTTTAGAAACAATAGCAGGATTGGACAGATTTTTGTTGGAAGTGTGAATTAAGAAATTAGGTTTTTGATGACCTGAGGTTTCGGTCAGTCGGATACATAAAAAAATCCCGTTCTTTAGCAGGAGGTATTATTAATGGTTTTTTTTCGAACATACATACATAGGACCTGCTTTTGCATTAAATTTTTATTTTTGAATTTTGAAAATTTAGTCTTATTTTCTAGGGAAAATAAAAAAAAAAATTGCTATGAAATTTGGTACCCAATACGATAATTTTTTTCTTCAATGACTAAGTTCTAAATGCAGTTGATACTCAAGACATCAATGCAACAGTCAAGTAAAGTCTACCTTTAGCAATAAAGAATCTCTTTCGTAAAGTTCTTCCAAATTAATTAATTATGAACAGTAAATTAATGAATAAAAAAACACAAGCAGCCAAATTTCTTTTTGGTTTACCTATTTCGGACATTCATGTTTCAAAAATCGTTTATTAGAATAAAGTAAAAGATATACATGTATACAACTTTTATTGTTGGCTTCTAAAGCTACCAACAAATTCTAATCTTCTTTAAGTTTAAATTGATCATTGTTGTTGTCCTAAATATCTGACTGACATTAAACCTGATCAATATTAAATTTAAGTGCATTGAATTAACTTCAACCGGTAAAAACAACAATTTGTCTCACATTTAAAACTTCCCACGCATAAAATATTCAAAACCATAGGTACCTATAAATTATCGACTTAAAAAAAAATATTGTTTCTTATTTATAAATAAAAAATAATAATATTATTCCACCCATAAAAATTATGTCCTAATAAATATTTCATGATGCAGAAAAGTTGTTGTTGATCGTTTCCGTAGATAAATTTTTATTAAAAATCTCTATATACTTGTTTATAAGTTGTCATTGATGTGTGTCATGTTACATACATATGTGTTTGTTAATTTTCTTCCTCTTTGACTCGTGAATGGGAATTAATATACATAAATAGAAACTTACATATTTTATATTTCAGATATAGAAATCACCTTGCCATGAGGAAATTTGACGTTGCGGTGTGTTTTGGAAAACACCAAACCGACTAGAGTCTTACTATGCCAAAAGTTCACCACAATCCGATTAGTTTCTCCTTCCATCATTTTTTGTATACCAAATATATACAACCTCATCCTCTAGTTCTAAATGCCAAAAAAAAAAATATATATCCAAAAGGCTGCATATAAATGCAACTGTATTTTATAGTGTGGGAGGTTAAAATGAAATGAACGAGTTTTTGAATTTTTTCGGGAGTGTTTTTAGGAATTTTGTAAAAGATTTGTGTAATCAAATTGAAATGAAACATCAATACAAAAGTCCTTAGTTTTTTGTAAAACTTGGAAACAAGAGCTAGGTGTTTTGTTTGTGGATAGGTCGTTTATTGGTTATGAGCTATATTTCTGAAACCCACAAGTGGAGCCTAACTGTGAAGTAGTTGGTTGGGAGAGTTCTGTTTTCGATCTTCGACAACAATGGCAATTCAATGGCTTTAGGTAAACGAATAGATGCTTGAAAAATTGAACTTACAAAATCATCGATTCTACTCGGGAACACTCTAAGCCCATTTCTGACGGTTACCAGTTATCATTGGATTAGATACTTGAAATTTCACATTCTGTTTATTTTTTGGTCTTTGTTTTGTCAACCTAATTTAGTGGAGGAACATCTTCGGTCTTGCTAAATTTGTTTTGCACAATTGTTTTTATGCAAAATCCTTCGTTATTTTTCAAATTTTTCGAAATATTCTTCATTAGTTGAAATAAATATCACTTTTCCAAGGTTACGTTAACCTACTATTGCGTATAAGTTACCGAGCAATAAACGAGTTTTCGTTCCCTTAGTGGTGGGTATTTCCTCCGCTAACACCTAACATTTATCAAAGCTATAATTCGCCTTGGCAAACCTTGAATAAGGTTTTTAGGGTTGCGTCGTCCAAATTATCCCACTCCTCGATCAGAACACATCTCAGCTCACTGAGTGCCTCGGGAAGGGCAGGCCGCTGTCTTATCATTTTTCCCAGCAGTTCATAAACGTGTTCGATAAGATTCATGCCCGGGCCCATGGCAGGCCAAGCCATCACATCCATTTCCACTTTTTCCAAGTAGTCAACGCGCCTGGCAACGTGAGGTCTAGCATTGACGTACATCAGCAAGAAGTCTTCACCAATAAATGGTGCGAACCGAACCACATCTTCCTCCAAAATGTTGCTGATATAGTAATTGGAGTTTACCGATCCTTCAACGATGCAGAGCTCAGTTTTTCCGTGCATAGAAATTCCTGAACACACCATGATGGAACCTCTCCAGAAATGTTTCCGCTGGGCAACTGTTGCCGAAGAGGATCTCTCATCTTATTTTCTCCACACTCTGCTACGTCCATCTGGTGAGCGTAGACAAAACCTGGTCTCATCAGTGAAGAGAACTCTAGCCCAGTCTGCATCGGTCCAATCTTGGTGAGGGCGAGCAAATTCCATTCAATGTCGGAAGACCATTCAGGTCTTCTTGCTCTCCGACCACTCTCCACTAAACGCTGCCTCACTGTTTGAGCGTTCACAGCTGTCCCTCTTGAAATCTGTGAGTCACGTGATTTCGGAAGCCAAAATCGAGTCTTGTACAATTAAATGATTATAATGTGGTTTTCCTTTTTACGATATACACAAATATATTAGCTCTGGAAAAACACAACGGCATATTTTCAAAATGATAACAACACTTCAAAAAGTACGACTCAGTGTATACAGTTTTTGAAATCTTTTAATAATTATTTTTTTTTTTTTTTTAATTTTTTATTTTAAAAGCAAGCGATGAATTTTTACATTAAATTTAAACGACAAAATTTCAATTGGTATCAATTTCTATTAAAACAGGTATACATAGATTGGTAGGATAAAATCCTAGAAAAAAAAAATAAAACTACATTCCTACCCAACAACTTGACTAAATACCTCGCCATATCCAGTTAACCATGCATCAACATAACCAACCAAAAAAAAGTGAGCAGCTACCATGTAAAATCCAGTTGGCATGTGTCCTGGCATCCGTTCATTGCTCATTAAACACATATTCATATAATACGTTCCCTTTTTCATGGGTGTGTCAAACTCCTTATCATGCACCGGCATGTTACTGCAGTTCTGAAATTCTTTTTGTAAAAATTTCACATAGATAATTGTCATGAATTTATAAAGAGGTGTTGCTTCGATTTCGTACGGTGCCCTTCGATAGTCACTACTTCCTGATGAACTTCGATAAATATCCAGTGTTGCCTGTGGGTGGTTTTGTGTGATATAAATTGTTACAAATTTATAAATAAAAATTGCTCACCAAAACACTGTTGTTAAAATCAATGCCGAGCGAAAATGTCCCATTAACAGCATTCATTCCTGATTTTGTGCGTATCATACGCAAATTGAATTGGACTATTTCAGGATTTGTAGTATTGGATTCAACACGAAGAAAATTAAAATCCCAAGTCTTAAAAAAAAATTTAAGTTTTCAAGTTAAAATATTTTGTTTTTTTGTTTTTTTTTACCTTTAGACTGTAGGAGACATTAACAGGCCAAATACTCAAACAGGTAGCCAATAAAATAAAAATATTAAAGCGATGCATTTTACTGAGGGCTTTTGTCATTTATCTTGACTGTGGTGATGTTTTAATTTATATAAATTCTGGATAATAATTGCATGTCGTATGGATGATTATTTTTTTTTTTTTAATTTGTTCACAATATTGTTTTATCAAAATCTGACAACATCATGTAAATGTTAAACATGGGTTGCCAAGAAGATAATATTTGTACACTGTTAACTGTTTGTATAACTTCATGCAACAAATTATGTAATTTATTTATTGCTCAAACACATTTTGAATCTAAAGAATGGATATATTTTAACAATTTTGTAACGTCATAATTTTTGGACGAGAAATATTTTAAATCACGAGATTAACAAATTTTTACCCCTTCAAATAATTTTTTTTATTAAATAGTTGAAGAACTATGGTTAGTTAATTTATTTTCTAGAAATTAAAGAAATTAAAATTAAGTAATTTTTATTTTAAAAGATTTTAGTTTTTTTTTCAAAAACTTAATGATTTAATACTTTTTTGTTTTTAACGTTTGATTAGACGACATTTTGAAAACCCAATAGCCCAAAAAAAAAAAAACTGCAAAATCTAAAGGTCCTGAAGACCGAAAAATACAGAGAATCTTTTCTTTTCGAAATTAAAATTAAGTAGATAATTTCAATCCAAAAAAAAAACTACTCAAAATCGAAACTCCAGATAATCCAAAATTAAGAAATTACAAAATCCCGCAAACCATATTAATTCGGGTTTTCAATTTTCTCAAAAACTGACTTCTGACTTTTATGACACTATATTTAAATACCAGAAAATACAAAAACAATTCAAAATCTGGAAAACTCAAAACCCCCAACACCTAAAATTTTTAAAGTCCAAAATCTCGGAAATCCAAAATTTTAAAGGGTATAGAAATTCCAATACATATCTCGAAAAACCAAAATCCTGAAAATTCAAATTTCTAGTTAATCCAAAAACATACAATTTGGAAGAAGACGAAATCAAAATCCCCCCCCCCCCCCTAAAAAAAACAAAAAAAAACATAATTAATTTGGCGACGGCATGGAATTCCCTCTTTCAAATGAAAAATTTTCCACTTACTTCGAGCGTGTCTCCCCTTTTTAGGGGACATTTTTTTTTTTTTGATTTATCATTTTTTTTTGGCCATCTCGAAATTTTCCTTAGAACGATGTCTATTTGTCAATCTTGTTTATTTATTTACCTACTTATTTGAAGTTCCCTTCTCCATACTTAAAAAATAAATAAGAAAAAAAAAATAAGGATATTTTTCTCTCCCCGGTTTGATAGCCATGTCGTCGCTTGAAAAGATTCTTGAAATCAGCGAACCGAAAATGTAGTAGTTAACCAACCGGAGATATCTAGGAAACTAGCTTAAGCTTCTCTGGCCTGGCCAGTGCCAGTACCAGTACCAGTGCCACCCTTCTTTGGTTACATTTTTTTTTTTTTTGTTTTACGTGCTCGTTAGGCGTACTACCTCTATACCTAACCTACCATGCTCTGTGATTTTATCTTAAACATTAAACTAAAAGGGGATGAGAGATGAATGTATCTAGGTACAATTTGTAGTGCAGTGCGGTCATGTTTTTGTGGTCACCATCATCATCAGGACAACGATATACCTACTCGTACTTTGTAATTACTCAACCAAAAACTCAAGAAGATGCGGAATGGGTTCAACGAATCCACTTGTTGTGTTGTCATCATTCCCACATTGGCGTCGGAAGAAAAGTATCGTCATTCTCTACAAAAAAAAACTTGATTTGGTATAATATTCCAGATGCGACACACTTTACAATGAAAAGCTGTGTTCTTTACATGTTTTTTTTTTTTTTTTTTTGTCTTGAATTAATTTATTCTGCTGTCCCCATCATGATTCCTATTTTTTTTTTATCCATTGCTTTTCCCGTCCGTCGGTCGGTCGACGCCATACAATGCGTAAAATAAGTTACTTTTTGTTGAGGTGAGAATTTTTGAGGTCATCGGCTGTTCCAGGGCACGATTTTTTCCTTCCTTCTTTTTTTCTTGCATTTCTTGGGAAATAAAAAAAAAAAACATGAATTCAAACCACAATGGTTTTATAATGATGAAGAAGGTGATGATGATAATGATGATGTTTGGTATTTTTTAATTTGTTAAGAAAGACAATGTAAAGGTGACCGAAGACTACAGGCTCAGAAAAAAAAGGTATAGAATGATTATTATTTTTTTTATACCAATCTATATTCCCATTTGGTGTTTTCTATATTTTTTTTTGTAAAGTTTAATTGAAAAAGTTATTCAAATGAATTTGCATCTGACCTAAATTAAAGTCACGTACGACATCGAGTGAGGCACATGATGATAAGTCTTGAGGGAGATTTTTGCTTTAGCGTACAAACAAATGGCCACAACATGTATAAAACGTGTAATGGAAATGGATTTGTGTACCTTTCCTATTTTATCTCCACTAATAGACAGATGTTCATTTGTAGAATAATTTTAAAAAATTCTGAAAAGTAAGGAAAACTTTTTACACTATACCTCTATTAGTTGAACAAAATAAAAAAATAAACTAGGAAGCTTTTTGAAATATAGAAAAATATAAATTTCTAGGTAATTTAAGTTTAAAGTTTATAAATTAGTTTTTTTGGTCGTCGAACTGTCCGATACACTTTTTAAATTCCTAATTAAAGAGATATAATATTATCATAAAAGTCGAACTATTTAGTTTTCCATTGCAATAGCTTTCAACAGTTTGCTGGAAAATAATTTGGACTAGAATCATGACTTCGAACTTTAAAATTTACTTTTAAACATTTTTATTAAAACTTTTAATTGGATCTTTTGACATAGACTACCTACCCCTTAATTCTCTGTGCAAGAAAAAAATCAAATTTTACATTTTTATTAGAGAAAATTTTTGAAATTTTAAAAGCAAAAATTATTTCAAATGTCATTTCTTGACGAAACTTAATAAAATTTGGTACAATTTCAAAAAAAAAAAAAAAAAATTGGTATATTATCACAAAAATGTTGTACCAATTTCATAAAACTTGAAATTTAGTACATAAAATTTTGTGCAGTTTTTTGAAAATTATTGTAAATAAAGTACAATTATGTGGAGTTCAAGTCAAATTTTACATATTCACCCAACTTTGTCAAACTTTGAATTTATGTAAATAAAAATAATTCCTAAAAATTAATGAAAATTTTCTATCGCAAAAATAAATAAAATTTAGTACAATTTCATGAAACTTGACGAAATTTGGCATAATTTAATGATGGAATATAGTAAAATTTCACGATAAAATTTTGTACAATTATGGACAATTTCACTGAAAATTATTAAAATTGTTTCAATTTCACAAGTACATATTTATGAAATATGGTTCATTTTCCCAACATGTATAATTTGGTACAATTTGACGAAATTTACTTAAAGTTGCAATTAATATTTTGACACCGCTGAAAAGGTACCTAATAACCTTTTCTTGTTTTTCATGTGAGTTCAAAATTTTGAAAATTTCAGTCAAAATATTTGCCAAATAGAAGTCAGTAATTGAAACAAATAGCTCCAAATTTTATAGAATGTTCTGAAGGGATTAAAATAAGGTGCTTCTTACATACATACCTGCTGTCTGTCGATCTGTTCGTGTTCCCAGGTGTTAAATGGATCCAAAAGACTTTTTTTCAAAATTGGTACAAAAGAAATTGTTAATAGCTAGCTTTTGACTACATGTGCCTCACTAGTTTTCATTTTCTATATCTCCAACATCAAAGTGTCATTTATGAAATTTTCACCATTATCGAAATGTCATGTTTGAAATGTACAAAGAAATAAGACAATACTTTCCCCAACACGTGCTTTTTTTTTCATTTTCTCTGCCAAACGGTGAACCACTCCTATGGCATGCATACACAGTTATCTTTCAAATCAAACAAATTGAAGAAAACATCTTCTTCAGTCTCTATCTTATCTAATGTTTATTTACCAAGCAAATCGAAGCATTTACTGTCGCACTTACTGTCACACACCTTGAGTTTTTATAATTTTTTTATTTTATGTAAGCCCCATTTCACTTCAGATCTACAATAATCAAAAATCAATAAGAAACAATTTAAAAAGAATATGTAATATTTACGTTAATCATCGTCGATATATTGCGTAGTCAGAAAAATTAAAGAAAAACAACAACTAATTCATTGAATAAGTTTCAATGACATTTTTTGTGAGGGCAAGATAAATAAGTGAGGAACTGCGGTTTAAAGCAATTAAATTATCACAAAACACCTCTTAACCGGAGTTTCCGATTTAATTTATATTTTTTTTATTTTTTTTTAAGCTAAAAAATTGTCACGGTGTTCTGTAGAGCACTTTAAAAAGGTTAGAATTAATTAAATTGAATTTTAAATAAATACAATAAAATAAATAAAACTATAACAGAATTTATAAGTTAAATCTGTGACATTGATAAATGTTTATACTCTATTTGTTTTTTAATTACTTATTTATTTTAATCATTAATGCACTTTGGTTTGTTTTTATGTTGCTGATTTAAAAAAAAATATTTTGTGGTGAAAGTTGTTCTTGGAGACACAATAAAAGTGTATCTTCTAATTTATTTGTGTTTAACATTAAATAAAATTAATAGTCAGGAAGTCAAAGTATAATTAATTACTTAAATGTTAAGGACACGCTGAGTAAAAGTGAACCAATTTATCATTTGCTTATTGCATCCAAAAAAAATAAGATAAAAAGATTTTAGCATTTAAGGTTCTTGAAAGTTTTGCATTTTTGAGTACAGAATTTCAGCATTCCATTGAAATCTTAGATTTGAATTTAATTAAGGATTTTGGGACTTAAGGTAAATATCTCATTTGGACAAAATATAAGAATCTAAAATTCTAGTAAACAAAAAGAATTTGGTTTTTCGAGATTTCCCGAAATTTCTTAAAATTTAAAATTTGAAGTTCAGTTTTGAAATTGAGAGTAAAATAAAATAAAATAAAATAAAATAAAATAAAATAAAATAAAATAAAATAAAATAAAATAAAATAAAATAAAATAAAATAAAATAAAATAAAATAAAATAAAATAAAATAAAATAAAATAAAATAAAATAAAATAAAATAAAATAAAATAAAATAAAATAAAATAAAATAAAATAAAATAAAATAAAATAAAATAAAATAAAATAAAATAAAATAAAATAAAATAAAATAAAATAAAATAAAATAAAATAAAATAAAATAAAATAAAATAAAATAAAATAAAATAAAATAAAATAAAATAAAATAAAATAAAATAAAATAAAATAAAATAAAATAAAATAAAATAAAATAAAATAAAATAAAATAAAATAAAATAAAATAAAATAAAATAAAATATAATAAAATAAAAATAATATAATATAAAATAAAAAAAATAATATAAAAAAAGTAACAATCCAAAAAGTACCTGCAATAAAATAAGTGTACTTAATATTTTAATAATAATATCCCTGTGCAGTAATATCTCTAAAGTGAAAGAATTTTGAAATAATACAAAATTTATCGCAATAAAAAAAAATTATTAAATTGACAACTGTGGGATTGTACATTTTTATGAATCTTCATGTCTGTTATATCAATACATCAAAATAATAGCAATAGGTTTCAACAAACATTTTTATTAGTTATTTATTCATCTCAGATTGTATCATACTAGCTATTTAACAAGTAATTAAAACATGAACGACAACAATATAGTTATTGTTGATTTTGTAGTAATTTGAAAAAAGCTAGATAATAATTACTTTTTCCAATTCTGTAAATTACCTCAATTAAGATTGTTAATATTTGAACAATTGATAGATATTTAAACATGATATTTTTAAGCTAATTTCATTCAAATTTTAATTCGTTGATGAATTTATCAATTTACTTGGTGATTTTTATAAATTTGTCGTCCTAATAAGATAATTTAGCATAAACCTCCCCAAATCCGCTAAGCCATAAGTAGTCATCATCTTTTGAAAAATGGGCAATTGCTTTATAGAATCCTGTTTGCATATGTGTTGGCATTTGTTCATTATCGATAATGCACATTTTTACATAATATGTCCCTTTTTTTAAAGGTGTGTTGAATTCCATGGCATGCACCGGTATATTACTGCATTTACTTATAGATTCTTGTAAAAATCTTACGTAAGTAACTGTCATGAATTTATAAAAAGAAGTTGCTGGAACTTCATAGGGACTCCTTTGATAGTGACTGCTTCCCGATGAACTTCGATGTAATTCAAGTGAGGCCTGTGAATTTAGAAAATGTTTCAACCAAAAAAAATGTATATTATTAAAATATAAAAATGCTCACCGAATAAGTGTCGTCAATATCAACGCCAATATAAAATGATCCATTGAATGCGTACGATCCAGATTTTGAACGTATTAGACGAAGATCCATGTTGACTTTTTCAGGATCCGAAGTGTTAAAATCAAATCTTTGAAAAGTAAATTCCCAATCCTTAAAAAAAAAATACATATAAAGTAGGAATTATAGTTGAAAAATACTATTTGTTTTGTTTACCGTTAAACTGGAAACGAGTCCAACAGGATAAATAATCGCAAAGGTAGCCAAATAAACAAAATGATTAATCCGATACATTTTATTGAGAGCTTCTGCGATCCAATTCACAGGAATGTTTTAATTTATATTGATTCTGCACATTCAATTGCATGTCAGATAAATAATTTTTTAATTCTGAAATCTGTTTATTATATCAAATCAACAAACAATATCATGTATTAACAAGAATTACATAATATATGCAGGTGGTTTTGAAAAAAATAATATTTGCTTCAACTATGAGTAGTCAAGGCAAATTAGACACAAATTGAAAAAAAATTGTTTATGATTTTAGGATTTTGTTAAAAGTCAAAGGGCGAAATTGAATTTTTTTCTTATGAGCACAAATTTAATAAAAAAAAGGTATCAAATTTTGGAAAAAAAACTGACAAATTTGAATGTTAACCTATCGTGAAAAAGAGTAAAATTCAGTTTTTATTAAAAATAACCGAAAACTTTAATTATTTTTAAAAACAAAATTGATAGATTTTGAAAAAAAACGGCAGATTACAGGGTTTTGTAAAACTAGCATTTCTGATTTTGACAACATTATTGAGAAACATACAAATGAGCTTGGGTTCGAATATAATATAGCGCTATTTTAAATACTTATGTACACACAAAAAAAAATATTTTAGAGGTTTATTTCAAACGGGAAAAAGCGCTACAAAAACCCCAGAAACATATTTGTTTGTAATTAACTTTTTTAGACTTTTTTATCATGAAAAAAGTTCTAAAAAATATTTACATTGCTATGATAGATGAAAAAAGTGAGTCTTTCAATTCTGTCTGTCAATTCAGTTGCAGCGCAAATTTGAAATTTATAAAAAGTATTAAAAAAAAAAAATGTTTAGTTTTGAAAAAACAATAAGTTTTTGAAAATTAAATATTTCAAAAGCGGCTCGATACATATTTTTAGAATTTGGTACAAACCCGTTTTTTAGTAAAACATATCTTAATTTTTTGTACTTTTGACTTCTTTTTTTAAATCAAAAACTTATATTGATAAAATGTTTTTTTCTTTTCATTGCAGGTAAGTTTTATAAAGATGACGAATGAATCAACACATAAATAAAATTGGACTAGGTAAACCAAATTATGGTAACAAACCCAAGGCCAGTGGCAGATGTTTTAATATTACAAAAATATTGATACATCGGATAATAATTTGAAATGCTAGATGAGTTGCCCGTCCCCGTTCCTGATTTTTTAGGGAAAATGTCGTGACTACCATATTAAAAAAAAAAGTTATACGGTATTTGAAAATTACACATAGTAGTAGGTAAAAAACTGAGCAAGTACTCGTAGGTATTATTTATTTTTTAATAAATAAAATTAAATTTCGTATAAACAAATCCTAAAATCTTTTTCGTACGATGAGCCGTTCTCGAGATATCGGTTAGAATATCTTTTTCAAAATAAGGATTTTTTTTGTTGAGCGAAATTTGTTTTTGTGGATTTTCGATTAAGGGTTTTTAGTTTTATGTACCTATATTTTGTATTGGATATTTAGATTTAACAATATGTATTTAAATCCTGCTCAGGAACTTTGGTTTCTTAGTTTTTATTTTTTTGTTTTGTAAATTTCGGATTTTCGGACTTCAGTTTTGGGGGCTACATTATGATACTAACCGCATTCATATTCTCATAATACTTTATAACGACTGAGTGTTTAAAACTCAAAATAAAAAATGGAAATATAAATCCCACAAAAAAATGTTTTCAATATCAAAATCAAAAAATTGAATTTCCTTATAATGGAATCTTTTTTGGATAGTTAACCATCCTCGAGATATTATTAAACATGCTATTTCAAAATTGCGCTAAAATTAAAGTTTTATTTTCTTTTAAATACTGATCGATCGCAATACTATAAATCCAATCCAGTTTGTTACAATGAGAACTGATCGGGAATTATAAATCTGATTTTTTTTTTCAATTTGTGAAATTCACCTTTCATCTTGGATATTAGTTTATATTAAATGTTTTAAGATATTAAAATGTTTAGAGTTCAATTTTCTATTTATATTATTAAAATAATTCTGTCTATATTAGGAGAATAAAAAAGTTCAAGTCCACCAAATTTTCGAAAAATATAGAAGATACTTACGTTTTTGACCAATTTTTTCTTTATTGGAGTAAAAAAAAATAAATATAAACAAAATAATGTAATAATAATATTTTATTGTACAGAGTTAATTATACAAAAATTAAAAAAAAAATGACCTAAGTGCAAATTCTATGTCATATATATGTTTCATACTTTCATAAAACAGATTTAGTATGAACATCAAAGAACGCAGAAATCCATGCTTGAATTTTTTCACGGGCACAAAGAAGAGTAACTCTATAAATTCCTGGTTGCATATGTCCTACAAAATTATCATTGTTTACAACGCACTTATTTAATGTATAAATTCCTTTTTTCATTGGTGTATTGAATTCATTTTCATGTACAGGAAAATTAGAACATTTACTGAGGTCGTTTTGTAAGAATCTAACATAAAAAATTGTCATAAAATTATAAAAATTTGTTGCTGGAACTAGAAATGGAGTTAATTGATATTCACTACTTTCTGATTGGCTTCGATATACTTTAAGTGAAATCTGTAAAATATTAAAAAATGTATTTATTATTAATTTTGATGATGATAAATTATAAATGCAGCAATTTAAAGATTAGGGATTTTTGATATGAGAATTTTAGGTTTTTGAATTGTGGATCCCCATCCCTTGTCAGTCAACAAAACATAACCTATTTCTATTTATTTATAATAATAAATGAACTCACTGTAAATGTATCGTCGACGTCAACTCCAAGATTAATTGTTCCATTGAGATAGTATTTCCTTCTTGAACGTATTACCCGTAAATCAACGTTTATATTTTCGGGATTCGTAGTATTATGTTCAACTCGCAAGAAATTCCAATCCCAATCCTTGAAAGGTAAAAAAAAAATATTTAATTTTAATTTGTATAGAATTGAAATACATAGGTCTACCGTTAAACAGTTAACAACAACAAATTGAATTGTTAAACAAATAAAAATATTTATCCATTGCATTTTATTAAAAGTATTTTTTGTAGGCATATGAACCAATTGACAGTGAAGTTTTAATTTATATAGATGCAAATTTTGTATATTATAATTGCATGTCTATAGTAAATAAATACTCGTTTCTAATTGTTTATTATCAGAATTAAATAACAAGACAATGACATGCAATAGATATATTAGAAATTGTTTAGTTTTTGTGTAATTTATATACAGTGAGATTCAACTGTAGATAACATTATCTATTTATGTTTTTTTTTCAAATTAAATAATTTTTAAATTATCAAATAAATCACCAAACAAATTCTCGAAAGTAGATAAAGTTTTCCTGTGTTCTGAAAAATTTATCACGAGAATGTACCTACATACTCAAAAGTAAAGTGAATAAAAAAAAATTCCTTCAGAATTTCTATTTTTTTTCCGATACTTCCCCCTTGCACCTTGTTAGCTGAAATCCGATCTATTAAGTGACAGCCCAGTAGCTGTACACAAAAATGTTCTCGAAGTCCTCGCAAACAGAAGGTGGCAAGCTTAAATAACCATACGTACTTAGATGCAAAGAAACATTCAAAAAGTGGTTAAACCACTTAACCACCTGACTTTTGAATTCTTGAATTTCAAAAACTGTGGATAGCTTAGAAAGACAGTTATAAAAGCTGTGTGGTTCAAACTCACAAGTGGAACTTTTAGGTGGATAAAAAAGTGGCCCCAATCGAGGACTCTAGATCGTGGCAATGATCAGTTAAAGAAGCAGAAGAAGATAAAAAAGGGTCTTAATAAACCATCTGAAGCTTGAAATCAAGTTAAGTAGTGTCCGACCGAAGGTCGATTTTCAGCCGAAGCCGAAGCAGAATTATTAGGCTGAAAGAAAATCTTCGGCCGAAGCTAAGCCTAAGGTTGAAAAAAGTCAAGAATTCTCCTTTCCAATTGGATAAAAATATTGAAATTGAAATTTTGTTCGGCGCCTACTATGATGGGCACACATGTGTTTTGAAATTTTTGAATACCTACAGAAGAAAAGATTGTAATCTTTTCTTCGGTATTCAAAAATTTCAAAAATTGAAATTTTTTCTTGCGCCTAGTACGATACTCGATATAATAAACAGATTCTTCGACTTCGGCCAAATCTTCGGCCTAAAATGGCCGAAGCCGAAGGTTTGGCCGAATAATGCTTTTTTGGCCGAAATTCGGCCGAGCCGAAGGCCGAAGCCGAAGCTTCGGTCGAACACTAAAGTTAAGAGGTGATACAAAAAAAAAAAATGGTGGTTAAGAAAGCAAGCACCCAAATACAAAAGTGATTGTAAATTCTTTCTGTGTTCTGACCAAATCCATTTAACTTTCAAATTATGTAAAAAGAAGACACAGTTTAGAATTAAAGCAAAATATCAAAAGGTGGTTAACCATACTATAACCACCTGGTCCAATTCTACCCGATTCAAAATATTGAATCATCAAAGTCTGTTCCTCACGTTAAGATTTTTTATTTCAAAACTTTTACTATAAAAACTCGAAACCCCATTACGAAGACATAAAGAATCACCCCCGCTCCAGTGTCCATTTATTTAACAACTTCACACATATTACTCATCCCCAGCATACATACATATATCCAAATAATTTATATAAAACACACTTTACAGCAATCTGTGCGACACCAATTACTAAAACATCTTCTATTAAGAACAACAAGAAGAATTCCAAACAATGCGACAACAAAAACTATTAGTGAAGATTTAATTTCCAGCTAGGACAACATAAAACCCCTTCTTCTTCTTCTTCGAAAAAAAAACATCAGTTCTTCGAATATGTGTGTTTTATGTTTCACACCCGAAACTTTTGGTCTTTTTCTTCTGTTTTACACAAAATGAATTAAGCTTGAACTTCAACATCTTGTGTGTCCATTTTCGACTTAAGGCACTGTTTTTGTAATAATGAAGATGTGATAGGGTCTTCTTCGTTTTTAATATATAAACTTAAGAAAAACAAAATAATCCCAAACATAAACCCCCCCATTCTAGAACTACTATACCACTACCGATGATGATGATGATGATAGTGGACAAAGTTATTTTAGCCAATATTATGTTGCTGTATGTATTATATGGTCAGCCATATTTTCACACTACATATACACCCCCTAAAAACTAATTCTTCAAAACTAACCCTCCCGAAAATGTCATCCAAATATGTATGTTATGTATGTATATTTGTGTATCTTTCTATATTGGGTTTATCTTGGAAAAGATAACAATGTGTGATATGTCCTTGTGAGACTAAGGACACACTTTTCAAGGAACGAACCTTAACAAGTGGATTATTGGATTTATTTTGCAATTGTATATTGAGTCAGAAAATGTTGGTTGGGGGTTAAAATGGGACAAAAAGGAGTATTTGCTTGAAGAAAAGTTTCATATCTCTCTAGGGCTATATATACATATGTAGGTATGTATGACTTTGGACACGGGGCACTCTCGGCCGTCCGAAGCTAATTCACAATCCACACACTTCAGGGTCCATCAAAAAGTGGATTAGAGAATCAAATTTTCTTTAGTTTGCTCTGAATTGTATCCTTTTTTTTCCATCCCCTTCTTTTTGGTCGTCAGTTGTGTTGTTGAATGATGATAGCTCTTTTTTCAAAAAAAAAAAAAAAAAAAAAAAAAAATTAAAACTCAGTTATAGGATATTGAAGATAACTTTTCAAATCAAATGGAAAATGGTGTATATTCGCAATAAGAGAGGGAGAAAAAAAACGACCAACAGAAATGGAGTTATATTGGGGGTAATGTATAAAGAAAAACTTTCACAGAGATATCGAAAGTTGTTCTTCTAATGGAGGGACACAAAGTGAATTTAAGAAGAAGAAGAAGCAGCTAGAAAAATAGAAAACGATACAAAAATGCATTAAATATAGTATGAGACCAAGTTTCTTTATTGGGTTAAATGTTTTTCTCCATAGGTACGAAGTATGTGTAAAGAGTTTTTTCTGATGTATCGAAATTTATTTAGTTGGAGCAACTACACGGATCGAATTCTAAAGTACCCATTTGTCAAAAAGTGGTTAGTTGTACAAACCACCACCTAAATGAAAAGATTGAAATCTTGCGAAAAATTTAATGTTCTGAAATAATTCATATGAATTGCAACTAACAGTTTCAACACGGTAATTGAAACTGAGAATCAAAAATATATGTATACAAAATTTCAATCCAACAAAGATAAAGAAGTGCTCGAGATTTGTTAGCTTGGTACTTTCTCTTCCTCAAAGACCACCAGTGTGGTTTTTTCAATCTTCCACGTGAAGCCTTTTTTGTTCTGTAAAAGCTTGGTCTTAGAACTGGGAGTTTCGTTCTTTTTTGTCCCTATAAACCTGGGCACTGAAATTCGAAGTTCATTTTCACTGATGTATGAAGTAGTATTAGACGGATTCAAGTCTGAAACCCACAACATAAATGCTGGTGTGCCACAGGGTTCTGTTTTGTCTCCGACCCTCTTTCTCATTTTCATTAATGATCTCCTGACTGCAACTACTAATCCATTAAATTGTTTCGCTGACGATAGCACTCTTAGCTTTTCATATTCGTTTCCAGATTCACATCCCTGCTCTTCGGACGTGGAACTGAAACGGCTAAATATGATAAGTACATTAAATTCTGACTTAGACAGCATTGTAAAGTGGGGGTTAAAAAATCGCGTAGAATTTAATGCTTCGAAAACTCAATGCTGCTTTCTGTCGTTAAAGCGAGACGTACCCTCCCCCCCTGCCATTATCTATGAGTGGCACTTGCATCGAAGAAACTAATCAGCTTGCGATTTTAGGTATGTGTATCACAAACCATCTTTTGTGGAATGATCACATACTAAACGTCGCCAAAAAATGCCGCAAGATGTTTAGGTTTCCTTTGGAGATGCAAGAAATTCTTTTTCCCTTCTAATCTGGCTATTATCTATAAGAGTTATATACGTCCAAAGCTTGAGTATAACTCCCATCTCTGGGCTGGTGCTCCAGCAACTCACTTAAGCCTCTTGGACAGTATACAAAGACGAGACTTCAAAATGATCGGAGATAGGAACATCATCGATACTTTTACGTCACTCGAACACCGACGTAACTTTTATCGTTACTTTTACGGTAAGTGCTCAAATGAAATAGCCAGTTGCATTCCTCCCCTAAAACGATTCAACCGTAATACTCGCGCTTCCAGGAATGCTCATCAGTTTACTCTTGAACCCAATTTCGGTCGTACTGTTAAGTACAGGGATTCGTTCTGTCTTTCCCTCTCATTGTGATATACTGAAATTTAAGACTAATGTTCACCGACATCTCCTTTTACATCCCCTCCAACTTACCTAAAGCTCGCACTGTGTTTCTGACATGTAAAGGGTACATAAAATCCCCTTTTGTGGGCGCTAAATATGTATAAAAAAAATCAAGCCAGAATGTGGCCAAAGATGTAAAACTAAATTTAAACAATCCCATTAAAAAGACTAAGGAGAGTTTTTTTGTTTGCAAAAGATAGAACAAAGCCTTTACTTTTTTTTTTAATATGTAGGTACATACTCGTACATGAATGCATAATTATTTAATAATTCAAAACATATTACTTATTTTTTTTTTAATATATAAGAAATACTTCGTTCTCCCTCTTTTAAATTTCAATCTTCATTCTTTTGTTATTGTAGTTTTTTTTTCACAAAGATGATGATTTCCTTAAGATAATAATCCCTAAATCATGGCACTTTACTTTGACTCGTGCCAGAAGTAGAAGAAGTAAAAAGCTATATTCTCAAACTATATATACTTACACATCAAAAAGAACCATAATAATGCGACATAAGTCCTGCTGCCTATTGTGTTTCAAGATACAATGACAGAGATAAGTCTTTTTTTTCACTCATCTTAAAAACACACATTATAAAGGAAAAAAAAAACCTACCTGATGTTCTTCCTACTTTTTACCTTTTCTGTGGCAAAATATCAAAGAAAAACAATTATCCGATACAAGTGGTCGGTCAGCAATTATTGTTGTTTCACCATAAAGTTAAAAAAAAAGTTGAACATGTTCGAAATCCTTGCTAGCTAGGTAATAATAGGTAAGTAGCAGTCTCACAGGATGAATAGACAAAAAAAAAAAAATGCAGCAATTTGTATCCATTTTTTTTTCTCCCCCGATCGAAAAACGTAGTATGACTAAGTAGGCAAATGAAACTAAAGCATAAAAAGAGTAAACTAGGTCAACAAATGCAAATTGACAACTATAATTGGACATAGCCTACCCATAGAGATGAGATAGAGCAGAGAATAAAATCCTCTTGTCCTCCTCACAACACATACAACACAACGATGATGATGACGACAAGAGGAAAATTTGAATATCTCTTAACTCAAACTGTGTAAAATACAGTTTTCTGTAGAAAGGGACATTGCCATATAGGCAGTGGGATTTAAAGTTATCCTCTTTCTCTCTTTCTATCGGAGCTTAGCTTTCTAACTAAACCAAGGGGATGTACGCGCTGACTGTTTTATAAGATTCATCCATCGGCATATGGAAATAGTTATCCTTGTTTTTGATGCCCATCATAGCTTATGAGGAAAAACATCATTTTTAATACAAAATAGAGAACCACTGGCTGACGAACGCACCCCTTTAACTCCTTCTCCCGGTCGAACGAAAAGTATCTTTAGATCATTATTCATTCATCTGAATTGTAGGGTTTCCAGTAGTAACTTTCAGTAGTAGGCCTTTCATCTTTTTTTTTTTTTGTTTTTGTTTAACTACCCACCGATCCGATTCCCTCTCATTGAGGAAGGCAAAATTTATACTGTAAAGTTTTTGTTTTATAGTCTGTGGTTGGTTTGACGGCATCTGTCTAATTTTCTTTGTAGATATACCCTTTTGTTTTTTTTTTTTATCTTCATAGCTCTAAAACATTACCTACCTCCCCTTCTCTTCAATATTCGGGTTAGGTGAACTTTGCCGTGTTTTTTTCAACAAACTGTTGATGTGGGAAAAGATACCCCTGAAATTTTGAAGTTAATCAACAAATTGCTGGAAAAGTAATTAAAACAATTTCCAAAGGACCATTCATAAAAAAAAGAAGAAGATAAATATCTATCTTAAAAATAAAAAAAAAAAAAGAAACAACAACTTATCTTCCTACACGAGTAAATGAGATTCAAGGGGATCATTTTTAATCGATAAATCATATACAGCTTGAAAAATATTGCCTTAAAACTTTTTGATAGAAAAACGAAAAAAAAAATGGTGTCTGAGGAGGGTTATTAGAAATTGATTGAGTTATAGCGCAAAAGAAGAAAAGATACGACACCACGGACAACCATCATAACAGAAGGGTATATGTACATATGTAGAGAAGCAACAAAGAATGAATCCTAAAGTGCATATTAAAAGTCCATTAGGAGCATATGCCTTCACATAATTTTTTTTTTTCCTTGCAAGGCTTACTCAAATAGAGAACAAATTTTTCATATAGAAAAAAAAACTATCGAAATATTGACGAAAAAAAAAGAAAAATTAAATAGAAAAAAAAGTATCTATATCGAATCGAAGCTTTTTTTTTTATTGAGAAAAATCCCCTTGATTGGATCAATTGTAATTGGAGACTTTATGTCCCATCACGCGCACACCACTCGACTATTATATGCGAATAACGCCCTTCCACATTATTTGAAAAAAAAAACTTAATTCGATTTACGAAACGAAATAAATAAAAAAAAAGTTCGATTTGGCTTATTACATATGCTGCTGCCACAGCCAACCAACTATACCATGGATATATCTATATGGGACTATGATGGCTGTTGAAATCGAATATCGAGGTATCTAGACGTAAAAGATACATCAATTGACTTACTGACTTTTAGCCTGAGGCAAATTATGATGTAGATAGTAGAGCGCTCGTATTGCTCTTGTCGTCGAGGGGTCAATAACATTGTTTTTTTTTTTAGAGATATTATTAACTTTGTATTCCTTATGCGGTATGTTTTTCCTTTTCAAAGATGAAAAACGTGATTGGATTGTGGATAAAGAAAAATGTATATTTATAGGCTGGACAAAATTTTTGTATGTGCGGTTATTTTGGGTTGTTAAAAAATTGTAGTTAAGTTTGTCACGTAACAGATGTTTCTTCATTTATCAGAGAATTCTGTTTTTTTTTTTCTGTAAGTTTAGGTAAAAGTTTTAAGAAAATTGAGTGATAAAGTATTGGATTGGGGGAGAAAATAAAAACATATAAATATCAATAAGGATTTTTTTATTAGTTTTAATATGATCATTTATTTTATTTCATTAGTTATTGATTTCGCTTTAATATGGATTTCATAAAATGCTTGAATAGATTGCAATGAGAACTGGCTATTGGGGTTTCTAGAATGTACAGGGTGGTTCGCTTAAGATGTGACATCTACAAAATGTCATGCTATAGCTTTTTTTTAAACCAAAGCTCAACTCTTTCATTCATATCTCACTCATGTAACAGACAGACAATTGAAAACTTCTTGCTATTCTCAACTGATTTTAAATTATTTTAGGTACAGTGGTGGCCATAGAAATTGCACAACTATTTGTAATTTTTTATCATTTATTAAATTTGAATATGAGGAACAATAAGACCGTATTTCGTGTCATTCACGACTAAAAAATAGCTTGTGGAATTGGTTATGCAACATTTAAAACAATTAGTTAAAATAGAAACTTCAACGGTTCCTTTTGTTTAAATTTAATAAGAGGTAGGTACAAAGTGTGCTATTTCTGTGGCCACCACGGTATGTCTCTAATATGTTTATATCGAATATAAATGATATTTAATATAATTTATGGAACTTTACCAAAATTCACAAAATTTAATTAAAATCAAATAATTATAGTGACAAAATGGTGTCATTCCCGTAACAATTTCTTGTGTATGTCATTTGCTGACATTTGAAAACTCTATCAGAGGAAGTATAATATATTTGTCTTATTTGAAAGTTAATGTCACTAACGTTACAATTTGATATTTCAGGTGTTAACTGACCCCTCTTGATCCTTCTTATTCTTTGCGAATTAAGTCTCCTTTACAAATAAAAATTTGATTTACTTAATTTAAATGGATATCAATTTGACAGCATTAATTTTGTATTGTGCAATTCAGATAATTTAATTGCATTGCAGTATAATTCGCCGCAGATATCAATTTAAAAGGAAAATTAAGGCATTTGGAATTATTTTTATTAAATAACTTTAGGTAACCATTTTCAACTATCCAAGGGATTTTTTTTTGCACCTACCATACAATTACATAAATATATAATTGTACCTACATAAATTCATTTAAACATACTCAAAATGTTATCACCTTTAAAAAAAAAGGAAGACTTAAAACAATTGACCCCATTTGTATACCTACCCTACCTTCATCTCTCAGGATCAGCATAAAATTTGAATTTCTTATTTTTTTTTTTTTTGTATACCTAAGCTTCAGCTGACTGCATTTTTGTTATCTCATCTAAATCGATGGATATAAATATATATCTATAGAAAAATTTCTATCGTCTAAGTCTTAGGGGAATAAAAACATAGAAAACATGTCAGTGTGATGATTTATTCATATCCCATCACCTCTTCTATATCGTGTAACAACCCTTACGAAATATATATGTATATAAATATATACCAAAGGTACATGTCTCTACATGAGTTTAATCCTGGTTTTATTATTTTTTTTTTTTTGCCAAAAACAGCATCATAATAAGAATAACCATCACCTCACAACATCCCATTGACTGGTATATCGTGAAGACGTGAAATATGTGTATAAGATACAAATCCCATTCAATTTCCGTTAGTCGTAAAAAAATACAAAAAAAAAATATTTAATATTTCTTTTTTTACCCTTCATCAGTTTTTTGACACTTGATAAATTCCCCGGACACCTTTAAAATTGCATTCTTTTCGTTTCTTCTAATACACTAGCCAATAGATGTCAGGTTTTTCCTTAGTTCACTCTGTATATATGCAATTCACATCTCAGTTCTCCTCAGTGTCCATGTTATAGTCGTTCATGCATTGCTCTAGATACTTTTGAAGGTACTTAAATTCCCATCACTCTTTGTATTAGAAAAAAAAAAAAATAGAAGAAGACGAAGAAGAAAATACGTTACGACAACAACGACGATGACGTTATACCTTTACCAACACTCAAAGCAGAAGTACCTACTCGTTGTTTCGTCGTTGTTTCGTCGTTGTTCATGTTGTATAATATAAAATACATACCGACAGGTATACACAATTGAAGAATTTTATATACTTTACAACAAGATATGTACCTTACCTACAATCCTATCTAACATATGTAGATACAAAAGTATCTTCCTTAAGTGGATGAAAAAAAAAAAAAAAAAAATCGATTGAAAAACCATTTCCTACTCTTCTACGAATATATTCTATATCGATAAGAACGAAAAATTTTTTGAGAATAAGAGAAGAAGCAGAAGATACTTTTTTCTTCTTTTTTTTTTGTAAGAAAAACATCTGTACAATAGCGCAATATGATAAGCAGCTTCATGATGTCTTTCAAGGATACCTATACTTTTTCTGGGAGGGCGAAAGACCAACCAATTTAGTCTGTGTACCTATCTATATCTTTAGCTACCTAACCTACCTACTGATTTTATAGACAAAATTTGCCTTATTGAAGAAGCACAAACCCAAGGACTCTCAAGTTTTTCCCTTTTTCTCTCTCAATTTGTCTGTGGGTTGTTTGTCGATACTCTACTGTATACAGGGTGATTTAAAATTGACTAGGGCGCTTAGGTTGGATCAAGACAAGAAAAAAAAAAAATCATAAGGAAGGGGGTCTATTTCCCCCCGATAAGGTTGGGGGTCAATGCTCAAAACCAAAAAAAAAAAAAAAAAATATTGAAACACAATGGCAACACTTATCATGTAAAGTCGTTCTAAATCTTTTTTTAAGACCAAAAAAAACCTCTTTTTACTTACACTATAAGGTGGTACAGCGCAATCTGTCTGTCGGTCTACGTTTCTCTTCTTTACTTCGAACTACATCCTAAACCACTGAAATTATTTTCTTCAAGATTGGAACTTAAGGTTTTTAGGTACCTAATTGAAATTTGCCTTGATCCAAAAAAAGCTTACCATTGCGACAAAATTTTTTTATCTTAAAAACACCCATAACTTTTTTGATTTTTTAAATTTTTTTCTGTGAGTTTTAAAAAAATATTATTTGGCCAAAAAAATTGTTTCACAGTGCCGTTATCAACACTACGCTACTTCCACAAGCATTGTTCTAACGAAATAGCCAGTTGCATTCCTCCCCTTAAGCAATTCCACCAATTCACCCTTGAGCCCAACTTCGGACGCACTTTTAAGTACAGAGAATCTTTCTTTAGTCGCACCACTCGAATGTGGTGCTATGCTCAGACATTCAAAACCAATGTGCATCGGTATCTCCTTTTAACTCCTTTCCCATTTTCCTAAACGCTCGTACTGTGTTAAATTATTTTAAGGGTAGTCATATCCCCTTGAGTGCACGCTTAGTTTAAAAAAAAAAAAAAAAATAGAACCGAATTTTTGATTTTCAATATTCTCATAAACGTTTTGACGGATTTTTATCAAAATTTTCTTCATTTTTATCAAATTTTTCAGTTCGAAAATCAATTTTTTTAAACTATGTGTTGCCGTTGTTATCTAAATATCTGTTTGTTTGTTTGTTTTTTTTTTTTTAGAAAATTTAAATAAATAAGGGGACAAAAACCCCCTCCCTCACCCTGCCATACTACTTGTTTTTGTTTCGGTTCAACCTAAACGCCCTAACCATTTGTCACACCTTATGCAAATCACCCTGTATATCACCCAGAAAATAACACAAAAAAAACTCGATGTTTTTTTTTTTATAACATTATCCTTCTTATACCATTATAAACCGCAAGGATGCGGATAATAGTTTGGTTTTGGTTTTTTGTATTCCATCTCAGTGATATGCCAATGCCGCTGTTCGTTCGTAATATATGTTCAAGCTGGGAATCGGTTATATATAGAAAAGATGGTGCACTGTTCTGTGCAGTGTGCACATGCCATATGATGATGGTAATATGGTGAAAATTTGCGATTACAATCATCCTTTTTGACAGATTACATTATAAAATAAACGGTCTTCTATTTTCTATATGTAATGTAGGTTGGTATGCATATAGATAAATTTCATTATTAAAATACGTTTGGGAAAAAACATCAGGATCTTATAGGTGGTACCTTTATCTATAGGTACATTATGTTTGGGAAAATGGATGGATTTTACGATGTGTGATGGTTGGCAATGGTGGCAAAGTGTAAAAATTTTGTTTTTATGACAGATTAAAATTGAAACTATGGGTGATGATAAATGTGGTGAAAGGAAACCAAACCAAAAGAATAAGATTGCACTTCCTCTCTTCAAAACAAATATGTAGAAGGTTATATGCAGCTCATTTGTTTAAAGAGCTGAAGATTTGTGTATCATACTTGTCTGAGACCCAGGCTTTTCTTGACGTCTTGAGTACACTTCTTTTACCTATTTGAAACAAGCTCATGGCATCCAACGAGAGACCATGGCGTGATGTTTGGTATGTAGGACTGTCATGTCAGGGATCTGGGAGTTCAACTCCTAAGAACAAATTTTTTTTTGGTTCGTCGTTCAATTTCGCCATAATGCAGGTCTCTTTGATTCTTACCGGAAACCGGGACTTCTAGGTGACTTCTTCCTTAATCAGGAACAGAAAATGCGGTCTTTCTTTAGCTTGTACCTAGAATTCAAATCATTTCGTGACTCAAGGATTATTGTCCAATGCTCAATAATGATGAGACGATAAATTAATTTTTTGAATTTTAAAAGTGGCAATTTGCCTCTTTTATTGAAGAATTCTGCTTTCGAAAGAGCAAAATATCAAGTCTTACTCTCAGCTGTTGTCTTCTTTGTTAAGCAGCATTGGTATACCTAAAGATTATAGGATTTTTTCAAACCAAAAAAATATCGACTTCTAAGTTCGTTCTAAGAATTGATTTTTACGCCGGTGTAGATGAACTTGCCGAGCTTGTTCTTTAAGTCTTGTAGAATTCTTCTTTTTGGAAGCAGTGGATTATTTCGATATTTCATTCCTAAAAACATGACGTGTTGATGCATTTTTTGGGGAAAAACTGATCGAAGTAGATCAATTTTCTCTGGGGTCCCAAGTTCTATAGAAATCCTGACTACGAATGCCATTGCAACGGGCTTCGAACCCAAGTTTGAAAAGTTAACTGGTCAATTGGAAGTGTTGTTCTACATGATAACTATTACACAGTTGTTAAAAATACAGCTAAACACATATTCTATTGCATCTCCTTCAAGGACTCTCATCGCTGTTTCGAAGAGCCTGTGTGTTCCGATGATTTTCTTCGCGGTTTTACAAACCTCTTGCGTTTGTTTTCTTCGAAGTTGATACATATACTTTACACCATGTTTTTATTTTAGTTAATGAATTTATAATTTCTGGTTAGATGATTATCGTTCAGTTCGTCTAGGCTCTTTGATTTTTGAAGTTCTGTCGAAAAATTTTCTATTTCTTAAAAATTGTCTTTATTTGGCTTGGTGTCCTATTGAAAAAAGAATTTAGATTCCTCCAATAAATGAACGAACTCTTATTGACTGTATCCAATCTTTATTTTACCAAAAAAAACCTTTTCAACCCAAATCATTTCCTCAAGTGTCCAGTTATTCGTTTTTTTTTTTATTCTAAAAATATAACCACAAAACTAAATGTTAATTCAAACAAGAAAATTACGTGTAAATAAGAGTTAATCTTCAAAAAAAAGGAAGCACAAGTTACCAAATGTAAAAGATACAAAGAGTCAATAAAAAAAAGGAAAGATTCCAACATCACAGCCCACAAAAAAAAAAAAACGGATCAGATAAAAAAAGGACCTAGCAAACAAAAGAACAAAGACTTACGATTACGCTTGGTTAGCTTTGTTCCACTTTTTTTTTGTGTTCAGTCATTTTTTTTTTACTGTCGTACTGCTTAGATATTTTTTTTTTTAGTATTTTGTACTTGGTTGTGTATTTATGTATATCCTTCTGTTGTACAAGGATAATATCCATTAAGCAGTTTTTGATAGTCGAAGTGAAAAAGAGAGAGAGAGAGAGATAGAGAAAGAATTTCACGCAATTAACGATATGAACACAAAATTTTCTGCAACATTTTAGCAGTTTTCTTTTTTTTTGTACTCCTTTTTGTTTTATTTTAATTATTCATTTCGTATCTGCTTTGTTCAGCAATTAGAAGGTTCTTTTTTTTTTTTTTAATTGCTGGCAAGGGTTTTGAGGAGTGTAGCTTTTAATGAAATTAAAAATGAATAAGTTGAATGGCGTCTAACATCTATTAAACAAGGAAAGTTGAGCTATCAGCACATCAGATGTTGGACATTTTTTGTGGTTGTTGTTTTCAATTTACAGCAGTTAAATATAAGAAAAAGATAACTTTTAAATCTTTCGATTTCGATAATTCATTAAAGATGAATTCGACACCGATGGAAGGCGAGCGACATGCAAGGGAAAGTTTAAGGGAAACGCAACCAACTTGGCGCTACTAGAGATAAGCTGGGAACCAAGCTGACTGCACCAGCTTAGTTCATTGATGATTTCAATGTTCATTTAGAGGTCTTTCTGTCTTAGATCATTTTCGTCGAAGAGATCAATTGTTGAATCTTTGAATCTAAAGCTAGTTCGAAATGCTTAAGACTTCGATTAAACTGACTGCGACTGAGAACAAGTGTGAAGCGAAGTGGGAAACTAGAAATTACAGATAATCAATCTCCAATCTTTAAATAAAACCAGCTAGGAGCAGAGCTGCTTGGACAAGCTTGTTGATTGGGAAAAAACTACAGTACAGTTTCTAGCAAAGCAAGAAACATCAGTTCACCTAGAAACAAATGTCAATGGAACAAGCTTTATGTAAAGGCCTGGACACTGGGAAGCTACTAAAGTCAGCTAATGCGGAACCGATTTCGCTGCAAAAACTTTTTTGTTGATATACCATGTCTACACTGGACTGTTTCACTTATGATGGTCAATAACAAGGGAACAAGTGGACTAGAAAAGCTTGACTGTTAAAGCCTAAATCCTGACTGGATTGTTAAGCTTTTTAGGAACCAATTTGGCAGGAGAAGCTTCTTGTTTCATGCCCAGGTTAACACCGGAATATAGCGTTATTGAAGACACTGCATCAAGGAATCAAGTTGGTTCTTGTTCAATGTCGGCTCTAGAACACTGAAACACAGTTGAAGATATACAGCAACGGATCAACTGGAGTGCTTCCAGAGGCAGCGAGCTTAGAACTGAGCTGGTTTTTAAAGCGCCCTTATTGTGCTCATCGTTCAGCACCACTAAATTCATCCAGTACCACACAGATCTAAGTACCAATAAGGCTAGAAAAGATTGTTTGCTGAGAAGACTTCACCGGACTTCAGAGTAACTGTTAAGAAGTTAAGAACTGCGCAAGCTTAAAGAGCTCGTCGGGTTATCCCAGAATCTAGCGCTACCGGAAATAAATAATAAGGATGCAAGATGTCTGTAAAAGCTCGTTTGTTAAGTCCCTGATCCTAAGTTAATCTAACCATATGCAAGCTGGGCTTCAGCCATTTAAGTTACCAAGCTGTTTGGAGTAGCTTTTTCGGTTTTAAAAACAGAACGGCAGTAAAGATTAGCCAAATAGAAACTCGGCAACCTGGGAGAGCTTGATACAATGCTACAGAAATCAGCTAGTAAAGAACCGAGCTGGTCAAATTTTGAATCATACTTCCATCTGACATTTCATTTTACACTAAACGAAACCAAAATACTGCACGTTTTATAATGCCAGGAAGGTATGCACGTTATTTTTAATAAACCCCTCTTTCGATTATGTAGCGAAAAATTCTTCCAAATTTGTGACCTTATACGTTTCGAACTGACCCATCCTGCACGCTATCCAAAACCTTTGTTTGCTAAAAATGATTTATGTTCCTGACACCGTTCATAGTTGGTAGGTATACTCGTACGAATCTCTCAATCCTCTAAGCTAAAAGTTTTCTATCTCTGAACAAGCAGAAGCAGCAGCTAGTCACTATTATAGTCTACACCTTCATTCTTCAATTTTGTATATATGCTTGCACGTACCTAATCCCACCCATAGTTAACATTGTGTGTCAAAAACTACTAAAATGGAAACTTCCGGCAGAGCGGCTCCATAACTAACCCCAAAACCACCTTTCAATTCTATTGTAACCATCACTTCACCACCCTGTGCTCTCATTTTCGTTTTGTCCGTAGAGATGGGGCCGGGATGGTTTTGGGTGGATTTACTGGCTGCTGGGTAACCCAACTCGGACTCAATTAGAACGGACGAGCAAAATTATGTTTGCCACTAATATAATCAGTTTTTGCTGCTCCCAAATGGCGTGGCGTGGCGGCGCGGTGGTGTCCTTTCTGCTGCTACTGATACTGCTACTGCTACTGTCATTGCTTTTGCTTATATATCTACGTGCAAACGAAACAGGAGTGTGCCTTTTATTCGGTCTGGCCAGTTTCATTATAATATGGCAAGGAAAAGGGTGAAGATTATGCTGGTAATGATACATATTAATGATGTAACAAACTGAGGACTAGTAGAAAAGAGTACCTATAAGCCCCAGCCAAATGAGAAGCTGTGTGCAGAGGCAAAATTATCAGCCAGCGTTAGAGCGGGGTGTAGGCGGGGTCTCGATTGCCACACAAAAGACTCTTTTGTCCCCGCTTTGGTTTTGGTTGTTCTTCGTCTTCTGATGATGGTGGTGCTGCCGTTGCAATGATGGCGAATTCCAAAAACTTTTCTAAATTGGGTTGGGTATTTCATATTCCATCCTGAATATAGGTTTCTATAGTAACACTATATAGCAAGATATCAGCGAGACTCTTTTTTTTTATCTCTCTTCGTAAATTTAGTTGATTCTATATGCGGATTTTGGGTGTCTGTTTTATAATTTGGTTGCCATAAGTTCGTAGTTTAAGTTTTTTTTTTTTGTATAATCTAAGCGTTTTGATTTAATTTTTTTTTTTGTTTTAACTTTTTTTTTTTTGTTCGTTGATTGTCAAAATTAATTTTGTTTTTCTTTTTTTCTTTAATCTCTTTTCAGGTAGGTGACTATGTACGTTTGTATAGATGATTTAAAGCTTATATCAAAATGATAGATATTGGTAATGTAGACGCCTTAGAATATTTAAGTTTGTTATTTTATTTTATTTAAGCAGTTAATGGGTTTCTTTTTTAAAGAAGAATGAGAACTTGTAGTTTATCTTATTGGCTCTTTATGGCAGTGCTCACAAAATTTTTTTTTATTTTAATTTATAAGTTTTTCAAATAAATTGAAGTGGGAATAGACCATCCTGTCTTTTTTTTTTTGTCATATTCATAAATTTTAAGTCTTTTAAATTTTATCTGATTCAGACGTTACATATTTGCACCAGAGTAATAAGAAAACATAATGCATTTCGAGAGTTTCTGTAGTATCTACTGCAGTGGAACTCATATTAACATTCTTCTCATTTTACATTGAACAATGAAGGGTACTCAATGATTTACGATATTTTTTGTTCCTAAAATCCAGTGGCATTAAAAAAAATGTGTCAAATATCACATGATTGTGACTTTTGGAACTGGTGAAATCCACCTTTAAGCCTTTATCTTGGCTACCTAGCGGTCCTACACATAAGTAAAAAGGTTTGAGAACTTTAAAATTCACGACAAATTTGGCATTATTAGTTAAACTTTTTGAAACTTCTGTATGAAAAAAAAAACCATATTGCATTAACCGTAACTGAAAAACGACGAATTTCAAAAATATATTGAATTGTTTTCAAGTTAAACAAATTTGTGTAACAGAATTGTTGAAAAATTATAATTTTACAAACTGTTTTTGTTTTTCAATAAAGTTTTGACCAAAAGTCTTCCATTTTTTTTTTCAAAACTACTTGAAAATATGTATTTTTTTTAAATATCGAAAATATTTTCTCAATAAAACATATAGAAAATACAATTGTTAATACCTTTTGTCAAAGCAATTTCCTGTGCGACCAACAGGAATTGAGATATTTAATGGACACCAAAATCCAAAATGGCTTCCAAAAGGTGAATTTCACAACCTCTTCAATTGAAAAAAAAGAAGAAAATTCTGAATCAGATTATTGTTATAAATAAATTGAATAATCAAAATGAATAATAATAAATTCAGGGTTAAGCTAGTAACGCTGTGTTAAGAATATTTACCTATATACATAGTAGATATAGTATGTGTTGGGTGCCGGGCCACAGGAATATTAAAGGCAACTGAAAGGCTGATGAACTCGCTAGAAATGGAACCAATCGCACCATGTAGTCGGGGGATATGGCACCCATTTTCGTTTTTACCTATAACTTGAATAATAAACAAGATTTTTACTTGAAACAAAAACAAATTTATTTTAAAACTAATTCATTAATAAAAAATAGGAACATAAAGGTAATTCACAGATAATTTCATGGTTTTTTTGGTAAAACTAAAAAACATTAAAAAAAATTAGGTACAAAAAATGGAGGGTGATATGGCACCTGATGGAGGGTGAAATGGCACCCTACTTTTTTTTGATATTTTTTTTGCCACATTTGTTGCAAGTGTTGTTAAACGATGTGCAAGAATCGTGAGACCAAAAGTGGCATACGATGCACTTAATCCATTCGTCCGGTTTTGTTGTTTCATTATAATCCTCGCCACAGCCAACACAAGTGTTTTCACCGAAGTCTTCAGGTCCATCCGATTCATCATGCAACGACATTTTCTCGTCCTCTGAAGAGCTGACTTCAGGCCCACCATTGGTATTCTTTTTGTTATATTTCGTCTTTTTAAGGACCTTTTTGACCTTTAACTTCTTTAAAAGTTTTTGTTTTTGAGAAGCCAAGTTGTGAGATGATGTCAAAACTCGAGATTTTTGAGCCCTCGGATGATGTGTGATACCCCGTGAGGTGGACGGTATTGGAGAGATCACATTCAGCATTTTCCCTGGAGTTATTTCACTTGCATCACCCTTTGGTGTTTCTGGATTCTCTTGCTGAAATGAAATTTGAATTAAAAAGGCAATGAAAATTATTAAAATTTCAATAAAAGATTACCTGAATGATGATTTCCAGTGGTGGTGGAGTCAAATCTCTATCTGATGAATTGGATTGCAAGGGCGGATTACTTTGAGTCTGCATTTCATTGGTGTGACTCTCAGTTTCATTTGATGTGATGTTGCTTTTAATGTATCCATAATCTGGGATAATATCAGGATTCAGGGGAAATATGCCAGTTGATGAAAATGCTGAAATTCCATTGCTAGGATTTGCTGATTTGACCCATGCCTGGGACAAAAGCATGCCGAACTTGAGGCGAGATAGCTTTCTGGTTGGATTAGTTTTTATGAATTTATTACAAGCCTCATAATAAGAGCTCTTGAATGGTTTGAAGAACGATCTGTCCAAGGGTTGCAAAAATTGGGTTGTGTGTGGTGGAAGGCAAAGCAGTATTATTTGATGTTCGATTGCGTACTCTAGCATTTCCACATTGCTACAATGGGAAGAATGGCCATCCAAAATTAATATGGTTTTGCCTTCTGGCTTCCTTGGTATGAAGTGTTCTTTTAGCCATTTGAAAAATATCTCGCTGTTTACATAGGCCGATTTGTCACCCATATAAACCACTGATCCAGGTGGCATTCCATCTTCGAATTCAGCCTTTTTGTTTTTGCCTTTAAAAAAATTATACCTAATTACCTAGGTACCTAGTTGTGAGATGAAATACATAAGACCATGAGATTTCTTACCTTTAAAAACACAGGCTGGTGGCAGAAAAGTACCCTCGGCATTACAGCATGCTATGACCGTTATTGTCTCCCCTCTTTCAGCAGATGTTATTGCGGTTATGTTGCGAGACCCCTTCTCAGCTATAACTAAAGATGGTCTATTGTTAAGCTGGCATCCGGTCTCGTCCATATTATAAATATGGCCTGGTTTGTCCAGCAAATCATTTTCGGATAGTGTTTTTTCTAGCAATTGAAAATACGTAGCCACTTCTGTTTTTGACATGGCTCTGGCTCGAGCCTGCGAAACTCCCTCTGATTTCCGAACAGCTAGGTCTGGATGCCGATTCATAAATAGGATGAACCAATCCTTTCCAGCTTCTTTTTTTACGCGATTAAAATTGTGTCTTATGCCACACTTTTCAGCTAAGCCATACGCCATTTGGCAAACTTCTTTTCTGGATGGTGCGAATCCATGTGCCTGGAGTTTTTTGATATGGGCAACGATTTTGTCCTCTCTTTGTTGTCCAAGACAGGACACGGATCCCAAACTCGGTTTTAAAGTATTTGGTTCTTTTAGTAGCCTTCTGAAGGTTGTAAAGGGTATTCCAAAATTTTTTGCAGCAGCTTTTTTTGACATTTTATTGTCGCGCACAGCTTCAGCGGCGGCTGTGAGTTGGGCTTGAGTCCATTTGCCCCGGTTTGCTGACTCTTGTTTTTTATAAACTGTTGGCATTTCTTTATACTTACCTATAGAAAATATTAAGAATAATTGTGAGTTTAAAAAAAAGGTTCAAAAGCAGAAGCGGGGGATATGGCACCGGTGCCATATATCCCGACGTTTTGGGGTGCCATATCCCCCGTTTGACTACACTTTTATTTTTCCATATAACACGATAAAACATGTTTGCTGAATTATTGCAAAGAGCACAAACACAAAACACAACAGCAACGGTTCTTTTTTTGTTGAAATGAACACCTGGCGTCAAATACTTTTTCTACTACACGCACATCACTTATACACAAAAAAATTTTGTCGCTTGAGAGATACTCACTTTTTTTTTGTAGCTTTATAAAAAATGTGTGGTATGGGCTACAGCAGATGCGACTGCACTCACTGAGAGCTTTTGTAAGACTGAATTCTTTTTTGCACTTTTTGTTTTAAAAAGAAGTCATTAAGTGGGAGATATTGAAAGGGTGCCATATCACCCGTGGTGCCATATCACCCGACTTTACCTATGGCAAATATTGGTATACCTCTCGCTACATGTAAACTTATGCTGGTGCAAGATGCTATTAGTTTAACTAACCTTACTTGGAACACCATCACCACTTGTGTGGTGACAAAGCAGATCTGGCCATTGTTAAATCCGAGTCGATCTAAATACTTGTTGTCACTGAGAAGATCGCATATTGGCTCCGTAATTGGTGTCATCACAGGACACTGTCTAATTGGGAAGCACGCAGCAAGGCTGGGTGTTTTCTCCAATGGCTTTTGCAGAAGCTGCATGGATGAGGAGGAGGAAGAAACAACTACTCATCTTCTCTGTACATTCGCTGCTCTATCCCAAAGACGTAGGGTTCATTTGGGAAAATACTTCTTCAACGACCCCAGCGATCTTGCTAACAAAGACGTTAACAATCTCTCACGCTTCATATAAAGCTCCAAATGGTTCAACGAGTAGAGGGGGGAAAATCTTTAGATTCATGTGGTATCACAATGGGCCTAAATGTGTCGGTTCACACTGACAGCCACGTCAACCTAACCTAACCATGTACATTATTTTCACGAATAATTGTGATTCAAAAGAATATAGAATTTTCAGCATTTTATGAAGAATGCCTCCTGAACTTCTCAAAATTCTTGACATTTTTTTTAGCTTTTAAATACAGTCGTCTCCCTCCAAGTTGAATTTCTCCATATATTTTCGGATTCTCAAAGTCAAATTAATTTCGATAATCCTGTGAAAGTTTGACATAGAGGGAATCGACTGTAATTAAGTCATAAAACTTTAAAATTGATTATTTCAATGATAGTTCGCAATAATGTTAATAGAATTTACATAACTTCGTATAGAAACTTTCGAAAACTTTCTGCACGCAATCCTTTTCAAAATAACAAAAAAAGAATAAGCAATTGAGTAAATTATTGTTTTCTATAAAATGATAAAACAAAAAATATTCGTATGCATAACCAACCACATAACATAAAACAATCATATGCGTGTCCTGTGTGGTGCTTTCTTTAATAAAACAAACAATACAACATAATCATCGAAGCACGTCAGGTTATTTAAAATTAATTGAATTCCAATTCTACCTACCACAAACTATTGTGTATATAAAGATAGGCTTTTGGTATAAGGTATACATGGTTTATTGTGATGTCGAAAGTCATTAAAGAAAATCATTTTGAAAATGACTATGCTTTTCAAAACAAAACTCAAATCCAATTCAACATTATATTATTCAAGTCCATATAAAATATCTATACTAATCAAAGTGGCGGCGGTTTTTGCTTGTTACCTCCTTCCTCAATCTATGACGTGATTCAGAGCAGGGAGGAATTTTGTTTTATTTCCATCTTCTACTCTATTACTAACTATTGTTGTCCGTGTTGCGGCGTAATTGTAAACTCAAACTATATACCAACCACTCAATCACGGAATCACGAAGTTTTTTTTTTTTAAAGCTGAAAACAAAAAAGCGAATTGAATTGCATTACAAATCGATACTAGACGAAAATCTAATTCTAAAGAAATATTATACTTCGCCAATGGACGAATAACAAAATTGACCGAAGGCGAAGAGGACGACTGTAAGTCCTTATTTTTAACTTCATTCCAATATGCTGACACTCTGCGTCACTTGTTGAAGATCAATTCATATTAATTTTACAACAAATTAATTTACAAAATTCCATCACTATTATTTTTCATTTCAAACTAAGTGTTACCTTTGTGACACTCATAGTCAGAAATGAGTTGTTCCAACAATATTTATACTCAATAAAAATTGAACATGTCATTTTTAAGATTTTAAATTTCAAACTGTTACCGTTGTGACATTTTTATGTTACCGATGTGACCGATTGTAAGTTTTAAGCATGAACAAAATCAAAAAGGCCAATATGTATACCGCCAAAGAAGTGTTATCTTTATTTGAAAAACGCGAAAATAAAAAAGCCAGAATGTTACGAATGTGACACATTCTAAGGATGAAAGTTTGAGGTAAAAATGTTACAGTTATGACATGTTAATGTTGCAGATTATGAATCTATCACTTCATCAAAATCAAGTAAACTTTATATCAGCGCTATTTTTCTAATTTTTCCTAAAATAGTAACATGTTACGAATATGACACAATCACTGTAAAATTTTTAAAATTTATTGAAATTTTAAAACATTCGAAATTTTGATTTAAGTAACGTAAATATGGAAAATAAACTTTCAAGATAAATTTTTGGAACTGCCCTGGAATTTTTTCAGTCTAATTTTTCTACATTACTGATTTTATTGGAAATGTCCCACAAATCTGCTAAGTTTTTGAAAAAAACTAAATATTCTGTACGACTTCCCGACTAGAAATTTTTTTCTGAGACCTATTGGGCCCTCATTGGGTTGCCCTATAGGGACCACAAATAGGGATGTCACGCAAAGCCCTGTGCGGCCCTAATTGGGCAATCCCATTCGTGCCCCAACGGGAAAATCCCAAGATGGTCCCAATAAGGTAATCCAGAAGTGGCCCCATTAAGGGTGTCCCAACTCGAGCCCTAAGAGAAATATTTTGATATAAAAATTTACAAATAACTGAATCAATTAAATACTAAAAGTACACAATTAAATTATTTTAAAAGTACTTACGTTTTTCTATTACTAGCCATTGGTAAATGTTTATAATAAAAATATAATAATAATCTAAAACACTAAAACTGTTTAATAAAAAACAAGCACTCGATAATTAAAAAGAACCTGTCGTAACTTGTCACCGCGTTTTCTCGATTGTCAACTTAATTCTTTTTTCCGCTTGGTGTCGCACTATTGATACATATTCATATACATATACCTACACATAGATATATTAAGGCGCCGCAGTTCTTTGAACTAATATAGATGTATACTAACACAGTGTGTATAACAACCGACTTGATAAATGTAATATAATAAGAGACCTCTTTTGAGTATTGCGATACTTACGCTTATCTACGCATGCGCAAATACTGGATTTTTTTCTAAATAAGATACTTGATAAAAATCATTCATACATTTTGTTAGTAGTCTGCCAGAAATAATTTTGAGACTTCTAAGTGTGGTCGGACACAAAGTATAACGCAAAAAAAATGACTAAAAATTTTTATTTTTACTTTGGGTTTGCCGACTTAGGTCCCACTCAGATCCCAATTGGGAAAAATTGACTAAAAATTTTTATTTTTACTTTGGGTTTTCCCACTTAGGTCCCACTCAGATCCCAATTGGGAAAAATTAACTAAAAATTTTTATTTTTACGGTGGGGTTTCCCGAATGGGGGCTAATTGGGGCCTTCTTGGGATTTCCCTATTGGGCGTACCTCTTCGGGACCCAATTAGGTCCAGATGTATAGGCTGGGTTATCCCCAAGTCATTTCTAGTCGGGATATTACCGTAAACGAGATATTAAAAAAAAAAATCTAAAATCTGAAAGGTGATTTTCACAAAATTGATAAAATCAAATTCCATGAAGTTTGGAATTTTATTTCTGACTTTTGGTAAAAATTTCATGTCTTCAAAAAATAAATCACCAGCAAAAATAAATACATCTTCAATCAAATGATACGGACTGTGCTTTTAATAATACGCTATTATTTTATATTTTCTCCCCTTTCTGTCCATCATGATTTTGTTTGCATTGTGTGCAGAGTTGATTTCCTTTTCTTGTTCTGTAATTTGCCCGCCTCCTTTACTATATATATTCTGCATCACAGATTTGACATGAAACCGCAAATAACACTCATTTTGAACATCTTTGAATTTTGTTTTTGTTGTTGGCAATATAGCAACTAATTGAAGGATAAATTGAGTTAGGGAACTCAATTACAGAGTATATACTCGTACTTGAATATAGACAGGAAAAAATATAAGTGCTGGTTGCTAGGCATTCAAAAGAGCTGTGACATTGAAAAGGATTTCAGTTTTTTTTTCTTTGATTTCTTTGCCAACATCAAGAGGAATATCACAAAGAGATACAATCTTTTTGAGCCACGAAAAATGTTGTTAGGTAGGTTTTTTCATATTTCCATGAGACTCGCGGTGTTCACATCTCCAGAAAGAAAATTTCAAAACTCACTCAGCTAACTCAGCTGATGAATAACAAAAAAAAAAAGATATCACGAAACGGTGTTGACAATTATTTTTTCTGCGAATCAAAAAACTCCAAAAAAATTGTCAATACACAGTTTTTGAATGTTGGTTGCTTTGGTGAATTTTTCAGCGAACCATACCTACGTTAGTGGTACATGCAATTTTTTTCCGTCGTCCACATTTTTTTTTCTTCTAAAAACCTTCGTTGGAAAATAAATGATTGTTGTTTTTGTGTTGCTTATTTTTAGTATCGAAAAAAAAATTGGTACACCTTATTTTTTTACTACCTATACAAGCTGATGATGGTTGAAAAGGAACACATCACAGCAGGAATTCTCAGCACACACGCTAACCGATTCAACTATGGAACTCATTCATGTGTTTGCCTATTACCCAGATACATTTGTCTCTTGCAGCAAAAGCTAGGTTTTTGTCATTTGTTGTTGCTGTTGTTGGAGTCAGTCAAATCAGCCAGCGAAGCGAATCTTTGAAGCCCGCACATAGAACGCCTTCCATTGCACCACCCAAAAAAAAAAGTATATCACGAATGCTTTTTTTTTTTTAGTTTGAGTACAATTGTAGAAAATACCTTTAGGTTGGTACCTACTCCAAAAAAAAAAAAAATAAACAGATCCATATGTATATAAATCAACGTTTGTGTTGCACTTGCTGGTTTACTTTATTAGAACTCACTTCACTTTCGCAAAAAAGACAAAGCTTAAAGCAAAAATATTTTTGTCTAACTGCTACATGAGCAGAATTTTTGGCTCTGTCCTCCTACTTTTTGATGATTTTTTTTTTTTTTTGTCTGTTAAACAAACATTTCACAACCAACCATTTTTTGTATTATCTACCTGTAGACTGTAGACCATTTTGTTTGCAACAACCTGCAAACAGTTGATAAGGATAATAACAAAAAAACGAGACTAAGGGGTTGAATCAGTTCGTTTTTATTATTCCAACAACTAGGTAAAACAATTTTTTTTTTGTTGTGTAGTAGGTTCTCGGGAGAGCTATGTAGACTTTAAAAATGAAAAATTTAAATTTTAACGTTAAAGGGCCTTGAAGAGCATTATGACGGATTAAAGCTCTCTTGCTGATAAAAATCAAAAATGATGCGTTTATTAGGTTAAAGTATTTTTAACTTTTGTTTTTTTTTTCTTTTTTTTCGTATCCCTTGTGCTCCCTATTTTGGGTTTTCCTGTTGGGACCACAAAAAAAAACAAATTGTAAAATATTAAATGTGGAGAAATAAAATTTAATTTTTCTACATATATCAAGAATATTTTTCGATATTGTAAGTATTGCAAAAATTACTAGTTGAAAAATGTATTTTTTAAAACATTTTCCAAAATTCCAAGAAATCCAAAAAATAAATAAAAAACGTTTGTTCATTTTCTTGAATAATTATCCAAGTTATTCAAAAATTTAAAACCTGGTAAATAGATAACCCATGACGCTCAAAAATGTTGTCCCAAAGAAAAAAAAATTGGGACATGTATTGTATAAGCGAAAGTATTTGGTTGCCAACATAACGAATTTCGTTTTTAGAACTTTCGAAAACTATGGTAGGAAAGCTAACTACTTGTCCCAAACTTTTGAAAATATATGCAATGGGAAAACTATTATTTAAATGTGTCAACGTTTGGTGATGAAATCGAAAATAAAAAAAGTTTATTTGTCAGTTATAGCATTAGTAACGGGTTTTTGAAAACTTTTTCCACCCGATTAAAATAAGTCTCAACCGTCTTTGAGCTTATAAAAAAAATCAATTTTTTTCTTGAGGAAATCAGCTATAAACCTTATTTCCTTTGTTTTAAGAAAATCGCTTCAGTCACTTAAGGAAGTAGTAGGTCAATGATAAGACAGACCGACATTCAGTACCTATTTGAAGCAGTTTGAAACGATAGACTTTAACAGTATGCCGACTTTTTTTGTACTTCTATCCATTCGTCTCTAATTTTTTTTTTTTGTATTTACCCGAAACCAATATTTTCTGTCCTTGTAGAACAAGTAAAAATGTTTTTTTTTTTTTTTAAATTAATTCTTACCAAAAGTAATCCCTTTTATGACACTTTCAATCCTCGACAATCTTTCCACAGTAAGATTTAAAAAAAAAAAACCTGGAAGGTACTTAGGTACCTTCGTCATAATGAAATATAATGAAACAACTTTATCCCAAGACTAAGCTAGATGAGTCATGTAATTTAAATAGCCTTCAGTGCTAACAGAGCTAATATAAAATAATAACCTATCATCATCATCATCATCGACCCAAAAATTCCACACGTTATTGGAAGCCGCCGGGAGGCGAAAGTTGTTTCATTAACGCCACAAGAATTATAAATGTATGTATGTAGGTATACTTAATCGGCTTAAAGCTTAGAAAGCAGTTCACTGAACCTTTCAAAAAAAAAAAATACAAATTACTAAAAGATTTATCCAAAAACCAAAAAGAAACATAAAAAATTATGGAGCCTATCGTTAGATACGATTTCTTGATAGAAAAAAAATATTTAGAGATTTTTTTTTTGTTTCTTATTTTTGTCCTATGTGGTTGGATATAATTTGCATGTTAATAAGAAGCTTTTTTTGAACATTACTTTGTTCTGTCGAAAAGACAATTATGTATCTACACTTGAAAAAAAAAAATTGTTGCTCAAGGTTAACATCTTAACCTGTATTTATTTCATAAAATTTCACAGGTACAGATTATATTTGAAACTTGTTGAAATAAATTAAAAAAAAAAGCTGACTTTTCAGACCATTAAAAATAAATTATTTGAATAGGTTTTTAAAGTTATCTTTTGAATATACTTTTTGTTTATAAATTCATTTATTGAATTAATTTTTTCCTAACAAATTTGTCCTCAATATTTTTATTATTTAGTTAATTTTGATCATAAATGTGCAAAATTTTCGAGTATTCTTAAAATATTTACTCTTGTTCGACTATAACTTTTTTAATAATAGAAATATTGAAAAAATGCTCGAGAAGAAAAACATAGGAAATTTAATGTTTTACACTTTGTGTTTAGGAAAAATTTTGGTCCGACTTAGAGAAACCAAGATATTTTATAAAAACCAAAATCCAAGATGGCGATTCATCTAAATTTCTATTGAAATACCTATTTATAAATATACTAACCCAAATTTGTTAGTATAATTATTTTTTTTTCAGTGTAAAATAATACTTAAAATAAATAATTTTATCAATGCGTTCGTTATAGCTTCCTATGAAATAAAAAAAAAATTATGATTATTACGTTGATGATAGGCCAAAGCTAAAAGAAAAGGTGAAAAGCAAAACACACACGTCGCCGTGTCGTCTTTTGTGTCTTCACGAGTATGACCGAATTTGGGCTCAAAGATCAATGACACCAAGTCATAAAAAAAAAATGATGACAAACCCTCATTTTTGTTTTTTATTTGACTTTTTTTTTACAACTCTGTGTTTTCTTTTTTATTTTTTTGGTTGTTGCATTATTATTTTCTTCGTGTTTATTATTACTTTCCATTCTATTTGTATATACACCTTACTGGATGGGGTTTTACATCACATAGCTATGTCTATAGGTATGTACACTTTTTTGCGATAATGGAGTTAAATTTCGCGCAAATTTAATTATCAATTTTAACTTTATATAGGTAGATAGATAAAGGTAGCAGGGAAGAATGGTTTGCATTATCTACCAAAAGCCCGCCCGAATGAGGTAGGTACTGCTAGGTAGGCAGTGACCCATGTATAAAATTGTATATACATAGGTATAGATGGAAAATCAAAAATTCATCGTAGCTATGTACATACATAACATTGTACATCCTACATAATACACAATCTGACATCGAAGCAATAAACAACGAAAACCATCACACATCACGATAATTACAAATTCAGAAACCGATGTTGGCATATTAAAATCAACTAATTGGATATTGAGCATGAGGCTGTAAGTTTCGGTTCACAGCATCATCAGCATCAACGAAGTTAATAGAAAACCGTCTATGAAAGTAATATTGAATGAGATGCGATGAAGAATTCTTAATAAAAATTCATACCAAATAAAAAAAAAGGTGCTAAACAGGGCTGTCGATACCCTAGACGTGTACTAAGGGAGCATTTTTTATGTACTACCTAAAGGTAGTGCAAATTTTGGTTTCGTTGAAAAAATTCAGTCCGTGGTGTTAAACAGGCCTCTAAAACATTAAAAATTAGATAAATTTTTTTTTAACATAAAAAATAACGGTACTTCTTATATAATTAAATTAATTTTTTTCTGTAGGTTTTTGTGTTAAATTTTTTTTTCAAAAAACCGTATAAATGTGAGTATAAATTATTTTTTGACATTAAGAAGAAAAAAAAACGAGTACTTCAGTTTTGTTTGTTATACTTAGAAAAATCCATCTTTTACTCACTGTACCAATTGGTTCCTTTCGATAACAATAAGTAGATAATATTTTTTCATCGTTGGAGTAAAATATTTCCGAAACTTTAAATTTTTGTTGAAAAAGTAACATACTTAAAAATATTTAAAAAACGACAGCACTGGTCTCATGGACTCAACTAATAGCAAAATCATAACGAAATTATAAACTCGCATAAAAAGCAGACCTGTAGTTATATAGCATCGTGAATGGATGATGGTTAAGATCTTTCAACTGGATGAAAAAAAATCCCACCTATATTTTCTCCCCCATGGATAGATTCATGACTATATCTATAATTAACATTTAATGGCCTTTTGATTTAATTTACAACGAAATACTTATTTTATAGTATACCTAGAACTATATGTATGTTCATTTCATATATACATACATAGATAGGTAGAAATCAGCAAGAAAGAAGTATTAAATTTTTGTCCATGATTGATTGTGAAAGGCAAAAATATAATTTAAATTTTTTTGCGCAGAGTTTAGTACTACCCAGGGGCGGGAATATATAGATTGCTTCTTTAATTTCATAACTTAACAAAGTTTTTATCTTTTTTTTCCTTCTTCAAAAATCGAGAAATCCAAAAATAATTAGGTATTTAACATCTATGGAAATATGCACATATGCGTGGCCTTGAAATTGATAAACATTTGGTGAAGACCAATTTGATGTTTTTCTATTTTTCAAAGAACTATAGTATAGCTCGAGAAGATTTTCAATTTAAAAAAGTATCGTATCTTCCACGGTTTTAAACCGAACACACACACAGTTTTTTATTAAGAAAAAATGCACCAAAAAATCGGGAATGGGTCGAAAAATTACGGAGTAAAAAATTCGTCCAAGCCTGAAGGTACCCTATTTCATTTTATATCGCAAAGTTCACTGAATTGAAGATAAAGAAGATTTGTGCCCAAGCATAGTTGAGCAGCTAGCTGTTGCACATTTTCGTGCCAGAAGTTTGTGTTCGATTCCCAGTCTCGTCCATCTAAAAACAGAAATATTTTCTTAACGGGCTGCTGCCTCTTGCAAGTAATCTCCAAGAGTATCACTTGTCAAGAAAAGACTTAGTCTTTTATCACTTCATAAATCTTCTAACGCGGCGGAAAGTTCGTCTATTCCTGAATTAATGAATATTGTTTCGGAGAAGAAATCTACTACTTTCCATGCCACAAATTCAGTCTATTGAATAAGGTACCTACTTTCCTTTATTATTATTATTATTATTATTGTTTTTTTTTTTTTTTGAAATTCGTTTGTCTTTGTGCATTTGATATTAAAGTGCTCTAAATTTACGGTATTTTTTGCCTTTATATTCTAATAGATTGAGTTTTTACCTACACACACACACGTTTCTATAACTCATTGTCTCCACTATGTCCTCACCAATATATAATTCAATCACCATTGATAACAGTTATATCTTGTTTTTCTTCTTTTACCTAAGTATCAAAGTTTTAACACTACTCATAAACATTCCAATCCAAAACTTGACTTAAACAAAAAAAATTTAAATATTGAAACCTGTTCAACTTCAACGGGATTATGCAAAACTTCTCCAAAAGGAGACCATCTACCAAACAATAAAGTAGTAATGAACTGTGCGATGAAGATCAAAAGCAAAACTATAAGAAACCACAGAGATACCTACCAACAACCTACATACATAATATTACTTAACCTGGAAAGAAAACAAAAAAAAAAAAAAAACATTCTAAATGCGAACCAAACAGACCTGGTCAAGAGAGTCAAGAATCAAGATGTGGCCAAGAATACAAACACAAAACCAAAAACAATCTTTATTCCATTCCTATCTTAAATACACATCACGTATTGACGGAAGCATAATATAAAGACGAATCCCGTTATATAATCGGTCAACATAACGGTAAAACAAATGTATGCTGGTGTGTGTGAGTTTTGTGTAAAAAAGTACCCGTACAACTACAGGTAACACATAAGAACCGTTTTAACAATAAAACGAAAAAAAAACTTGTAAGACCAAAGAATGTTTTTTTTTTTTTTAATTCGGGATTCTCTTTTGATGTTCTGTTCTTTGGCTGAATGCATTCATATCATACTACACTTCTTGGTATTCTCGCATTCTCTTTCTAACTGTGCTTGGTTTTTTTTTTATTTTGGTACGTTCAATGGTTGATAATAATAATATGGTGTTGGCATCGTGGGTCGTTGAAATGCGCAACACATTATTTTTTTTTTTTTTTTGTAAAAGCGATTGCATCGCGTCACATTTATATTCATATCTTAAAATGCAAACACAATAAATTGAAACAAAAAAAAAAATTGCATTCTGTTTGAAAAGATAAATGAAGTAAAAAAATTATTCAAAATTGATAAAGAAAAAATTCACATACGCCGAAGAGGAAATGAATTCAAAATATTTACTTTACTTTTTGAATGAAGTGTCAATAGAAAATATTGAGCTACAGTAAACCAAAACAGTAGTGTTTGTTCGTTTACTTCTTTCCCAAAAACTGTGGCAGCGTAATATATTCTAATCGTTACTAAGAACAAACTGCACGAAACCATCTTAGTTGGAATGAATACATTCAGCGCTATAAGTTATTATTTAAAAAAAAAATATATTTATTTTAAATTTAATATAGGATTATAAAATTGACGATAAATTTTTTATTAAATTTATTATTGTATTCGACTTATCGAAGTTTAGTTTATGTGGAAGATTAAGGGTCAATATTTTACAAACGTTGTTTAGCATTAGTTTAAGATTTTAATTCGCCTATTTCGACTATTAAACCTCGAATTAAATTTAGCGAATCAAGTGTGGTTATGTGCTGGTTTAAGTAATTGGCTATGTATCCCATACTTGAACCTTAAACCAAAGCTAAACCTCCTTTAATCCTCCAAAAATCACATATTTTGGCGGATTTAGTGTGGTTATGTGTTGGTTCAAAGAATTATTTGTGTATTTATCTAATACTTGAACCTCATTAAACCTAATTTAACCCACTGACAAATCCGCTGTATTACTTTTTAAACTGGCCTTAGATTAGATGAAGTTAAATGGTTAAAAAGTTCGTTGAAGAGTAGTAACACGTGTAGTGTTTACACTAAGATTTAGAAACACTAAGATGTTGAAAGGAAAAAAGGGTTTATTTTTAACAAGACGCTTAATTTTTTGGAGGTGAGAAAGTATTTGTATGCAGATGAAAACATAAGTCTACTGCTTTCATCTACTTATGATATCTTTGTAGACTAAACGAACAAATTTATTTTTCTTGCAAAATAAATTGCAGGTTTAAGAAAAAGGTATGTTTTTTTTTCTTTAAGGATTTGTAGGTTATACTAATTTTTAACTGAAACAAATAATTAAAGTTTTGTAGGAAAGTACCTAATTTATTTATAAGACAACACAGTTCAAATCTAAATATTAGAAAATATAAAGAAAATTGTAAAATATTTTGGTTCGCTCTATTGCGAATGTTGACCAAAAAACTCTCAAAGAATTAAAAAAAAAAAACACCTAATATTAGAATTAATGGCTTCACAGCGATATCCCTTACGATTTCATTACTTTAGTCACTCTTATTCATTTCTTGCCAATTCGAAAGTCAATTTTATCCCAATGTTAACTGAAATCACTTCAATTGTTGTGTGCCGCCATAAAAGTATCGAAGTTTCAATGAAGTACTACTTTCTACACTTTGAGAGTGACAAACTTCAAATCGCTTTTGTGTAAAGAAAAGAGATAAAAAATTAAAAAAAAAAAATATCAAACACTTCCACACTTATACAGCTAACCAAAGTTGTATAGCGGTGAAAATTCAGGAAACTGGAATTGGAAAGAATCCGCAATGATGACAATGACAGAAGTAAACAAAAGAACACAACAACAAAAAGAGTTGATGTAAAGTTTGTTACTTTTCTGAGCTGTGTTTCTGTTTCGCTTTGGTTTGTGAGGTGCTGGGTAATAATAATGGCTTGAATTTACCGTTGTGTTTTTTTTTATGCAACTTGCAATGTTCATGATATATGTATACAATATACATCTATAGGCCTACCTAACAGTACCTAGCTGTTCTGCTAATGTTTTGTTGTGAAGTTTGTTTATTTCGTTAACTTCTTCGCTTTTTGTTTAAGTGGGACACGGAACAGGTATAGGGAATGTGGTGTATGATGGGGTCTTGTGGTTTTTTTTTTGTTTAATTTTTTTTTATTTGTTATTGCGCTGTTGCTCTTAGCTTTTTCGACTTTTAATTGAATTTGCCAGCATCAGCTTAATTTACAGGGAAGATGGAGTTTCAAGGTATTCTAGGACGAGACGTTGGATTTTTCTTCTTCTTCTTCATCGTCGTCGACTTAGTTAATGTTTTTTTTTTTTAATTTTTTTCATTGATTGTGGTGTTTGTACTTGCGCTTGATGGTTTTTTTTCTTCCATCACAATTGTTGTTGAAGTTTTTAATTAAGGTTCAACGGATGAATAAGAGTGTTTTTCTTTTTTTTTAAGCACTGCTGTGCTTGCAAGGAAATTGAAATTGACAATGAATTTGTTTCGTAAGGGTGGGAGGGAAGCAGCAACAGCAGCAAGCATTGTTTGATGTAAAATACTGCAAACTTGAAGAAAAATTTTGTTATGTTTTTCTTTTTCCATTTTTTTTTTTGTTCACATAGCTCAAGGTAGGGTATCAACATACCTAACCTACATGCCATTGGAAGAAAATCTGTTTGCTAGGTGGTAGGATTTGGATACCTAGTTGTTTCTTGTTAATCTACTATAACTTGGATTAGACATGAAAATAAGTCTTTGTTTTTTGAAACAAAAAAAAAAAAACTATGGAAATGAGATTTGTTTGTTTTGAAATGATTAGTATTTGAATAATTGTGTGATGTTATAGATGACGAGGTATAAGCTCTTGCTTTAGGTATTTTTCTATTTACTTTAAGAATCCATAATCCTAGAGGGTAATTTGTATAAAAAGTATTGAAAAGTTAGAGCGTTAAGTAGGTACCTATAAACATGAACAAAAACTCACCTTTTTCCACTGTCAATTCCATGAATAGAATCTCAAAAATGTTAATGAGGTGTTCAGACTGATGAGAAAATGTGGTGAAAAATATAACATCTTCACATGTACCTACCTACATACTTTGGCTTAAACATTAATTTGATACTAAAATTCAGTTTAGGTATTATTTTTCACTAAAAAGGTTCAACAAAAAAAAAACGTATAACTTTTATTCTAGATATGCTCAGTATAAGCATCTTCTTTGTCTCCTCGCTGTAATTTTTTTAAGGCCAAAATTAAAGAGAACTAAAAGAATTATTAAATTTTTTAGAACTCTTGGTTAATATTGAAAACCAAAAACTTTAAAAGACTTAACATAACCATGATCATCCCAAGGCTTCGGGCGTCCTGGTCTACGCCATCTCTGCAGCGCAAGCATGGTCTACCACGCTGCCGTCTACCATAGAATCTACCACAAAGGACTTTCCGAGCAGGTTCCTCTTCACTCATGCGAGCTAGGTACCCTGCCCACCGGAGTCTACCGAGCTTAATTTTTGTCACTATGTCTGCTTCAAGGTAGATTGCGTACAATTCATGATTGTACCGTCTCCGGAATCGTCCTTCCTCACATATGGGGCCAACAATTCTCCTTAAGACTTTTCTCTCGAACGCGGACATAACCATGATAGGAAAGTCAAAAATAGTGGGTCTCGGAGTTCCGTCTATTGTTGTAGGTACACATAAAGGAGTTTTAGGATTTTCTTGAAACTTGGTGTATTTGGGTTTTTAGGCGTATCTTCGGTAGTTTAAAAAAAACTGTTGTTTTTATTATTTTGGTATTTTATAAAACAATAAAAAAAAATTGAAATTGAGACATTATTATCGGTAACTACCTCCAATACAAATAAACAGAAACACACCCGTTCTCAAAAACCTCATAAATTAATATAAATTAAACGTTGTATGTGCAACTAATTTTAATCTAAATATACCCTACAAAAACATAGTGACCTCAAAAAACATAATTTAAGAACTTAATATAGGTACAGTAGTAAATATTTTAAAAACATTTTATAATTCTTCATAGCGAGACCCCATGAGTCCATTCAAACACATCAAGAACCTCACAGTTAATTGATCGCACATAAAAAATTTATCAATTAGATGAAGTACATAGTATAGTAGTATCTACGATCTTGATAAATGTAACTTAATAAAAATTATTTTATCTCTGGCTGATGTTCCGAACGTAGCGTAGAAGAAAAGAAAATCATTTTAATCTAATTAAATTGAGGTCGATGATGTGGTCAAGTAGGTATGTCATTTAGAGTCCAAAGAAAGCAATAATTTATAAGGAAGGAAGCTCAAACAATTGATTGACAAACTGACAAGTTCTTTAACTTTGAAATCTTGATGAACTTTATTCTTCAATTGTATTTCGTTTCCATCGCTCTTGAATTTTTTTTTTTGATATCATAAAAAATAATATGTATACTTATAGAAAACCAAAAATGTCCATTTACGATCAAGTTCATCCAACCATATTCTTTCTTTTGTGTGTAAACCTATATCCTAGGTGTATTTTTTTTTTTATCAAAATCTATATCTAATCGCATAATTTCATATCCAGGTTTGTTTGAACAGGCTATACAAACACAATAAAATTTTGTGTAAAGGGTGCGTCATGTCACTCAACAGCATATCAATTTTGCACCAAACTCTATTTCTATATAAAAAAAAAGAAAATATGAATGATGGAGAGTTCTCTCCATTATAACAAGGGTGTGAAATTCATACAATAAACACAGTTGGTCTATAGATCCTAGAAAGACGTATCTCTATATCCATTGGATGGATATTACTTATAATTTTTTTTTTCTGTCACTATTCCTGAACCCGTGTCAATCAAAATAAATATACATTTATAATGTGGTCGACCAGCCGAAGGCGGACGCATTGCCTCCACAATTTATTATTATTGCTTATCTTTCTTTCATTCTCGTCTGTGTCGGTCGAGGCGGCGCGCGGCGCTGCTCAACGTGGGGTTGTCGTCGTCGTAACCTCCTTCGCAAAACCCCCTGTTCACCAAGATAAAAGATTGTTAACTTGGCCAATGTGGTTATGTTTTTTTCATATTTCATTTTATTTTTTTTAAGGGTTTAGTGCCCTTAACCCAAATATACACCTATATATCGATATACAATAATGAATTGATGCAAGAATGTGTATTGTATGAAAAAAAGGACGAAGGATATAACGATAGTTAAGTCCGTTATAAAAAAAAAGAAAGAAAATAACAGCCGATTGAACTTAACACAAAAGGACATTGATGACAAGTTTGTCGACATTGATTGATGATGATTAATAATGTTGCAATTTTGCTATGTATGTACCTTCCATATAGTGTGTTTGTTTAGAGTATGGTATTGGAACGTGTGTGACCAACCAATAAGAACGAATAACAAATTAATGTTTTTTTTTGTTTTATTTATTACTTTTTTTTTTGTAAAGATAATTGCGTTATGTTTGCACTGTCATATTTCATTATTTTTCCAATATCCACAGAATTTGGATTAGTTGCTTTTTTTATATTTTGATCAAAAAAAAAAATAAAAATAAAAATAAATAAATTGGATTCTGGGTAAACTAATGGAAAATATACCTATGCATTTAAACCACTAACAATAATAATATTTTGTGAATTTAATTTATTTATTTGTGCAACTGTTATTTTTGATTACTTTGAAATTGATGATATATGTACATATGTATGTATGTATATGAAACGTCTACCTGAATAAATATGCTATTTCATTTTTTTTTTGATTAAAATAATATTGATAAACTGTCATAGTTTTTAGATATGTGACAGGTAAAATGAATTCGATTCTGTTGAAATTTCTTTTTGACGTAGAGTGAATTGAACTGACCCATTAAATAATTTGAATACTCCAACTAAAATACCTGAGGCAATAAAAAAATACTAGTATTTCGGAAACAATTAGAAATGGTTTATTCACAAAATTTCATAGTAAATGGGGTTTTGATTGAGATCTTTTTTCTCTTTCAGTTGGTATGGGACAACTTCTTCGCCCAAAAATTTTGGGTAGAAAATTTAAAAAATTGTTGACATAAATTTATGTAATTTGTAGGTATGTACAATTTCCCAATCTAAACAAAATACAAGTTCTATAATTTTACTCATTTCTAACAACTATTGACAACTAACTTCTTGCATAATTTTTTAATTTTCTGTTATCCACGAATGTGCTAAATTTTAGAACATCATTATTTTAATTTAATTTTTATACTTAGTACTAGTTAGCAATAAGGCTAAAAAAAACTTATTAAACAAACAATTCCATTTTAATTGGAAAAGTTCTGAATCTGAAAAAAAAAAATTGTTCAGTAAAAAGACTCGAAACACTATTAAGCTAAAATTTGGTACAAACCTTCTAGATGAATGGCTTTCTTAACATATGTGTGTAGAGAGTTTTCCAACAATGGGACGATGTGTCCCTTTTTCGAACGGTAAAAAACTTTTGAGAAATCGAATTTTCTAAATTTTGAAGAGCTTTTTTCGTTTTTTAAAAGCGTTTAGCTTCTGTTTTTTTTTATTCCACAAAAAAAAATATATTTCCAGAAAGTGGTAATCCTGAAAATTATTGCATGTTAAAGGACAAATCAAATCTGTTTCTATAGACTTAGACAAATGTTTCAGTCAAGTGTTTATATTCCAGGCAAATTGAACTAATTCCATTTTTAGAAAAGTCTGCTGAAAACAAATCTTTTTTTAGCGGTGAACTATTATATCACTCCCTCGTTCATGGCTCCGTTTTCTTGTTTTGTCCTTATCGACACCATCTTATGTTCTTTCTTATGCAAAACACCCTGTACAAAAAAAAACTCCTTCGTATCCGGCTGTGTTTTATATGTAATTATAAGCCCCTTATCAGCAAAATAAGTATCCAACAGAAACAAAAGAAAAGAATTTATTCATTCACAATTTGACGCACGCATTTTTCTTTGAAAAATTACGCAAATTATTCAACGCTTATTTTTCATCGTCCTCATCTCAAATAAATTTCTCAAAAGAACCAAGTTTATATTGCTTTACTATGCATATGCATGCGTTTGTTTGTTTGTTTGTTTGAAACGACAATAATCATCTTTAGATAGCGCATCCATTAAGGGATTAAACAGAGCCACTAAATCCATTCATGATATCACAAACTCGCACATATCAGGAGCTAGCGAGAGAGATAAACGACTTGTGGTAGTGCGAAACGGATAGGAGGATGCCATTTCTATATTATATAGAATAAAAAAGGAAACCACATCAAGGATTTTTTTTCTCTTTGTATATTTATTGCATATATCCTTCAAAACATAAAACTACATTACAACCAAAGTGTGTAAAAATAAAATATCACTTTTTTTTTTTTGTTTGCAACAAGCTGGTATATGTATGAAGATATAGAGGAGTCCTACATTCACATAGTAGCTGCTGCGTATCATCGTATAAGTACACTCAAAAGATATGTTACACAAAAAAAAAGGAAAAGAATTATATAATCCCATATCCTTGTGCATTTTTTTATGGAATATATCCTTGTTGTGTATTGTCGTCATGCAAAACATATGCTGCACTGCAACATGCACACACATATAAGACACATAAGACATAACACACATCAGTGAGAAGTTATCCTTACTTTCATTTTCTTATATCTATGCTCAATGTAACCAAACAAATTTTTATCTCTTCTTTGTGTCATATCTTTTATCTGCAAAGGCGATAAATTTAACAGCTGTACGCAAGCATAGTGATTGTATCTGTTTTTAGTATTATCTACGACGAGCTGTATACAGTTTATATAGTAGTACAGTAGATGTCATTGTAACTTTGATGTGCGAGAAGATTCGCTATGAATGGCAGTTGTCTTTCATCGTCGTCGTAGTCGTCCTTGTCTGGATGGAGTTTAGTAGACAATTTTATATGAATAATATAATTCATTTAAGTCGTTATGTAACATATTTTGTGGGGAATTTTGAATATTGTAACATACGAATGATTTTTTTTTTTTTTTTTTTTCAAAAAAGACGAATTATTTTTTTTTAAATGCAATCGATCTTGACTGACAACTATTGAGTTCTTAACAAAATTGACTATTTATTAAATCTGTCACAATCTATGGCATGTATGATTTTGTCTCACCGCCCTCCCTCCGCCTCTCCCTCTTTCTAAATACCCTAAATTTCGAATCTGAAAAGACATATTTACATAAATTGAGACTATAAATCCTTTAGTCCAAACTCCCAAATAACAAAACTCAATTTCAAAATTCTATATTCTTAACACTTGAATTTAATACCCCCGAATTCCAAAATACGAATCTGAAAAGAAAATTTTGGCCATCCCTGTCCTGATTTTTTTTTGCACATCAGAACATTTTCTTATGAATTCGTAAGGATTTGCTTTGAAATGAAATTCAGAACAGGTGAAAATCTTGTATGCCGAATACCAATTCAACAATATTTTATTTCAAAAACCTCGGAATTTTAGAATTTCCGAACTTAAGTGATAATTTTTGCAACAATTTCAAAATTCTCATTTCTGACTAAAAATCCATGATTCGGTAATATCGTACTCCAAAATCGTCAATTTTAAAAACCTAACTATCAAAATCCTAGAATTTTAAGACATACATACATACATACATATGTATAGAAAAAAAATTGTAATCTTAATCTTAATCAATTCTAATATTTGAAATGGGAAAATCCTGAAGTTCAAACTTTGGAATGTGAAAAGACAAATTCTGACACTTTCATTCTGAATCCTAAATTAAAAAAAAAAAAGTTTTTCAAATCCGAATATCGAATGTCAGAGTTTCAAGATATTTGGAAGCAATTTGATCTCAAAAGTTAATACCGAATACTAAAAATTCTGAATTTAAAAATTTCTTATTCACAATATTCCAAGAAGCTAAAATATTTCGAAATTTATTTTTCACAAAATGCCCTGAAATAACTCAATTTAAAAACTGATTGGAAGAATAAAAAGTATGGCAACATATTATAGACGATGCCTCCGTTTTTATAATAATTTTCTTTCTGTTTTAAGAAATCTTTTTTTTTTTTTTTTAAAAAAGAAACTTAATGACCTATCTCCAAATCACCATTTTTGTATGGTCACACCAGTAACACAATTATTTATTTTAATAATTCCTTGAAGGACATTAATATTTTGAATTCACTTAGTACTCAAATTTGAAATTATTGAACTAAAATATTTGCGTCCTTGCTATCAGTGTCAAAAACTTAAAAATGGAAAAAAGCTCTAAGAATATCCTACATATTATATGAGAAGTGCCTATGCAACAAATGATTTAATTTTAAGGATTCGTCTAAAAAAAAAATATTCAAAGCACATACAACACCCCAAATCTACAAATAACACTCTAAATACAACACTAATTGAAATGAATGCCCCCAATGTTTATGAGAACAAACAAAATAAATTCCCTAATGAAATATACTCGTGCCCACGAGTACAGTTAATTGAAAAAATTTCATAACAAACCATAACTTCTATATCTCTGGCTGACTTTATCACCTACAAAGAGTATTTAATTCAGCTTTCATTAGGCATCTAACAAATCTTGCTAAATAATTAACTCAAATTCATCCTCTTATAACAAACAAACAAAAATATATATAAAAAAAAAACTGACCAAAAAAAAGGACCCTAAGTAAAATATCACAAAGGTCCAGAGTTGTATGTAATTTGTGCCTACGTTCACGTCGTGCGTCGTCGTCGTTGTGCCTGTTTTAGGATATTTAATAAATTTTACCGGACGCCAATTACATAACTCATCGTTATCATTAAGGTCATCAGGACCTCACTTTACCTTTTAGACACATATACTCGTATATACTTCACCATCATCATTAGTTGAATGTCCATGTGTATGATGTTGTTGTTGTTGTGGCAAAGAAAATATATAATATACAATATATTAGGAAGGCAAAACAATTTTGATATTTGTTAAGGGGTGTGAAAGGATAAACTTTGACATTTATTGACCGGATAATTATGGTTTATGAGGGAAATTTGTCAAAAAAAAAAACTGTGAACATTTTCTATGTGTGTCAACATTTAGTTAAGAGGACGACCAACGTATGAAGGTTAGGCTTGGGGAAAGGTAAAGTACTCAAAAAGGTAACAAAAAAATATTTATTTTCCAGGTAGGTAAGGTATAGCGTGCATATAGTCCTTAATGTTGGCATTTACTTTTCTTTATTGGTTTATGATTAATTAATACATTAATTTATTTGAACAAGTTTGTTTTGTAGGGCTGGATGGAGCAGCATTCATTTAGTTCAGTTAAATATGTATTTAATTTTTTTTTTTACAAAAGCGTGCACTTTCAAATTAAGCTTTGTAAATAATTATTTTAAGAATTGGGGTCGGTTAAGAAAATAAAGTCCTTGATTTTTGTTTTCTGATTTTTTTTAAATTTTAAACATTGTTCAACGATAAATATCTAGTTAATCACAATGACACTCTTTAACAGTAATTAAAAAAGTATTTTTTATCAATTTGACAGCTGTCAGATGACTTTTTCTGAATATATATTTAATTATATCGTGAACTAATAAAAATTCAGAAATCTAAAAAGCTTCAAAAGTCACAAAAACCGTAACTGACTAACAGATCATCAAACTTATAGAGCATTGTAGGTTTTGTGCAAAGAAATACATCCGAATTTTGGGGTTTCTCAGGGGTATCCGATTACTTCTTCAATTACAGTTACTCTCAATATTTAGCGAACACTAAAAAAGCCTATTTTTGTCTTCAAAAAAAAAATCTGTGTTCACTGTTATTTTCTAAAATAAAATTTTAACTATTAAAGTGTTCATATTAAATTTTAAATTCCTACATTTTAAAAATTAAAATAAAAATTAATTTTGACATATGAAGAACTTAAAATTGCTTTTGAGTTGAGATGAATACATATTGCTCAATGTGTAATTGAACATTTAGCTTTTTGGATTTAAATAAATATTTCCCAAATAAAAACAAAATAATTTAGGAAGTTGAAATGTTTTTTTTTCGAACTAAATTCATAGTAAATCTGACGTGGTTATCACACCAAATAAAATTTTATTGAAAGAAAACATTTACCTACTTTTAATAGCATTTCTAAAAAAAAATCACAAAAAGCGCCCCTTGTTGCAACTGCCAAAATATGAAGTAGGTACAAAAGGTAGTCCACCACTGATTTGTAAAATTTTTATAAGTTATTGGTGGAAAGCTTCACTCTTTTTTTTTTTGGAGTAGGTAGGTACATTCATTTTTTCGAAAGGACGTTTCTTAACAATTTTATTCCCAAAAAAAAAAATCTTTTTTTGTCAAGATTTTATTTTCCGACTAAATATTTTTTTTCTAAATTCTTTTTTTTTGAAAAAATTAATTGAAAAAAAAAATACATTATATGTGAGGAAATGTTTCTCAATTTTTATTTATCTTTATTTTTTTATTTAGCGTTTCATTTAACAAGCTAAAAACAGGTCCAAACGTTGCAACTGCCAAAAAAAAGGTTGGGAACCACTGTTCTACTCAATCTTTATACGTTGCATTGTTATTGAATAGACGAAAAAGAAAGTTAGCAGATATAAAATGCAGTCATGTTGCGTAAAGGAAAACTGGCACCACCTAGCTTAGCTACCCATTTAACATATCGACATCTTACGCATCTAACATCTAGATCTCTACCTTCTATTACGAACCAAATAATGACATAATCGTTACTTATGAGATGACATATTACTTTTTGATCCAAAAAATAACAAAATCCCACCAGATAAGCAAGAAAGTTGGTATAAATCCAATAATCAGCTTTCTGTTGCATCATTTAATCTAATGATGCAATAAGTTTTCATGATGAAAAAAATAAAAATCTACATAAATCAGTATCATACTCAACCAAATGATTTAAAGTAACTCACTCTACCTTACCTACAAAGCCACAAGACAAGACCCAATTTTGATTACATAAAAAAAATGTCTCTAGCGACAACTCTATAATGAATAAAAATAAACTGTAAATATAGCACTCCATCAGCTAGGACCAAGACCTGTGTGCAAATTTCATTTTGCACCAATTTTAAATATGTGTAAGCAACTTTTCTTATGATGCAATAAAGAGCGATTTATGTAGGAAATTATAAAATATCATATTTAACGCCGGCCGCCTCCTGTGGTGTGTCAATTTTTTTTTTTTTGCAAAATATGATTTTTCTAGGGTTAAACAAAATCTCACACCTGTCTGGTGGATGTTGTGGGGAATGCAGTAAGTATAATTTTGATAAATTAAATAGCACCTCGTTCAGAGGAACATTATGTACATAATCATTAAAAAAAAAATGTACATACAAGTACATAGGTACATAAAAAATTCCAAAGGAAATAGATTTTTTAATTTATTTTTATCTGAACGGCAAAATGTCACAAAATGCGAAAACACAGATATTTTAATTATACACAACACACGCCCGGCGGCATCTAAGATATTTTTTTTTCTGCACAAGTTCGAAAAAAAATGAGAAAAAAAATCCGTGTTGTTTCCTAAACATCAAAGACTTCCTAACAGGTTTTTTTTTTATTTTTGATGTGAGTTTTTTTTTAACGTTTACCTGCTTCTTATCTTATGTTGACATACATACATTGTAAAGCAAAATTCAAAGAAAATTTCTAATAATTGAAATTTGTGGGTTTATTCTGCGGCATTGCTAGAAATGAACTTGGCAAAAAAAAAAAATTAGATAAATGAATCCAAACTGTCAGAAGTATGGCATTTTGGTGTCACATTTAGAAATTACATAGGTATATGATTTTCCTGTTGCTCTAAGAATTCATCCCGGAGGTGCAATGCGATAAAATTGTTAGTGATGGATAAAGTTAAAAGACTGTCGTAAGGGAAATTCGCTTCAACCTTCACTTAATATCGATCAATTATTAAATTGCGAACGTCAAAAGTGACAGCCATTAGGTACTTTGACAGATGCAAAATAATTGCAATGGAAAATATATTTTATTTTATCTTGAGGGAATAATCATAAATAATGTTTTAAAATTTTTTTTAAAATTTTTTATTTATGTATGTATGTATGTAGGTATTTGTATGGAGGTACCGTTGTTTGAAATTTCAAAAATTTGAATGTATTGAAAAATGTATGTATTTAATTTTCAACAGAACAAACTGTTTTTCGAAATTCAAATATTGAATACGTTTTATAAATTTAGGAAAAAGACGTTTACATTTACCCCAAAAACTTGTTTACTTTTACCCCATATACTTAAATTACTAAGGTAAATGTAAACTAGTAAAAACACAATTATAAAGAACAACAAGAGTTAGTTATATTCACAGAAACTACTTTTATGCACTTTTATTTACATATATAACATACAAATATTACTTACGTTTTCAATATAATCAACTTTTTTTTATTTTTCACGGGCACAATCAATTTCAAATTTAACTTTTTAGAGAGATCCTCTTTTTAAGACAGTAATTCACATATAAATCCAAAGAACAACTAAGAAAAATTCCAGGCACCAGTGCCGCGACATTTCAAATTTTGAATTTTTGCCGTCCGGGTTCCTGCGATTTGTTTTTTAAATGGTAAAATAAAGGCCATTTACATTAACTCCATGTTTACATTTACCCCAACTGAGCCTACATTCTTTTGCATAAAAATTTTGATTATAATCAGATGAACTGACGTTTTTGAAAAAATCGAAAATAAAAAGAAAATGATTCAATGCGAGGTAACGGTCACTCCCAATTTTGAATCTTAACTTATTTAAGTTTTCAAAAAAAAAAAAAATTATTTTACAAGAAGTGAAAAAATCAAAAAAACGTCGGAAATACGGCTTGGAAAACACTATGGAACAAGTTTCAAGAAAATGAATTTATGTGTTTAGGCCGTAGTTCATCGGACTGACAGAATTGTGTTCGACTTCCCTTGCACGAATTCGAAATTTGTCCTATCAAAATCTTTGTTGTAATTTCAAATGTAGCTACCTAAAAAAATAATTTTTTTCTAGACCTATAATGCCAAAATTATTTAAGAACAGTTTGAAAATGTTAATACTTTTTTTCCCACCTAAGGGACAAAACTTAAAGTTGTGTCGTTTTTTGAATCTTTAATTAGAAATTCGCATGAGGAATATTTTCGAGAAAAAAAAAAAGCCGACTAACCTATTTAAAATATATTCCTCTTAATTTTAATATTTCATTAAAATATATGTAAATATATGTGTATTAAAAAAAAAAAAGAAAATTAAAAACGCTAAATAGATTTTTATAATTTTTATCCACATGTATGAGCATCATGGTTAGATACAGTACATAACGTTGTCCCATTGTGAAGTGCAGTAAAAGCCGGATGGCAGATAGGGTGTTAAGGATGCAAAATGGGGTTGAAATGCTGTCATTATAATAACACATAAAAACGTCATATGTATACCCACCTCAGCTCTAAGTGCAGAGGCATGATAACAAGTTTATGTTGCGTGTGTTGTTGATTTAAAAAAAAAATATCATAAAATTGTTTTCTTTTTTTTTTCCTTTTATTTGCGTAGCTCATTGCAATATTTAGACATATGCATGTTGTGTGGAAAACGTGACATTTTTTTGCATCATGAATGGTTTATAAAATATCGCAAAACGATGCGATGTGATGGTAGAAGATAGATTTAGGAAAATTGTTTGTTTTGTATTCTCATTTATAAATAGTTGACAGAAAATTTGACAGAATTTGATTGAAACAACACGAGAGATAAAATAATAAAAATTGAACAATCTAATTTAAACAAAAAAAAAATATATACATATGTACATATGTATTTAAATAAGTTTTTGCTGTTTTTTTTTTTTTTTAATTTGCTTAGGGCAAGTTCGTTAAATAAATATATGGGTAGGTATATTTATTCTAATATACCCATGGTTGCCATTGCTCTTTGATTAGTTTGAAGAGTTTTTTTTTTGAGACTTTTAAATTTAAAATGATTCTCATTTTTTGCATTTTATTTAAAACTTATTCACTAACTAGATTTTTTGTTTCTTTTTCCTTTCAGGTAAGTTTCATGATGACTGTGCAAATTATTTTGTGACAAACCTTATTTTGGTATGAAATACGAATTTAAAAATAAAAATGGCTGACTTGTAAGTTAAAACTATCATAAATTCCCTTCCTAAAGAAATATTAAAAAAGGCGAATATATTCCAGTTTAATTATACCAAAATTTTTTTCAAAATATTGTTTGGAAATTATTTGAAAAAATTATTGAAGTACCTATAAAAATTTTTATTTTATTTCGTTCCTATGATTCATTTTTTTTGGAAAAATATAAATCCCATGAGTAAAAGTTCCAAATATCATTTAGGCTGTGATAAGAAAGATATCGGGAGCAGGTTCGAATTCTAGTTTTCAAAATTATGCCTGGTCAACATTTTTCTTTTATTAAAAAACTGAAGTCAAAATTCTATTTGCCAAAAATTTTATGTATCAAAATTATGCTTGTGTTTAACTCTTCATTTAAAAATTCTATAATTATATAAAAAATTTTGATTTTAAAATTCTGTTTTTCAAAAATTCTGTAAATATGTCATAAATCCGGTTCAGTAGAAAACTTTCCTTCATCACCAAAAAAAAATTTTCAACATCAAAATTTTGAATTACAAAATGTCGTGCACGGAATTATGAGAAACAGAAACCTGGCAGTTAGGAAAAGAAAACGATTTCAGTTCTTAGTAAAATAAAAAAAAAATCTCTAATTTTGTACGATACCTTTGACTTTTTGTAATTGCGACTTTATGGTTTCGCAAGATATCGTAGCGCTCCCATTAACTGATTTAGTTTTCTTTTGTTGAGTGCCAACCTTATCTGAATTAAATATATCACAAGCTTAAAATTAAAATTACGAAAACGTGTTGTTTCTTCACAAATTAATTTATTTTGAAGATTTTTTTTGTTATAAATCATGAAAAACATGACATCAGTTCTTAAAAAATTTTAATAATTATTTTTTTTTTAAATCAAATTAAAATTCCATTAAAAAAGTCAAACTCTGCCTTTCACTCATAATTTAGCCGTTTATTTGTAAATTTATAGATTATATACAAATATCGAAATAAAAACTAACGAATTTGTTATTCGTTATTTTATTTTTCTTAAAAAAAAAAATAAACTAATTTTTTGTTGTTGTTGTGTGTCATCGTGGCGAGAAATCCGATTAAAAACACGTTTTAATCCAAATTAAAAAATATATATACAATTGTGGAGTTAAGATATGCAAATATATGTTTTGTCTTGAAAACTGATACGAGCGACATTTGAATCATGACAATTTATAGCATCACAAAACCGAATAAGATCTTTTGGTTATAACTCTATTTTTTTGAGAAATTTACTTCTAGAGAAGTCTGTTGTTGTTTCTGTCGCAATTTTGATATCTATAGCTTAGCAATGTCAAATTTTAATGCGTAGGTATAGACATTGGGGGAAACCACCAGACAAGTATCAAAGTAAGAATTAATGAAGTGGTTAACAACTTCCATCCGAGTTTCGGTCATTATTCTTTTTTTTGTTTTTGAGCGATTTTTTTCGGTTGTTTATAAAACATAAAAGGCAACATAATGTCATGGTCACTATGAAGGCTATACAAAATTCACAAGCAGTATAACAATAATTAGAATATAGATTGACAGAATAAGATTTTATCTGTTAAAAAAAAAAACAAGTTTGGAATTTTGTTAATTTGGTTTATTTATTTGAAATAAAGATGTTTTTTTTTCTTTGGAATTGTATTGAATTTAAATTAAATTTTAAGTATAGACTATTTAAATAATAAAAACAAATGTGTATACTTAAGAAATAATATAATTTATGAACCAGGGTCATTGATTAATTGAGTTTAAAATTTAATTTATGTAATGTCTTTCATTATGGTTTCCATCAATCTCGCTTCCATAGATCTCGACTTGGAAATTCAAAGCATGGCCAAATTTGACATTGCACATTTGTCATATTGTCATTTAAAAAAATTTTTTTTTTTGTATTGTTCAGAAATTCATAGATTCATTTTGTTCTGCTTTGCAATCAGTAAGGTGGTTCAAATAACATGAAATTGCTTGAAATTCCTACATATGCTGTGTAAAATTGCTCGCTTTAAGAAAAGGTGGTTCCTCATCATCAGTTTGGTGTCCCCCAAAATTTATTTTCGACAAGAAATTTAAAGGAACCCTAATAAGATAATATTTAAACTGAAAAGATATGTGAATTCTATCAAATATCTTTAAAGTAAAATGTGCCATAGCAAACCATTGTAAAATTTATAACGAATAAAAATTCTATCTATTTATCATTTCATTCAATTTTTTTTGAAAAAAATAATCAAAAATAAATTTTGAAGTTTAAAAAAAAACCGCTTTTTAAGGATTAAATTGAGAAACTGCAAAAAAAATTGATCTAATAAATTTTTTTTCCAAAAATAAAAATAGAAATTAAAAACCGTAAAAAATACCCCAATGTTCCCAAGTTCAGGATTTTGCAAAATGGCGGCCTATATTTATTATCCTCTTGACTTATTCCTCACATCTCTTCCACGTCAGACCATTCTGTAGTTTCGACTGTTTTCTCATGTTCTAATCCCCCAGTAAAAGTAAAAACTCCCAAAAGTTCGATTCTAGTTGTAAGGAAGTCATTAGAGTTAGAATATCGTGCTTCCGAACATACAAATCCTATCAATCCTTCAGAGAAAAACCGAAAAAAAAGTTTAAGCAAACAAGAAATGTCTGTAACGTCTGGATTAAAAGAACAAAATTCTTATATGACCATAAAATAGGACAAACATTTTTACGGTGCCCTAAAGGCAGTGAGAACTTTTGGTCATTCGTTAAGAAAGTTAAAAATTCCACCTGTTCGTCGGTTCCCACTCTCATGTATAATTGGTTCAATAAACAAAGCCAATTTTGTCGTAGAGCAATTTACAGCAAACTCTACTCTGCCAAATAGCGATATGAACCCACCTGTAATTGAAGGTGTTAAATTTTCAATGGCTAGTCGCTAGAATACTGAAAGATCTTGACATCAATAAATCTGCTGGTCCTGATGGAATATCACCCTTTGTTTTTCTATGTTGGCAAAACCACTACGCAAGTTTTTCCACCTATCCTATTTTCCAGGAAAATTTCCGAATAGCCGGAAAACTGCTTTCGTCCAACCAGTCCTTGAAAAATGGTGTGTCATCTTCACCGTCAAATTATCAGCCGATTACACTAACGTCCCTTCTTTCCAAGGTCATGGAACATTGGTCAGCTAAAGAAATATCTTGAAGACTGGAAACTCCTTACACCGTTTTGGTGAGAATCAAATTATGGCCTTAATGGCCTGGATACTTCTAAGGCATTTGAAAGAATTTGGTACCCAGCTCTGTTATTAAAACTGAGTACTTTTGGTTTTGACAGTTCACTCATTCATTGGATTATTAATTATCTCTCTGAACACTCAATACAAGTTGTTTTGGATTGTTTCGAATCTGAAGTCCACAAAATAAATGCTGGTGTCCCTCAAGGCTCCGTTTTGTCCCCTAACTTTTTTCCTCATTTTTATAATTATTAATCTAACTACTAATCCTTTGAACTGTTTTCCTGACGATAGGAAAGCTTTAAAGCTAATAGGTGATAGTTCAATTTCGGAAACATTTGTTTCGTTAGAACATCGTCGAAATGTCTCTTGCCGGTCCTTGTTTTATCGTTACTCTTTTAAATAGTGTTCTAGTGAAATATCTAACTCCCTTTAAACGATTTTACCGTAATACACGTTTTGCTAGGTATGCACATCAGCATACCGTTGAGCTAAACTTAGTCGTACAACATGAATGTGGGATTCCTTTTCCCTCCCCAATTCAATGTTCAGACGTTTAAGACAAAATGTACATCGTTTTCTCTTACTCAATCCTCTCGCTATTTCCCTAAACGCTTGTACTGTGTTAATATTTAACATTGAAAGGGTAGAGTCATAACCAGTTGAGTTGAACAAATTATTTTAAAACAAGAATTGACCAATCTATCCAATTCCAGTCATAAAATTTGAGATGGGTAATTTTGCAATCTAATTTGGAATCTAATTTTTGACTTTGCCAACCGGCCTAGTTATCAATTATTCAGGCTTGAAGGGAAGAATTTAAACACAACCGAAACCGCGACGGCTTCGTCTTTAAACCGGAGGTTCGGTGTTCTTTGTCGTCTCGAACCTGGGGGTTCTCTTGCCTGGAGACTTAAAATATTAGGCAGTAGTAGCCAAAGTTTGATAAACTCCCCTTATTAAATTAATTCTTTTAAATTTGTAAAATCAGTTTATAAAATCAAAGTATAAGGTTTAAGGTTCAAGTTTAAAAATGTGCGATCCAGTCGATACTCTTTTATTTATTTACTCGTATATCCAAGAATAATTATTGCATTCAATCAAGTTCTCAATTTGGCTGAAACGACATTTTTCGGACATCTTGATTTGTTAATTTTTTTTTTAAATGAATGTCATCCATGATTGCTGTCTGGACGTGTTATTTTTTTGTTGATGATGTGATATATCGTTTGGTTGTTTTACTGGTTTTTCTAGAAAACTTGTTAAATTTTTTTATTTTAATTGTTGTTGTTACAGTTGTATCCACTGAATTTCTCCTTTTTTTTTTAATTTATGTTAAACAAAAAGACGACTTGATGTATGTGATATTTGCGCGTTTTATATTGTTTTAAATTGGCAAAAGAGAGCTATATGAATATGTATCTTAATTTTTTTTTGTGTTGTTTTAAAGCACCACGAGTGTTAATTGTTTTCGGTCAATGACAATGTTTATATACCAGAATTCATAGAAAACCAGTTGTTTAAATATTCCAAGAATAATATGGGTGACTTGTTTTATAAGTTTTCACTTTATTTTTTTTGTAGTTGGAAGAAAATCTCCCTTATTTAGCTTTAATTTGAGTTAAATATTTAAATAGCTTTTAGATTTTTAGTAACTGGATTTTTAGAAAACGCTTCAAACTTTTCTTGAAAAATCAACGTTTGACTTTACCTACATTTAAATTTATATCTATCTACCTATACAATGATAACAAGGACGATTCATCAGACTTCTTTAGCATTTTAATTGGATCTCTTCACAAACCCAAAGGACTATTCTTGGTTTTTCTGCTCTATAATCCAGTTTTTTTTTGTTCTGTCAAGAACAGTGCCAGTACTGGTGATAAGTAAATAGATCCCATAAGCTCATCATAATATCCGCTCTTCGACATAGATATATGTATACTTCAAATATTTGCAACTCAGCAGCAAGCCGAAATGAAAGGTGATAGATGTATGTAGATACTACATACAACACTGAAATTTGATATTCATTAGTTTTATGGTAATAACGCCGACGAACGTGAACAACTCACCTCACTTCACCTCACCCTGCACTCTTTTTCTTCTTCCTGTCCGAATTTCCCTAATGAATGAATGATTTCATGTGTGATGATCCGGGGGTGGTATATATTGTGTACCTACTGTAGTGTACTGTACTGTGTGTATATTATTATTATGCATATTTATATTCATGAAGGGGTTGTTGTTATTTCTTTCGCCTGAAGCTTCGACGCTTTCCTCCAATAGATACAATATAATCATTTTTTTTTTTTATTTTTACTTTCACTTCAATAAACTTTTGTGTGTGCATTATTTATGTATGTGATATAACTTTGGTTTTATAAACGGAAAACATTCTACCCTAAATGTTGTAGGGTTAGGTTATAAATTTGATTCATGAAAACATTCATTTAGGGACACACCATGACACCCCCACTGAAATATTGTATTCGAATTTGAAATTAAAAAGATCTGTCAGGTGGAATTTTTTTTTGTTTGTTATTGTTATAAACGATTTTTGTTGATTTTATTACTTTTTGGGGAGGACGGTGGAAAGATAATGATGTCAGCAGGGTCGTTGCTTTGGGTCGAGAGCCAACTTAATACTCACGTGATTTTGTTCACCCTAAAAAGTCAATTAGATAATGTTTTATCAGTAATTAAAGTTTATTTGTATAAAGGGAAAAAAGACTTGGTCCAAGAATTTAACCCTGAGGCACTTCAGCTAAACGTTTGATTATCGGATTAACTAGTACAATGCGTTGCTGTTGTTTACTAAAAGGTAAGAATTAACTTAAACAGAGATTTTTTTATAAGAAAAATCTAGGGGGTTTCGAAAGAATCATTGATTTTCGAGAAAGTAAAAGAATTTTTAATGCAAAAACCCTAAATCAATACAGAAATTTCAATATTCTCAATACCAAATCCTGAATCTCAAAATTCACAGAATTCGAAAATCTAGAATTCGAAAACAAAAAATCCATAACATTAAAATTAGTACAAATCTTTAAAAAATGTGGTTTTTTCGGAACTAGGAATTTTTTACTGATTCATTCGGTTTTTTGGACCGGCTTCTGATTTGTTTTCAAAATAATACATTTTGCAAACAAAGTTACATGAGGCAAAATTTAAATTACATCCACACCTGTCCTTGGCATACAAAGACGTTAAATGTTTTTTTAGGTCATTTTTCCCTACTTTATTTTAAATTGTGCATTCAAGTAAAAATAACACAACCAATGCAATACGGTACTCGGTGGTGGGCCTATTCACCAGTGCTGCTTCTTCTCCGTCGTCGTTTTAAGATAATTTATTAATATTACTCATACAACGTATCGTAATATTAAAAATAATAATTATTATTATTATTTACGCCGATGACAGCATTCCAAATTAAAATATTTTTATCCCGCATCGTTGCGTGAAAATTTTCATTTTCCTCGCGGTTATTTTCTTATGCATGCAAATACCTTTACGTTTTTTGAGTTTGTTTCAATTTTATAATGATTTTTGTAGAAGAAGACTACTGACGCGCCGCGCCGCAACGCTGCTGCCGATGCTAATACACAGCAGCTCTTAAATGTAAAGGTGAATTTTTTTTTGTTTAATTTTAGATTTGGAAAAATTTATTTCGATTTTGTCATTTTGACTTGGCACAGTGCTGTGATGATGGGGAGGAGGGGGTTGGCGATGATGAAGGGGTGTCGATAAAATGAATAAATAAATAATTGTTCCTGCTTACTTTATATAAATTTATATATATGTATATATGTACGAACCTTTCCAGATGGTATAGCTAAGTGCCAATTAATTAAGAACGAGTTTGGTGAAGTGTGAAATAAATGCGAGTAGAAAAGGGTGGTTAATTAAAATCAGTCACCTGAGTTTTCTTTTAAGATTCTCCAAGGGAAGAAATGTAATTACCATATTTACGATTAAAAAAAAAACTCGTAAAAAAAGTCTACCCGTTGTTCATGTCCTTAGTATAGGGTTCAAGGATATTCCCTTAAAATTTAACGATTGCGATATTATAATTCCACAAGTTTAAGTAAAAAAAAATGAATTTCAATCAGAAACAAAGCTGTCTCAAAACATAAAATAAAAACTAAGGTTTTGAGATTTTATTTGCTTTGAAAAATACTTTTTTTTTTCTAATTACTTAGTTAGAATGGAAAATTTGAGATCGAAATCGGTTTAATCGTCAACGAGAAGGATTGAACTCAAATTTCATCACCATGATGTTAGAATTGATGAAAATCTTCAGTTCCTTTTCCGCAAAAAAAAAAAAAAAAAAGTATGAAGAGCTACCTAGGTCAGGAAAGTATAAACACCACAAAATTATTATACTCATTTAATTCTCTCCCAAATTGAAAGTTCTGCAAAATTTCCGATAAAAACAAAAAAAAACATAAACCAACCCATTCAATCGATATAAATTGCCAATTAAATTCTTATATTTACGAACACACATAATAATATAATTCGCCCCAAAATTTCACTCAAACGTTTATAGTTCCAAAAGTGAAATATATAGACATTGGGAAGGAAAATAAGACAATAACGAAAAAAATTAGGAAATAAAAAATGTGAAAAATAAAAGTCTTTGTTTTTGTATCATATTTTATTTGTTGTTGCAATTTTTATATATATATATATATTTTTTTATTGAATGAAAGGAGAGAATATAACTTTTAACGATTAATGCTTCGATAAATTTCACACAAAACAACTTTTATCCATTATCGTTGTTGTTCAATTGTTTATTTTTTTTTTGTATGTTGAAATAGATGATAGTGGTGAATTGATAGGAGATTGTTGTAGAGGGCTTTAGCTTCACAAAAAAAAAACCAAAACACATAACGTAAGATACAAAAAATATTATATGGGTAAATAAGTGGAAATGCGGAAGAGTTTTTAGTTTACTTATAAATTTTAGATGAATCTGTTGAGATTGGAAGAAAGTGATTTGTGGTGCCTAGGTCAGTATCTGGCCAGTTACTATTATGTTACTATTATCCTGGCAGACGGCGCAAGCCATGCTATAAAATGAATTTATAAACTAGTTTTAAGAAGAAAAACAAACTGATTAATAAAAGTCATTGAAAATTGAATTGAATTGAAATTGAATACTATTATGTTAAAACTGTTAACAATGATGCATGCGCAACCAAATCATTTTTGGAGAAGAATTAAAAAAAAAAATCCTCATACGTGCAAGATTTTGTTTTGCACACTGTAGTTCTAAAGCCAAAATTGTAGAAAAAAGCCTTTTACTAGGTGTTATTCAAGTTCCTTCCCTAATCCACCAAACAATTATTAAAATGTTTTTGTTCCTTTAGATTTTGCGATTAAACGATTATGTAGAATCTTCTCATACACTTGTGTACGAAATTTTTATTCTTAATCGCATGCCTGGTAAAAATATAATTTATATCCCTTAAAGTATATTACATATAACCCCTCAAAAGCAAAGATACGATTTTTTTATACGAAAAAATGTATAAGGTATTTTCTATATGAAAATCCGATATAATTAAATCCTTTAAGACTATCAATCTCACTGTATAAGTTCTTCTTCCCCCGTTTTATTCAATATGTTTAATTCCATACCATCAGCTACCATATGTATATTCGCATTAATTACATGACTAACACATTTTGTAAACAAAGAAAAACAAAATAGCTCATACTCTTGTATTTTCTTATATTTATTACAGGGTGATTCTAATTTTATTCAACAATTTTTTTTTTTTAAATAATTTCCTGTCCAAAACAATAGCTTAAAAGGCTTGGACGCAGAAATCTGAGTATGATAATTTTCAAAAAGTTTTTAATATCTCAGAGTCAAATCTAAGGCTATGTATTTCTGTAAACAAATAAATTGTGTACCAAAAACTTGTCAGATTTACGCATTTACCCTATTAAATGCTTGTGGGAAAAACTGTACATAGCGTACGAACGTTATATCTCTAAATTCAAATTTCAATTCATCGAAATTAACCCTAACCTTCGACACATACGAAATAAAATTTATTTTCATATCTTGATTGTATCAAAAAAAAATGCCTGGGGGTTGAATTCGTAACACCCTGTTCGCATATTTATGTACATTAAATCATCATCTGTTTTGGTTCGAAAATTTTCTCATCTCATCCTTATCTTTAATACTGAGGATAAGATATAGATAACAACAACTCAACACAATACATAACAAAAAAAAAAAATACGAAAAACCGAACTGAACCACCTACAATACCTGATGAAAGGCCCGCAATAAATTACATAAAAATAATAAACACAAAAAAATTAACATTTATCTTGCATCATCAACGCGCGTTTCGTCATCATTATCATCACCTTCCCGCACTTAAACTCAAACCCCCCAACCCCAAACATTCATATATATGTATGTACGCACGCCCACCACATGGTGTATTTATTCACACAGGCTATAATAGCGGCAAGGGTGGGATAGACACAAAAACAAAAAAAAAACACATTTTTATGTTTAGGCAATTCTGAGTGAAAATTAAAAAAAAAAACGTGGCGATTTTTTTCACTTCACTAAAAATTTAGCTGAAGCTTTAGCAACCACCCCCATGAACTTAGTTGTTGCCCAACCCCACAATCGCTTGTTGTTTTTTTTTTTTTTGTTGTTGTCCTGCCACATTGTACCGCTGGCTATCAAAATGCTTGTGGGTAATTAAAAATTCTTCCTTCGCCGAAGAAGACCAAATGGATTTTTTTTTTGAATGAAAATGAAATCAAAACAAAAGAGATTTTTTTTTTTTCTCTTCGGTGCGTTTTGTGTTGGATTTTTTTTTTTGAATGTTATTTTTTGTATATCTTTTTAAGAAAATAGAAAAGAACTGTAGGTAGGTTTGGGGTTGGAGTGGCATATATACAATAGTGGGTGTCTTGCTCTGACGATGTCCCTGAAGAGAAATGGAGTTTGGGGCTTTCCTCATCTTTGTTTTTGATGAGCGTATAAGCATAAATGGGGACATAACGATGATATGATTTTTTATAAATGTGTGTTTGTTTATTTATTTTTTTTTTCATTCTGTATCAGAAAGAAAAAATAATGGAAAATTGTATGAGAAGAAAATAAAAAACAAAACAAAAAAAAAAAAATGAGAAAACAACTAAACTGAGCATATGATTATTATTAATGAGATGTCAAGTAGGATGTGTGTCATAAGTTTGAGGATTCTTCTGCAAAGATATTTATGCGATGATAAATATATACGAATGGGGATGATGATACGACAACCAACGATGGACGGACTATGAAGAATACAAAAAATATAGGTATTTAAAAAGAGAAAAAAAAAATATATGAATGAAGAACTAAACAAACAACAGGAATCCATGTCATCGCAAAAAAATTGCAAAAAAAAAAAACTAGAAGTTGTCTCTTTCTCCTTTTGTTTATAGAAAAATCTCATTTATGGTGATATTTGATATTTGCTATTTTCTACCATTTTTCTTCTTTTTATTTTTTTTTTTAATAATTTATGGATTGGGTTAGATAAACAGTTGTTATATTTATTTTGTTTCTTTAATGGTAAAAAAATATGGGGATATAGCTAGTTTTAGATTTTTTGTTGGGGCTTCATTAATGCGACCTAGTCTTTGATGAGAAATGAGAGAAAATCTAAAGATTCGTCAAAAGTTATATGAGTTTGTTGACATATAATCGTCGCTCGTTGCATATCATTATGACAGACATTTAGTTGTACAAATATTTGAACAATTAAATTAGAAACTATCCCAGATCTATGTGAGTTAAGCAGTATACAAGGTGATGTGAAAGTTTTTTTTTTTTTTTTTTTTTTTGTGTTTTTAAATTAAAATTCTGATTGTGAGTCACTGGGACTAAAGCGTTGTAGAACTAATTTTTATATTGTGAAGTTTCAGACTAGGCGAATGCAAATATGACCTAATATTAAAATTAAAGTTTTAGGCAGTCTTTTACTAAACTAATGATATAACAAATTCGTCAGACATTATTGGAATAAAAACTGATATATCACATTCTTCAGATATCTTTATTGGGAGTAAATGCTGATATAACAAAATGACCAGACATCTTTATTGGAGTAAAAGCTGATATATCACATTCTTCAGATATCTTTATTGGAGTAAAAGCTGATATATCACATTCTTCTGATATCTTTATTGAAGTAATTGCTGATATAACAAATTCGTCTGACATATTTATTGGAGTAAAAGCTGATATATCACATTCTTCAGATATCTTTATTGAAGTAAATGCTGATATAACAAATTCGTCAAACATCTTTATTAGAGCAAAAGCTGATACATCACATTCTTCAGATATCTTTATTGAAGTAAATTCGGATATAACAAAATCGTCAGACATATTTATTGGAGTAAAAGCTGATAAATCACATACTTCAGATATCTTTATTGAAGTAAATGCTGATATAACAAAATCGTCAGACATCTTTATTGGAGTAAATGCTGATATAACAAAATGACCAGACATCTTTATTGGAGTAAAAGCTGATATATCACATTCTTCAGATATCTTTATTGGAGTAAAAGCTGATATATCACATTCTTCTGATATCTTTATTGAAGTAAATGCTGATATAACAAATTCGTCAAACATCTTTATTAGAGCAAAAGCTGATACATCACATTCTTCAGATATCTTTATTGAAGTAAATTCGGATATAACAAAATCGTCAGACATATTTATTGGAGTAAAAGCTGATAAATCACATACTTCAGATATCTTTATTGAAGTAAATGCTGATATAACAAAATCGTCAGACATCTTTATTGGAGTAAATGCTGATATAACTAAATCGTCAGATATCTTTATTGGAGTAAAAGCTGATATGTATATCACATTCTTCAGATATCTTTATTGATGTAAATGCTGATATAACAAAATCTTCAGACATCTTTATTATAGTAAAATCTGAGTAAATGCTGATATAACAAATTCGTCAAACATCTTTATTAGAGCAAAAGCTGATACATCACATTCTTCAGATATCTTTATTGAAGTAAATTCGGATATAACAAAATCGTCAGACATATTTATTGGAGTAAAAGCTGATAAATCACATACTTCAGATATCTTTATTGAAGTAAATGCTGATATAACAAAATCGTCAGACATCTTTATTGGAGTAAATGCTGATATAACTAAATCGTCAGATATCTTTATTGGAGTAAAAGCTGATATGTACATCACATTCTTCAGATATCTTTATTGAAGTAAATTCGGATATAACAAAATCGTCAGACATATTTATTGGAGTAAAAGCTGATAAATCACATACTTCAGATATCTTTATCGAAGTAAATGCTGATATAACAAATTCGTCAAACATCTTTATTAGAGCAAAAGCTGATATATCACATTCTTCAGATATCTTTATTGGAGTAAAAGCTGATATATCACATTCTTCTGATATCTTTATTGAAATTCTGATATAAAAAAATCGTCAGACATCTTTATTGGATTAAATGCTGATATAACAAAATTTTCAGGGCTCTTTATTGAAGTAAATGCTGATATAACAAAATCGTCAGACATCTTAATTGGAGTAAATTCTGATATAACAAAATCGTCAGACATCTTTCTTAGGGTAAACGCTGATATAATCATGGCTCTGATATCTTTCTTAGAGTAAATACTCATATATTCTTTCTTAGCTATCTTTATTGGAGTTAAAAAATTCCTCAGACATAGATTTTTATAGCAATCGCTCGGATATTGTTATTGGAGTAAATGCTGATAAGACGCATTAGCTAATATAATCATTCCTGCATCGGTATAGGAGTAAACGCTTATATAATCATTCCTTAGATACATTTATTTGAGCTCACGCGAAGTTGACTCATTCCAAACCACCTTAGGGGTGAGTTTTATTTCATTTTTTTTCTTAACCTACCTCTTCGGTGGTATGAAAATGAGTATAGATTGCCTTCACCTACATATATTATGAACGTCTAAGTCTCATCCCAGTCCTTTAGTAAGTCTTAAGTAAGATCTCGTCTGAAAACACACAGAATTTCAAATTTGATTTGTTTTGTCTATACCTACCCAAAATTTTAATGAACGAATTTGTATTCAAAATAATATGCATCTTCTTATAATTCTAAGTACCAACAAAAATTATTACATTCTAGAATTTATTAAACCTATATACAAATACATACTTCTCTATCAAAGGAATAATTAAAAGACCTTAAAGAAGCCGTGCAACTGTCTTTTATAATAACATCATGCCCTGATTAAATTATTATGGTTTCAAAATAAAATGACGACAACCTTGGTTTGCGCACTTATATACGCATCTTGCCATTACCGTTCATTTTTATTCGCTATGTCCCTCCATTAACGTAGGAATTGTAATTATATTGGCATCTCTATAATATATAGGATACATTATTTTCCGTCTGCTTTTATTTTTGGCCTTTTGATTACACTTATTTTTTTTTTGTTCGTCTATTTTATTCTATAGCTCGTGCGCTCATTATGGGGTCTTCGGAGTGTTGATGGTTTTTATGATGCTAATGCCAAGATAGTATATATATTTTTTTATTTAATGAAAAAAAAAAAAAATCTCTTGATTATGGTAATTATTTCATCAGGATATTTTTTCTGTTTTTTTCTCTTAACTATGTACACATTTTCCCTCACACTCAATCAAGGGAAATGTCAATCTTTTGAAAGTTAATTGGATTTTTGTTTTTTTTTTCCTGCCTTCTTCATGAAAGAGATGGTTTTTTGTTAAAGTCTTAAAATTGTTTTCTTTTTTTTTCTTCTTCATGAATTTTACTTATTTAATTAAAAAAATAGAAATGAAGAAAAAACTAATATTTTATTTTTTGTTTCCTTTCTCTTTTCAGGTAAGTGATATACTACCAAATGGTCCATGTCAAGAAGACTTGATGGCAAGAGATGTCTAATCTCAATCAATAACTCAAAAATGAAATCGAAAAAAAAAATCTTTTCTGTCAATCAAACGTAATGTATAACAATTTTTTGGTTCTTCAACCAACCACTCTAAACATTGACTGGGCAATCGAGGTATTTTTACTTTGTCTAGAATCTGCTGGACTTGCCAGTATTTTGAAGCAAAAAAATTAATCTAATTTTGGATATTTATGGTTTATTTACTTAACGATGGTTCTTCATACATTTTTGGTTTTGAAAATTTTGTAACAAAAAATTGTGTTTACATGTCTGTCAGTATTAAATCAATGAATCAGATTTTCATATTAAATAAAATTGTTAGGTTGTTGAAATATATTCGCATCCGTCGCAAATTTTTTGGTTTTCATAAACAAAATTTTAAATAATTTTTAGAACCAAGATCTTGCAAAACATCTTCACAAAAAGTTAATTTTTTTATTGAAACCTAATATAAATTGAATATACCTAAAAGTACTTATTTCATGAAAAAAAATTATTGATTAAATAAAATTAATTCACTTAAATGATTGATGAACCCAATTAAACAAAAACAACAACAACACCACGATGCAATTTGATCAACAAATCATTATTGCGCAATTCCGGCAATAACCAGTATTTAATTGAAGGACTCTTAAAGCATCCGGTTTATTTTCATTTTGTAAAATGTATGCATTTATTTATAAAATGTTAATTGTTTATGTCACATCAATCGTCAAACATGCCTGTATATTTATATATATTTAAAAAATAAAATACATAGGTTTGTTTACCCAGAATCATCATAAAATAATAATATATAGGAAATTGTTTGATTGCTCTGAAAATAATTATTTCCGGATATAAAGGGACATCAACATCACACAAAAAAAACAAAAGGATGTGTGTGAAAAACGACAGTGAATATGAGCATTCGAACAGATAATTTTAAGCCATTGATTGATTTTAATGATAAATTACTAGCCATTTATATAAAATATGAAAAAATATTTGTATATGTGAAAATTAATTTCCTTGATGATTGATGAATAAAAAAATAAAAAAAATGATAAAATCTCTTCGATAACGCAACCCCTGGCTAGTAGAGAGAAGATAAAATCTTTGAGCATGAAAATGAATTAAATAAAAATTAAATTATAAATTCTGGCATTAAAAAAAATACTAAAGATATTTTATTTTTAACTCTCAAGTTAAATAAAAGAATTTAATAATATGTTATACAAAACCGAAAAAAATTCCTTATATCAGCCATCACGACAAAAGTGTACCTGGTCTGTCTGTCTGTACTTCGAACTTGAGCATTAACTGCTGAAGATATTTACTTCACATTTGGAATTTAAGGTTTTTATAGGTAGGCCTGTAGAGGCGAATATACTTAATTTGTTTTAGCTCCAAAAGTAGAGGAACCTTTTATATAACCGTTATGACAAAACTTATTTTTCTCAAAAATTGCTTTGAAAATTTTGGTAAAATTTTTTCTGTGGGTTCTTGTAAGTACATATTTAAAATTATTTAATAAAAAATAATTTTCAAAAAATGTTATTAACAGTACCTGCTATAGAACCACTTTCCACTTTCTCATAAACGGTTTGACGAGAAAAATTAAAAAAACTATTAATTACTAAAAATAATATTTTTTAGGTTATGTTTTGTGAAAAGTTAATATTTTCAAAAAGAATTTTAGAATTTTTTTTAAAGTTTTTTGTTTATTACTGAAAAACATAAAAAATTCTAAAAATACTTAAAAAATTTTATGAATAAAAAATTATTCAAAAAATAACCGAAAATGATTTTTGATATTTTTTTCGAAAATTCGTATTTTTCCCGAACTGCCCTCTTACGGAACTTTGTTGCTTAGCTGTTAAGACAGGGTGGCGCTAGAGTGAACAGTTAGTTCGTTTTTATTTAAAAGTATACTGCATCTGGCACACACAGGATGAATCATAAAAACAAAACATTTTCAGATTCTACTAACGTAACGAAAAAAATCTAGAATTTCATAAAAAAATTCTAAAATTTATATTTTTAACTAAAAAGTAATTTGCTATAGAAACAGACATTATGTGCATATGTGCTGTACGCAAAATGACGAAATGCTTCAATGAAATAAAAATTATTCTCAGAAATGGAAATAAAAAAAATCAATTAAATAATCATAAAATTCATTTTGTGTACTCTTTCATTTTTCTTTTTAATTGGCTATTTTTTTTTTATTTTTAAACTGTAGATTTACGAGTTGATTGTTGAGGTTTATTAGTCATTCTATTTTAATGTTGATTTTGGAAACCTATGCTTAATTTTTATTGCCTTTTTTTTGTTAAATAAGCCTTAAAATTGTTTATCAGTATAAAGAAAACGTAATGAATAATTAAAAAAAAATTCGGTTCATAGAACTACAAATTATTTTTGCTTAATACAAAACGGTTTGTTTTACAGTCTAGTGTATTCATAAAATAAATACTGGAGTTCATCAGGGATCCGTTTTCTGTCCCACATTCTTTCTCATAGAGCTCTTGTTTGAAAATTTGTATCTTTACAATAATTTAATTGCCAATTCTTAAGTTAAGCTCATTTCATCATTGTTATACAAATGTATGTGTGGATAAGCATAAGCAAATCAAAAAATCTAATTTGGAATTCAAATGTCCGCTTTTATGTCGCGATTCATTTACGTCTCTCGGATGCATTGTAGCTAGCCTCGTTTATTACCCATTAGTTTCACATTAGCACATTAGGTGCACTAAAAAAAATTAAATGCAAAATTGATGGTTTTATCATACCAACTTCTATTTGCTTCAAAAATTGAAAAATGTTCAGTTTACAATTTTTACAGTTTTTCTCAATTTCAAGCTAACGTTGCATTATCAAAAAATTATATCAATTGTTTTTTGAAATCCTATCATATCATTTAAGCATTTTTTAAGCTAAACACACAAATTAAATGTAATTTTAAAAGATGAAAATGTTTAGAATTTTTATCGGTTCATGAATCTTTTTCTTTAAAAGTCTTTTTTTTTTTCTATGCACATATACATATAGTATATATATATTTTTAAGGACTAGTCACATGATCGCAAGACACAGTAGGTATCTCTAGAAGGCAGAAATACACCCCATATAATTTTACTAACCTTAAATCAATATCATAATATTCAAAACAATTATTTAAACGAAAATTTACCTTCTTCTATTAAATAAAGGCTTCTGACAGCAATAATTTACTTTTTCACATTTTTCATTAAAAAAAAAACAAATCCTTCCATTTTTTCTATAGTTAAGCATTGAAGAAAAAAAAACAAATTGCAAACATTTAAAATAAATTTTCATACTTCTTCGCACTGCCAAATACGACCACAAAATTTATACAAAAACAAAACAAAAAAAAAACTTCCTACTCAATTTATTGTCGTTCTTGTTCTCCAGCCTTATATTTTATATTTTTTTTCCGCTTATTTTCCATAATAACTCTCCGTCATCGTTCTATATAGAAAAACTCAACTAAAACGAACAAACAACAAAACGAACACTTCCGACACACAACAATTATATTTATGAGAAATTCAAGTAGCAATTTATCTGATTGCTCCCTCTGCCCACTCACTCACTCATTCAAGTAAGCACAGGCAAATTATATTATTACTGTTGTCGTCTGGAATATTTAAAATTTTCCAAACTCTTGAAAATGGCACTATAACAACAACAAAACGAAAAAAAAAGAAGAAATTATTATCTTTTTGTATAGACATAAATTCCATTTCCACAAGAAAGTTTATTACTCTCTTTCTCTCTCTCTCTGTCTCTCTCTTAGCTCTGTTTATAGATACTTTTGCTTCTATTCACAGATTTATTGCTAAAAATCCTTAAAACTTTTTGCCCCATCTCCATCCACACGCCTATGTCGAAAATTTACACAAAAGGACTCTTATTTAAATCGAAGCCGCCCCCCTTAAAATCCCCCATTACACTCACTCAGCCATGTAGTCCTTTCTTTGTTGGTTTTGATATTGCTTAATTGTTGGCATAGATTTTTTTTTTCTATAAAGTTTTTATCATTGGCTGGGTGGTCTATCTATCCAATATATCTTATGATGGGGATGACTTGGCGGCTGTATAGAATGTTATGGTGGTTATGTTCGTTCAAGTGGGCTTTGTCTTCACATAGAAAATCTTGAGTGATGTTGTACATGACATTTTTGTGAATGACACCTCAAATTAATTGTCTATTGTTGCGCGCTGCTAGCTACTCGACGAAAATTTATAATTCATGATGCACTTGATTACTCATCATAAGTGAATATGAGCATCTACTCTACGGATACGTCATCGTAAACTCATCATTTACGCTAATTCAGATTTAAATCGAATTAAATCCTGCCAACTGCCATACTGTGGTGGTACAGAGAACAACAAAATAATGTTTCATCGTGAAAAAGCGATGACAACACAACAACAAGAATATGAGTAATTCGTTTAAATAAAATGGAGATACATTATTCTATATTTTTTTTTATACTCATTTTCTTAAAAAAAAAAAAGTATATAGAGGCACACTGAAAGTAAATAAATCAATCAAAAAAAAAAAAAAATTGAGCATTTAAAATATTTGAATTCTGATGAATGCACGTATATGTTATTTATGAAAGAAATAATTCAAAGAAATTTGTTTTAAATTATTTATAAAGTAAAAAATCTATGTGTGTCAACATTTTGATATAATTTTGAAAAATTAATGAAACCTCTATTTTTTAATGTACCTGTACTATATCATCGTGGTTTTAAACATTATCGTGATTTGAATTACAAGAAAAAAAGACAACTGGCTCTTTTCAGCTCCAGCTTTAACAAGTAGATAATTTTTTTCTTAACTTAGAATTTTGGGTTTTAGTCAGTTGTCATCAATTTTTTTCCGCAGCTCTTTCAATTTTTTTTTAAATAATGTAAGTAACTAAATGTTTTTATAAAAAAAATCTTTTATTTAATAAATCTGAATATAATCTGAAATTTTAAAAATCAACCCTTTAAGATATAAAAATCCAAGACTGTGAACAAAATTTAAAAAATTGACCTGTTTTTTTTTCGAAAAATTAAAAAAATTATTTTAAAAATCTAAAGTTCCCCTCAAAAGACAAAAATCAAAAACTATAAAGAAATTTACCTAAAAAAATGTATGCATTCTTTTTTCGAAAATCCTTTCGAACCAAAAATTATCTTTCTTTCAGAAATCATTGCATTATAAAAATAAACCTGAAATATTCTGAAACTAAACGAAAATATTTTGTAGATGTTCAAATGCTACTGATTCAGACGGGTGCTCCAAAAATTCATCTCACCTCAATCACTTCTCAGGCAGCAGCCATCGTACATATATAAAATGAATCAACATTATTATTATTTAAAGAATAAAATTTAAACGTTTATTTACCTAAAGTTGACATTATTTCGAAAAATTCAAATTCTAATGATATTGATATGTACTATTTTTAAATTAAGTTCCAGTCGTCCTTCATATTTGAAAATGGCGGTTATCATTTATTTCCAAAAAAAAAATTTTATAAATGTAATAAGGGACCAAAATTTAAATTCCTTTCTTTATTTCCGAAATGGTTGAATTGGTTTGCGAAATATTGAACTCCATTTGCAAAAAAAAAAAAGAATTCCCTTTGCAAAAGTATTTATTTAATTTACAAAAGAGTTAAATTAAGCGCTTTTTAAAAAATTTGTCAGAATTTTCATTTTTTCATGTTCGAATTTAAAAAAAAAATTTGCCCATCAAAATTTCAACAAAAAAAATCCAATTTTTTCAGAAATATGTTTTTAAAACTTGATAAGTATTTTAAATGCAAATGGGTGATTTAATAATCTAAAATCCAAAAATTTTTCGTTTCGTCGAAGTTTTTTTTTCTCTGAGTGCACCTATTGTCCGCAATACAAAGTACCATAATTTCGGATGCAACAATAGCATCAGCAACAAATCGGAGCTACTAAATCTCTTCAAAAAAGCTCCTGACAAATTTCTACACTCAGTCAAAAACGTTGCACGTTGCTGTTGTTGAGGATTGTATCAGATTTACATCCCACCATTTATATTTATGTTTTTTGTTGTTGCAAATGGGTGGACAGTGGACGACGACATATATGTATCTTCTGTACTTTATATAATTCGTCTTGTGTGTTGTCTGTTTAAATCATATTTAAATGTGACAATTAATAGTTTCACACATATTTAAGTCGACAGTGTACTCAGGTTTAATTGAACTTAATTGCCATTATGCGGTTTTGTGTCGTATTTTGTGCACTTGTAGTTATGGTATAGCGATAATTTAATTATATTATACATTTGTCCACCTCATTGTGCATCAATGTCTTATTATTTGATAATATATTTTGTTGGGGCTGTTTTTGTCAATTTATTTTATGTTTGGTAGAATAAAAAAGGGTTGGTGGGCGGCGGGAGTGGCCACGATTCGACTATTTGAATTATTAATCCTTGAAGCAGTTGTGTTGTTGTTGAAATTAATTGGACATGTAATTTTTAGTTGAGTTCAAGTGATCATTCTTGATGATGTCTCTTGAATGTGAATGTGAGAGGGAGAGATGTGTGATTTGTAAATGTATCTTGGGAATGAATTTGTACAATTGAATCGGAATTTTTTTTTTGTAAATTAGTGGATTCCATTTAATTAATTAGGTATACATTTATTTTATTTTTTGAATAGGAATTCAAATAAAAACGTATTTGCGTCTTTAATGATTGACAAGCAGAGGTGAGTATTTTCTATTTAAAGTATCAAAGTTATGGTTGAACAGAATTGCGTTTTATCGATTATTTTGATTATATGCGGAATTTATGTTTAATTATATAATTTTGCGATGCATGAAAATCTATTTTAATTCAAAAAATAAAAACAATTACACTCCGAATAATTTTAAGCATTTTGTTGTTGCAGGAGGGCATAGAAATTTTGGCTCATTTTGCAAGTTAAAAATAAAGACGTAAATTTTGTGGAACAAAACTGAAATCACTTTTGAATCTTCAGAAAAGTCAATTTGAGCTAATTATGGGCGCCAGCTACTTTATTTTCAGTTAAGATTAAAAAAATTGCAATTTTACAAATCTTGAGAAAGAATTTTTTTTTCCGCTTATAAAATTCGTAAGTTGTTTTTGTTCTCAACTCTGCCAAATACCAAGCAAAAATATGCAAAAAAAACTCGCATTCTTGCAAAACTTTGTTGCGGAATACAAATTTTGCGAAGCGTTGAGCATTGTGTAAACAAAATTCTGCAAGTTCTGAAAATGAAATGAAAAAAAAAAATTGCTGTTTTGCGAAGTGAAATTGAAATATATTTTTCTGTCGTAAGTTTTTTTTTTTTAGAAATTCCTTCGCAAAAACTATTTCCCGCATAAAATTTCTAAATAAGTACATTTTCATTTTCTTTGGCAAGGGTTCTAAAATAATTAAGAAAATATTCTTAAAACTTGCAAATTTGCGAAATATTTTTGTATACTTATGGAGGATTAAATTTTACCTGTTCCCAAAGTTCTAAAACTTGAAGAATTTTTAAAAGTTTTGAATGAAATAAAAAACTTGCGAAAAATAAAACAAAATTCGCAAAAATTGCGAACTTGCAAATTTTTTATCTCTAGAGTTCAAAATTTTAAAATAGTGAAAGAATCAGCATTTTAAGGGAAGCGTTATTGGGTAAAACTTGATATAAATCTGTACAGAAAATTTGTTGAAAAATTGTCTTGTTGATGATTTTGAAAGCCAAGATGTAGGGAATTGTATTTTTTTAATAAAGCAATGTTCAAAACATCGATTTAATAACGCCCTGTGTACAGAGCTCTGTGCATAGTCTTCCATATCAAGAATGTTTCAAAAACCCTAAGAACATACATACATACCCCCTTGAGATTGGAAAACAATGCCTCTTTAAAAAAAAGTTATTTCTCTTTCCAGCTCTTGTGTAGGCAAGTAGATATACATAGGTAGGTATACTATGTGATTTCAAACAATAGCGGCTCATCTCATTTATACACTTTTCTAGCTCTTTTATTGTTGAAAACAATTTTTTTTTTTTTTGTTCTCAAGTGGTGCAAATACTTTAACCGACAAAATCTTTTTGTGTATATCTCAAAATGCGGAGACTAAGCCTTAGAGTTTGGGTGTCAGAAATTCTCTTCAGAGAGTACATAGTAGGTTTATAAATTGCCAAGGGGCACTTGTGTCGCGAAGCAGCACCAGCAGTCCAATGCGATATAGAGATGATGTTCAAGGATAGACTTTTGAAACATTTTTAAGGTGCCTGGCATATTTCAAATGCAGATTCTTGTTCTTCATTCTTTCAAAAGTACCTATACATATACAATATACATATACATGAAATGGGTTAAAAATGTAGAATATTTGAAAAATAAAACTTTTACCAGTATGATTATAAAAATATATACCCTACCCACTGTCATGTATAATATCTTTGAAATATTTCGCTTAAGTTTTTGGCTTATGAATATTAATATCGAATTAAACAAAAACAAATAGCAATCGAAAAAGTTTTAATTGCGGAGGAGTGAGCATATTCTGTGATTTTGATAGGGTGACTTACTCATTTCTTCGTTTCTACTGAATTCTTCAATTGCAAAGTTTTAACTACGAATGTTAAATTGTATAGATTGCAGAAAAATGCATTGTCTAGAAATCGTAAACAAAATAATTTTTTTCAAGTCCAGATTATTGTAGTTAAACGCTTCTATAACCATTCACCATAAGTTCAGATAATAATAACCGAATTTGTTTTAGAAATGTAAATTCGTATCTATGACAGGTCTATAACTGTTCTTATAGTCAAGACAAGTAGTTATAGGAGTAAAAATGTAAATTCAATCCTATAGAGCTTCTATAACCATTCTCTATAAATCCACATAATCGAAAGTTTTTTTTTTTAAATCCACAAAGTCTTATGTAAACGCTAAAAAAATGTACAATATTCTTAAAGTACCATTGCAGTAAATTTTAGTTAAAATATATTAACTTTTTCCCAATAATCATCCTATAAGAAAGTTATAGAAAATATAATTTTGCTGTTCCTATATTTCTTGTATTAAAAAAGAAGACAATCATAAATCAAAATATATATATTTAGAATTAAATAAAAAAATTCGGAGCATTCTTCTCGTGATTTCGGTGTTTTTCCCATTAATAAGATTATATAGAAGGTCTTATAGAATGGCTATAGGAGCACTTTTAGCCACATCAAATTTTAAGTTTCCTATTTTTGTCTATCAGAATTTTACGGCGCAACAAATTAAAATTGTTCCAATAACACTTCCTAAAAAATTTATTTAATACCCTTATCCAACTTAGACTCAAAATCTAATACGACAATTCGATCCAATAGGAATTCTATAAAAAAAAAAAAACAAGTTATAGCAAACATAATTTTGTACCTGGCACCATATTCCTATATTTTTTCTATTAGAATATTAATAAAACTTTTTTTTTATAGAATGGTTATCGGAGTATTTTTTTTCAACCATGCAATGTCTTTATAGGAGTTCTATAGTCAAACAAATTGTATTTTACTTGATTGCACCATAATTGGTTATTTTTATTAAAATCGAATTGTAGTCTTTTCTGTAACAGTGCTTTGCAAATTCGTACATACTTATGTACATAAATGATATGAATTTATAGGATTTCATTTTTTTCTATATATGGATGAAAAGCAAAATAGTAATTAAAAGCATTTTTTGGCTTCTTTTACCTCTTTTTTCCTTTTTCCCAAATTTTCATCTTTCCTGTTTGTAAAATTTATTTGAAACAAAAAATCTTCATTGGTTTAAATGTTCGCTATCTCAATGGTAAACAATTTCAATATACACGGAAGCTAGTAGTAGGTAAGGGTAGTAACATATTGTTAAAAATTACTATAGAAACTGAGGGGGGCAAAAATTTTGAATATTTGTTCTTTGATTTATGTGTTTAAGTTCGAGACACCACCCCCTCCCCCCCAAAAAAATTGTAGTATGAAAATTGTTCACTTTAACAAAAAAAAAAAAAAAAAAAAAAAAAAGTGTCAGAATATAAAATGAATTCCTGCGCCTACCGAAAAGTACCGCAAAACTTATACGTATTAACCCATTGTAGATATAGAAATCGATAAATCATAATTTATTACAGGATTTTTTTTTTCTGTTCATTCGTTCTTATGACGCTCATGTGTGTGTTCTATCACTTCTTTTTTTTCTGATTTTTTTTTTTTTTTTTAAGCTTGTCAGGACAAAAGTTGTGTTGCGTTGCGCTGCTCCTTTCATCAAGGACTCTTCGACGATAGATTTATTTATTTTTTTTTTTCATTCGTTCGTTTAGGTGTTGGTTTTTTTTTTTTTGGTTCTATGAATTATTTCTTTGGTTGGTATGATGAATGACGTGCCTGGCTTGAGGATGAAAAAGATCCCATTCTTTATGTGCTTTAATTTTTCTTTCATTTTTGACGTCGTCGTCGTTGTTGTATTTGTTGTCATCCTATAGAGTTGGAGGATGATGTCGTCCTAGATGTGTTATGATGTGTATGTGTTTGGGATTTTGTGCGTATAAGTTTATTTAATCGGTGATGGATGGGATTTCTTTCTTGGGTGATGGCCTATAAAAAAAAATACAGCAAAAGATGTACCCTTCGTCCTTGGGAGGTCTTTGTGATGGTAAGCTTAAGGAAGAACACTGCTCCCTTTATGAAAAAAAAGTCAAAAGTACAGATAGCGATAGATAAGACCCACAAACTTAAGGGTGAGATTAATTGTTGATCATTATGAGCCAAAAGATCTGATATATAACTTTTTTTTTCGGTTGTTATTCTTCTTCTCTTCTTGTTGTTCTTCTTCTCATATAGTGTTCATGGGTAATGATTATTTTATTTGATTAACAGCAATAGGAGGGTTGGACATCAAATCAGGGCGGAATGTAATAAAAAGGGATTTATTGGAGGTGCTTTATTATTTTTTTTTTTGTTAGGTTTCTACAAAAGAACTGATAATGTGTTTGAAGTTAAATATGTTACTTTGTTTTGCTTTTGGCAATATAGAGTGCAATATTTCATAAATGATTTGAACCAACCTCCATCTTGTAGCGAGTTTTTTTTTCTCTTAGGGAACAAATTCTTTTTGGCCATACAAATCTTTCTAAGACTGCAAACAGTTGGAAATTTCATGGCGTATGTTCAAGAAGTAAACACTTAAAGCCGGTTTTTTGGAAGGACTTGATTTGGTTTGGCTCCTTGGATAGTGATGGGCTCCTTATTCAGGAAGAGGAGAGAAACCAACATCATGGTGGTTATCACTATAAACCACTACTAACGTTAACCTTAAATAATCACCTCACCTCAAAGGTTTCAATATCTCAAAATATATTCCACTTTGAAATAAAGTTTATATGTAGAGTAGCTTACAATTAAAAAAAAAAGTCGTCAAAAGTGGTTATCTTGAGTAACCACCTTACCTGAAAGATTTAAATCAAGCCCCTGAAAGTATAGACCATTTAAAGATAAGCCTGATCATCAGCCAGAACTTTATCTTCAATGATTCTTTGCATTTGACAAGTGATTCTCAATCAGAATTGGGAACTTAAACTCTGGTCGAGGTGACCCTTCTTATTTCAAAAAAAAAAAATGTGTTCACGATAACACTGAATAGAAATTTAAATTTCCCATCCATCTCTTTTTGAAGATTTATTAAACTGTGGGTATCAGTTTTCTTTGGCCAAAGAAAACAAATTAGTATTTTAAAACATTAGACCGCGCATTATAAAATTTTAAATTTTATGCAATCTTTCCAAGTACAGGCATTATACCTTAGACCTTAGCTACATAAACTTGATTATATTTATTTTTCAAATTAATTGTGATTCTTATTTTTTTATCCTTGAAAAAGGACACTTTGTATAGACATAGGATAATTTTATTCCTATCTCATTTGTTATCATTTATTTGGCGTGAAATTTATAACAACTATGAAAATATTTACAACAAAATACGCTTGTAGCAGAAAAAAAAGAAAGAAAAGGGACAAAAGTTTTTACAGCATAATGATAAATGGTTGTCGCGCCATTTTGAATAAACTTAACACTTCATTTCTTTGCGCCCGCTCGTCTAAAATTATATTTTACAAACATAAAATATATAAAAAAAACTAGACGACGACAACGAAAAGAAACATATTTTTACTAAACGATCCTTTTGGTTCGACTAACAATACTCTGGCATCATTCATTTACACTCTCCATCTCTTCCAGGACTTTGGTAGAGAAATATATTCTTTGGCAAAAAAAAAACCTTCCTCTACTCATTGTATAGCAATATAAGAAGCAACATTCTCTAGGACAGCCATCTATAAACATCTCCAACCCCACCATCCGTTGCTATCTTTTCTCAAATTTCGCAGACTCAGCGCCATCTATTCATCTTCTTTTCCCCAGCACTTTAGAACGTCACTTTATTCTTAGTTGGGTTGGTTAATGATGTAAATTTCTGTTGACAGTTTTCATCTACACCATCGTGTTGTGTTTTGTTGCCTTTGCCTTTGCTATTCCATCTTTTACAAAACTTATAAAAATTCACAGACTTAGAAAAATAAATGAAAAAGGACGAATTACAAAAAAAAAAAGAAAAAAAAAAGTAAACAAAATTCATAGTGCAAAGTTTTTATTTTTGTTTTACTTTGTTTACAAATTTGTTGTCCGTCCGTCGTCGTCGTTCTTTCAAAATATGAGTTAAGTCTTCGTCGTCGTCATCGTCATCGCATCTACCTCCTACTCTACATCATCAAAAAAAAAAACAAGGACTAGAAATTTATAATGCAGATGGACGTTTCAAAAGCATTACAAATGAGGAGGTTTCACTTCTATTCATATAATAGCACATAGCTTACGCTATTTAAGCCTTAAGGTGGTTCACATGTAAAGCGCATTCATATCTCTACACACTGTGCTGATGTTGATGATTCTGATGATGATGATGCTTATGCTATTTTGTTGCATCATATATGAAAGAAAGGCCTTACAAGGATGCTTGTTGTCAACAACATATTCATTTTTGAGGGTGAGTTTGAATGTAATTAGCTGTGAATAGATTTTGAAAGTGCTTCAAAATGAATAAAGTAATCTAGAGGAGTTAGATAGGTAGGTAAGTTTATGGTATGTTTGTAGAATAAATATACTTTTTAAACATTATAAGATTAATAACTGAGTTTTAAGCTGTAGATATATCAGTTATGAAATATTTAGGCTGTAAATGGATTTGGATTATTTCATGTGAAGACTAAGTACTACGTTTAAATGAGTTTGATGATCGATTTGGCTTTCGTGAAACATGTATAAGTCTAGCTTATGTGTCAAGGCAATCAAGTTGTTGTTTTAAAATTTAAATTTCCTAATATTCAGGAAAAGCATAATTCGAAATTTTCAAACTTCGATTCTGAGTCTGATTTTTATTTCTTTTTTCAGAAGATTGTGAAGAGGCTGTTCCACGAATCAAAGTATGATTAATTTTAAATTTGTTTCCCCTACCTTTATGACTTATTCCCATAATAAGTCTCCGAATCGCGAAAATGATAAAAAGAAGGGGACTTAAAGTTGATCCTTGTGGTATACCAGTTTGATGTGTTGTACAAAACTGAAAAAGTACAAGATTCAAGAAGTATTTATAAATTAGAAAAAAACTGCCAAAGTTTCAGCTGGCTAATAAAGTTGACTACCTCTGAGTCGACTCGGAGATAATTGACTGTCTGCCAACAGTAGTCTATCTAAAAAAGATCAACAGATTTCTTATAAAAGGGTCAGTTGTTTTTTTTTGGAATTTGAAGAAAATTGGTGAACTTTGTTGTTTTCTTACTCTTCATGGAACTGTACTGATATCTTACTTTAAATTGTATCATCTGTGGTTTCATTCTTGTACCGTGTCTAGTTTTTAACAAAGCAAAAGTAATGAAATGCGATACAAAATTATCGTCGTGCAATAAGCAAAATGATGATTTTGCGAAATCATAACAAAAGAAAAATAAAAACTTGCCTACAAAATTGCCAAGCAATGGAAAGCAAAGTGATTACAATTGAGAAATAATCATTTTGCAATGGGAAAATCATGACTTCACATAAGTCTTGCGAAACAAGAAATTGTAAAATAAACGTTGCTAAAAATCTGCTAAAATGACTCGTTTCTTACCTTTATCGAACAGAAACTGCGTTTTTTTTTGCACTTATTACATTTAACTCATCTCACCAACAATCTTCAGCTTTACATGAATTTCGTTCTACAAAATTTTTGATGAATCAAAACAAACGAAACGTGTTTTTGTTTGCATTCAACGCCATGAAACAGAAAAATCCTCATGAGACGGAAAATAAAAATCCACAACTCTAAATGGGTTTTTTTTTCTCCCTAAGACTGAAACCAAATCGCTCCGCCGAATTAGTCAAAACTTTCTTGACTGTTATGTTCCAACACACACAAAAAAAACAATATTTCTGCTAAATAAAACATTTTTTAATTAATTCACAGAAGTAAATGGTTCTTCGCTACATACACACTTTTTTGTTTTATTTATTTAATAGTCAACATTGATTTACCCCACTTTCACGTTAAATTGTTGATCTATAAAATAAATTTTATGTAACATTCTGAAGACCAAAACTAAAAAAAAAAAAAAAAAAAATCCTGTTAAAATTATTTTGTTTAAAATATTTTTAGACGATAAAGCCCTACAAACCTAATTCCCTAAAACTTTACCCTTTAAACTTTTGAGTCTGAAAAAAACTTTGTTTATATCTGTTTTGATTAAAGCCAGTTCCTTATACGTATCTAGTAGATTGTAGATTATATTCAACGTAGATATACGATGATGTTTAAAATAAACTAGATCATACTTCTGAACTTGTATCTAATCTTCAACTCTGTAAAAGAAGCAAAAAAAAAAATACTTAATCCTGTGGTTCAACACAAAATACCTTTGTGTACACCTTTTGCAAATAGAATACTTCTTACACAAAAGGATAGTTTCTAATAAATACCTCTATGGCATACCATCCATAGCATCACCATTCGTCCTTTTTTTTTTCTATTTATATACTTACACATTTACGGAATATAGAAAGTTTGGTTATGTGTATCTTTTGTAGTGGTATTCAGTCAAAATAAATAAAATCCACAAGAAAAGTCTTTGGGAATGAAAGTTGGAAAAAAAAAAATTATAAATCACAGCAAACCAGGCGAAGGAGGCGGTTGGCACACACACAGAAGGGAGCCGCAGCACAAGCAAACAACAACAAAAAAAAAAAGCAGTTAAAGGAAATTCCATTCGTGTGATATCCTTTCAAGTTTGTCCTTTTACTTAGGGTTTAGGTATATATTTTTTTTTTGCAATAGCTGGAGCATTTTATAGCTGAGCTCCGACTCTTGGATCCTGATTTTGAGTGAAATGTGAGAATGTTCACATGTTCTAACACACACCGGAGGAGTTGTACTTTCTCTGGATCCAATGTACGGTCATACGTATATTATATGTACTTTATCCTTTTTTTGGCTCTTGGTTTATTTTTACGGTTTTGAGATTTTCTAAAGTTTTTATATTTAGGTTAAGAGAGTAACGATACTCGTATATCCTACCGTTCGTTGGTTGGTTGTCGTCGGTCGGTGTCGAGATATTCTGCGACCCACAAAAATGGAAATATAAAACTTTAAAGGAAGCAGATATGAGAGATTGTGATAAAAGGACAACCACACATAAAATACCTACGGAATATAAACTCCCTGTTATAATTTCCGCAAAAAAAAAAAGGACTAAATATTATTCCTTCCTACTACTACACATAGTTCGGCTAAGGATATAGATAAAGGTTGAGTTGCCAAGTCATATGGTTCCGACCCAATCTCTTATACAATGACTATCTATTTAAACAAATGCATACATAGGTATAACAACTTCTCCCGCAAGGTCCAGATATAAAAGCTTCCTTCCTTCCTTCTCCGGAAAAACACCCTCTATTTCTCAGCTCCAAACATTTTTTTCCCAGTGTGGATGGATATCCCGCCTTTGGGCCATCTATACTTAGATATAGATGTTGATAAGGTTTAAAGAAGAAAAAAAAAAAAAACTTTGTTAACCGGGCGTGAGCTAAGCTGAGCTCATTTTTGCGGGAAAAAATGATGAAAAATTGTTTGATTTTATTTTCGGGTTGATTTCTTTCTCATCCTGACTGTGTGTCCTGTTAAAGATATACAACACCACACACCGAACCATTCAAGCGCATATATTGTGCGGTGCTGTTCCTTGTGTACTATATCCTTACATTTTCTACTAAAGGCTAAAGCGAAAACTGCTGAAAGGTTACTTTCAGTGATTTTATTTTGATTTTTCTTCTTCTTTTTTTTTATATATTATGGAAGTATATTAGGAGGGTGCTTAGGATTTCTCTTATTTTTTTTTTAGTATATTTTTACAACCCTCCAGGTTTTTTTTTTTTAGATCGTTTTGGATGTTTTTGGTTACAAAAAAAAATCTTAAGCTTTTAAAGATGACGTTTTTAAGGGGTGATTTTTTTTTTTACTTCTTCTTGTTTTGTTTTTGATTTCCCCCGAGATTTTTGTGGACCGTATGGTAACGTTTATTTTTGTTGGCTCTAAGTCTCTTCAATTCAACCACCCCTTCTTTTATTATGGAATATTGTTTTGTTTTCACCCTGACAAAAATTTGTCTTGTTATTATTATTATGCAGGAAGGGAGTGAAGAAGATCTAAGTGGAAATATACACTACTCAAAAAAAAAAAAAAAAAATTGTTGGTAGGTAAGTAAAGTATATTTTGTTCTGCTACTATATAAATGCCGATACAAATTAGGAGCTTAGTGTGGAAAGTATATTTTAAGGATGTAATTTTGCGATGTAATCGAGTGGAAAGTGATGGAAATTAGGAATTTGAATATTTCATATTTTATTTAAATATAATACAATACCAGTTGTATAGAGCTCAGCAAAGACAGGCAAAACTTCCCCATGGATAGGTATCTGTGTATATTTACAGAAAATTTTTCTACAAAAATTTTATCTTGTACATCATAATATTCGTAGAAAGGAATATTCAAATTGGATATGGATTTTGAGAATTTTAATTTATTCAAAACAAGAATCCCAGAAAGGAGTTGGTATATTTGGTTTACAAAGGGATCAGTTTTTTGGAAGTAAGAAGAGCATTAGCAATAAATATGCAAATTGTATATAGCTACAAGAGTGACATAATAGGGTGACAGATTAATTTATATATATACCTATGATGTGTAATAGGTATAGAAGGATTATCTTAATTATTTTGTAAATATAAGGAAGGAATTTGTGGAAAATTATATTGACACTGTTTAGTATCTTTTTTTTTTTTTTTAATTCGAAATGATGAAACTTAGTCTGTTGAAAAGATACTTGAATATTTAAGTTCAACATGAAATTCAATGTGTCAGTTTATGATGAGGAAAAAGTAGGAAATAAACTCTTAAATTTAATACAAATTTTTAAGCTTTTTTTTGATGATGGAGACCTACCATCAGTTAAATGGGCTGAACAATTAAAAATACAGACCTGTCTTACGTGTTTTTTTTTTTTTAAATTAAATAGAGAAATAAAATTCGATACATGTGACAATGAGTTACAAAAAAAGTGGAGCAAAAAAAAAGATTTAAGTAATTCTTTCTTTCCCTTACTAGTGGGTATTGCCTCCCCTAACACCTAACATCTATCAAAGCTACAATCAGCCTTGGCATACCTTGAATAAGGTTTTTTAGGGTCCAAATTATCCCACTCCTCTATCAGAACAGATCTCGGCCTACTGAGTTGAGAAGGGCAGGCCGCTGTCTTATCATTTTTCCCAGCAGTTCCTAAACGTGTTCGATAAGATTCATGTCGGGGCTCATGGCAGGCCAAGCCATCACATCGATTTCCACTTCTTCCAAGTAGTCCGTAACGCACCTGGCAACGTGAGGTCTAGCGTTGTCGTGCATCAGCAAGAAGTCTTCACCAATAAATGGTGCGAACGGAACCACATACCCCTCCAGAATATTGCTGATATAATAATAGGAACTACAAATCCTTCCACTATGCACAGCTCAGTTTTTCCGTGCATAGAAATTCCTGTCCACACCATGACGAGACCTCCCTAGAAATGTTCCCGCTGGGCAACTGTTGCCGAAGAGTATCTCTCACCTGATCTTCTCCACACTCTGCTACGTCCATCTGGTGAGCGTAGACAAAACCTGGTCTCATCAGTGAAGAGAACTCTAGCCCAGTCGGCATCGGTCTAATCTTGTTGTTCAATGAAAGACCATTCAGGTCTTCTTGCTCTCCGAACACTCTCCACTAAACGCCGCCGCCTCACCGCTTGAGTGTTCACACCTGTCCGTCTTACTGATTGAAGTCTGTGAGTCACGTGATTTCGGAAGCCAAAATCGCGTCTTGTATGAAAAAATGATTTTAATGTGGTTTTCCTTATTATGATGCACGTATATTAATGTATAATAAAACAAAGATTAATTTTCGATGTTTCGACATACAAATATCGCATTTTGTTTATTGACATAGGCACTGAACCAAATGTGAGCTTCATCGCTAATCGAATTTTTCTTCATGATTTTCAAAATAAATTTGCGTAATTTGGAAGCGTTGTTCCGGCGTCAGTCTATAAATGCCAAAAAAAACTTAACACAAATCACTTAACAACTACTAAAATGGCCGCCATTTAAAAAAGTGTTACCAACTTAAGGTTCTGAACCTCCAAAACATCTTTTATTAATTTAATTTGAAGTAAAACAAAAACTCAAATTTTAAAAACATTTTCTTGAGCTGTTCTTCTCTTCCCGTGCAATATTTTTTATAAGCTTTTCAATTAAAGTTAAATTGGCCTATTTACCATAAATTTTCTTAATACACATCTACATTATGACTTAATAAACAATCACCATTAAAGTTTTTCCCGCATGTAAACTGAACCTTACCTAATCTAATCAATCCCATCCCTGACTGTACTAAAATAATATCCAAATTTATATCTTATATGCGCGTTAGCTTAACTATCAAAAGTACATATAATTTATATACCAAGTCGTATAAAAGATGTGGTCATTTTAACGTGGAATAAATTGAATCGAACACATCTCTCCTCTCCTTGTTGTTGTTGTTTTTTTTTTTTTGTTGTTCTGTTTGATGATGATTATGAAAATGATGAGGATGACCTGGAAAGTGGATGATATCAAAAACCATCCAGTAGTATAGTTGCTTTATAGAAATGGAAATTTCTTCACTCTACATTTTAACAACCTGAAACCATCATCATACAGCTAAAACCGTAAATAGGTACGTGCGTTGTTGTATCCATTAGTAGCGATCTCTTTCAATCAACTTGTTTGATGTGCCTTTGAGACGTCATACTCGCCGTATTCGACATCATAATGCAGATTGTAATTTAGTGTGTACACTGTACACTTGTACAGTACATGTACTGTATACATAACCCCACAAATCTGCCCCTAACATGATGCTATAAAACGCTTGTAATAATCTGCGCGGCACAATTCTCTCAGATGATGATGATGATGATGATGAACTTTAATGAAAGTTGATTGAGCTTGATTAACTTTTATTAGTTTTGTCCGAGAAAACTGAGCAGACGAACATCAGAAGCTATAGATACAGATGATAGAAGAGAGTAGGTTTAAAAGTATAGGCAAGAGGTCCTCCATAGTGTAGTTACATGCAGATACAATTAAGGTTGCTTTTATACATATCTATCACTATCATCGAGCATTATATTACCCTTGATAATAGGAAAATTCACTTAAATACACACGACAGTCCAGTGGAGTTCAGTCAGAATGTCAACCACCTAAAGCCCTTTTTGAGTCCCCATGCCCGTCCCTAACCTCCTATTGCGCCCTCCCCTATCGGGATTCAAAAGAATATATCACATCATGATGTACAGTACACGCTTACTCTTCTTGTCTGGGGGTTCGTTCATCAAGTTAATTAATAAAATTGAAGTCGTCTCTTCCTCGCGCGCATTTAGCGTTTCTGATTTTGATGGCTATCGCCACGAAGAGTTGTTACAATTTTATGGAATGTTCTGATGCGCACTGTCTGTCTGTATGTTTCTCAAATCATTCAAAATCAAAATGCAAAAGGGGTTGGTACTTAACTTAATTTACTGTTAAATGATTTGATGGACTGCTGAGAAGAGATTAGAGTGTTACCCTTTGTCTCTCTACTTATCCAATCGTTTTTTATTTTTTTAAACTTTGAATGATTTTGATTTTGGACAAGTTGAGAATGTGGTGTTAATGCGAAGTTGATTTGAAAAATTAAGTAAATTTTAGAGAATTGATAAGGATAGTCCAATCTGATACCTATAACCTATTGAGGTATTTAAATTAATTCTTCAATTACAATCGTATATTATATTATTAATCGACTTCTTTTTTTGAAAATTGAAACCTTCTGTAAGACCCCTAAAGTACTTCTTTAAGGTTTCTAAAATAATCGATATGTCTAGTCTAAATGAATGCTCAAAACATAAGCTAGTTGGGAATTGGTGTTAAGCAATGGGGGTTGGCCGTGGCGCGATGGTATGCGTGGTCGCCTGTCAACCTCACAGGTCACAGGTTCGATCCCTGCCGTAGTTCTATGTCATGTTTTTATTCCATTATCATTGATCATTGTTGGGCCGCTGGTTTACTCGTTACATGTTGATCATTCAGGTTTAACACTAACAACATGTGATTGAGTAAATACTAGTATGCCCAACAAATATGACAATGAACAAAATAATGCGAAATATAAAGGGACATTGATATAAGATACGGCATTTTCTCCGCTTTAGCCTAGCCGCCAACCCTGGAGATAAAATCTGAGACAACCACCACCTTCAGTCTCAGTACCTCACGCCACATACCTTTCCGTACACCCTTCCCATCCCATCACTATCCTTCACGCCCGCGCTGTGTTGAAAAACATATAAAGGGTACACCATCCCCTTGAGCGCGCGCAAATTATTAACTTCTTTAAGACCTCTAAAGCGCTTCTTTAAGGGATCTAAAAATAAATAAAATCTTAATTCAATTCATTTCTTTATCGATTTGTTAATTTTTTATGAAAGCTCAAAAGTTAATTAGGAATTTCTAAAAAGAACTTCTATAAGACTTCTATAGTGTATCAATATGTTTACTAAATTAAAAGTAAATTGGAGAGCCTAAAAAGCTTTTTAAAGGTTTCAGTAATTGAAATGTAAAGTTTTTAATGAAAACTCAGAAGTGATTCGAGAATTTAAGTTAAACAATTTCTGTAAAACACCTAAAGAGCTTCTATTAAGGTTCTGCTGTTTTTCTTAATCTTAATGAAAGCTCAATTTAAAGTTTCGGTACTTATGTAACACCCCTTCAGAGCTCACTTGCATCGCTTTGAATAAGTAATGTACAAAATTTAATCAAAATCGGAAAAGTAATTTTTTAGATAACTTTCTAAAAGAAAAAAATTATTTTTATTCAAATACCACCCCACACCCTCTACGACTAGAAATATGTAATAGTAAAATGGAACATTTAAAAAAAAAACACTTCTTTAAGACTTCTAAAGTGCTTCTTTAAGGATTCTATAAGATTTATGTTAAATTTGAAAGAAAAACCGAAATGCATAATATTCTGTTAAATTCCAATGCCATTCGAAATCTCGATTTAAAAAAAAAGACATTGATTTAGTTCTTCTTGAAGAACATTACAAAATTTTCAAATCCCACATTCTTTCTTATACGCGTCATGCGCGTCGAAATATTCGTCTGCCAGTAAATTCAAAAGCGCAGAACAAAAAAAAAAAAATCTAACGACCTAAATGGTTGATTTCATTTTATATCTCGTGTCATCTTTCATCGTTAATATAACACATAAAAAGTACCCACGTACTGTACTTGCTCTCTTACAATAAAAAAAAAATCCTTCTTGTATCGAAATAAAACAAAATTGCGTGGTTGTTTTGTGTCACATATAAGATATAAAGCATTTCAGATTTTATCATCTTCCAACGTCCCGTCCGCGGCCGTCCTTCGTATCATTCGCTGTCTTCGTCAATAGCGAAGAAAACATAAAGCACAATATGTTCTATAGAAGCATTATTATAGGAGTAGGCACATATTAAATACATATCTATAGCAACAACTCATCTCTTTCGGGGGACAAAAAAAAAAAAAAAAAAAAAACCACCATGGTGATAAATGACATAATGCTCTGCATTCACGTTTGAAAAACTCTGGGCTATATCAAATAACATTTTCCAAACATAATTGTTTTAATGTTCTATAAGAGCTTAATTTTTGTTTATTCGTCGCTTAGAGACGAGTTAAAGTAATAAATGACGTTGGGTATTAATAACGAGGACAGGACATACTATATATTACTTTGCGTCTATATGTAGATGTAGTGCTATATATTATCATGGATAAGTGTATAGAGTAAATTATATAATCGTGCAACAACAGACAACCGATGACAATGACGACAACGACGACGACGTGATGCGCTAATGGATCCTAGACTATCTACTTGTCGTAAATTTTCATACCATTAATGCAGACGATTTAATTTCTGAAGTTATAATCATCAAATATCACACTCTCTCATCTTTAACTTAAGGGTCTATAACGAGGGGGGTGTGATGGATTTTATGGGCAGCATAATATCAGACGATGGTGGTGGTTGGGTCAGCTTGCAAAATGGGGGTGGAGATTGTTAGGATTTGTTTGTCCTTCGCGAATGTAAACTTGTTCTTCATTCAGTATATGTTGCAGTTTGTTTTGTAATCGATTTAATTGTTTTCCACACCTTCGGGATTCTTTTGTCTTTCTTCATGAAATCAAAATCCCTTAATACGGTTATGGACAAAATTCCAAAAACCCAAAAAAAAAACTAGAATGCTGAAAAATAAATTCCCAAAAACAGGATAGTCGATACATAAATTTCAAAAAAAAAATTCCAAAATCCCAAAAACAAAAATCAAGTAGGTACCTATGTAGCACAAAACTCCTTGAACTCAAGACACCTGAATAAAAACTTTCAAAAACCCAAAAACAGAATTTTTAGAAAAAAAAATTCCAAACAAGAAGATTCTGAAAAATCCAACCTTAAACCCAAAATGTATAAATGTAATATTTGTCACAAATGTAACAGATTTTTTTTCGATTTTTTTTTTTCAAAATAGCACCAAATTTTGAACTTTCATTATCTACTAGATTTAAAAACAGAAAATATGAAAATATGAATCCTAAAGAACAAAATTTTGAAAACAAGGAAAATAATTCTGAAAAATTAAATTCCACAAATTGAAGAATTTTGGAATTCCGCTAAAAAAGATTTCCAAGCAACAAGATTGCAAAGGTGTTGAACCAATAATCACTAAATAACGAAAACAAGAATCCTAAAAAAACGAAATTCTTCAAACTCAAAATCGCGAGAATCATAATTTCAGTTAAAAAACTTATTTTCTTCATTTTTAACTACACATTGTTTTGAGATTTTGAGCATTTTATGTTTTCTAAATCTAGGATTTCGGGATTTTTTTTTCTCGTCTCATTTAAATAGAATATTAGATTTGAAGTTCATGAAATAAATCGAACTAAAGGACCCAAATATTCCACCATGTTGATGAAAGCATAAACTTACATACATATATGCATATCCTCGTCGTTTTACTGCTATTTGAGATTTCTGTTTCAAATTTAAAAAAAAGAAACGAATTACAGACAGGGAGAATACAATATGCTCTTTGGAGCACTTAAAATGACAACAACGACCATTCCAACAAAACTAAATGAATCGAATGATAAATTCAAGTCAACGACATTTTTATTTCGCGCAACACAAAAGCAGCAAAGAATGGCACAAAAAAAAATAAAAGGAGCAACAAAAAAAAAACCAAAAGAGAGTGAGTATATAAGAGTGTCTCGAATGAAATTCTCTGCACGTTTCTTTTTATTCTAATTTTATGACTTAATAAACTTCCTTTTGCGACGTTAATGTGACTATGATGGTGTGGTGGAAAGCAACAAAAAAAAAAAAAAGAATCAACACCAACATAACAAAAATACAAAAAGAATGGCTGCATAACAGAAAAGTATTAAGAAATTAAAACATTTAAATAATGTAATGATAAATTAAACTCTAGATAAAAATAAAAAACAGTTCTAATTTAGCAGAACTGGAACAGCGCAAAATATCGTAAAAAGAGTTGTTTATGGCAATGACATGCTATTGGAGCTGATTGCGTTTTTCTGCACTTGTACTAATTTGGGGATGTGTTACACTTCATGTCACAGGATTAAGGTTAAATGTTTATTAATGATAAATAAATAATGTTGATAAAAATTTAACAACAGTTGTAGTTTGACATAGCATGAAGTTCGCACAACCGCCCGCCATTTATGAAAAAGTGAAATTACTTTATAGCACCTTTCCGAGAAATCAACATTATTTTCTTTCACAAGCCAAACATATCGAAATAAAAAATTTTGAGTTCCATGAATGCACACCTGGTGATCTTTATTTAAATGCCTTGTCCCAATCACCACCTGACTACAACACATTTAAATTCCATAAACCGTACAATATATCATCAGTATCAATCAAATGAATCAGGGTGTTAATTTATTAAAAAAAAATACAAAACATTTTCTGAAGAACTTCTTTTATCACATTCGTTGGTGGGGGGGGGGGGGGGGGGGCGGGAAATAAGGGAAGTTAAAAAAAAAAACTATTTAACTAAGTTTTTTTCGTGTCAGCAAACGGAAATCTGTACATGAAGATAAGAAGCCAATTGGATAGGCTTCAGCAATATGCTTACTACTTTCTGGCAGGAAGTGTTTATTATTATTTAAAGAAAAAAAAAGTGAAGGAAGGAATAAATGAAGATAATATTTCCAGAGAGTGATTAAGAGGCAACAACACCGAATAACCACAACAAAATCAAAAAAGGACATTTCTTGATTAAAAAAAAAACCCATTTTCTCAGGTTAACTCATGGCTTGAGAATCTTCTGAACTCAAAACAAAGGTGACTGCTTTCTGTTCCGATTGAGTTCAAAAATTAAATCCATGGAATAGACAACTTGAGAATAAGTAATTTATTTTAAACAAGATATAAAAATTGAGCTATTTAACTAAAGTATTTCAAAAAATGTACTGAATTTCTGAAGTTGATTTTCTTATTATTTCAAAGAGAATACTTTTTAAAAAATTTGTAAAGTTTTCTTATTACTTTAAAAATCATTCTTATTGGAATTCAAGGGTCTATGAAATAAATCCCACGAAATAAGTCCCACTTTTAAAAACGAAATAAGTCCCACCAAAAATTGCTATTTTGAAAATGGGAGTTATTTCGTTTTTAAAAGTGGGACTTATTTCGTCATTTGGTGGGACTTATTTCGTTACGCGTTTTTATTTTAAGTGGGACTTATTTCGTTTTGAGTGGGAATAAATTCGTTTTGTAAAGTGGGACTTAATTCATTTACGAAATATATTATTCAAGAGGGAGTTATTTCATTTCAAGTAAATTTTTAAATCATTTCATTTTGGTGGGACTTATTTCGTTTTCAAAAGTGGGACTTATTTCGTGGGAGTTATTTCATAGACCCGGAATTCAAACATTACAAAAGCAAAAAATTAAAAAATGCATACCCGTCGAAATGTTTCCCTTGATTATGGTTTAATGTTATCATATTTAAACTTTAGAACTTCAGATTCCGATGATAATCGGAACATTTAACGGTCAATCTTTGCCTTTGCATCTGAAGGGTTGATTTTTAATAAGTAAAATTTTTAAAACAATAAGTTTTTCGTATTTCATTATTTCAATTCGTTTTGTTTTTTGTATGCTAAAAAAATGCATAGGAAAAAAATTGATTTTTTGAATCTTATTGTTTTTTAGTAGTTTTTTTTCGCCTGTCTAGAATAAATATGTAGACAATGTTCATACCTGTTTTACATTGCCTTCAATAATGAAATCTTTCCCTTTAAAATTCACGATATTTTGAAAAACGTAACAATATTTTGTATATATAGAGACTTATTTTTAGAGTAAGTATTTTTGTCATGAATCCGATTTAATGTGATGCATATTATTGCATCTGTGCTGATGCAGAGCAAACATAATCGATTATTATGATTGCATTGAATGGTAAAAATTTATTTTGACAATTTGCCAATTCTAATACAAATGTTTATTAATAAATTTTATTCAGGGTTCAATATTTATGAGATACCTAGATAAAATTGAAATTCTTAAAAATAATTAACAGGAAGGCGCATAATTCCTATTTTTAAATTTTCTAATAATCTATTATTTTTTTATTCAAATGTTCCCTAGGTCTGGAATACTGTTTTTTTTTTTAAATATGAAAACAATTTTGCTTATATGTATAATTTACAAAAGATTGGAATGCGGATTTACTTATAAAATTTTCAAGCATAGATTTTTGTGTGTCCAAAGAATGCAGGATTTCGGATTTTTAAAAAAGCGTATTTTGGAACTATCGGCAATTTCTTCTGATCTAAGAATTACTATTTAATATTTTTTTTGTTTCCTGCATAGCAGTTTTTAATTTTTGGCTTACTTAAGAAAAAAAAAACAAAAAGTCGACATTAATCAGCATACATACATTTTTTCACAAAGTTACTCATTTTTTGTTTGCCAACAGTTTCAATCTGATAGCAATTTAAATCGTTAAGAAAAAAAGTTTTTAAAGAAATAAAATTTTGCTCTCATTTGATAAGATATTTTTTTCTTAGTAATTTAATACTAAATAATTTTTTTTTCGTTGTATTGAGATGATAAAAATAAATGCGCGTTTGAATTTTTATCAAAAAAAAAAAAAAACAGATGCTGGTCAATGACATGTTATCATTTGTGTGTGCAAACGTTTAGATACAAATTTTGAAAGAGTTTTTATTTAAAAACAAAGTATTATTTTACTTTGATAAAATTTAGTATGTTAAAATTAATTTAACCGGATCCTATTGCCTTTACCCCATTTATCATTGAGTAGAAATAGTGGAAACTCATGATTTTCTGCTGAATTCCAGCTTCTAAGATAAGGACACCAAACCAATTTCACTTCAACAAGAGACGAACCAAAAATCATTTTAGGTGAAATTAGTTTTTTTTTTTTTTATAATTAGCTCGCACTCAAGGGGATATGTACCCTTTATGTCAGAGACACAGTGCGAGCTTTAGGTAAGTAGGAGGGGATGTGAAAGGTGATGTCGGTGAACATTAGTCTTGAATTTCAGTATATCACAATGAGAGGGAAAGACAGAGCGTGGAAGGGTATTCCACATTCGCGTAGTACGGCTAAAGAACGAATCCCTGTACTTGACAGTACGGCCGAAATTGGGTTCAAGAACAAACTGATGAGCATTCCTGGAAGCGCGAGTATTACGCTGGAATCGTTTAAGGGGAGGAATGCAACTGGCTATTTCATTTGAGCACTTACCGTAAAAGTAACGATAAAAGAGCGACAGACGGGAAACGTTACGCCGGTGTTCGAGTGACGTAAAAGTATCGATGATGTTCCTATCTCCGATCATTTTGAAGGCTCGTCTTTGTATACTGTCCAAGAGGATTAAGTAAGTTGCTGGTTAGAATGAATAATCATATGAGACATCTTGGTATGAAAAATTCACTTATCAGTTAACCAAACAAAATACACTACATTGAATCAGAAAAAAAAAAACAAAAGCATTGCAGCCTCCTTCATTAAGTTTGAACATTAGCTCTCTATTTATACAAGTTTACCTAAAAGATTTGCCATCTTAACTAAGGATCAGTCTATACTTACTGTTTTTTTTTTTTTTAAGACAATGTTCAAACATCATTCTATTTGCCGACTGTCTATCTACTTACTTCTTCTGTACATAATGACAAATTGTCTGCGGCTTATTGAATGTTAAATGCACAACAAGGGGAGTTAACAAGTATAAATGTTGGAACAATGAAAAAAAAACCTCTGCTAACCAAGAAAAAAAAAAATAAAAAAAAGCCTCCCCATCCCTTGTTAGCTTTGAATTTTCAATTTTTCATTTAAATTCTTTTTCTTCTTTTTTGTCATTTATTCAAAATTTAATCGATCTGTCAAATATTGTTACGCACAATTTGATTCAATTACTCACTTATAATCTTTTAACATTTGACAGTACCGTACCGTATACAAATTGACATCAACTGCCATTTGATTTCTTCAAAAAAAAATCAATATTGAAAGAGAGACAGAGAGAAAGAGGCCGAAGGGTGTGTTGTGTATTGTAATGTGTTTTTTAGTTATGTATGGTACAAAAGATGAATGAAAATTTGCATTTGGAATGTTGAATGCAAAAGTGACATGGAATCAAGGAATCTTGCTCAAAGGAAAAAGGAAGGACTTAAAATGAAAAAAAAAAAAAATCTATCTAAGAAGGTGGAGATGTGAGGACATTTTTTTTTTTGTTGCTATTCGTCCTTTGTGTTGATGGATTAATGGAATTCCTTTTATGAGGAATACATTCTTTAGATTTTTATTTGAAAAAGATAGAGTGTAGATTAAAGTTCTATAGTTATTAAAGGACATTCACGTATGCAGTAAGTATATATGTATGAAATTCCTAAGATTAGAGGATTAAATAAGGGACTATTCAAATTGTCTCCCTTGCTCGGATGACGACTTCAATTATTCTTTTGCATGCATCATGAAACTCAGCATTTTAATACGTCCCTTCGTTGAGCTATGAAACTCTTTTTTATTAACTAACCTTTTGTACATAAAAAACACGACTGGATCCTACGTACCTACATGTACTTGATTTGAGATTAAACTTTTTTCTTAATAATAGAAAAATTTCCAAAGGACATTCCCCAACTGTTCAAAAATGCTACCACAAAGTTTTAAAAATTTTATATTTCGAAAAAGCCGAAAAAAAAATTAGAAAATTATAAACAAATTGAAGTTCTAGGCGTCTTCAGATATGACGTTTCGGTTTTATATCGCTAGGAGGAAATGGGTTTTATCTTAAAGAAACTAATGACTATTATTTTTTTTTTTGTTTAATTATTGTTTTATTATTTTGGTGCAAGTACATTAATAATAACGTATTTTTCTCCGATTGGTTAATATTCGAAAAAAACAATTTTTGATAAAAAGCTTTGCTTAATATACTTTACGTAAAGTTACGAACTTAATTCATTGAATTAACAAATAAATTCTTTGACTCAATGAATATTTAGTATAAATAATTAAAAACGCATTACGTTAATTTCTGTTGTTCAATAATATAATCTGAAATGTATGTCTATCAGCCCCATTTAGTTTACATTAAATTTAATGCTGTAATTAAAATTGGATAATCTATAAAATTTTTATGACACTAAAAACGATGACGTTAAATTCAATGGAGGCTGAATAAATTGAAGCTTAGTGTGAAATACGTTAATTGTTTGATTGACAATGTCAAAAGTTTTTCATATTTTTTTTTTTAATCATAACTTTTTAATACTTCCCATTTAATATGAACTAAATCACTAATTCGAATTTTTTCTCTCTTTTCATTTCAGGTAAGTTTCATCAATGACGAAGAAATTTCAACAAATAACAAAATTGTATATGGGTAAACAAACCAACAAACTTCTGCTTATTCTTTTTGGGTATAATATTGAAACTATAAAAAAAAGTTAAAAAGCTTTTACTACCTCCAAACTCATATCATATTACGTATAAACTCCTTTTACCACCTTTTTTTAAAAAAAAGAACAAACCATTTAATTATATCCGAGAAAAACTTTCACTTCCAAAATTAAATTACCGAAAATAAAATCGCATTTAAGTACTTTGTTTTTTTTTATTTTGCTGTTGAATCCTTTTTCAGAAAATATTTATAGGTATAGGGGTTGTAGGGTGTATTTTAATTTTTTTTTTAACTCAATGAAATTGAATTATGCACAGTCGTGTTGTGCAACAGAGCGGTCTTTTTTTTAATTTTTCCTCTTCTTCGCACCGAAACAAACAGGTGTGATATTCACCGCAATATAATTGCTAGGAGGAAAGGTTTATTCTGCGAAATGGTTTCACAGAAAATATAACATATTCCACTGAAATAGGATTTCTAGTGGAAAAACTAAAATGACAAGTTAATGAATTTTCCGGGATAAAATATTATGCTAAATTAATTAAATGCGAAACAATAAAAAGCGAATTAGTATTATGTAAGTTGAATAATATTGCGATGTAATCAAAGATGAAATAATAAAGGATTAAAACTGCGATATGAAATTTTGCGATATAAAAATTTACTCAAAGAAATTGCGAAATAACGGATAAAATAATTTAAGTTTAAAGCAAATTGATTCATCCTTTTCAACTTAGTTATGAAGGTGGAAGTTCAGTCAACGCATTAACGCACTGTCGCTTACGGAAGTTATGGTACTGCAATTTCGCTATGATAATATTTTTTTATTTATGAAACCAATACGGGTCCTGTAGAGTCAGGTTAAATTTATAGAAGAAAAAACTCCTCTGGCATTTTTAAAAGTGTTGCAGTTGAAATATTTTTGTTTTTATATAAATTTTTTCACCGAAACCAAAACTATTCAACGATACGCATAATAAGCTTAAAGGGTTTTAAGAGGTCAAGCGTTCATTTTACGTACTTACACGTTTTATTTTTATATTTTTTCCTGCTAAATTTATTTGACTTCGTCGCGACTCTCGGTCATACCTGTACAGTGTACACAACCAAAAAGTTGTATTCATGTGTTAATACGTTTAAGTCGGGACAAATTTGAAAAAAAAACTTTGTCCTTGCATGCGGAAAAAAAATATCCTGCCTCTGCTGCCTTACTGATGCCTGATGGGTACTGGTTTGTGGCTTGACTGGCAGTGCGAAAAAATGCATAAATTTGTCGGTTTTTATATGCACTTGCATAGTAAGGTATTTTTTGTATGTTGCTGTTGATTTTTTTTTGTATTAAAGGATTTTCTTTTTATGTGTAGGTTGTGTGTTTAGTTAAGAGCAGGAAGAAATTTAGTTTAAATTATCCTTTTGTTATTAAATTAAAATACAGGCATTAGAGACCTTATAAATTAATTGCTACCTACCTTTCCGTAAAAAGGTGACATTTATTGTGATTTAATTCGTGTTGACTAAATTGCTATTAAATACTCACACTATAAGTTTGCAATGGATTTGTGAATATTACTGAAATGTCTGAAAAATTGTTGAAAAGATTCGAATTTTGTGCCTTTCATAAGTTGTGATGAAGAGATGCTGCAGCGTGTAAAATGTTTCGTCAGGAAAGATTAAAATTTTCTAAAACGAAAAATATCTAAATTTTTTTTATCTCTTGTAATTTTTTTATGGTTAGTTCGTGGGGCTTCGTTTAGGTTTTTGGTTCAAAATTTAAGCCGGCAATTTTGAAAAACACTAAAATTTCAGCTTCTAGGTGTCAAGTACAAATTTTTGTTTAATCTGGAAAAAATTCTATTCTATAATTTGTTTCAACTGCAGAAAAAAAACATAAATTTTTAGCAAAGCGGCAACACTAAAAATAGTTTTAAAAGATAATATTCCTCAGTGTTGCCACTTTTCGAAAAGTAATTTTTTTTTTTAGATTTTCTTTAAAAAAAAGCGATTATCCTAGAAGTGATTCAAAACTCACAAGCGATGAAACATCGGTGTCTAGAGCTCAAACAATTTCCACAAACACTTTTTTCTTTGTACCTTGAAGGAAGCTTATACAAGATTTATATGCCATTTACAAAGCTCGCTACCATGTTTGAAAAATAAAAAGTATTTATGTAGTACTGAAAAGTACTTCAACACTTTTTTAAGTACATTCCAAAAGTACTTAAGTAACAAGTATTTTTTAATTCCTTTGAGGAATGCTAAGATACGATATTGGTACTAACAATTTTTTAAATTATGAGTAGCAAGAAATTGTACTTGACTTAAAAATTTTGTGTAAGATACTTGAACTTAAGCTTTAAGTTCATAGATCTGATTTTTTCTGATCCAATCAAGTATGCATAACTTCAATATTTTGTAATGTTCTGTTATTGTTGCTTTCTTCAGACAATTCTTTCAGAATTTTGATACATGAAAGTAAATATATAGAAGTCTTGAATTTTCAGTACAAACACATACACCAGTAATACTTAAGGCCGTTTTTAGAATGGCAGAATAAATAAGTACAGAATATCGCTTCTATTCCCCATTTAACTAAAAACTCACTTACCAAATCTCTTAGGGACCACAATTCCAGCAAATTATATAAACTTAATCATTTTTTTTTTTTTGTTTCCTTTGAGAACTTCTGATATATTGGGTACGCTACGCATATTCCCACAGCATGTTTAATTGATTTGTGTGGTTCTGTTCCATTTGTTTGTATTTTCATTTTATACCATACGTATACGTACCATTTCAACAAAACTCAATATTCCATTAACAGTACCAGTAAATTAATAATTCATATAACAGACTCTCTCCCGGTTTCGAAACAGAGCAACAGAACAAAAAAAAAATCGTTTCCTTCCGCAAATTTCAGCTTATTGTGTACACAATTTCCACCTCAACCAACAAGAAAATATACAAACAAACAGAAGAAAAAAAAAACGAACTCTAAAATATTCAATTACAACAGGGATCACTGCATTGAATGATTGCCGCGCACATTGGGATAAAATCGAAAAGGACGACATCCACATTGCCCGGGGGGTGGGGGGGGGGTTATATACAGCTTGATGGGATCCATGTTTTTAATTCATTCAGTTTACACTCAATAACAAAAACAACAACAAAAAAAAGGAAGAGTGTTAGAAAAATCACAAAAAAAAGAAGGAAATTTGAACTCCTCTCTTTTATCATGCAATAGTGAATATAACAATAAAGTTTTTTTTTTTGTTGCTGTTAGATATTTTTCTATCTGTCTGCATGTTCTGTTGAATCCATTTAAAACAAAACAAAAAAAAAATCAGTCGAACAGGACCATCAACAAAAAAAAAAAATAAAGGAAGAAGATAGACATACTGACTTTCCTTCACTCTGTGGGATCATGTTAATGCCAAAACCTCAACCGGAAGGACTAACAGAAAATAACATTTTAAGCGTGAGCAGGGTCCGACCCACAATGATATACATTATCTGGAGTGGGATAAAATTGGAAAACAGGAAACAAAAATCGCGTCTACACTGTTTCCAAGTTATAAATATTCATTTAAAATATTTTCATTTTAATTCTTTCTTTCTGTTTTGTGTCCATAACGTCGCGTCGGGATAAATTCACTGTTATTCCCTTTTCGTTATTGTTGTTGTTGTTGTTTCTTTTCGCCTTTTTTTGAATTGTTTTCCATAAATGAATAGAAGACAATGAAGGTGAAATAACAGTAGTTACATCTCCCACGAGAGGGATGAATGAATGCTGATGTTGAATATCCTTAGAGCGTGCCTACAGACACAGACACAAAATACAACTAACAAAATATCCTGCAATTCAAGAGCAACACAAAAAAGTACAACCTTTCGGTCCTGTTGTTTCCTTAAATTTTGAGGAAGTTTTTTTTTTCCTTCCACAGAGATTGAAAAGGTCATGAAAGGTGTAATACGATAGGAGCTCAGTTTCGTATTTATGCTTTATGACATTGTAGATGTCCTTATTTTACCTTTTTGCTGCTCGCAAAATACTTATGCAGTCAGTTTGGCGGTGGCGGTGCGGCGGCGGCGTCGACGACGAAATGCACAATATAACCCCAAAAAGTAAATTACTAGTTGAAAAAGTCCACAAAAAGGTTTTTACTTTTTTTTCGTAAAGTCATTCAAAAGATACGACTGTCGACAATGGACCATCCAGAACAGACACTGCTGCTGTTGCGGTTGTGGTTGTGGTCACTCGGGGGTTGAATTGTTGCTGTGCGGAGATGACGACACCTTCCTTCCGTTTATATTTATATATCTTCGTATTCATCTTCCGGCAGGTTAAGTCTGTGTTTTTAAATTTATTTCGCAGTTAAATAAAATAACCTCAATATCCTTTTACCAACCAAGTTTAACATTAAATGTTGGAATCAGTTATTTAACAGGAACGCGTTTCCAATACGGCAAAACAAAAGATTTTTATTTTTTAATTGAGTTTGAAAAACAAAGTTGATCCTGTCAAATATTTAATAAAAAATTAAGGGCGCATTATTTAAATAAATGATAAATATATTTAGTCACAAAACTGGGGAAATTCTTAAACGCAAAACTTGCGCAAATTATGCTAAGCAAACAGTTCCAAAATACAAAACGTAAACATCCCTGCTAAGCAGATTGCCCCTAAATGTAGGAGATTTTATTTTCATGCGCAAATTCAAATGCATTTGTGCAAATGTCGAAAATATCTTGCACAAACATATGCTTTGAATATTTCAACTGCATTTTTCATTTGGTTTGCATGTGTTTTGCTTTGCAAACTTGCAACTTGTTTACTGGTCACGACTCGTTAGTGAAAATACTAATTGTTTGACATTTATATAAACGTCAAAGTGACGTTAGTCTGATAACAAAAACATAAACAAAATAATAATGTGAAATGAATAAGAAATTTTGTGTCAAAAAAAAAAAAAATAAAAAATTTGGGGAAAAAATAGCTGTCAAAAATTTACAAAAAAAAAATTCGAATAAAAGTATTTTACCAAAGAAAAATTTCGTGAAAAAAAAACCTTCCAAAAATATTTTTCCAAACCTCAAAACACAAACTCTTCGAAATGATTGTCGAATCGAAAATTAAATGCTTTTTAAGTATAAGACAATAGGTACATAGTACTTACACCCACTTTTCGGTGGGAGTCTTAAATTTGTGTTAGCAGGATTTCGTGCGACGAGATTGCCATCAGCATTTTATATAATCAAACATTTCGGAACTATGGGACTCTAAAAGACTAAATAATAAATAATTTAGATATTTTTTTCATGAATGACGAAGGGGCTACGGGAAGTGAATCTGTTAATTTTTGTTGTGTTGTGAATTCAGTTGGTTTTTTTTTTTTTTTTCCGAAAACTGTGTGGTGACTTATGAATGTACAGAACAATTTTTTATTTGTAATGTTCTCAAAAACGGTTTAATTGATTTTGATCAATTTTTAATACAAGAGTTTTTAAAAATTGACAGTAGCATTCAATACACACTTTCAGAAATATTTTTGGAATTTCGGAAACAAAACATTTTTATTGAAAAATTAAGCGTTGCACAAACATCTCACTAATTTTTTCTTGTTGATATTCGGGATTTGACGACTTTTCATTACTTTTTAAAATATTTGAACAAAAAGCAATTTCAGATTAAAAAATTAATGTTATAAATCCGTGAAAACAAATCTTTAATTCTGGTTTTCAAAATTTTGTTTGGTAAGAAAACCTGCTTTTGAAAATATGTCTCTACACAAAAAGTCGAAGCAGCTATTTATTTTAGCAGTATTTTTTATTTTTTGGTTAAAACCCGAAAATAGATAATTTTTTACCTACGAAGATTAATTATAATTTTTAGGGCCGTTTTCAAAAAAAAAGTCCAAACTGAGGATGAAAGACACATTGTATTATCAAATTATTTCTTCAGGATTTGATCCTTTCATTAAATGTAAATGTTAAAAAAAATGTGCAAAACTAAGTCAAAATTAATCAAATTCAAAATAATCTAAGAAAAAAAAAAAACTCGAAATTATCATCTTCCACAAAAATAGAAAAGAAAAACGGAAAGTGCTCTTTTCTCCCATTTTTCTAACTTCTTTTCTCTTGGTTTGATTCAATGTGCAAAAATGGTCATTTGGGTAACTGAACTTATATAAGATAGTTGATTAATCTCCATATTGTGGTTTTTAATATTTATTGAATAAATAAAAACAAAAACGAACGAAATTTTCTTTAATTTTATATTTTTATTTATTATCTTTTGTTATCTTTGTTTCACAATATTAAATTTTATTTACCATCCATCCACCATCCTTATTCCCAAAAAATGTCAGCATTCAACGCCCTAATAAACCGCCTTTTAAATGTACCTATGGACCGACAAGATTATGATAATGAAATAAATATAATTAAACAAATTGCATTATCAAACGGGTACACACCAAAAATAATAGACGAATTAATTCATAAAAAGAAAGAGAAAAACAAAGACAACAACAAAAATAATACAAATATCAATAACAATAACCCAGACATAAAATACATATCAATTAATTACACTAACATACTCCCACATATAATCCACAACGAACTTAACAAACTTAACATAAAAATATCATTTAAAACAAACAATAACATAGACAAAATACTAAAACAAAAAACATTCAAAGATATAAAAAACAGTACAGGTGTTTATAAAATCAAGTGTGACGACTGTGAAAAATTTTATATCGGACAAACAGGCAGAACTTTCAAAGATAGATTTTCCGAACATCTACCAAAACGTAACACAAAATCAAACTTTGCTCTTCATTTAATTGACAATAACCATAATTATACTGACTTTGAATCAAACCTTGAACCTTTACATTTCTGTAAAAAAGGGAGAAACCTGGACGCGCTAGAAGAATTTGAGATATATATGGCCAGCAAAACAGAACGAGACAACATTTTAAACGACAAATTAACAATAAAAGGAAACATATTATATGACACAGCAATAAATTACAAAAACCAAAACAATAGATAAAAAGAGACAAACACATATTATTACCAATTATTACACAAATCACAATAACAATTAAAATAAAAAATAAACAACAGACGAGACAACAAGATAGATATATTAATGACAATATTGGCAGTCAGTTCTCTTTCCACGCCCGAAGATGGACATATAGTCCGAAACGCGTCGCGTATATATTTATAACAATAAATAAAATTTAATATTGTGAAACAAAGATAACAAAAGATAATAAATAAAAATATAAAATTAAAGAAAATTTCGTTCGTTTTTGTTTTTATTTATTCAATAAATATTGAACTTATATACTCCTCGAAATGTATGCATAACTATATAGTAGCTATATGCTCTTGCGGTCTTGAGGTTATTTGGTTTTCTTTCGATATCAAAGTGAGTGCATACACGTACCATACATAAACCTGAAAATTTGTGGCAGGATGAATGTCTAAAGCAGAGCACTATAACGTTTGATGTGGTCGTCTACTCCACTCAGGGGGATGATACATGTGTGGCTTTGTATAATAGTAAAAAGGGTTTTTTTTTTATTCCGTTTTCTTTTTTCCGGATAATTTTAAGCTATATGTCTTTTCGCTGTTCCCATCGTCGACGACGTCGACGTCGTCGTTGGTGTTGGGCGTCAGCATTTGCCTTAAGGGAGCATTTTATCCAGCGTGGGTCAGCTTATATCCTTGTTTTATTGTCAACACGGTTCGTATATTCGTAGATAAAAACAAAATAAAGAATAAATGTTTAAAGCTGAAAATGAAAGGTACCTACAGTACAGACCTTGCTGAATGTGTAAGCTTTTTTTTTCTATTCCCATTCCCTTGTGTGTGCTTTAAGGTAAATTGCTTTTTTATTTTATTTTATGAGTTTTGTGCCATTTTTCTTCTTTATATTTATGGAAACAACGAAACGAACTCATTTTACCGCCACTTTGGGTAAAATACTTACAAACAAAAAGGGGGCAATATTTCTTCTTTTTTTTTTTGCCTTGCAGGTGGCATTGGACGATGTAGCAGGATATTTTGAATACATACTTACAAAAAAAAAAAAAATTGCATCTGTTTAAAAAGATGTCAAATGTCTTTTATGGCAGCAATCTTTGATTTGGTAAAACAAATCGATTTCAAATGTGCTATTGTCTGGAAATTTTCTATTTCCTTTTTAAATATTTTCTAGTGGGATTATTTTCTCGGCATAAGCACCATTTATTTTTGCATTTTGAAATGTTTAAACAAGTTCTAAGAAGACTTGAGAAAATTTATAAGAAGATTAATTTTTTTGTGCATTTGGGATAAATGTTCAACTACTGCACTGTGATTATTTGACTTTTAAAGTTTAAAGACAGGGGAGGTCTTGTACACCAGGGCTGCCAAGAAGGGCGCTTTTTTTCACAACGAGTTGTACAACATGGAATGAATTCAGAATTTTCGATAATATTATTATTATATTATTTAAAAAAAATTGGTATCATCTAAGTCTTTAACTGAGGGGGCGCCAGAAAGTGCTGAGTTTTATTTCGGCTATTCCGATTTGGATGAAATTTTGTATTTAGATAATATTTTTCTTCCTAAAATGATCTACATGTAAGAACATAGATGTACTCCAAGGTAAAAGCCCGGGGGAACCAAAGGGGCGCTGGGCCCTGTGCACCATTTTTAGCGACCAAAAAAAAAACTCTTAGTGCCATGAAAGTACCTTTTCAGATGTGTCATCCATGATAAATAAATGCTTATCCGATTCGATCAGTAAATGAGATGACCTTGATATTACATAGTTGTCTAAATATCCCATAAACTTTGAAAAAAAATCCGTATTAAAAAAATTCACTCAAATTAAATAACTTTAGTAAATAATTTTGCCGCTAACACTCATAAATTCCCACAATATTAAATGAACAGAGGAAAATTGTCATTTCCAATAACAATTTTGTTTCACCACCAATTACATAAATAACAAAATAAAAGTTTTACTTGTTGTTTTGTGTATATATAGTTTAAGCCATATTACAAAATGCTTATAGATTATAATATAATCGTCCTGCATTAAAATGCAATTAAAAATTGTGAATCACTTTTACACCCAAACCCGATAAAATGATTGTATTGTTTTCCGAACGTGAGTATGCATTTTGTGTGGTTTGTTTTTTATTTTCAAACCATATACAATATGGGGGTGTTTCGTTTCGATTTAGATACACTATGCGTCCCTAGATTTAAGACAATACCAGAAGAATTTTTAACTTCCCATAGGGAGTTATTGTAATCGGTCCGATTTGTGAAATTGAAATTTTTGACATTTCTCGACGTTTCATGGTCCCTAGAGCCTATTTCAATCAATTTTAGAGAGATGTCTGTGTGTGCGTGTGTACGTACGTTCGTACGTCCGTACGTTCTGGTACCATTTTTCGTCGTCGATATCTCAAGAACGAGTAGAGATATCGACTTGAAATAACTTTTGTTTTACAGATAATAACTTCGAAAGAAGCTGAAAGGGCGTTTATTAATATTCAATCAGTTGTTTTTTTACTATAGCAGTTTAAAAAGGAAGTGGAAATTTTGGTTGGGCTCAAATATCTCACGAACAAATAATGCTATTGACTTGAAATAAATTTTATTCGACACATTATGACGTCATACAAATTTGAAATGAATTTGGAAAAAAATCAATATACCGTTATTTTTTAAAATCAAAAAAACTAAAAAAAAAATTTTTATAGCTCGAATATCCTTAAATGAAAAAACGATATTAACTTTAAAATAATTTTATTTAACGAAAAATGTTGTTTTTGACTACTGGTGAAAATTTCAAAAAAATTCAATGGACAGTTTTTTTTACAAAAAATTAAAAACTACAAAAAATTCTACCAAAAATTGGTATTAATTGTCTTTCGACTCAAATTTCTCAAAAACGGGTAACGATATTGACTTCTTGTTTGTTCTATTTTCTACATAACATAATTGTTAGCAACTGATAAAATGTTGACAAATATTGAATGGGCAGTTTTTTAACAAAAAATCAAAAACTGTTAAAAATTCTAATGAAAAGTAGTTACAATTGTATTTCAGCTCGAATATCCTGAGAACGAACAACGATTGTGCCTTCTAAAATATTTTATTTTATACATAGTACAATTTCTTATGAAAGGTCAAATTTTGACAAATATCTAATTGACAGTTTTTGACAAAAAATATTTTAAAAAAAATAAACTAAAAAGTGGTAAAATTGGTTTTTCGACTCGAATATCTTGAGAACGAACAATGATATTGACTTTGCCATTAGGTATTTAATCTCTATAATATATGTGCATTCCGTAAATCTCTTTAAATAATTAATTGCTTTTCAATCTTAAAATAATGATTGTTTGAATTTAACAGCTAAAGTTTGTTGCGCAGAAAATTTGGTTATTTGAAAAAAACTAAATATAAAGTTTTCAAGATCACAAATGGGAAGTTATCAGTGTGGGTCGCACCCAGCCTCTTTTTTCGATTTATTTTCAAACGCGCAAATAAAATTAAAAAAAAACTTTCAAATATCGCATTTAAAATAAAATATTCATTTATTGATGGAAATTGGAAAATTTTAATATGCGGAATACCTGCATGCAAGTTTGTCAAAACCGGGATTTTTCTTAAATGCGACATTATTTAAAAAGCAAGATTTCATTTTGCAGAATTTTGTAGCGTTCCCTGCTGATATTTCTAGCCTAGAGGTATGTTAATATCGGACTTGTACTGATTTACCATTCGTACATTTAAATATTTAAAACTTAAATAAAATTTTAGCTCAATCAAATGACGCGCTGTGTTATGAGTTAAAATACTTGTGAATCTGGTATATGGTTCGAGTAGGAAAAGTAATAGTCAACATTATCATTACAATGTGCCAACCAACTTTCGATGGGTGTGTCTACGTTTTTTTTTTTTTGTATACCAATTTAATACGACCATTTCAATAGGATACAAAACATAGTCCACCAAGCTTTCTATTCCTTTAAACCTACTTTTATTTCCTATAGCTGCAACTCCACTATAAGACCTTTAGTTGAGGCTATAGTTACGTTTAATCAATGTGTACCAGAGTATTGGGGTGTTTTTGTTCCATTCCAATCGACAATATCTCCTAATCACATGCATCCCATTCCAAAATCATTTATAAATTTTAACTACTGTTTTAGGTCTATACGACATGAAAGGAGGTTTTTTGAAAACAAAAAAAAAAAAAAAACACATTCCTACATAGTTCGTTAGCTAAGCTTTATGTTTGTAAAAATATGTGAACCTTTGTATGAAAAGCCCAGCAGTTTCAGCATGGCATTAATGTTTAATTAGAATGTTTGCAACAATAATAGCTTGAAATGGTTTCTTTTTTTGCATTGTCCTGGCTGCATTGCAAACACCACAAAACAAAAGCATTATAGTTTTTGTTTTGTTTTGTTAGCAATGTGTTATTGAAAAAGCACGCAGTCATTTTTAATGACATTCCTAATTCCATAGGTTTTAGTTTTTTTTTTGTTTTGTTTTTAACGCGGTGGCAATGGCGGTCTAAGTTAATTATATATAATTAAAAAGAAAATAAATTGTTGAACTTTAGTAAATAAATTCCTTTTTATGGTCGATGAAAAACATTTAGAAATTATTTATGGTTTGCAATGGAATTAAGTGATGACAATTGGTAGGTATTTACATGTCTACTTTTGATAAATGTCTATGTACATACATACATATATCACTGACAAACAATTTGGATTCAAAATAGCTTTTAATATTGTTAACACCAGTTAATCCTTTTGTGAAGGCCGGCAGGCGGTTGGTGTCGATTTTCTTTGGGACTGTTTTGTGTCGAATTTTACATCAAGTGAACTGGGTAATTATAAAAAATATGGAAAATCGAAAACTTCCATTTTTTTGAAAAATCTTAAAAAACAAATTATTAACAATCATAGAATCCACTTGCATTTTCAAGATCAAAAGAAAAAAAAAAACTTTAAAAATAAAATTTATAAGAAATAATTAAGTATACGCCACAGTAAACTTTCTACCGTTCAATTATTATAATTTTGTGTTTGGAAACTACATACAAATTTACATAACGGTAATTAAAATAAAATACACGACTAAATTGCATAAACTAGCTTTTATAATTTAATGTTTATAATAGTCCAGTAAAATTGTCAAAAAAGGATAAAATATCAGTCCACTCAAAACCTAACTCATTTTATTTTTATTTAAACATTGTTAAATTACTCCATAAAACAATGGAGTCTATTTTGTTGAATTAAATGTATGTAATATGTCTACCAAATTTAAAGCAAATCGGCTCATTTCGAATTGCTCAAGAAAACAGGGGTTCCAAGTTTTCAGTTTTATGTTTCTTTCCAAGAATAAAGCACTCGAGCCAAAAGTCTTCTAATTGAAGGACAATTTAAACATAATCAAAAAAAACCTTGAAATTTTAAAAATGTTATTAAATTTCACCAGTGATGAAATTATACCAATTAAAAAATAAAAAACAAACCACCAGCAAATGGTGTATACTTACTTAATTCAAATCGATTAACAACCGCGCCAACCCCATATTACGCATTGCACCACAACGTTTAAACTGGCAATGCAATCAAAGATGACATACAAGTGACATGTCCTGTCCCTACAGCCATCACATAAATAAAATATCTAAAATTATAGATTAAAAAAAAATATGTAGAGAAAAAAAAAATAAAAAAAAAATAGAGAGAAACATCCCACAACACAACTCTACTCTATTTGAAATGAGTCCTCATTAAAATCCATTTGCAATTCATTGTACAAAATAAATAAAATCAAAAAATTGGAACATATTTCACAAGTATGTACATACCTTAATCTATATTCACCTCATCCTGCTCCTCTTATCGTTGGTTATCTGAATTGCTGTCGGACAGATATAATATGTGCGATGTTGATACGCGCACTTGTGGCCTCTTAACTGTTCTATATTATGTCATCGATGAAAGTGCACACTCCGTGTCAGTTTTTTATTTTTTTTTATTTTGCATTAATTTTTTTTTGTGGTTTTTCATTGGTGTTCCATTTTGATCTAGATTTGTTTGATTTTATCCAATAAAGATTTTCTCATTGAAGCAAATAATTCCACCTTCTTTAAAATTGGAATAAAAACTCCATTCAATATTTGAAGAAGGCATTATATCAGCTTTTACTCCTATATCAATTTTCTTATTGGATCAAATACTCCGTGCTTCTTTAATATTGAAGCATTTATACTTTCCATTTTATTTTATAGTTTGAATATAGTGTGCTTATAGAAAAATCGATTCAATGCTCCTGTAAAGCTGATAATTGCCATTTTAGCAATTATTTATATCACCATTTACTCCAATAACAGTTTTGCTTCCATTTATAAGGACTGCTTAATAAATCATTATTTATTGTGTCCTGCCTTTTTTTCTAATCCAAAAAAAAATAATATAATCTTAATCAAATACGGTGGGGTGTAAACATTTGAAGATATCTACACTTTAGAATCAACCGTCCGCAGGTATTGAGAATTTATTTTTGAACAAAAAATTTAAATCATAAGTTTTTTTTTTTTAATAAATTTTTTTATTTATTAATTTCAAAATTTTCACTGGCATAACTTTTTTCTGTTCGTGTTTGGTCGGTCCACGGTCTGTGGAATTTTATTCGTGGAATGATTTAATTGGATACTTATAATTTTATAGTTCAGTCGAAATATTTCTGTTGTGTTTGCGGATGATGATGATGATGAGAATGCGTCTAGCAGATACAATATTATATCAACAGGCAAATATAGTTTATTATATTTTTGTTTTATTTTTCTTTTCAAGTTTCTATAGGTATTTCATTGGTACTTAAAATAAAATAAAATGAATCTTTAATTGTACTAGAATGACTAATTGTATAATATTTTTTTTTTTTGTTTCGAATAGCGATCTATATAATCCGAAATAGCAATACCTCTTGTAGATGCGAAAGTGGACAAAAACAAGTTGCCACTTAAGTATACGCTCTACAGGATATATAGAGATATTTTTATTAATTGTAAATTGTTTTTTTTTTTTTGTTTGTATCTGGATATTGCCAATAAATGAAAATAATTTAATTAATTCAAAATTATATAAAAATGAAATAGTCTGCACATATTTTTGAGTTTTGATTTTTTTTTTGTTTTAAAATGGATTGAAATTAAAAAAGTATTTGTAGGTTTTTTTTCCGACAGATCTAGTTAATGAATTAACAATTATACTTGCTTACATAATTTTGAAGAAATATTGTTTATAGCAATTTGTTTAATTCTTCTCATCAAGAATTTGAGAACTATGGCAGCTTAATACTTAAAATATTTTAAATTATGTAGTTTTTATGAAAATTCTAGCACATTTGCGTAGGGCGCCATTTTAAATTGGCCTTCAAAATGGCTACTAATGAAAATCTTAAATTTTTTATATAAGATTTAAAAATTTAAAGGAAATGTAAGACTTCGTATTTCGAGATTTTGACTTCGGTACGCTTCCGTAAGAACAATAAATAGGTTACGATAGCTCGCAATTAAAAATCTCGTTATTTAAAAAAACATTTCAATATCTCGCAATAAAAAAAAGGCGTGGTTTTCCAGATTTATAAGAATAAAAGATTTTTTTTCGAAATTTTGACTTCTTTGCGCTCCTTTAAGATCAATAGTACCTATATCTCAACGATGTTTTGTAAAAAAGAGATCTTAATGCATTGAAGATGACTCATTAAAGTAGCTATCCGAACAGAATGTCAGGAACACTATTGAGACCTTTTTATTTTAATTAAATATTTTTATTTTTTATTAAAAATAAGTGGTCAAGGACTTTTCATATAGTTTTTTTTTTAACAGAGAGTAATTTTTTTTTGTTTTTCTATAAAATTGTCATGTGAGCAAATAATTCTGGCAAGTTACCAATTTTTTTTTTTTACCGATACAACACCTGAAATTTTAAAATATTGTGTTGATTGATATTTTGAATCATTTGCTTGACTCAGCGAGACATCAGTTAATGCGTAGGTGTTTCAAATATCTGTGAAACAATCATAAATGACACAATTTGTTTGAAGTTTCGACACAATAAACAATAATTTTTGCATTTTATTTTATTTTTTATCTTCAAGAAAAAAAAAAAAAAGTTTTCATTAATTCAGAATGACCTTAGAAAATATTAGAATTTGGAAATAATTGAGACCGTTCTAAATTCACACAGTGACTGCGGGTAAATTTATTTAGGGACATTCGTAGTCTTTTTTCCGATTTTCATGTTTAAAGTAATTTTTTGAGTGATTAACTAATTATTTTAGGGTTAAATTTCTATCATATGCAGCTTGTCGAGAAAATTAATAATGGAAATTTAATGTTGTCTCTAAAGATTAGTCCTTCCACTGTACTTTCAAGTAAGTGCTTCACGCTTTTATAAGATGAAGAGGGTCGATACCTAATCTTCAATCGGATAAAATATTTTATGAGAATGAACTAAGCCTGCTGATTTGAAATTAAGGAAATGAGCTTACTTCTTCAATATCTTATAAAAAATCATCATCATCAACCCTTTTCCACTTGAACAAAAAATGTCACATGCCATGGATATCTACCACAACCATTTGTATATCCTCAACTATACCGCATCAAGGCTAAAAGACTGTATAGGTACCTACCAACAAACCACACAAAACCATTTCAAAAATAGGTCAACTTAGTTAAGCAATATAGCTTTCTTCTTCGTCTTCGTTTATTTCACCCATTTTTTTTTTGTTCTTCTTGAAACACCCACTTTTTGCTAGAAGATGACATCTTTAATATGCAGCAGGTTTTCTGCATCTGCATAAGCACTTGAAAGCTCCATGTGATGTTAGAGGAGATGCAGGAGAAGTATAGGGGCTCAAGCTAGGGGATGATAATGGAAAAAGGAAACACTATATGCCATCAATTCTTCTTCTTCTTCTGCTGCTTTTTTTTTGTTTGATTTTTTTCTTCTTGCACCGTTACCCACCACACTGGTTTCCTTCCAACCCATCGAGCATTTCATCCTTTTAGCTTGTCGACGCCATTCTACAATCATTTTTCGCGACTTAAACGTTGCATAAATGTGATGCATTTTGCATGCTTGAATGCCAGGAGTATATAGAGAAAAAAAAAAACACCCTCAGAAAGGCTTCCTCCCTCGCACCCCCTCGACACCACCCTGCTGTGATGTGTATAGCCTGCTTTTAGAAATTAACATAAGCACACTGCAAATGCAAAACATATTCCTTCATACACATCCATAAGCAGTATATACAGTTATTCAATGACAAGGATGTCGCGCGAGTGAAGTGAATATTGTGCTTTCATTTGAATTCGTTTTAAGGATTCGCTTCAAGTTTTTTTTCGTTTTTTTTTCTTATTTTTTTTTTCTTATTTTTTTTTCTTATTTTTTTTTATTCGTTCAGGACAAATTATTTACAAAGCACTATTGACGGTGCAAGTGGATGCTCCTGTTTCTTTTGTTTTTTATTTTTTTTTTGTGTTCGTTTTGGATGGCAGATTATGGTAGCAAAAATGTATATTAGTGTTCAAACAAAAAGAGATTATTAGCACTCAAGCAAGTATGAATAAATATTCAGAGAAAAAAAAATAAACGGAAAAAAAGAAGGACATCAAAAAAAAAAACGGATTCCTCGAAAAAAATCAATTTTAGAGTGGATTTTTGTTGTTGGCCTTATAAATGTTGCACCTTGTCACATTTCCGAAGAATTAATCGAGTGCATGTAACATGTAATCATGTCAGCTTCAATAAGTACATAGTATATACAAATAGCTAGTTGCAGTTAAAAGGATAAGTTCTTCTTCTTGTTTGTGTTGTTTTAGTTTTATTTTTATCTATTTTAAGTTTTTTCTTGTATCCTTTTTGAGAGAACAAGAATAGATGATTTTTTTTTTTGTTAGTTGTCCTTGCCATGGATTGACATTTCTGGTTTTATGTCAAAATAAAAACAAAAAAAAACTGCACTTAGCTTTTATTTCTAGGAAGGTATCCACCCTACATTCCTATATACGTACAAATATACATGTGACTTACATATGTATGTATCTTATGAAGATATGAAAGTGGAGATATATATTTTATATCTATAATGGAATTAGGTTTTTTTTTATAAAGTTGACATTTATAAAATTTTAATGCAGTTGGAAGATTGCAAGATTATTTTCCAAAGAAAATCTTGTGGGATTTTATTTTTTTTTATATAAAAATTCAACATTTACCATTTGGTTGTAATATTTTGTGAAATAATATAAAAGGTTTTCGGGTTGACAGTTAACTTCAGATCAGTTGGATTTAATATGAGTTAAATTAAAAAAAGTAAAGAAATGCTAAATCCCATTCTTTTTGGATCTGTAATAATAATATTACAAATTCAATTTTTTTAAATTTCAAATTTTCTTCGAATTTTGTTTGTGGACTTATTTCGCAGCTGTAAACCAATTTGTCGAGGCTAAGAAAATATAAAAAAAAAATTAATATTAAAATATTGAAAGAAATAAAGTTTTGATACTTGTAGGAATATTTTTGAAATTATAAAAAAAAATTACTAGAAGTTGTTGTCTTTGGTGCAAACAATATAATAACTCGATAAAAAAATCTTTGTACGTCCACTTTACAAGGAGCCAGAGCCTAAACAGGTGGACCGATTTCTTTCAATTTTTCTACAAGTTCATAAATAATAAAATGAATTTAAAATAAATGATTCTATTGTTTTTAAAACTATTATATTATTTAACACGGTTCAAATACAAATTAAAATATCTTTACTGAAGAAATAATTAAACATGGAGGTATCATATATATTTATAATAAAGACTACAGAAATATAAAAATATTTTGGAGGCACAAAAAAAAATTGCATGGCGATTCAGATGTTATGAAAGAACTTGTTGGACCTACTACTACTTAAGATACCACGCCCACTGCTAACCACACATTTTCGTTGGATTACAAGATTTGGATGAAATCTACAAAATTTTTGTATTCGCAATAAAATAATAGTTAATACATAAATAATAAAAATAATTCGCCCACAGCCACGCCCATTATTCGTATTTTTTGGTTTCTTGGAATTGAGTGAAATTTTCAAAATTATAACAATTTTGATGATATTGTAAGAGTTTAAATGGCTGTCGGGCAAGAACCCGACTCACTTAGACCCTTATGGGTCCATTGTGATACCATAAAAAGAGAAAAACTAGCAAGATTGGAATTTAGCTCCACTCGGAGCTTCTAATGAATAGGGATAGACTTTTAACGTCCGTTTTCACTAGATCACTAGTGTCCTCATAGAAGAATTCTCCTAGATGGAGTTTTCTTCTAGTGGAGAGAGCATCAGGGCACGTGTACAGAAAATGTTAAACAGTTTCCTCTTCATCTTCGTCTATGGAACTCCTGCAGAAATCGTTGGAGAAAACGCCTAGTCGTATTGCATGTCTACCTATTAAGCAGTGTCCGTAAGAACACTTATGGTGGAGCTAATATGCAGTCGATTTAAATTTAACAACCCCTTTGAACGTTTCAAGTCTATACTGAGCCAAGAAAGAACTTCCTTAATCGCCCAGAATTTCCGCTTGGAACACGCTACAAGGGTGTGGTAGGCCGAAGAAAAGACTGAGATTCAGTTTTTCCCGAAAGTATGCCACCTCCTACACCCTCGTTGGTTTTTGAACCATCAGTGTAGAAATGTAAAAATTCATTGTCCAGAATTATGGAGGGGAATTTTTTTTCTTTTAAAATCTCAATTTTACTGGACTCTATACGCTTTTCGCAGGAGTCAGGTAAGATTCCATTTAGGGGGAAAATCAGTTCTTTTTTAATACGACCATGTTAAGGAAGTTATCATTTTGTGTTCCACAGATTTGATACTCAAAAAAAAGGAAGAATTAACTATTACTTGGAAAAACTAGTGCTGGCTTCTTTTTTCATTGAATGGTTAATACGACTTTCTCCATTGTTGTAATACGATCTTCTTGATTGAAAACCAAAGAGAATTCTTTAAGTTTCTGGCTGACGTTAAACCTCAATGAATTTACAAAAATAAGCTAAGCAACGCAGTTGTTCGTTTTATTTTTCAAACAAATAAACAAATCTTTTCAATTTTATATTGCTACATAGATAATATTGAGTTTCCATCACAAAACGCCCCATGCTATAAGCAAATTTATGTAACTGTAACTTCCTACCCATTATGTTGTTTCCTTCTTCTTTTTTTTACAAAATCAAGTTCAAACTGATACTCTGCGTTGGTACATAAAACTTGAACATAATTGAAAATCTGCTCTTTTTTTTACCTCATCCTTTCATCCATCAGAATTGAATAACAAAAAATTGGTACCTAAAGTTAAAGCGAAAGCTTTTTTTTATACCTACCTATTCTGAAACATATCGAAAATCGTTCACTGATGTGTTTCTAATGATGCAATATTGATATAAAATTCTTATACTTATGTATTCCAACCCCCTCAAAAAAAAAAAAATGTAAAATTCAGATATGAAAGAAATATCATCGGAAAAACACACACAATACACTCTATACACGGGTTGGTATAAACCCTGCAGGAATAAGGATATACTTTGGTAGACATGGAATAAATATAAAAATTACCATTTTTATAGGAAAAATCAGAAATGCATATTTCAATGCGAAGCATATTGCACGATCGTATAAAAATAAAACGAATTTCCCTTTATATTTATATACTTTACATTTATTTTTAAGGTAGGATGAATTCGAAAATGTAGGAATAAGGTTCATTGGAGAGATTCTCTGCATAACAGAATATATGGTGGAATAAATATTATCAAAGGTGTGAAAATATAAAACATAAATATTAGTTATCAATCATGTTGAACAATAAAAATGCATTTGTTAGAAAATCTTTTCTAAAAACTGAGGCCGTAGAAATGTTTTCATTTAGTGGATCCCAATAAAGCAAAGTTTAATTTTGGTTATCGATAGACCCTTGCTATGAAATTGAAAAATATTCAATTTATATTAAACCTTCGCATTTAACGTAAATGTAAAAATATCCAACAACTTTGTCATACTAAAAAGATTAAGGGCCTTATTTAAACTCGAAAAACCTTACTGGGTATATTTTAAAGTAAGGTTACCAATTTACACTTGTTTTAAAAGTGTACCATTAATTTTACCTTTTTCACATCATATTTTACATTTTATACTTAAAATTTTACGCTTAAACTGCTTATTGTATTTTACGCTTTTTCATTTTACACTCCAGATTTTTACACTTGAAACAAAAAGAGGCCATTTTTATATAAGTAATGGTCAACAAGATTTTCTGCATTGTTTTGATACGACTTTCTTCTTGAATGAAAACCACATAGACTTCTTATAGTTTTTCTTTTATTTTACGGTGAAATTTTTAGCAATCAATTGTTTCCTAAATGTAGCTTGTAAACGTCAAAGTACTACTTTTAAAAGTTTACACATTTACCACCTTCATTTACTCAACACATTTGCTGTGTTAATGTGGTAAACATATAGCAAACTAAATGCACAAATTTCATTTACATTTTTATCTACATGATGTTATACAGTTTCATTAATATATATCCTAATATTTTACGCTTTAGATTTTACAATTTATGCTTTGCAGTTAACAATTAACATTTAAACAGACCTGTCGCTCACTTTTTATTATATTTTTACAGTTTTACACATTTTACACTTTAAACTCAACATTTTGTACTTTTGCATTTAATGCTTTAAATTTTACACTTTAAATGTAGAACTTAACATTTTACATTTGAACCACACTTAAACTGCTAATTGAAACTTTGCAGTTTAAACTTACATGTCTGACATTTCACATTTTACACTTAAGACTCCGCATTTAAATATTTACACCTTAAAGTCTACATTTTACACTTTAAAATTGAAAATTGACATTTTACATATACCACTTTTCACTTTATATTTTACATTTTTCCTCAATATTTTACACCTAAAACTCTGAATATTATTTTTTACACCATTATGTCTACATTTTACACTTTGCATTTGAGGCTTTGAATCTTACAATTCACTCTTTAAAATGCACACTTGACACAAAATGTTATATCCTTTGGACTTTATTTTACACAGTTTACATATATTTTACACTTAAAAAATATCACCCTAAATTTCACGCCGCAATCATTCACTCGTCCAAAATTTCTTTTCGATAAAACTGACATTCTGGCATTATTTGGAGTAAACGTTACCATTTTGGAAATAGGTGAAACTGGGAACTAGAAAACGATTAAGAAAATGATTTTTATTTGTTTTTGAAATTCAGCTAGAACTTGTCATATGCAGTAAAGGTAATGGTAGTTTTTTTTTTAAGTTGACCAATTTGCTAATTTCCTAAATTTTACCACTTTTATCACTTGATACAACTCTCCATATCCTTTTAAAGAACAGCTATACATTATGTACACTAAAGTTTTGGTCCGTTTTTTTTTTTCCAAATTTTAAGATAAAATTACGAAGCCAATATTGATCCCCTTCCCCCACCAGAATTGTTTCAATTCTCGTTCTATTTTTGTACTTCTCAAAATTGTTAGTGCTATTTTTTTAATCAAATAATAATTTAAAAACCCCCGACTAACCCATTTTCTTTCATCTATGTGTACATTTCAATAAACTTATTCAATTCTTTAGGGAATTCTCTCATTCCATTGGCCAAATATTTACCTCGTCTACAAAACCAAAATGTCACATTTAGATTAAAACAAACTGCTCTACTGTTGCGGCTTGGATTCTAAAATATTCTTCTTCTTTTTTGAACTGTTCTTTCCCTCCATTTCTATTCTTATATATTTTTTTTTCTGTTCCTTTCGTTTTCCTAATTAAATAATTAAACATTTATAATGAACTCATAAAGAATGTAAGTTCATTTAGAATTTTGCTCACTATCGTATTTTTTCATTTGTTATAGGTTAGGTATAGGTTTGGTTTGGGTTTTGTCTTCTCTTTGTTCTTAGTATTTCTTCCCCCTTTATATAGATGTGAAGTCAGTTATCCTTTTTTCCAACTTTTATGTTCATAACTGATGGTTTTATTAATTAAAAGTTATAATCTTTAAATAAAAATGATTCTCCGCATCTTTCGCTTTAAGTAGAAAGATTTCGTAGAAAATATAATGTATTTAAGATTTCACCGTTATACCTATGTCTGTAATATTTTTTTCTAATTCGATTTTTCTTTTTTTTTTTCTCTTTTCAGGTAAGTTTCAAGCAAGATCTCAAGATGAATCAGGAGCAATAAAATATCTAATTAAGAAGATAACGTTATGCATTTCATTTCTGCAAGCAAATCAACGCATTTATAAATTTTTAGATTCCTTCTAAGATGATTTTAAAAATGCAGTTACGGTTTGATTGAGTATTTTTAATATCTTTTAATACTGATTAGAGTTATGTGTGAGACCCAAGAAATATAAATTAGACGAAACCTTAGAGAAAACTAGGAGAACTTTGCAAATGAAATTTTCTTCAAAATATTAGACTTTTTCAAAAAATCTTGCTTATGATTTTTTGAACACAAATTTAATGAATAGCTCTAAAACCATATTTTCAAATTTGTCTGCCATAAATGTTTTTAAAAACTTCGCTAAATGTTGCTAACTAGAGAAAATATTTTTTTTTCAACCGCTTTCTTAAAAATTTGAAAACCGAAAATTTGTTTTGGGATTATAACCAAAAAAAAATAATTCGCAAATTTTTTGAGTTTTTGAAAATTATTTGCGAACCCGCCTTAACTGATTTGCTCGCAAATTTAAACGCTAGCATAAAGAATTAATACTGGTTAAACTTGATGTGTTAACTCAGTAAAATGCTTACGAGTTTTGAAGTTTCGAAGACACGATATATGTCTGTGGCAACAAGGAAAAACAACATAAGTCACTTTTTGTAGTTTTTCAGGAAAGCAGTTTGAATTTTTGTGTTGTTTTTCCTTATGCAGTTTTGTAAATGTTCTGATCATAACTCGACTTATATCGTTTTTCCGCATTGCGCATTCCGCAAAAAAATAAATTATTTTTATTCGGAATAGCTACACAAGTGACGACACAAGTCGACTTATTTTTTCAAAAGCAATTGCTATAGTTTTGTAAAAAGAGCATGTGTCTACTTGTGTTGTTTTTGCTTGTGCAAACTGAGCACAGAAAACGACTTACGAGTATGTTGTTTTTTTTTTGGCTATAACTTGGAGTTTTCCAATTTCATGGTTTACATCTGAATTCAGAATCAACCTTTCTTTAACTCAAGGTAAACTGTATACCTACTCAAAATTAAGGGCCCGATTTTTCAGTATGCCGGTTAAACCCAAATACGGTAATAAAATTTTCATATTTGTTCTCCGAGTTAAAACTGTTAGGAAGTTTTTATTCCAGACCTACCTAACTCATGCTTAAATCATCACTGAAAAAATGGGCCTAAGAGCGAGAAATTCCGTCCTTGACTAAATTCATCGCTTGAATGGGATTAAAATTCAACTAATTTCCTTAAATAAATTGATATAAATTGTCAAAAATAAAAATGATTTAAACTGACATTATTTGTAACTGTCAAAATTTCCATGTAGGTATACTTACTTCAAAATAAAAAAAAAAAAATAAAAGGAAAGATATATTCCATCCAGAGAAAAGTGCTCGTTCATCACCTGACAGCAAAAGAGACACATTAAATGAACCTACATCATTTATCTTTGTCTTTCTCAAGTGTTTCCATTTCTTGTGTCGTTGGGGTCGTTCTTATTCTTATTCTCTTTTTTTTTTTTAAATATCAGCTGCTGTCAAACCTTTTGTCAAAAGATTTACTTACTATTTGTCCAATTATAGAACCCATCAAGGCTATAAACCTTTAACCTTACCCAGGATATACTTAACCGAAGCACTTAATTTAACTAAACAAAAACTATGACCACACCTTTTGGCTATTATGAAGGTACATATACTAAATTAATTTCTACCAACAAGGATTTTGTGGTTGGTTTGCACAGAGGGTCACAGGAAGGGTGTGACAATAGAGAAAGTAAGAATGAAAGGAGTAAATTATAGAACTAAGTGAGTCTCGATGCCAATCCCCAGAAATAAACTAAACTAAGACGCACCTAATTTTAGTTTATATTTCCAACAACAACAACAAAAAAAAGAACAAACCCAGACGATAGAAATTGTATGTATAGAAAGGAGATACCCTTTGGATAGAGGAAGAAGCATTTATGCTCTCTAGACTTCTAGATGTTCGTTCCTTTAACCCACCCTCTGTTGTCTGTATTCCATTTTTCTGGTATGGTAGTTTTGTAATAGATACTTTAATTCAGAGAAAAGGAATTGCTTGTGCCACAACCTCAAGCTCCTTTTTCAAAAAAAAAAGAAGAAAAATAAAAGGGGATTTGTACGAAAGAAGCCACTTAAACACACCACCCCTCCCCAATTTATATTTAACAAAAAAAAAATCGCAGAAGGGTTAAAATAAGTGACCACAAAGACAGTGGCGGCGGCGGCGGCAACGAATGACGACGACCAAAACTTATGTACGATTCTAATCATAGGGAGGGGGGAGGTTATATTTTTTTTGTGTTGTTAAAATAAAAAGCAAAAATAAGAAAATTGTAAGTAAAACCTTAATAAAGTAGAATTTTTTATTGAGAATAAAAATATAAATGGGTGACAGTACTAAATATTTTGTGTATTCAAAGAGAAAATAAAGAAAAAAGCATTTTTGTGGTAAGACGTTAACGAAAGGCAACTCCAACTAAGTAAAGAAAGGTACACCCCCCGTGTCGGTCGATAGCTTAAGGGTAGATAATTGAAATTTACGTTTGTTTTTCATGTTATGGTTATTCTATTTTCTGCACTTAAGTCACTTAAGTATAATTATTTTTATTTATATCTCGAGACATTTTTGAGATAATTGAAATTGACGATTTACAATTTAATTAAAAGCTTTACGAGTATTTGAAGACTAACAAACTTTTACCTTTATACATTGAAAGGTCTTCGCTTGAAAAATTTTAATGTTAACCATCTTAATAAATTTTTTAATAGTAAAAAATAATAACAAAAAATCAAAATACAGTAACAGTTTTCGATAGTGTTTTTTTTGTTCAAATTTTATTTAATAATTTAAACAACAAGGTCTTTAAGTTTTGTACAAACTTTTGTTAAAACCGAATATCGCCAACATATTTTAGAATATCTACAGAATTTTTTAAGTCGTATGTTGACACCTGCAGAATTATGAAAAAATACACTACTTGCATTTTTCGAGATGTTGAGTTTTCAAAAAAAATGTTTTTTTTTTGATCAAAATCTTTGCAATTGTTCATGAGAAAAAAAAACTTAACAACATCAAAATCTATTTATATTTAAATGTTGAAAAGTAGAATTCATTAATTTCATGCTTTCGAAATATTTTATACTTATTCCAACAATATTTCCACTGGACTTAAAAAATGCCTTAAGATTTTATTTATTTTCATAAACAACTGAATTGTAAAAATAAAAAAAAAAAATTGAAAATAAGTTGTGGCACTTATCAGAATTATGGCCCATTGTTTTTTTCTCCCGAATCTGCAAGAAAATAAACTTGCCGCAGCAGCATCTCGATGTATTTTAATTTTGTTTTGACAACTCTTATTGAAATACTAAAATTTCGGCTATTTACAATTTCTAATTCAATGAAAGTGCCCCATATCCAAGTCAAGTAATATCTATCTATTGTGAATTTGCATACTAACAATGTTTGGTTTTCATTCACAAACTTTCAAAAATGGGTGTGCAGAAAAAAATCTTGCACATAGAATCACAAATATGAGATTTAAAAAAAAAAATTCTTTTGCAAGTACAATTGAAAAACTTAAAATTTTTAATAAATATGTATATACAAGCAAGTCTGTTTTGCCATGACAAAATCTGTTTTATAAAATATTATAATATTATAATTGCTTAGTGTACTATATCAAAACCGATAACAAAGCTGTGTTAAAGTCAGCTCTTAAAAAAAGAACTTTATATGATGTTGATAAAATTCCCGCATTTTAATACATCTTTTGGTCATTAACACATGACTCCTACAGGTCACACACACAACAAACATCCACATCCAAAAAAGTTATATCATATAAAAATATAGAGACGATGTACATATGTGTATGATGCACATCAGCACCAGTAGTTAAATGTATGTATAAAATTCTGTTTTAAATCTTCATAGAAAAGTCTTTGATAATATTCATAAAGTATTCATCAAGTGTCACGTCTGAACGAAACTCATCAAACACAGAGATCCTTATGATGATGGCATCATCATCATCATCCTTTTTCTAGCGCCACCTTGTATCACCTTCTGCAACCCCCATAAACAAAACTTTGCAACGTCACACTCATCACTGCTCTGCTCACTTACCAAAAAAAAACATATGTATATGGGTACTTCTGTATCCTGTGATGATGTACAGAGAAATATTCATGTAAATTCAACCTCTATACCGCTCCCGTACGTATCTACTTCACTTTAGAGCACTGTACTCTTGTGTGGATCCTGGGTTCTACCAAAAACCATCCTTATCAACGTGGCATCGACATCGAAAATCATCACAACCACTCACCAAAACCATATATCTCATACAGTCAACGGTATATGTATGTATATATGGGCAGTTATATGGAGATATATGTCAAATTCAGGACCTCTTTCATACAAGCATTTGGTGAAAAATAAACCTATAGCATGTGCGGTTGGGTGGATTTAAACATCCTGCTGACACCCATACCTTACTTCCCCCGGAAAGCTTAAGCTTTACCTGGACCGTTATTCGGTTGATTCCATAAGGGTACTTCCACACACATGCATATATCTACGAGTATACTTTTCGATGCATAACAAAACTGAATTTCATTGCGGTCATCAAACAGGAAGTTGGAAGTACCTACTCCCAAAGTACAATCGATATTATAAATTATAAATGTTTACCTATGTATAGCTATCTCTTTTCCATATGTGTCATGTTGTTGGGTCTATATAGATTTACCTTTGTAACTGTTTTACCTACAGGGATTTGTAAAACCACCGCTCGGGTTTCTCCACAAAACGAAGATTATGATTTCAATTAATGATTTTACCTCCTCTATACTAACCATCAACAGCATCATCATCATCAACAGCAGAAAGTAACTTGAAATTGAGCGACAAAGGGATAAATTTTAGTCCGGAAATGTGGTTATATTCCACATCCTCTTGTTGCCGGTCAAAAATTTCAGGACATGTATAAAATGCCCCCAAATTTATATATCTCTCTCTTCCATCCACATCCTTCCTTTTCCTTAAACCTTCTGCGGTTGTAAACATTTGTTATTTTGCTGATGAATAGCAGCATCAACAGAGGGCAAAAAAAAAAAGCAGAGAAAATTTTGATGTAAACAATACACCACACAATCTAATAAACTGCATCACAAAAACATGAGAAAAGCACCGTTTTTCACCTGTCATCTATGCCGGATAAAGTGTCAAATGCCAGAAATAATGTCATCAATTCACTGATGATGGTAGAAAAATAAAAACCAACTGAAAGCAATCCTGCTCTCGTCGTACGTCATCGTCGTCCTTCGATTATAATTGTTTTTCGTTTGACAGCAATGATAATAGCAATTTATACTCATCGCCCGTCCGTTTGTCCGTCCGTCGTTTGTTGGTAGGTTAGTCGTTTGTTCTCGAGACACAAAACATACATTTTTAGATAAAAGAACAAAAAATGTCCTTCTGTCAGTCTCTTCGCGCATCGTACACCCCTAGCCTGTTCGTTTTTTTTTTTTTTTCTATTTAAAGAGGTTTAACTTATCCTCCGTCTCTTTCGTTTATAGACGAATCATAGCAGTTGGTAGAATTTCTATTGTGACAATTTGCTTTCTTTTGATATTAAGCGTGTTGTTTTTTTTTCTTCCTGTCATTGCATTGTTTGATTTCATTTAATAAATCATCATATTCGTTGACACACATTTTGTGTTTGACATTTCTTTTTTTGTTGTTGTTGTTGTTGTCGTTGCAGAACTGATTAGAATTAAGTAGAACCATGACCGATAATTTTTTTTCGAAGATTAAAAATTTAGAAAGAATACAAATTTCTTTTTCTTAAAAGTGGAACATTAAACTACTTGTTTCACCAAGTGGAAGTGGAAGTGGAAGTGCAGGATATTTCTTTGGCGATTGTTAACTAAATAGTTATTCTTCATCTCCAAAATAGATGACCTTCTTAAATTTCCACCAAGGCTCTGTTAACAATACTGAAGTTCTTTTTTGTGCTCATTTACATCAAGATCAATAAATTAGTAGTTTAACAAATTTGCTTTAAGGAATGCTTTTTGTGTCAACAGCTGCTTTGCATAACTTCTTTCCGAAACTCCATGCGCGTTTGTAATAGTTTGGAAGAGCTGTTTTCATTATCAGCGATATCTCCTGATACAGCTTCGTATATGGGTTTTTCAGGAATCCAGAGCTACTGATGATTTTTTGAAAACAAAACTCCTTTAATTGAATTTTATTGAAACAACGAAATTGGAAAAATCGTTGAATCGGTATTGAGACTAGACCGAGACAAAACTTTATTTGACGAGTCCGAAACAGGACAGATATTTTTCGATTTAGACGAGACTAACAAAACTCTCACTTGGTCTCATCTCGTGGCCAGCCCTTATCTTCTCATTTGACGATCTTCCACACTGGCACCTGCTGATAAAAATTGTTACAGAACAACTTTTTAGTTCTGGATAGGATAGGATATTCCACCATAGTTCCCACAAGATATTGCCTTGCATATTCTGTCAATAAGTTTTTGAGAATTTGGAAGCCGATCAGAACTCTCAGCGTTGTTGTTCTTCTATTGCTTAAAATCCGCATACGTCTACTTCTTTGTCGGTTGGTGGACCTGTGACCTTCGTTTAAGTGCATTTGATAGCTTCTAGAAATGCAGCTTAAATACATCTGTTATTTTCTCTGTTTTGAAAACTAAATTGCTTTCATTCGGTGATTCGGAGACAATGAAATGTTATTAAATAGTATTCCGATGACTCGAAGTGTTTTTGGAGACAATCACCTCGATTACAGAATCCGATGAATGGTCTGCGGATGCGTTCCGACAATTTTGTTCAGTTTTTACTAATAGAGAATCCGCTGCAAGAACCTTCATAAATGTCGGTAACGTAGTTTATTTATTATTTTTTTTTTCGATTATGAAATGCTCAGTCTATCCGAACTCCATGTGAATTTTGGCATTTCAAGTCCGCACCAAAGTTGTTGCGTAAAAATTCGTACCGATTTCTTTAAGTTAGAAGACTTCGTTTAATAGTAATCACGCCCTCTTTTGCCTTTGTCGTTTTTGTTCTTTTTGTAAACAAATTTGACTTCCAGTCGAAGTGTCAGAAAAATAAGGAAGGTTTTGGAGTTTTGCATATAAAAATTTGAGAGGTAAATATGGAGTCAGCTAGAGCGTTCGCACTTTAAAACATATTCCGAAGGTTTAAAAAAATTAGCAGTCCGAAAACTACAATTAAATTGAATAGAATGCAACTGATAAAGTGGACAAGAAAAGTGTTATTTGTAACAATTGCTATAAAAATCGTAGACGAGAAACATTAAAACGGTGATCGAGAAAACTACAAATATTTCCGCTATGGTTTTTTCACCTAACATTTTTAAACTACTCAAGTTCTGGCCGAATAATTCAACTTATATTTAATTACAGATAACAATTATTGATTACAATCAGATGGAAAGAATTGTGTATAATCCTTTTTTTGGGATAGAATACGGACGTCTTTTGGTTGTCCTTCTGCGCATTATGGATAATTATTGAAATTTGCAGCACAACTTCCCTCTTTTACCCTATTGAACATTTGCATTTTCAAAAATGACCTCACTTTTTTTTCAATCTAGTTTGACTATCGTGATACTTCTTTGAATTCTTCTTTGAAATCGCGTTTCAATTTTATTCTCAATTGAAGCGTTCTTCTTTAATCTACTACATTTGCCTGAATTATTTAAATGCACAGATACTGATTTAAATCAAAATCTAAATATCATCCTACACATCTCAATTTCATAAATAATATCCTATTATTTCCTGTATGGTTTTCCCAATAATCATACGAGTAGAAATAGAAATATCTGAAAATCAAACAGACAATAATTAAATCGAAATGAAATTCCCGTAAAATTTATTTTAGATTTCAATACAAAATGGATTAGATCATTTACCTGGACTATAATATAATTATTCATCGACATTTTCATTACTTTATATGCCGCCCAATCACGTGGCATCTTATATATGCACAATGCATATCTATATATAATAATTATAAAACATTTCACCCACATGTTCAAAAACCTATTGGGCCTTGTTAGTTTTTTTTTTTGTTGTTTTTTGCTGCTATCATCAGTTTTTGGAATATTTTATGGAAAGTAGCTTGCAATGAATATATATGCATGAATGTTGATGGAATGCATAATGCAAGTGAATCCATCATCAACTTTGTGAAAAGTAGCTAGGAAAAGCATCAGTAGAGCAGGAGCAGCATCAGCAGCAGCATCCAACATCCAGCAGTTGGAGAACCATCATCACTCATCTTTGTTATAGTAAACATTGTCAGCATCAGCAGCAGCAGCAGCATCAGGAACAGAAGAGAAGAGAAGCATCAACATCATCATCAAATCAAATTCACGTCGTGCTTATAACCCCTCAACATCATGAGAGGAATAATAATAATAGATCAGGGAGTCCCGGATTATCCTCATTTGCATCATCGAATCTAATCATTTATCCACATCCCACATCTCGTCATATACATAATAGTATATAAAATACAGACTCGTAGACAAAAGCAAGCAGGGAGGAAGAGGAATTGGAAAAATTTTGGGCACGTTATACGTTTTCACTCCGACTATACTCGTAACTTGACTGATCCGATATAGAACCTTTTTCGGGGTTGGAGTCTGTTTTCGATGTAAAGTGAGTTGAAAAACGTGACATACTGCATCCAGATGCGGGTGGGAACGGGGAATAGTAAAGGAAGGTAGTTTATGTCCGTGTCATTGTCGTGTGTGTCGTCTAGGCGGAAAAGGTCGATTTCCTGACCATCATGTGCATATTGTGTCGCCAAGGAACCTACACACGCTGCCGAACTGAAATATCAGTATTACTGATTGGATTAAGCTAAGGGCCACTATACCATATACTCGTATGAGTTGGTTGGTATATTTTATGCATCCTGACACTTGACAAACTCACGTGCACATCTCTTGACTGGCATTTAAAGGAGTTAAAATTGAAACATATTTATTTATTAAAATGTTTTTACAAAGAATTCTTGGAAATATATTTATCGATACAATTTTTGAATTCTTTGAATTTTATTTATCGATATCGATGTCTGTCTCATAAATTCAAAGAAATAATTTATATCGTTCTTTGTAAACTTCCTTACCAACATAATTATCATTTTTCAAACATTTTTCCTTTTTTGGACAGTTTAATCTCTAAATAAGCTAAAACAATGTTTTAATAAATATTCTTTTGAAGCAAGTCTTTTTTTTTATCAATTTTAAGAGCATTTCCAAGATATTAGACAAGATAATATAGAAAAAGGATATTACAAACTGTTTGGTCCTTCGGTAAATTACATGTCCAAAAGTAGATTAATCAATCAAAATGGGACACAAAATTTATTATACTCTGCTACATAACAAAACTGGAACATTCCTTTTCTATTTAATATACTATTGTAGTATATGTAGGTAGTGGAATGGATCAAGAAAGGGATACAAAATAAAAAAAAAGGATAATCGAGTTATGAGAGGGTTCTTTATTTATAAAAGTCTACCATGTAATCCCGGGGAGACATTACAACTGATGTATGTACATTTTAATTTAATTTTTTGCCTTAAGGGTTTCGGCTTTATTATGACAATATGTTGGATTAATGTGAAGATATTTTGTGTGAGTCTTGTGCTTGCTTGGGTTAAAAATTATTTTCAATGATATTTATTTGAGACGTATACATAATCTTTGAGAAGATCATTACATTACTATGACGACCAAATCCTTTCAAAAAATGTTTTTTTTCTGAATTTTATTTTGCACAGTTTAAAAAAAAAAAACATATGTTCCAATATGAATCCATTGCCAAGAGAGAAACAAATAATTACAATTAAATAAAAATAATACAAGAAAAATAATAATACAATGTTATTCATTTAAAACCATATTCTATAAGAAAAACAAATATTTTTTTTAAAGATATTAGAAAATATTGTATTAGAACTCAGAACATTAAAAAATTTCACATGCTTCTTTCCTGACAAAATTTTGTTAGACATTTTTTTTTACAGAACAATTCTGTAAAAATTTCTTTATTTAATATTTTTTTTTGGAAACAGTTTTTTCCAAAATGAATCTTCACGGTAAAATAATCTCCAACTTGTTATCCATTGAAATACTTTTACACGCAATTAACTAACTGAGAAGAGATAAACTTATGTCCAGAATTGTAAGAAAAATTAAAGGTTAGGGTTCAAAATGTTGACTGGAATAAAGGGTGTCCCAACGAGAACGCAAGATTTAAATTTTAAATAAAACGCAGATATTTACAAAAAAAAAACTCGAATTATTTGTTATATCGTAAAGTAGACAGGATGAGGTTATGTATGGAACACATCGGGCAGATGGCCGCCGCGGCTTTGCTGGCATATACGCGATGCTGCGGTATTTCATTAATGCAGCGTCCAATTTCCTCTTTTAAGGCTTGAGTCGTCGTCAGCTTATTCGCATAAACCATCGACTTCAAAAAACCCCAAAGAAAAAAGTCCAATGGTGTTAAACCGCACGATCTAGGCGGCCAATTCTGGTCTCCAAAACGTGAAATAACACGACCGGGAAATGACTGATACAGCAATTGAATTGTTTCTTTAGCTGTATGAGATGTGGCTTCATCTTGTTAAATCCACATCCCCTCCACATTCATTTCTTTAACCTTTCGTCAAAATTCGCTGCATATTGGATTTGGAAACACCAATTTTCTGAGCTCGGTGTCGAATTGAGGTGGATGGAGTTTGAGCGACATCATCACGTACTGCTGCGATATTTTCGGGTCAATTGACCTGATCGAAGGCGCGTTGTTGTCTTTACATCAGTGACATACCCAGTTTCAGCAAATTTTTCCATTAATCGCTTTACAGTTGACTCTTTTGGAGCATTATTGTAATCCCAAATTGATCGCAATTTGCGAACTGTAGCCGCAAAACAATTTCACAATGAGAATGCGTTGTTCATTCGTGTACCTTCTACTGACAAACAATAATAATTGTTCAAATGTCAAACAATGACACTTCGAATGGCGCCAAATTTAAATCTTGCGTTCTTGTTGGGACGCCCTTTATAAACAGCCTGAACTTTGGCAAACATTTTGATATTTTTAAAAATTTCAGTGTTTTAATTCTATAGCTTTCAAAATTCTGATTTCTTCCAAGAGAAGACAAAGCTGACTGCATAATTTCGTACTACCAAATAAGTCCCAATATTAAAAAAAAAGGGAAATTCTTTAGGTACCTAAGAATATCATTTTTTAAACGCGACTTCAATTTAAAATGAAGAGTGAAGAAATTGAGCCTTAGTGCTCTAACAACTGTTTATCCATTATTTTTGAAGTCGAGTTCTGTGTTACCAAATTCCAATCTTTAATTTCTTCGTCCAAAATTAATAATTTTAATCTATATACATATATAGAAATGAACTCAAAAACTGCTGGACCGATTATTATAAAAATTGAAAAATTCCACTGAGAAGGTATGCTCATTGATTCCACTCCCCACCAGGTGGCTTAGCAACGCGCGCCGGGTATAACTAGTAAACAATAAAAGACTCTTCAGGTGTTTTGGTATAAGTGAATAGACGCTAAGCTTAATTTTCATTCGTAGATATTTCAAATAATACCAAAAAAAAAATTGAAATAAATTTATTTGTTATTAGTGTAAATATTTTTCTGAGTGGCTATTAATCTTCACCAATACACGCCTATATCTAAATCTAGATAATTCGTCTTTTGCTCATTTCTTATTAATAAGGCAATGAAGTTAATAAAATAAAGCAACTATAAAACAAAAATACCAAATAGAATTACAATAACAATATCTCTAATATTCAAAGCTTAAATCTCCCAGTGTGGTATTTAATTTCCATAAAACATATTTAATTTCAATATACTTCTTAACTATTTCATAGGATATTCAATTCAGCCAGGAAAAGGTTTGCCTTCCTTTGATTCGTCCCCAGCTATACGACTACGAGTATCACACAAAAACGATATTATACCCAAATTTTATGTTATAGAACAAAGTAACTAAATATCTTTTTTTTTTTTTTTTGGTTTTATTACCCAACCAATCTACTCATTTCATTAATGATTCATGGTTTCTTATATGCTTATTCACACCACACTGTACCTACTGTGTTTCGACTTATACGATTTTCGATATATATAGAGAACACCTTAAGGCAGCACATTTCAATGCATAATTAATGTTTAAGCACACTTTGTTGTTATATATAAGGGCATTGGGGGCCATTGAATTTTTGTGCGTTATAAGTCCACATACAAAACGCGCGTCTAAAAATGTTATATGTATGTAAGTTGCCATTAACCTACTTTGAATAATTCAAGATATATAAAAGGAACATATCGATCGATTAAATTTCTCGTTAGAAATATATTTATTCCCAATTGAAAAAAAAACACCGCCCTTCGATACATATAAATATCACTTTTGCCTTTTAGATAACTAACATTGAAAGTATATTTGCTTTTTTCTAATTTCTATTATTTTTCTTGTCTTTGTATTACATCCTTTTACATTTTTCTTTTTCTTTGATGTGCTTCTATATAATCTTTAATGCGCATTGATGGCATTAAGGGTTTAAAAGCCTCCTTTTCTATAGTTATTTTAGAAGAAATAAAGAATCATTATGAATTAATGGGCAATAAGCTGTGGTTGTTTAAAGTATAACATAGAATATATATATCAGGATGGGAAATGTCCTTGAAGTTTTCTTTCAAGAATGTCCTTGGTTTTATCTTCATTTTTTTTTTGTTGCTATGACTTCCTTATTAAAAAAAAAAGATTCTTTCAGGAAATCACTGTTAGCGCAGGAACATGTGAAATAAAAGGCATATACACAACACATCCTTCCTTTTAAGAAAATCCTGCTCATCTTGGGTTAATTCTTGAATTTATATTATATCGTCTAAAAACTCATGTCGATAGGTTTTTTTTTATTTCTCTTCCTCTTTTCTCAATGTATGTACATTGTACATACTTTTCTTTTATTGTTATTACATTGTAAGACAAAGCAGTTAGGCGGAAATTGAAGTCAGTTTTTTTTCTTCTTATTCGTATGTAGCTTCAACAATAAGGACACACATATACAAAGTAACTGGAGATGTGGTGTAATAAAGTTTGTTAAATTTTGCGGAAAATTTTCGGCTCGTGTGCTGTTTTTTTGTTATTAAACGTTATACCATAGCAATGACATTTAAAAAAAGGATCTTTTTCGAATTTAAATTTTAGAAATTATCAGAAAGACGAAAAAATTAAGTTCAAGGACATCTTTCTCCCTGGAGAAATATCTCTTAAAATTGAAATAATTGATTGAATCAATGTTTTATGATTCGTTACTTTGATACTTTGCTCGAAACTAGTTTTCCCCATTATTTTCCTCAAGTCGTGGCCGCCATCTTGAATTTATTAAATTTAAAGAATAATATCGATCATCAATAATTTGTCCCTGTTTAAAATATCGTTAACCCACTTTTGATTGATACATTTTTCAATGTCCTATGTTTTTGGTCACAAAATCAAAAAAAATTTAATTTTAAATATTTAAAAAATTAAAATTTTAAATACATAATTAAAATAATTTTTGTGTCGCTTTATCAAGTGATTTAATTTTTAAAATGCATTATATTCAAAATGGAGGTTGCGCTTGGGGAAAGCCAAGTGAGACTCGTGTTGTGTAAAGAACAGATTTGACAGACTCCACAAAAACAACATGGCTGACATAGGGTGTCAACATTGATCCCGTCCCTATTGAAAAACCTTTTAGAACCTCTAAACAACTTTTTTTTTTAATAATTTATAATTCTTTGCTTTAAGTATTTTATACTTTGAGGACTTTGACCTTTTAGTATTTTGAACTTCCTTTCCATTTGCAACTAATATCTATATCACCTTAAAATTTAAATATAAATGAATTCAAAGGTTAGTCCCAAACAAAGATTCTTTTTATGAAGGCAAATGTAGCATAAACTGTTTCAAAAAAAAAAAACTGTATATATTTAAATACAAGCAACAAGTTCCATCTAAACCTGAAATCACACTCATTAAAATATTCCCAAACGTGAAAAATTCAAAAGAAATCCTATCTCCTTGAATTTCGATACACAACCCAAACTTAAAAAAAAAAAACTAGAGAAAAAAAAGGACACACAAATCTTATGTTCCTAATATTGTTGTAACCATGTTTTGAGAGAAGTCCTCTTGCTAAAGCCATTATCATCACATTCCCTACCCGTACAGCCTCCATATCCTGGTCTAGGATGTCGTTTTTGGTGTCTTTTCTTTTACAAAAAAAGGTTGGTTGCCTCATAAAAATGTTACACGAACTTGGGTTGGAACCCATAAAAGTATCTATAGATAAATCTAAATACCTTCCTTAAAACCCACCAGTGAAGGAAATCATCAAACCCCAAACAACCAAAAAACAAAAATCCTTGAATAAAAAAAAAAAAAGTTAAAAAATAGTATGTTCACAGATTTGTTATTAGCAAACAAAAAAAAAATCACATTTTTGTCTCCTTACGGTTTTTTTTTTTAGCTATAGGTACCTATCGTTGTCATCATCGTTCGATGTTGTAAAAAATGTTCATTCGTCTATTTTCTCTAAATATGTATGTGTACATATATTCAAACATCGCTCAAGATGTCTAGCAAACTGCTAATCAGGGCTGGACTAAGTCAGGTAAAATCGGCCTAAGCTAAAAATAAATAAATGTGCCTTCTTTTTTTACACTTTAAAAATTTATTGAATATCAAAAATATGAGTTTTAATGGAACTCATACATATATTTTTTTGTAACGCTTTCATTTATAAGTGAAAAACAAAAAAATAATCCGATTCGACTTTTTTGATCAAGAAATACGGTGCTTTTCATTTTTCAATAAAAATGGTGGTTATCATTAATAACCACTGTGACTGGAGACGTAAAACCATACGAAGAAAAAAAAAAAAAAACTGTGGCAAAATACAATAAGAATGCAAACCAAAAAAATAAAGTTCTTGTTATTTAAAAGATCCGGTGGTTAGCTGTGTTAACCACCATCACTGAAATAACCAAAAATAAAAATAAAAAACAAAAAACTGTCAAAAATAAACAGCTTGGTATTTTTTAATTTCAGAAGAAAATTATGGTTTTCATCAATGACCACCATCAGAAATAAAAAAAGTGGTAAAAACTAAATGATTAAAATGTTAACCAAAATATTTTGTTTTTTCTTTTTGGAAAAGATAGTGGTTAGAGATGGTAGCCACTCAAAATTCCAAAAACTACAATTTTCGATCTTCGATGAGGTGGTTAACTCTAAATTAAAGTCTAAAGCGAATGCGGCAATTTTGTATTCTCTTAGCGAAAATGTCCTTGAATCTATATAACTAAGATATGAGAATTAATTAACTCAAATTATTGAAATAGTGGTTACACACCTAACCACCACAAGAATTTTTTTATAATTCAAAAATAGTAACGCAAGGTTTTGAAATACTAATTTTGGTTACTCTTATCGATAACTTGTCACATACAGAAGTGCCATATGAAAACTCATATACATAAAAGGCCGCCAAATATATTTTCTCAAATTTATTTTTTATTTGAAGGTACAATCCTTCCGGTTAGTAATTGAAAATAATTTCATTCAAACGGCTGCCTTGGCTGGCCATGCAGTAGCCTACACGATCGGTCCAATTTTTAATCACATTATCGATTGTGTGCAGCTGTATTTCACCAATGGCTTTACGAATATTGTCCTTTAAAGCGTCAATTGTGTCTGGCTTGTCGGCGTAAGACTTATCTTTTACGGCACCCCACAAATAATAGTCCAACGGTGTCAAATTGCAGCTCCGAGGTGGCCAAACGACATCAGCTCTGCGGCTGACAATGCGATCTTCATAACAGGGCGCAAAACATCGAGTGTAGCTTCGGCTGTGTGGCACGTAGCGCCGTCCTGTTGAAACCAAATGTTGCCAATATCCTCCTCTTCAATTTTTGTGAACAAAAACGTAACGGCTACTCCTTGCACATTTTCGAAGAAAAATGGCCGAATTATGCCTCTGGACCAAAATCCGCACCAAACAGTGACTCGGTTTGTGTGTATTGGCTTTTCAATGTATGCGTGCGGGTTTTCTGTGCCGCAAATGCGACAATTTTGCTTGTTTACATATCCGCCAAGATCAAAATGAGCTTCACCTGAAAAGATGATTTTTTTGGCAAAATCGGCATCTTCTCCAAGTCGATCGCAGGCCCACTTTACCAGCGTTGTTCAAGCGTATCCACTACCATATTCGTTCAGCGGAAGAATAAAACTAATTATCTGTCAAATCAGACATGAGCTATGTAAGTGTTACCATTCACGAAATAAGCACTATTTGCAAAAAACAACGTTAGATGGCGGACCCCTTATTATTAACTCATCAATAGATGGGATTTCTAGAGTGCACAAAAGAAATCCAAGTGTGGTTAGCTTGTGTAAAATTTTGAAACTGGTTGAAAATTACCTAGACGGCCCGTTACGATCTACAAAGTGTGCCCAGATATTCCGCCACTGGATTATACATCGCGGCGTAGTATTTAAGGTAAACCACCTTCTATTTTCTCCTCGACTTTCGAACACAGGGATACGACGACGACAACTACACCCGACGACGCTGACTACGACAACCTTTTTTTTCCCTTTTTCTTTTAGCAAGGGAACATTTTGTGGAAAAGCCATTCTTGTTTCTTCCTTCCTTAATGCTTGTGTAACGGCAATTACAGTACATCTCTCTACAGAAATTTGCTTCCGGGCAATCTTTTCTTTTGGCATTCTACCTACAAAATTCTATATAAATTCAACCCCTTGGGCTACACAACTACCTTTTCTTTTAGAATTCTACCTACAGTAGCAACCAGTTGTATACAGACGAAGAAGAAAGTATTACAACCATCACAGGCATAGCAGTTTTGTTTTCGGCATCCTCATCTTGTCGCGTCGCATCGTCCTTGTATATATAGCCCCAAAGGGATACTCTATAAGGGGGGGATAGAGATGTATCTATGAGATGGCTTTTCTTTGAGTACGGTTCACCGCCAGACATACATATATAGATATAAATATAAGATGGAAAGAAGAGGAAGCTTCTGAAGGATGTTTTTTTTGGGTGGTTTTATTTCAAGGGTGGGCGGTATAACTAGCTTCTTGAAATTTTTAGGGTGTCGGTTGGGTGGGTCTATAAACATAACATCCTTCGTATAGCAAATTGCAAGGTAAACCAAATGAACAATTCCATTAATATATCGCACAAAACTTCGGTCTGGATGGAGATGACTTAAAACAAAGTTTTCTTTTTTTTTCCTACTTTCGAAAATTTAAATTCCCTTAACCTAATTTGCGAGTGCGGGAATGTTGAAGGAAAAAAAAAACAGCGTGGTATTTGTCAGGAAAACGCTGTTGATTAAATGTGTAAATTGCATAGTAGGTACGCCAAGTTTTTTTTTTTTTTTTATTTAAGTGACATTTTTCTTTGTTTGAAAAAAATAAATCGTAAAACCATTGCACAAAAGACCCACAAATGAGTCCTTGTCGAATTTTGATTTCTTCATCTTTTGCGAATGTCTGGGAATTCTTTTCGTTTTTTTTTTTGAAAAATATTTACTTTTCTAAAGAAAATGAATATTAATTTAAATAAATATTTTTATTAGTTTTGTTTGAAGTTTTTTTCTTTTTTGTGTTTTTGAGAAATTTTAATATTCTCAGAACAATTTAAAAAAAAAAATCGTCATAAAGCTGGAGGGTTTAAATTTCGACGTCTGGAAGGAAAAGTTTTGGTAGACAATTGTTTTAAATTTTGTTTGTTTTCTTTTTTAACTTAGTCTGTCGTCGTTTAGAAGAAAAAAATATCCCTTTGTTTTTTACTTCAGTTGTTTTACTTTCTTTTTAATAGTAGGTAGGTATTAAATTATTTTTGAAGTTTGGGGTCGAATATTCTAGGCTATTTAAAAATAGAATTTGCAAAAATCTCTGGGGCCGTGAAACACACGTTTTGCTATAATGTAAATGTTGAGCTTTTATTTTAATTGCATAGTTTGTTCTCGAAATTTGCGAAATTGATATTTTTTTAATATTTAAAACGTTGAACGTTTTGCAACAGTTTTGCAATCTTTAGAAAACCGATAATGATTTTTTTTTCCAGTCGTAAAAGTGGCAAAAGTTTATTTTGATTAAAATTTGCAAATATGCTAACATAACTGCATAACTTCCGTTCTTACAAAATTTTAAAAAATGCAAAATGTTTGAAAACAGTAATGGCAGTGCTAAATTCACACTTCGCAAAATTTATTTTAGGCCGCAAAAGTTTAGTTATTGTATTTCACGTAATATTTTTGCCAAGTGAGAATAGCACAAAAATGAAAAGAAAAATATAAACTTTCCTTCGCTAAAAGTGTTGAAATTTGAAAGTTTCCCGTTTTTAGTTTATTCATTTGCGAAATTAAAAAAATACCAATTTCCAAAACTTGTTTTCGTAAATATAGTGTGTAATCTAATTTTTCCTGAATTTCTCAAAACGTTGACTAAGTGTGGTACAAATTTTGTGACATATACATATGTTTGCACTCAGCAGTACAGATGGTTTTATAAAAACAGTCCATTCGCAAAATTTGAAATTTCCCAATTTTTTGTTTTATTTATTTATGGCGCACAGTACAACTTAGATACATCTTCTTTTTTTAAATTAACGAATTTTCTACTAACCTCATGTTCCGAGAATTTTGCTTTGAATTGCAGCATTCGCAAATTAAATCGAAAAAACTGCTAACTTAACTCTTCGCAAAACATAGTTCGTATAGTTCCAAAAGTTTACGTTTTTTTTTTAATATTTAAGACGCAAAGCTGAGCAAATAACGCCTGAGCTTTGTTTTTTTATTCAAATTGCAAATACCTGTGAAAAAATCAGACTTTCAAAACTGCGAATTATTTTGCATCTATTCTGGAAACGACCAAAATAACATTTTCACTGTACAAAAAAAAAAATTGGATTTTTTCGCAGAATTTGCGAAATTTGTTTTCTATTTATATCTATATTACAGTACGGTACTTAAATTAAGCATAACAGGAACAGAATTATAAAGTAGAAGCGGTCCTTTTCAAAACAAAGTTATAGAAATTCACCTTCAATTTCAATTTTCCAAGAATTCATTTACCGTAAATATATTAGGTATTCTAATATGTATTCATCTATTCAAAACACGCCTTAAGTATAATTTAGCCTACCTCATTTTATTCCGTGTCATGATGATGAAGAAAATATTTAATATTAACACTTCATGAATATTTAGAATCGGGGGAGGTCGGGCAACGCGCACCGTCTTTAGAAAATCTCTCAAGTCATAAAATTTTGATTGCTGTTTGTATTCTCTCTTCTATCTCTCTTCCCCCCCATCAACATCTCATCCTCTGAACCGTACAGAAACAAGTATCACAATGAAAAAGAGGATCTCTAATACTTCTTCTACAACCCATTTTCTGGCTAAATAGATTAATTTCAATCCTTTGCAGCATCAGGCTAATATCTTTCTAGGAAGAATCTCTGTGTCACATCGAATAGCTCTGTTGGAAGAGTATAGGTAGACAAAAAAAAAAAAAAAATATAACAAAGTAGAAGTAAAATTCTTAAGGATAAAAATTACTCAAAATATCCCATTCATATGTCATTCACAGGTATTGAATATTTAATGGACATTCTGTTCCATATACAGTCAGTCTCTGTTCATTCTCTTTCATCTCTCACAAACACAATCTTATCTCGACATTCTGTCCTTATGAAATATTTATACAAAGTACCTACATAAATGAATGGAATGTCAAATGAAGAAGATTTTCTCTGCATATCCAACCAACCAACCAACAAAAGTGTGATGAAGGGTTAAGTTATCTCTTCTGCAATATCTTTTGTATTGATGATGGTGATGTGGAATGGCATGGCATAGCGGCTTAAGGATATTACGTACGATGACATAATAACGCGGGTGACGTTTTTGACCTTTCTTCTTCTTTTTTTTTTCTTTTCTTTCCGAGTTCAAATCCGACCTAAACTGAACTGAACTGATGAAGAACATCAGGAACCCATATACGAACTTTCGAACCAAGACCCTTTGTGACGTTTAAGTGTCTTAACTGTCATAGTGACAGGCGCATTCTTCTCATAGATTGATATTTACTTCTCATGTCGATGTCGGTCGGTTGACTGCTAGAGATATTATAACAAAAAAATACACATCAGAGTGGAGATAAAATGATAACATCCATAGTCATTGTAATCATCGTGTCCTTGTATCCTCTTTTACTTCAACAACAACCTATCTACATCCATATAGACTTAGAAACATCAGCCCACCCATGGATTTTATATATAGAATAGATATTTCAGTCATTGTCATTTTATTTAACTTGTCATGTTTAGGTTGTTGTTGTTTTTTTTTTTTGACAGCTGAAAAAGGACGACAAGGAGCAGCGAGACGACATACTGTCTTTAGGTTGATTTTGTTGTTGTTTTTTTTTTTTGTTTATAAAAAAAAATAAACCTGTGTCCTTTGTGATCCTGTGGTAATATTTTTATTTGTGTGTTGGGAGTAACAAAAGGGAAAAAAAAAATAAATAAGTAGATGTTGAGATAAAAGTAGATATATTTTGTGCCATAAAGTGTGGCATGTCTTTGACTACACAGGCGATGATTATCATGATAATAATGATGATTAAAATGATGATGATGCTGATGGCGGCGATGAAAGCGAGGATAATGTGGTCGAGCTTTTTATTTTGGATTATATTAAATAGGATAGAACATGTAATTATATTGTTGATGTAATTCTCAACAAAACCAAATAAGTACCAACAACAACAACAACGATGACGACGACGACGACAAACCCTGAGATGATATAGTAGGTAGGTTGATGAAATGGAATAGGTATAAGATTTCTTCTTCTTTTTCGTCCTGTATTTTTTTTTTGGCTTTTGGTATACGTATACACTATTATGGATGTAATTAAGTTTTCTTTTGAAATGTCACTTGTTGGCAGAGTAATTATGAACAAGAGTTTTTTTTTTGTTTTTGGCAACATCTTTTATTTGTGTGTGGTTTTTTGTAGGTGGCGTACTCATATACATATATTTGGGAATAAAATTTCAAAAACGTTTTTATTGTTGTTTTTTAAAAGTAAAAAAAATATTTGTGTCATTTTTGATGGAAAGAGAGATAGTATAAGAAATATAAAAATGTATGTTTCTACTTCTTTGAAAATACGTTTAATGAACCTTGAAACATATTTTTTTTAGTAAATTGAAAAACTTAGGTATCTATTTAAAAGGACAATTTTTCGACTGAGATAATATCAAATGAATTTTAATATTAATGTTATGGTAGGTGGTTTCAACTGTTTTGAATAAAAATATTGAAGCTTATGTCATTTTTTTGATAATAGGTATTAAGTGGTAGGAATACACTTTTAGAAAAAACACTCACCTATTCTGTACAAAAATAAGGAAGTTTCTTTGAAGTTGTAAATTAATAAATTACACCCTCTTAAATGGTGTAGCACTTAAGTTTACTTGGGGCTTATTTTGGATAGGAAATTAAGTTGGAAACCTAACATTCAAGAAAGAATAAACAAGGCTACAGTAGCCCTTATCTCTTGTAAAAAAAGCCATTGGCTATAAATAAAGATGTCCTCTCCTGGCTTAAAGAAAACGTTATATCAACAACCGCTATACGTACGTATTTTTTCGATAGCCTGGCCGCGTTAAAATCTCTAGACTCTGTCTCTATAAATTCACTGCAAAGCCGACGATCTTGCAAAAGGAGGAACAATTTTACCTCTGCTGGCTCACAAAGCTGGTGTGGTTATGCCTTTGGCACATGCACATGCAAACTCATGCTAAAGCAAGATAATATAGAGAGAGCAAACTACAGGTGGAATAACATCACCACCTGTCTACCGACAAAACTAATTTGGCCTAAGCTTGTGTCAAACGCTCTAAACAGTTGATCTCTCTGAGCAGATTGCATATTAGCTACGTAATAGGTTTCCTGACTGGACACTGCTTAATAGGTATACATGCACTTCGACTTGGAGCTCCTGCAAATGATTTTTGCAGGAGTTGCAGGGACGAAGAGGAAGAAGAAACAGTTTCTCATCTTCTTTGCACCTGTCCCGCCCTATCACAAAGACGAAAACTCCACCTTGTGGACTTCTTCCTCAATGATCCCAGTGATCTTGTTCTTGATCTTGATTTTGACATTTTTCAAGAAATTTGTAAGAACTCTTTCGATTGAAAATTTTGTAGAAATCTTATTGTTTTTCATCTACTTTGTGTGGTTCTAAATTTTTTGCATAGTTCGGGGCAAAATGGATAAAAAAAAATCACAATTTCTTTATCATATTATCATATAGATTCAATAAACGACGACAATTAGAAAACGTGTTCTTCTACTATGTATTTGGCACAGTTAAGTGTCATGTCCCCCATACAGAATTTCATTGATGAAGTACCTACAAACATAGTTCCATGACCCTAATTAAGTAACAAAAAAAATATGATCACGATGGGAAACGCACAGAACTAGGAGAATCCCTCAAACCGACAATCTAAATTAAAACATCATAAAAGTATATAAATTAACAAAATTAAATTCTCTATAGACAATGACCTCTTTGAAAATACACATTCTCTCCCATACAATAATAAATAATTGACTGCTTTTATAAACACTCTAACTATAGCGTTGTTTCCGACACTGTTTTATTGGTGACCGCTTTTCTACGGCATAAACAAAGAGTCGTTTATTATCTGTGAACAAAAAAAAAAAAAATTATAATATCCAAAAGATAAAAGCTTTCCTAGAACTAAAATTCAACACAGTTCACATAAAGCAACACATGGCGTATACGTAATCTTTTTTGTTAGATCTTTTGACCACAATGAATTTTTTTTTTTTTTTTTTCATAGACGAGAACAAAAAAAAAATCTTCGTGATAAACAAATTTAAGCCAAACTAATAGATAGATAGACCCTACGCATCATTATACAAAAACACACTTACTCGAATTGTATACATCATTTTTTTTTTTCGTTCACAATAATAAATTATCGTTGAAATCACAAGCTCACACTTTGTTGGTGAAGAGATATTAGAGAGAGCTCAAATAATAAATTTCACTTCCGATTTTAAGTACGATAAGGGTAATTTATGGATTAATAAAAAACTTCAAATGGACATGTAGCCCTTTTTTATCTTGAAATTTGATTCAAGTAGGTATTCCAAAATGCTGAACAAAGTTATGAAGTTTTCTTTTCTTTTTTTTTAACCTACAAAAAAACTAGCCAGTTGGGAACACTATCTTAAAGCCTTTTTTTCATTAAAAATTCAAACTTTCACCAAGAAAATTATGCGTTGCATAAAAATGTAAGAATATTTTATTAGTGTATATTTTTAATCGATCATAAATCGATTATGTTAAAATGCACATCTCCACATTAAGAAGAAAAATGTTGTTCTCCTTTTTGTTTGTTGATGGAAAACTTATCTTTCAGCAACAGCTTGCAACTTGATTGTAGACTTAATTTTCATAAACCTGTCTATGTCTCTTTTTTTATCTTTTTACCCTCAATGGTATAACGTCTGTTTATTACAAACAAAATTTCTGGCTTATTAGCATAAACATCTTAATGCAATGCATTAGCGTTAGTAATATGTAAGTAACACATTAGATGAAAAAGAAACATTTGTTCATGGACTTTTTTTTCAATATAACTTCTTGGGGTTGAAGAATTTTGAGAAAACGCACACGGCCGTAAATAAAATTTTAAAAGTGGGGAGGGAGAGGGGGTGTAAATTTGTGTTTTTAATATGTAGAAATGTGCGTTATTTCTTACTTCGTGTTTTGTTTATTTTATTATTATTATGATGAAGGGAAGACGCACACCTAAAACAAAACAAAAAAATCACATATTTACGAATATGGGGGATTCTAAGAAATTCATGATATTTCAGATTTATGAAAAGTTAAGTAATTTCGCGTTGGGTATATGTTTTTTTTTTTTTTTTTTAATACCGAGTGTAATACGTTTGAAGGAAATGATACAAACATTTTTATTGCACGTGAGTCTTGGAATTCACCTGAGATTTAAATTATGTTATTATTTTAGAGCTCTTTTGTACACATAAAATATAAATGAACCATGAGAATTGAAATTCGTTCGTTTGCTTATTATTTTTTTCAAAAAAAAAAAGGAATTGATAAAAACATGTTATTGGCTAGTCCAACCGAGGAGATGGGTTATTTTTACTACACACTAAATAGAAATTACACCAACTAAGTCAGTGATTAGATCAAACGATTAGTAAAGTTACTCAACTGGTGAAATAGGTGCTTCCAAATGCGTAAATTGATTATTACAGCAGGGATGAGTTTCTATGCGAGAAGAACAGTTGGTCAAACAATCAAGGTAGCGCAGCACGAGTTTGAAGTAGTGCAATCCTTTTAATACCTTGGGTCAATAGCAGCAGCCGATAATAATATAGAAGAAGAAATACGCGGGCGGCTGCCCAATTCAAACAGAGCCTACTATAGTCTGCCAAAGCTCTTTAAATCCAGAAATCTCACCATAACTTTAAAACTGCTGCTGTACAGGACACTCCGACCTCTTAACCGCGTTCGAGAGGAAAGTCTTAAGGAGAACTGTTGGCCCCATATGTAAGGAAGGACGATTCCGGAGACGGTACATTCATGAATTGTACGCAGTCTACCTTGAAGCAGACATAGTGAAAAAAATTAAGCTCGGTAGACTCCGGTGGGCAGGGCACCTAGCTCGCATTAGTGAAGAGGAACCGCCTTGGAAAGTCCTTTGTGGTAGATTCTATGGTAGACGGCAGCGTGGTAGATCATGCTTGCGCTGGAGAGATGGCGTAGGCTAGGACGCCTGAAGCCTTGGGGTGGGCAACTGGATGGGGTCGTCGGCTCGAGACGGGGATAGATGGAGAGACCTGTTGAAGGAGGCCAGGACCGGACCGCGGTTGTCGAGCCGATGATGATGATGATGAAGAGTTGCTAGAAATTGGAACCCGCAATTAGCTTCAATGGTGATTTCAATTAAACAAACAGATTCTTCCAAATACGTTAATTAGACAGAGTAAGAGATTATTACAACTCAGTAGATCGATTGGTTACTTTAACCGAGCAGAAAGATTACTCCGAGAAAATTGATTGACTATGGGTTTGCTACCATCATTGAGTGACTCCGTTGCACTAATTTTTAAGCAAGATTACATCTGCCGAGGAAATAAGTTATTTTGGTTTTTTTTGATGATAATAATTGTTGAATACAAATTCAATTGTTAGATGTTTTAAAAAAATTTCGAATTCTGAAATCAAGATTTACTTTTCGAAGGTGTACACGATTGATTTAATTTATTCCATGATGTTTAATTATTTGAATTTGAAAGTCAAATTTTTGATATTCTTTTAATTGCTGACCAAAGGTCGAAAACCACTTACAGTGTTAAACGATTAAAAAGAAAAAAAAATTGTAAATTACTACTGTATCCGTTTACATCAAAAATATTGAAAATCTAATTAATCCCTTTATATGTATGTAAATTTCAGCACTGGTCCTAATGATTTTCTTGTCTGTCATATTAACTGACCTCCTTGTTAGATGACACATTTGGTTTTCATTATAATGAAGCTAATTCCTGTCATATGTGGTCATATCTACTGCCATATCTACTACACTGATAACACAACTCAAAATGTTAACCCTATATGTACTATATAGAAACCACAAACGCATTTCTGCTTCAAACATCATTAACAGTAAATTAACCACTTCGATGAATCAATATAATTGGATTTAAAATATATGTATGCATATGTACATTTATCAAAAGGATATAACTCATTATAATTGCAATTGTATATATATGCACCAAAATTCCACCATTATTTTGATCAATTCCGCAACATAACCTACCACCATTTTGGGTTGAAACAAAAAACAGAAAAATTTATAACCAATCAGGATGCCAATATTTTATAACTAATTAACCTCAAAATTCACTTCCAATTAGAGATGTCATTCGTTAAAAACGAAAACAAAGCAAAAAAAAAATAACTGTATATAAAACGCATAACACTTCAATCAAGTCATGTCTGTTCTCAAATAAAATAAAAAAAAATTTCTTATTAACAATAAAAATAAAACAAACAGAAAAACAATAACGACGCTCATTCAATTACAGAATATTTGTACCTTCGTACTATGTACATACATATTTCAGGACTCAGGTTGACCTACTCCTGAGTCCTGAAATTGATAAATTACTTTATATTTCTCTCTCGTGATGGTGATATCACGCTTCAAATATCAAAATTAAGGGCCATAGATATAAATTATTACGATTTCACTGGCCGCGATTCAATTTTTTTTTCTTTCTTTCTAAAATTACTAGACGAAACTCCTGTGGGTATGTACCTACGTAATATTTAAGGGGAATCTGTAAAAAATAAAATATGTAGGTGGATATACATATTTATCCTGTGCAATTTGTTCAGTTGGTCATTAAAGTTGTTATTTGATATTTTTCGTTTCCATTTTTTTTTTTTATTTTTTGCATTCTCTTCCCCCACACTTAAAACAAAAATATAAAGAATGATATTCTTTTTTCTGGAATACAGAGTTTTGTATCATGGAGACACAACAATGTAACGTAAACCGTTGCGGTGGTGGTGATATTATAAAAAGAAATACAAAAACCACAACAGCAAATAATTAAAACTCTTTACAAGGACATTGTGTCGGTTTTTTTTTTTGTTGTATTTTCTGCTGTACGTGCAGACGATTTCTATCTGCTTTACAATATGTATATACTGTACTTATCGTTCTTAGACTATATGATACCAAGTTTAAATGAAACTTTAAAAAAGGACAATCACAAAAAAAAAAGAGTTAAAAGTCCGATTCGGGAAGTACTTAAGTCAGAAAGGCTTTCAACCATCATCAACAATGAAATATAATTATTCCACTATCCTGTTACAACCGGAGATTGAAGTTTTCCTCATAGTTGAAGCATAATGTCTGGGAGGAAATTAAGTTCTTTTGTTAGAATATAATGATATACATAAGAAAATGTACAAACAGGATTTACATTAGGGTGTGGTTCACATCAAAGATCAAATGAAACTGCTTTAATTTTTTTTCTATTGAGTGTTTCCCGTGAATACTTAAAAAACATGTTGTGAAGTCTTAGGGTTGAGTTCATCTTTCGGTCTCCATTGTTGTTTTGTTATTATACAAATTGAAATTTCAAAAGTAGCTAAACCTTTTTGAAACCTGATGAAAATTGTTTTACAATCTTACATTTCGATAGAAAATTAAGCTTATCTTTCAAAACCGTTGACAGTTTGATTCAAATAATTTTGCTATCAAGATTCGGCTTTGCTCAATTTTTTTATCGACTCGTAAAATTATGATCGATTTTATTGGCGAAGGTATTCTAAGAAACGAAAGCTATTATTAGTTGGGGAAAGGGTGTTATACCGGTTCTATGATAGTGGCGATAATTGTTTTTCTCTGTGATAAAACTCAATTCTTGTTCTGTGTTAACGTAAAAACTTCTGTCAAAAACTATTTATCTATCATAGCGTCAAAATGTTCGTTAAAATAAAACGAACTAATGTAGTTTGGAATATCAGATGATAACAGAACTTATTTCATTAATAGAAGCGAAGTATTGGCTGGAACCCTATATTTCGTCGGTTTGCTACTGTAACACTGTATTTTTGCGGCTTTGATTTGTATGATTTTGGCAGTATCATCTGGAAACGTAGTCATGTTGGCGTCATTACCCACTAGAATATAGCAAATACAGGGTAGGTCCTAGGACACTTCCTTGTGGAACACCGACTTCTATTTTCTTTAGCTCAGAATATTCTTTGTCGTAATGTACTCTAAGTGGAAAACCTATTATGAAAAAACAACTACAACACTGTGCAGTGTTTAAGTAAACCAAAAAATTCCAAATTTTATGTGTTTTTCTTAAATTTAATTGTTTTCATTAATATTTTGAGAAAAAATATCAAAGCTTAGATTTTAAAAAAATTGAAGAAGAAAGCGACGTCTTTTTTAATTTTTATATAATTAATTGTGTCAAATAAAATGCTCTCATAATTTTTATCAGTTATTGAAAAAATGAAATATGTACTTATATCACAAACTTCTTTTTTTTTCAAAAGACTTATCACAACAAAATATAAAATAATCATAAATCATAATCATAATTCATAAAAAAATTTGGTAACTAATGTTTTTTTTTATTTTTTTCTATTTTCAGGTAAGTTCTTACGAAAAGCAAAAAAAAATTGTTACAACTGTTTTTTCGGCAAATTGGTATGTAAAGGAATGTATGCAAATTTCGTCGGATGGATTACTTTAATAAATCATAAATAAAAAAAAAATTCCTTTATAATATGAAATTCTTTAAGTCGTCAATTTAAATATTTCTTATTAAATTTATAATGAAAACAAATTTGAAAACCTTTTAGATTTTTTTGCGAAACAAAAACAACCTTTCAAATCCTTAAAAAATTTATTTATTCTATCAAAATATCTTTATTTTTATTGTTTTCTATAAGTAAAAAAATATAAAACTTAAAATAAAAAATAAATATTTAACATTGTCATAGGTCAAAAGTATGAATGTGTAGGTACCTTTCATAGGAAAAAAAAATGAAAAAGGAAAAATTCATCAACCCTTGAAATAAAATAATATTAGCAATTTGTTACGCTTGTCTTTGCAAAAGAACTACACAAAGAATGTATATCAACAAAACACAACAGAAACAACAATTTAAGTAACCTTTTCATTTCTCAAATTGACATAGCTATGTATATGAATCGAAGGACTCCCCCGAGTGGGTACCTAACCTATACGACCTATGAATACAAGGTCTTCTTTGTGGACTTCTACCATATCTACATACGTACGGTATATATACAAACAAAAAATGCATTATTAATTTGAGTCTCAATACCTCATTCGTCATGTAGCCCCCATATGGAATGGAAAGATCTGTGTTTGCATCCTTTTATATATGGAAAAAGGGAATTATTATCGTGTTTTCGTCCTTTTTGCCATACGCTAAAGAATTTTCAGCTGGGTGTACCTACGATTCTTTGCTCCAAGTTTAACAAATGGATAGAACCAAAGGTTTATATACATTTTGCATATATCTTTATTCTACATCCAACAGAGTTCAAGAGAATCAAAAAAAAAAAAAAGAAGTATTGGTAATGTGTATAAGGTCCTTGCTTGCCAGGACGAAATACAAACAAGATAGTAAACAAGCCAAACAAAAATTTGTACACTGGAGTTTTTGCATGAAAAAATAGAGCAAGAACTTTATTTGTCAATTTTCCAATGTTGAGTTTAACAGTCAGTGGTTTGGGGTTGCAAGGAGATTTGATTCGATCTGATCTGATAGCGTTGAAAGTTGAAGGTTGTTCGAATAATTTAAAATTTGGAAATTGTACATTTTAGTACTGAATTTATACGCAATTTGAATAGAAAAAGTAGATTTGTGTCACTCCCGTAACAGAAACTGGTTTTTATTTTTTGCTATACTCACAATTATTTTTATCAAATTATGTATATTGAATTTTGTAAAATAAAAAGAATTTAAAAAAGAGGTAGTCACAGGTTGACACTTAAATATATTTAGTTATTTTCGAATTAAATCTCGTTTATTATAATTTCAAAATTCATACTTGTATGTGACATACGTTACAAATACTTATTTCATCAGATTTTGTTCGTGATTGATTTACTCGTAAATATTAACGATCTTTCTCAGAATTGATTGATTAATTTATCATAATTGTCACATAGGTAAGATTTAATTATCACTCCCGTAACATTTTTAAAATTAAATTCTGGATAGTATTTTTTTAAATTTCTGTTTCTTACTTTCTAGTTGACTCACAATTTTTGCAAGAGCAAATCTTTTACTTTTCAATCTCAAATGTGTCACATACGTAACACTGACTTGTAAATCCGGTAACATTTTCAAAATTGAATTTTGATTAGATCATCAGAGTTTTGATTAAATAGTATTGAAAAATTCTTCTTAGAATTGATTCTTGAGCAAGTCTTGTCACAGTCAGAAAAAATAGATAAATTCTAATTCTAGTCACACCCGTAACACTTTAAAAATTAAATTCTAAGTAATACTTTTTATTGTGTTCATTTTTCGATTTAAATTTATATTTGTCACATACGTAACATTTAGCTGTGACTCCAGTAACACTTTCAAAATTGAATTCTAGGTTATATTGTTTATTGTATTATATTTTTCTGTTAAAAACATATTTGTCACAACGGTCACATTTATTTGTCACTCCAGTAACTCTGAATAAATATATATCACTATTTCATCAAGAAGTTACGAATCCTCTCATTCTTTGAAACATTAATTCTGACCAGTTTTTCAACATAAATACTCCCATGTGCCCATACTAGACCGACACAAATGCTTCGTCACAATTTCTAGAACAACCAACCACCTTGGCTAAAAATACTCAAAACAAAAAAAAAATGCATATCACGTTTTGCATTTCATATATATATTATATATTTAGGGATATTCTCATACACGAAAACAACAAAGAAAATATACTTACAAGTTCCTTGCCAACTGGCTTTGTCCTGTCACTTTTGAATACCAACCTACATTTTGGACGAATGAATTTCTCATCCCATTTTAATAACACCGTCCTATATGAAGTTCAGTTTGGGGTACTTATGGAGCTTTATATGCTCCTAAAAGAATGAAGGAATATTATTTTTGTGTGTACCATTCGTACATCATAATATCCTCGACAAAAAAAAAACTCCAAAACAACACGCGTTTGTCTACTTTGATGTGCGTGTTGCTTTTTCAACCCCATCACATTCTTCATCAAAAAAAAAAAAGAAACTGGCAAAATAGTGTTATTTCATGTGTGGTGTGTCCTATATCATCTGAAAGTGTACGACATCCATGTTGGTGCACCCCATTGTGGTAATATAGTAATACAAGATTTTTCCATTTGAATTTCAGCAGTGCACATTTTGAATACAAATTGACTCACTTTTGCTGCTTCTTGTTCTTTTTCTATATTCTGCCGAAGAAGTATAGAATTTCTATTTTTTTTGTTTTGTTATTTGTGCGAGAAATATCCTAGACTTGCAGAATTTAATATGCTATACCCCATAGCTATTATGTGACTTGCATAATATTTCGCTTTCTCATATAGTTGTGTATATATCTTTTTTCAAAAGTCGAGGGACTCAGAATGCTAGGTATATAGAAGAAGCTGAAACCAAACCAAATTGGAGAGATGTACTTGCTATGCGTGTATTTTGGAAATTTTTCTTCATTATTATAATTTCATTTGACGCGCGCCCAGTTATCGATTTTCATTTTATATCGCTAAATTTAACAACAACAACAACAAAAAAAAAATACTTGAAGTGTTCCTTCCTTTAGGTCCTTATACAAAAATAAAAAAAGAAAAAAAAATCAGGACATTGTAATAGGAAATGCGATATAGCAACGAGACACCATACTTCTGCCATTACCATTGAGCGTATAATTTGTTGAAGCCGTTGCAAAATGAATGGTGTTGCTGTGCCATTGTGTCGTCTGTGGTGAAGATAGGTATAGCTATAGAGATATCATCTGTACTTTCATTTCTTTATCCGGTGGCAAATTATGCGTAAAACATTATGAAATAGAAAACCAGGACAGAGAAGACAGAAAAAAAATTAAAAAAAAGAATAAAATACCGATACTTATTCAATACACTGAGAGAATAAAAAAAAAGTTAATATCTCTGGTGTTTGAGAGAAACATTATAATTCGAAAAATTATCATGTATCACACTCAAACCTTATAAAACAGATAGGGAAAAAAAATTTACATTCCAAAAATATAATGTTGACTCAAGTCCTAAATATCTCTCCATAACTATGAAATATCTTCGCGCTAGTTGTAATAACTCCAAATGGTTTTTTTTTTTTTTTTTTCATGAACCAAAATTTCATGATCCTCGGGGTGTTTTCTACAAAAATTGTATTCGTCATTTGACGCTTATTATGAAAAACGAATGAAACGCTTGGCAAGTTCAAGATCTTTTTATATTTGGAAAAGTGAACTCCGACACTCAAATAAAGCAACATCTCCTTTCGCCAAATTTTCTCGGCTCTCAGAGAAATACCTCGTAAGTTGGTAAATGACAATATCTCTTCAATAACCATAACCAAGCAAAATTAACTTGTTCTGCAGAAATTGCTAACTTTTTGTTCAAATACCTCACTATTTGTCTAAAATACAAGTTTTTGTGTATTTTTACGCTGTCTATGGAATAGGTACCTCTTAAATCAGAAAATAATGACGACACAAATTATTATTATTGAAATATCTCGCTATCCTGAAATCAACTATAAAAAAATATTCTCCATTATTTCTAAATTTAAACATCTCGTAGCCTACAAAATGCAATACCTCTTAAGCCATAACGGAGCACTGCTTACTGTTTTTGCTGATATATCTCGTAAAATTATTTTTTTATTAGCAGTTGATAATAAAACGTCATCGTCAGCTCCTAAAAAATTGAGTTTTAATTACTACGAGGCATACGAATAGTAGAAATATGTACTGCAAACATTATCACTTTCAAAAATCGCTTTCATTTTCTCTGAGTGTTTAAAATTGCTTTCTTCTGAATGAATCTGCTGCTTGGAAGCCAAAGAATATTTTCAAATAGAATTTAACTGCAATTTGTTCAAAAGAAATGGATTTCCATTATACAAAAAAAAAAAAAAACTTACTATGGTATAATAGTTTTGGGGGAAAGCGTTAAAGTGGGACATTTTTTTAAAAAATGCAATATAAATATTTATGAAATTCGAAGTTAGTCATAGTTTTTTTATTTTCTTCCGTTCTCAATGTGAAGTGAATCATTGTCAGTTCTTAGATTTAGCAAAAGCAATGAGAATTCGAAACGACGCCTCAGAAAAACATAATCGTTTTAAAAATTCACAATTAAGTTTAATATCTTTCAAAACTCTAATGAAATTCAAATACTGTGTTTAGAGAGTTATTGAAATTAAAAAAAAAATTTTATTAATATTTTTTTTTCGACCTAAATAGTTCTTTAAATTTAAAATCTTGATTTGTAAAATGTCATACAAATGTTGTAAATTTTCCCACTTTTAATAATAATTTTACATTTAAAAAGAGGGTGAATAAACTTAAACTAAGGCCATTAAAAATGGGGAATATGTAAAGTCTGACACAATTTTTTTTTTAATTTTCCATTTTTAATGGAGAATGAAGAAAATAAATGTTACATTGTGAAATACTTCATTGGGGACTTTCTGAACTTAAAACAGAATTAAATAGTTCTACCTGAATTTATTTTGAATTATCTTGTAAATTTAAAGTAATTCTAAAATGTTTCAATAAAAAAGTTCTTGACTCCAAACTCTTCATAAGATAGTAGCATAAGGTCAATTTTGACAAATTGCAATTTTCCTAAAGTTCACCCTTTGTCAATTTCAACCCCTTAATTTGTTTTTTTTTTCTTTTACTTTGTTTTCCAATTTTCAATCAATTACAACTTATAGTACAGAGTTTTTGTTCTCCACAGTGACACAAACCATCCAATCAGACAACTTAATGCACTTGTGACACGTAAAAGATTGAAAACTTTACCACACCAAAGTGAATGCAATCACTCCCTTGATGCTTGAACAAAAATCTCCAAAACCTACTTTTACTTGCACAAGATAGTTTCATTAAAAAAAAAAAAAAACTTGAATTTCACCTCTGAAAGTCTGGAGAACCCATGAACCGTGTCGTTTTGGTTGTCTTCGAGTATGTCAGTCCTCACCCCCCCCCCCCCCTCCCCGGTTGACAACAGAACGCGCACCGGTGGAGTGGATGAGAGACACATTTCCCTTAATCAATTCATTTTGCCATCCCTTAATCACATTCGTGGTATAAAGCTGATTCATCTTATTCTTCATTTTGGGAAAATTTTCGATTCGTTTGAATTTTACCCATCTCTTCTCAACACACAACTCACAACACACAAAATGAAACGCAAAACCATCAGCAGTAGCATATAGAGAAGCAAGCAGACAAAATGGTGGGCGGAAATAGTTTTCGGAACTACACTACGATCGATTTCCTTTCAACATGAGCTGCTAATTACATTTTAAGTGAGTTTACAATGTCCTTCCATCCGGGGCGGTTGTATTGTTGGTATGTGTAGTGGTGTTCGACCTTCCCACTTCTGACACTTTAGACTTTTTACTTATAGAACCTGTATAAAGCTATTCGTATTATTGAGAAAGTCTTATTTATCTTCAGAGCGTCCATTTGTTGTCCAATATATCACCCACACAAGAAGTATAGCAATTGGAAAAGAATGTTTTCCTCCTGCTGGACATGCCGGTAGTTTTTTTTTTTTGTTTTTTTGTTTAAAGGTGGCTTTCGATGTAGTTCTTGGAACAAGGATATATTGATGGGACCATAGTAAGTGAGAGGTGGTGCCATCTACTTGTAAGGTCGTAGGTAGGTAGGTATATCTTTTTATTTTTATTTCCCTTATAGTATTTCCTATCTCTTTCACTTGAAATGCCATTCGTAATTGAGTTTTTAATTGAAATTATTATAGCTTCTTTTATACCTGTAGTTAAGTTAGATGTATATAGTAATAGAATATTTAAAGTCCCTGTCTGGGACTATAATATATTTTTTAATTAAATTTCAAGTCAACAAAATAAAAGGTTATTAGTAAATCGAAAAGAGACAAAATTACTCTAAATTGAGAAGTTAATGTATTTGAAATGATAATGAAAGATAGATATGTTCTTGCTCCTTATAGTCCTTAAGTAAAAGAAAATTTCACCAGAAAACTCTTCTTAATCCCATTGTTAAGAAATTTCACAAAAAAGCTGAAAATATTAAATTTTTAAGTGATTACGTAATAAGTATTGTGAAGATACGTTTTAGGATTGATTTTTGAGATACATTTATTGACAAATGTACATATACCAACTATTTTGAAATTTTATTAGATTTACATTAAAACTATGATGAACAACTTATTTCTCAAAGTCTTTAATTAGGTTTTATGGTGTTCATAGTAAATTTAAAAAAAATCGAAACTTTTAGCGTTATTTATAATAAATATTGTTTATTTGTTTTCCCCGACGAGAAGCACATTGGGGCAGACTAACCCATTTCGTGGAACAATATCATCCAATATACAGAAAAAAACCCCAAAATAGCAGCAAATGTTTTAACAAACTATGTTTTGATATTTTTGAATTTGTAATTGGCCACGCCCACTTTCTAGGTTAATTATTATACAGTGCCCTTTGCATAAGATGCATGGTGTTTTTTTTAGAGGTATAGAACTTTAACTTTTTTAAGTGCCGGCCATTTTAACAGCTGTTAAGTGATTTGTGTTTACATAGTTTGGTTTCGCATTTCAACATCCATAGACTGTCGCTTGAACAACGATTCCAAATTATCCCGATCATGGCTGAATGGCTATGCCAACGAACAAACCTGCCACATGGGGTGGTGAAATCATTGGTCCGTATTTCTTTTTAAAACGATGCAGTAACAGTCAATGGTGACCTCTATAGAACCATGATTACTGTCTTTTTCGTTCAATTGAAAAAAACTGCGCAACATGTCACACAGCTCGTGCCACAATTAATTTATTGAAGGAAACGTTTGGTAACCGCATAGTTTAACGTTTCGGAGCCATGAATTAGCCTCCAAGACTGTGTGAATTAACGCCGCCAGACTATTTTCTGTGGGGACAGGTGAAGTTGCTATTCTACGCCGCCGAGGCCCGAAACGATCGATCGCTTGGAGGACAATCGAAAATTGGACCTCTCTGTTCTTGTTACAGTTTTTCTTACAGAGATTCTTTTTTCCTGCTTGCATCTGTGCGTCTTGCAGTTGTAGAAAAAAAATCCAAAATTCTGTTTTTTATCCGTGCATCCAACAAAATTAATCAAACTCAACAACTGAACTGAAAAAAAATCGTTCAACCAAAAATAGTACAAACGCAAATCTGGGCCATATATATATATATATTTTTTTTTTATTGCGAAACCTTAAAACGTCAACTTTTTCACTCGTCACCCTTAATAATGTTGCTTATCTAACAAACCAAAGTCGTTAATTTTGTAATAAGGATTGCCTGATTTGAGTACACTTATATTATTTCTTTTTCAAGGTGCTTACGTAATTAACGTAGCGTATTACTTTACTTTCACTTCCTGGATATGACAAACGCACGAACACTTATTTTTGACATAATATACGCCAAGTCCTTTTGCTTAGGTTTTTGTTCGCTGCTCGCGCAACCCTCTTTTATTTTAATATAGGTATCATTAGATTTCAAGAATAACAAAAACAACAACCCAAAAAAAAAAACTATATTATAGCCGTTGAATTGTTGATTAGTTGACACGCCACAGTAGGGGTACGTAGCATAGGTATACGACTATACGTCTATTCTTCGTGATAAGGGTTGAAATGGAATGAAATGAATTGTTAACCGGAATAGGCAAATAAATTATTTTACATAGTGTTATTTTTGGAGCCGTCACTTTTTTTTTTTATTTTATGTTAGTTTAGTTTATTGGTCGTTCGTGTTTAAGTTATGTGGCTATGAATCAAATTGTTTTAATTTTTTTTTTTTTTTTATTATTTTGTCAGTGCCATGTCAAAATGCCCGTGACTGAAAAAGCCAACATGCTGACGACCGACTACACCTACAATGGATCAAATTTGATGAGTCAATACTTTATACATTTGACAATTCATTTATGTTCTATAAAGAGATGACAGTTGTTTTCCGTGGGTAGTTTAGACTTTGTAGTTTTCACTAATGTTAATAGCCGTGTTTTTTTGGAGAGTGTTTAGCCAGCTCAGCAAAATTTTAACATGCAAACAATAATGACAGCAAAAACGTAATTATCAAAACTTTGCACCTACGTAGAACAAAAAGTGAACGTAACGTTTGCGTGTACACATTTGTTGAACATGGCTTTACAATTATACACTCTCAAGAAAACAGCGACGATATTATTTGATTTGAATAAGAACGAAAATAGCCATCAGAAACTAATTTTGTAACAATTAATGATACAGGAATAAATTTTACCATTTGTTCGGCCAAAAACGGATTGGAGGAAAAAAACTGTTTTAAAATGAGGCTAATATCCAAAATTCAAAATCAAAAAATTGTTATCGATTCGCAATAGTTGTTTTTTTTTTTTTTGGTTTTTGAATTAACTCGAAAAGCAGCCATTTCGCAAAAGTAAAATAATGAAATAGGTACGAGACAGATATTGCGATACGAAAAATAGCAAAATCATGATTTTGGGAAACCGAATTCCGAATTTAAAACTAACCAAACTAAAAATGGGCAAGCATTTAAATTTTAAATTGTTCAATTGCTGAACAAGAAATCTGAAAATATTAATTGCAAAATGAAAAATTTGAAAATCAAAAATTTGCAAAAAAATTTAATTCGAAATTGTTCAATTTCAAACAATAAAATTGTTAAATAGAAAACAAATTTCATGTGGAAAATGTTTGTTCACCTTAATTCTTTTTTTGAAATTGAATAATAAGACCAAGTGGTGTAAAATCATCCATTTTAAATTTAATGATTTCAATTGACAGATAGATGAATTGCAAGTTTAAAATAAAAAAAATGTTGCGGTTGTCATTGCCGACATTTTGAAAAACCCGTTTTACCCCATATCTCGAGAATGGCTCGCACGCTTTTTGCTTGCATATTTTTTTTCATGGTTATTCTACTTTCAAATTCAAAGCACCTAAAAGTATACTTTTTCCACTTTAACTTTGTAGTTTTGGATTTCTTAAAAAAATCGACTCGATAAATTAATCAAACTACACCGTGATGGTGATAGATAACACGAAAAAACTGGTTCCCGGAGTGTTTGTCGCCTGTCTGTATCTCGACCTATGTACAACAGTCTCCAAACTAGGAGCTAAAGGTTTTTAGGTTATTCCTTAGAAGTGAAATTGAAATAGTTTTTTCATAATTTTCTTGTTTTTCATTTTATTAACAGTTTGCGAGATATAAGAAAAAACTCAACAATTAATAACCGACCTCGAGAAAGGCGTTTTTCAAAATGGCGCCCAACGTAAAACATTTAAACGGTGCCATATTGCAAATCCTCTACGGACTGGGCTAAAACACACAAAAATTCCATATTTAGAGAGACTTTCAGAAAATGAAAATGTCTACAGAAACAAATTGATATTTCGAATTCCCATAAATATCATTTGTTATCTATTTGATTTGCTTCTCCTAATAGGAATGTAACCTTGTTCAAAAACCATGTCAAGGATAAATTATACGTTGTCACACAATATAAGCAATCAGGGGCAATCCAATGAAGGATTGTACACTTTACGGTGGTGTACAGTCTACCACCCAGGAGACACAAGTGCAATACGATACACAATATATCCCCGTACGTCAAGTTTGCACCCCAGCAAAGACAATGTAATTTGCTTATCTGTAGGTATCGGCTTCCATCATGTCGCATGACATAGGTCTCTCTCTCTCTCTTCTGATGCATCGTACTTCATGCATCAATGACGCAGACTGACAGACAATAATGGCTAATAAGGTATTCATAAAAGCTTTCATGTGTGCAACTGGAAACGCAATTAAAATCCTTTTTTCCTGTCAGTTGTTTGTCACTTGCATCTTTTTTTTTTTTTTTTTAAACATACCTCCCTACCTTTCCTTCACCAACCTATTTATTTGACACTTTCATGTTGGTACTTTAATATGTTTTTTTTTTTGCTTTGTACATAATATTGAGTGTTCAGTTTTTACTACTCCTCCATTTTTTATTTGCAATTAAAATGTTTCGTGTGCGCCTAAATGGTATCAAAAGCTCAGTTCCAGCGCATACAGAATTGCTGTTTTTTTTTTTTGTTTGGGAGGAGTGGGGGTGGTTTTACATAAATATACATATGATGTAGTTATATACCAGTGAGTGATGTTCGATTTCAAAGGATGCATTCAATTGGAAAACGAACAAGATAAAATGGAATTCAATTGAGGTAGGTGTAGGGTACACCTTCCTAACGTAGGTACATACAAAGAGAATATTATTGATCAGTATAGTTGCAATATGAATAGACAATAAAAGTGACAATTGACTTGGTAAACGTTTAATTTAAAGAGGACAATAATTCATGGTCATACGTAGCTCTATTTAATTATTATAGATATCTTTGTTAATTAACTTCATTCAAATTGATTCATTTAATAATTAGGGTGCAGGTTATGTTATGAATATTATTTCAAGATTAGAACACATTTTTGACAGCGATAATTATTTTGGAACGTGATGAAGAGTTTGGAAGTTTTTGCAATACGGAGAAAAACTGATAAATTCTATCAGCCATCTTGGATTTGAAATTGTATACAGGAAACACCCTTAAAAGTTCATATCCATATCTATTTCGACAGTGAAATCAGAGAGAACAGTTCAAAAATAGTATCACTTCAGGTTTTTAAGATATACACGTTTAAATACGTTTTTTTTCGCACACGTTCTCCCACAAAACATTTTCCCATTACAGGTTTACCCGCGGGATCCTACATTTTTCAAAACAAAGAATTTAATTTCCATTGTATTTGGTGACACTAATCAATGAGAATCAACGAGAACGAAGTTTCTTAGATTTGACTTTAATATTTAATACTAAGAAAAACGTATCTTCATTAAATGTTTAATGAGATCTGATTGTACAAATCATTTTAACTACTTTTTCGGGGGTATACTAAGTAGGGGAGGGTGGGGCTAAATGTAACACTTTTTACTAAAACCGATGGTTTTCCTTCATCTTTAGAAATTAGTCAATCAAACCTTTTTTAAAGTAAAGAACCACTTTATAAACTACAATATCCATCAAAAAAGTTAAGCAAAACCTAATCGTAATGTGCAAAGATATGGCTTTAAAAAAAAATCGTGTTGTTTCAACTTACCCCGCCTATGGCGTAAAGTGTAACACAAACCGGGGTAGGTTGTAACGAACACTTCAAAATAAAGAAATATAATACATTTATCTTTTTTATATTAATTTATTTTTAATAAGTCATAAAAAATAACAAAAAAACACAACTCTCTGATCGGTGACAGCATCTTCTGCTGGTAGGTCTGGATTCGGACGATCGGTAACAAAAGCTGATAGAAAATCATGCTACATACCCTCTCACCCATTGCTTCGCTTAGAATATGTCCAATCGACAGGCAGGTAAAGAGTTTTTATGATTTTGATTTTTTTTTCCATTTTGTTGAAAAAATTGAAGAATATTCTGAAAACTTATCAAAATGAAATTTGAACTAAATAAAAATTATTTTCGATGTTCGTGTTCTTCTAAATCGTAGCATTATAGAATGTAATTTTGTCTGATGGAGACACGAGCCCCCTGAGCCCTACCCTGCGTAAGCCATTGTGTGTAGAGCCAGGGTCAATTATCATCAAAAAGAGCAATTTGCTAAATCAACCTTGATCAACATTTATTGTACATATGTCCAAGTGCAAGTCCTTTCTAATGACCTATAAAAACATTAACTCTAAAGCAGTTATAAAAACGACAAAAGAAATTATCATCATAAATGTTTTATTAATCTGCAACATCCACTCAGAAATAAAATCCGTTGAAGAGTTGACTATGTACATATATCTTCATAGAATGCACTTGAATGGAAAAACTTGCTTAAGATAGAAATATGTATGTATACAAATGCATGAATTTTCCCATGTGGCTTGATCTATACTTGGAGTGAATTTTCTCTTTGGATTTCTTTACAACTTGATCTACTGGATTTTTCCTTCTTTATACATACTCGTATATGTACCTATACATATATATGTATATAATTCAGGTCAATATAAGCTATACGGACATTAATTAAATTCAACTTATATTGACATCAATATGCACATCATGGTTGCGTATAAGAAAAAAAAAAAAGTGGCATCTCCATTAGAGAGATGGACTGACTGCATAGACAATTAATTGTAATTACATTAAAGTATTTTTTAGATTTTTTTTTTCCACTTGATTCAGAAGAAATTTAATGAGAAGAATAAAAACAAAAATGGAGAAACATTGTGCATTTTATTTTAATGCAGGTATTTTTACCTTTTTCAATTTTAATCGTTTATTGAACAAGTTGCTGTCTCAATAGCTTCTTGTTGGTATAAATCTGTTGTTTTTTTTAAATCGAATTCCATATTAACAAAGAAGAAGTTAACTGATAAAACCATTCAAAGGATTGTAACTTGTAGAAGAAATTTAAATTTGCTTTTATTTAAAGGTTATTGACCAAGAAAAGGAAAAATTTATCCATTTACCAAAAACTAACCACTAAATCCAAAATCTTAATAGCTGCATGGCAGAAACCATTGTTTTTAGCACTAATAAAATAATTTTTTATTCCTCCTCTAGAGTATCATCTAAAAACAAAAGTTTAAAGTTTTTGTTAAGTAAATATAAATATTTGCATTAGGCTTTTTTTAAATCAAACAAACACGCCCCAATTAATTATTAGTCAGTATATATTTTAATAATATTTAATACGTTAATTGTATATTGTATATAAACATGTTCAAATGCAGTCCTCTAGATTCAACCTTCTGGTACTCCATAATATAAATTGATTTATTACCTTCACAACCTATCACATAGCCTATTTTATTAGATATATAAAACACTCTAAATTTAATTTTCTAATTAGGTATTGCCATTGCAATTATACCATCTGGCATTTTCCTGCACCGCACGCACTGTAATTTACTGTTTTATTTGATTAAAGCTAATTCAATTAGTCCTCAAACCCCTTTTACTTTTATGTATGTGCCTTTGTGCCTTCCTCGACCTAAAATGTTCTTATTATCATTAAATTAATTATTAATTTTCAGTTTTACGCCTTCAAGTCCTCTGTCTACACTCTTGCAATAACAAAACCCACAATAGCGCGAATATATAAAAAAAAAAAATGTATAAATAAATGAAATACCCTGCTTAATAACTACTCCAGGCACCTACCTATACGTGATGTATCTTACATCCCAAATGGTAATTAATTCCAAAGTTCTCTCAACCTGTGTCTTTGGTTCTTGTGTGCGTTTTATATTTTGAAGAAGCTTTATAAGCGGAATTCATTAAACCTAAAACTTAGCCAAATGTACACATAGAAAACAGAAACAGTCGCAAAGGTGGGGAGTTAGTCCTTGCGTTGGCCCATTATAACCTTAACTCCGCCGGCCGCCTACCGCCGCCACCGTCTCGCCGTGCGTCGTCTTTCTTTCAAGAAATGAAAATAGCTCCATGGTGTACAATCAAAACCCGAAAAACAGACAATATTCTACTAAATCTACTTTACTACTCCCTCCAATTCTGCTCCCAAACCATCCAATTACATACTCTGTAGAGATGTATACTTTGCTACACCTACAACACTACACTATACACAATACACATGGCCTCATAAAGTGTGCTGATTTAATTTCATTTTGCTGTGGAATATTTATCCAGTGTATCCTTTTTGGGATCAGGAACTTGATCAAACAGAACGCAAACGTGCGCACTCACTCACGCCCATTTACGCTACGTAATTGTCACAAAAGTAAACAAACCGAAAATTGTGTGTGTGTGTTCTTGTTTGTTTGTTTGTCCTTTTTGTCATTTGTCGCCTGGCATGGTGTGTATATAGGACTTTTATACTAAATCAGCAGCATTGCTTTGCTGAAGCTGGATCCTGGGGATTGGGTTATTGTGATGAACGTTTGCTCAAATATTTACAGTTCCTCAACCTTTATCTGTCTGGGGCGTAAAAGGATAACAAAGTTTATGCTCTGATCTTTCCTAAAGGGATGTTGACGATTTTTTTTTGTTTTTTTTTTTTCATTTTTAATGGTTTGTTATTTTTCGTTTATTACAGCTAAAGTATCGTATATGTATTTAATTTATGTATAGAACTCGTAAAATATGCAAAAAATGATACAAATTTTAGCCTATAGTGTTGCTAATAAATAAAAGGATTCCTTTGTAGTCCACTGTTAAGTTTAATGTCTTAATTCAGCAAAAATAAAACAATAATCAACATTAGTGAGTAATTACTGTAATGTTGTGAACCTACGTGTTTTATTCTTGGCAATTAAAAATTCATTCCTGACTCAGATTCCAGAATTTTCAAAAATTTAGTTAATGCCACAAAATTATTCTAAATAAAATATAGTCACTACAGACTCAATGCATGTCGATTGTATTTAGAACATAACTCCTTCAAAATATTTTATGTATTGACTACATACCGTCAAGTTCAATAAAAGTAATTAAAAAGTTTCTTGAAGGTACTGCACACAACTTGCTGTGATGATAACAGTTTTAGTTAACTGTCTATGATGACTGAATTTGTGTGCATAGTTTTTTAGTTATTGTTTATTTTATTGAAGCCAGTTATGTACTGAGTACATGAATTTCAATGAAGTTATTTATTTTTCATAGACTGGCAACAAATTTCAACGAAGTCAGTAGTTGTTTTTCGTCAGTGCCTAACCGTGTATAAACTGCAATGTAACCAGTGCACTTTAAATTTACGTATACACTTAAAATGTAACCAATACATTTTATGTATACTGAGTTGATGGAGCTTTTATGGTGATCCCGCAAACAAACATTACATTATAATTTACCCATAAAAGACGCCGCTGTACATTTTCGTTAAATTTACAAGGCCCATTTACCTTCTTTCACCCTAATCTAGCGGCTGCAAATGGCATGTAAATGTAAAAATATTGAAAATTTTTTACACTTCAGAGGACTATTGAGCGCGACACGGTGATCACACATACTAATAACTATATATGTAAATAATAATAAAATTAAAAAAAAAAAATATCCTGCAACATTTCCCAAATCATGTCGTCACTGTGCTGCACGATATAAACAGAAACAGATCTAAGGGCTTGCAATCTACAGTACAGGATATATCAACGAACAAACTCCGGAGAGATGCAAGTAAAGTAAACATACATACCTCTACCCGTAGTTGAAATATTTAATTAGACGCCTTGTTGGGAGCTTAAACCATGCAACAGGATATATACATATTTTTACAAAGAATGTGCATCACAATTGCACAAACAACAAGGGAAAAGTGTCATTATGTCCTTGTTTGAATTGTTTTTTTTTTTTTATTTTTTCCATTCATTATTATATCCTTGGCTTGTATAAATATGTACGCGTAATTAGTCCGTACATTTAAGTCATATCCCAAGTGAGTCTATGTCGTTTTGGAGCCAACTATCTGCCAACATTTATACTTAAACAGTACATACTGACAAACTTAAATTATCTTTTGCCCAGGACATGGTTTTTTTTTTGCACTGTTTTTGTTCTTTTGTATTCAGTACATCCTTACACAAACACTGGGTTTATTTTATGTATGTATATGTAGGTATTTTAGCGATAAAAAGACCATACCCATGATATTATGGTCGACAAACATGAAACCATTATCAATATCCTTAGAATACACTTTTCTTGGTCTCCTTTTATATTTAAGTGCTATATACAACATTCCTGTGTATACATACATATACTCGTATAAATTCTTCAGCTATAATCTACTCAGCTTTTATCACTAAACTTAATGCTCAATTAGGTTATTATAAAAAGAGAAAAAGGCACAAGAGCATATCGGATGGGATTAAAGGATATATCGTCCTTGGTGCGTATATTTTTGTATGTGTATGTATGTGTGTCGTCTACACACTTTGGCATTTTGCTAAATTAATTATACAACAAAGTCAAGTTTCCATTAAGTCATCCCTATTTATATCTGATTCCTGTTTTTTTTTTTTTTTTTTTTTTCTTTTTATTTTTTGGTTTGGGTCCTTGGATTATATTGTTCTCCCGGTTTTCTATAATAATGATTAAGTAATTCTTAATTCATTTAAGCGGAAGTTTCTTTGGTTACTGATTCCTATGTTTCTGCTCTTCTATTGAGAGGAACAGAATAATGTTGGTTAGATGAAGAGGTGATTTTTCCTTGATTTACTTTCTTTACTGTTTTATTGGGTCGCTTTCTTTACTTGACTCTACACCATTTTGCCGTCTTTTGATAAAGCTAAGAAGCTGTGGTGTTCACAGTGCTGGATTATCTTTTAATTGCGACGTCAGTGGACAAATATAGGCGAATCTGAATAAATTATCAGACAGAAGACTGCTAGTAAACATGCGAAAGAAAGTCGGTGACAAAACGGAACCTTGTGGCACACAAGTATTCCTTTAATTTTGCACTTTAACCAATGCAATGCGATACACATTGAGCCATAAAGCTGGGGTATGATTAGCTGAATTTTATAATCACGCCCACCTAACCTAAATATCTCCCATTATTGAAATTTCGCAATCAAAAAATCTCCCAGACTAAAATGTTTGAAACTATAAAATGTTATTTAAAATTTTTAATTTTACTTTCGAACTTTGCAGCAATTTCAAAAAGTAAAGCGATAAAATGAAAAATATTGTGCAAAACAAATTCCTTATTTGCGAAATTTTGAATTTGGAAGAGTATCCGAATATACGAAATGTTGATAATTCGGGCCTTAGAATTGAAAAGGTATGTAAGAAAATGGGAAAATCTGTCAATGCGAACATTTTGTACTTGCGAAATTTTGTATCGTCTCACTGCAAAATTTCGATAATTCGAAGTTTCTTATTTTTCATTTGAAATGTTAGTTTGCACAATCAACATATTTGGTCAGTTGAACCGCTGCAGCGCGCTGGTCTAGGGCCTCCTACATTGCTTCATCTGGCCCTGGCAGAAAACAACGATAACTACCTACTGTCTTACGACCGACATCATCACAAGGATATGAAGGATCTGTATTATAAAATATCGTCCTTTGAATGAGTAGGTATTGCTGATGTTGTATTGGCTTTTAATTGGAATTTTAGTAGCAAAGAATGCGTACTGAATAATGATTAAGGAAGAACAAATTGAGAGCATTCGGAGAAAATAAATGTATAATGGTATGGTGCTAACGCAGCGGTGGCAATGGTGGTGGTGGCCATGGCAATTTATATTGACGCTATAACATAATGGATGCTTGCGAATTGTGTACGTTGTTGTTTTGGTCTGGTCTGGTCTGGCTTAAGCTGGAATGGGGAGGGGTAGTGGGTGATTAAAGTTTTCGGATTCAATAGTCATTATTTGTATATGAGTTTTCTTGTAAATGTGTATTTTCTATATATACATATATATTATAATCAGAGAAAACCCTTAATAGGTATATAGGAGTGTATTTAAATAAATGAAGATAGAATAAATCGAATTTAAGAATGGATAATCTTTGAATAATGACGGAGCCGCATGTATTTGTTGAAATAGTCAAATGAGTAGGATAGAATTAAGTGTAAATTAGAGATTAGAATGTCACACTCTGGGTTTTATTTGTTAATCACTTTAAGAAATTAAGAAAATGGAAGAGGATGGAGCAGATGTTTATCATTCTATGGGTATTTTCGAAATTCGCCACTGCAATGGTGATAAATTGGATGTTTTTTTATCATGGAGACTTACAACCTTGAATAGTTACTGAGTTTAAGGGCAGTGAGAATTGTTATTTTTTTACTTCAAGAAGAAGAAATATACTTAATTTGAAACCAGCCTTACATAAGCGTGTTTAACACAACAAATATTACTACTCAAATTTTGTTGATTACTTAATTAGATTTCATAATCAAGGATTTTAAAATTTTGTAAATATTTGTACTACCAAAAGAACGTGGAATGTAGGAATAAAAAAACCTGCGAGGTTTTGCAATGTGATACTTTATAAATGAGAAGTTTTAATTTTACTAGATTTTGTAAACAACCTGTTTTGATATTTAATTTGTATCTAAAAAGTCTTCCTCTTCCTTTAAAAGTTAAAGATCTTGCATTTTCAAAATTAATCAGGGTTCCGGAATTTCTCTTCCATTTACCAACGATTGTCATGATCTCGACTTGGTCCACAACTCTTCTAATTCACTGTCTCACTCTAAGGCCTTACTTCTGGAATTACCCGGCTTGACATAAGAAAACGTGTTCTATGTCTAAGACCAACTAAAAGCAGGAGTCGTTGTATTTGTTTCATCCAAGAGTTCTTGTTCCTGTCTTTCTTCCGCTGGTCATGCTGTACTTTTTCCTAGATCGTATTTTTGACGTGAAGCTGTTTTTGATTCTGATTTCATCATTCAAAACGTATTCATTCGTAAGCGTTTCTTCTTCGAAAATTGCAAACTTGAATTTTGGTTGAAATGACCCCTGGAATTTATTGGCTTCGAGGTTAGTAATTTATAGGGGAACTAGGCTGCCATTTTAATGGTTCAAATTCACAAGGCACACTGGAAAAGAATTAGGGATTTAAATTTTCGGAAAAGCGAGAAACTGTGGGGGAAAATTAAATAAATTTCGCATTTAAATAAATAAACCAACCTATTTTAAACATTTTATAATGCGAGCGGGGTTGAAAAATTACGAGGCATTCAAATTCGAGAAATTAAAATTTCCTTGAATTCATTTGTTTGTTTTGCGAAACTAATCTTATTGAAAAAAATATATATCTTTGGTACTTTATCTTAAAATTTAATATTTAGTATTACACAAATGTAAAAAATCTTAAGACTAAGCAAATTTCTTCACTATACTTATTTTTTTTTTTTTATTCAACTTTAAAATGAACGGCAAAATGAACCCGCTCAAGATAAATGTCCGTTATTTTCACTTAACCTTTTGACAAAAGGCAAGCACCCCAACCACCACCCTTAACATCTTCATAATGCAAAATGAAATCAAAATAAAATCAAGTCTTCCAAAACTTAACCCCAAGATTGTTTATTTTTTTTTTTTTTTTTTTTATTTATTTGCTGCAACCCTCCAAAACAGAAGGAGAGATTTCATCCACAAGAAGGAAATGAAGAAAAACCGGAACCAAAAAAAAAATAAAATATAATATCTCGAATGTCTCTCCCGCAGCACTTTCACAGAACGAGAAAGAATCAGCAGCATAGCACAGTGGAACAACATCCAGCAAAGGAATTCCAACAAGCATTCCCTTGTGGAATTTGGGTCATGAATTATGACATCTGTTGCTGAAACATTCGTATATTTCGTATACACTCACCGTATACAAGAAGACAAAAAAAAAAAATCTAATCCAACCCTCGTCCAATTTTCTCTGGCAGGCAATTCATTTATTTTATTCTCCATAAAATTCAGATATTATGGACTTTTCCATTTCGATTCTAAATTCTCGGCATACATTCCTTTTCTCTCTCTGTCTGAGAAATATCACATACCTATAATATGAATTCCAATTAACCTTCTATATGCTTGTTTTTTGCTGAGGAAACATATAATTTTCCAACAGAACACATATCAGTTAAATTTCAGAATCTGGTAAACAATCCTTTTTTTTAAACAAATGTTTTTATATCTTCCAGCAACTATTCAGATCACAAAATCCTGGTTTAGCAGCAGCAACAAATGCAGCAGCTGTTGCTGCAGCGGCTGCGGCTGCATCATCGGGCGCGCCCGGAGCACCAAATGGCACACCAATGCAACCGCAACCAATGCCTATGCCATCACAGCAATTTTTGGCCGCACAACAAAATGCCTATGCGGCGCAACAAGCCGCCCCCTATGTTATTAATCCAGGACAGGATGCTACGCCGTATATGGGTCTGATAGCGGCACAGATGCCACAATATTATGGTGTTGCGCCATGGGGCATGTATCCGGGCAATTTAATACCACAGCAAGGATCACAGCCCAGAAGACCCTTAACCCCATCCCAACAAGGTGCTGAAAATCAATCTTATCAGGTATGTTTCGACGAAATATAAAAAAATACAAAACTCTCTCTGTTTTTGTTTTTAATTTGAAAAATGTACAAAGTGTGTAAAGAATTTTATATAACAACCATAATATGTAAATTTTTGTAAAAACAAAAAGTCAGCTTTTAGACTAATACCTATTTCTATATCGAAGAGATTTAAAAGTTGCTGCCAGAATTGAATTAATTGACAGAACAATCCCTTTTCTGCTTTTCATAGATGGGTACTCTTATTTTTTCCATTTAATGAAACCTTGGGGAGTTGTTCTCATCTAATGAACGGTTTCAAACATTTTACAATCACTTTGGACATACATATACATATACAACACCTACCTAGCTTACCATAGTTTAATTAAACTAACTTGTGCTGACCTCCTAAAAAGTGTAATCCATTCAACAAAAACCCCCCTGGTGATGATGATGAGGATGTAGCTGCTGCCGGGGGCTTCTTTTGTTGCCTTGTTGGACGTGTGTATATTCTATTTGCACTCAATGAAAATTGATTTTTATTCATTTCCTCATCATCATCATCATCATCGATTGGATGGTTTTATTTTGTAATCCATTTGTTAAATTAGAAAGAAGAAACAACAAGAAAAAAGTATAGGTAAATAAAACTAGTTGCAAACCAGACCTTCAGCTTTGGTCGGCAACACCTATTTTTTAAAATATAACAAAAAAAAAACACTGTGACAGACAATCTACAGACACAGGGTAGGATTTGCCATTTTAAAGAAGTTAGAAACGGTTAATAAAATTTTGGTTCCTGTCCCTTGGGCGAATTTTTCAAATTTCTTGTCCTCGAGCTACGAATGCAACATTGATAAAACTTCCTATAATTGGAGATTTATCCATTAAGGCCTAGTTTTGTAAAGAGTACATTCCAAACTCATTTGTTTTTACTTTGCCGCCTTGTAACTTTTTTGTTACTAAAAATATCAAAAACTGTTAATAACAACAAAAATAGAAAATTTTATTCTCTACACATTTTGTTATACTTGTTTGCTGTAGGACCAACAGAAACCGAGATATTTCATAAATACTAAAATCCAAGATGGCTACCGATGGGAATTTCACGAGTGTGAAAAATGAGATTTATTGCATCTTATACATTCTCTTTCCAATGAAAGAAAAAGTATGGGAGTGTCAAAAACTACTGGGTCAGATTATAAAATGCTCTCAAGCTCACCCGTTTATTCAGTGGTCACTTTTCAATACTTTTGACATATCTCGAAAACTAAGCCAAATTTGTAAATTTAACAGAAAGACACTTTTTGCAGGGAATTAAATTTTCTGTTAAAATATATAATTGGAAAAATTTTATAAAAATATTTAAACAAACAAAATTAACAAGAAATTAATCATTTATTGCGATAGAAATTAAAATTCTCTGCAATAGGTGCGTTAAGTTGAGTTCTTAAATTTGTCCCAAATTTAAAAAAGTGGCCAGTGTGACCATTCTCTCCCAAACACACGGGTGAATTTGTTTCTTTCTAAATGATCATACAATATCCTATTTTTAAACCATGACTTTGAATGTCGAACAATGACATTTATGTCATATTATTTCGCCCCAGGTGCAGCCACATCATTTTGCGCTGGTTTTGCATTCCCGGAAAAGCCTAAGTTGAGTAAAACCTAGATAAAGTCATCATATTCTCTTAATCCGTCACCTTTTCAAGGAATGCGTTCACTCTGTTATTTTTTGTTTTTTTTTGTGTTCGGTGAGGTGTTACTGATTAAAGTGTTGCAATTTTTAGACACTGCAACACCCTGATAATGTTGCTTGTTCGCTATGTTAAGTAATTTTCTGATTGAATAGCTTTTTAGGGTAAAAAGAACATAACTTATTAAGAAAAAAAAAATTAAACACAAAGTGCTAAAGTGTTAATAACATTTTATTATGCAACAAGAGAAATCAATTTTTCAATTGTGAAGTTTCATTTTTAATAGTTGCATGCATTTTTAGAATGCATCTTGCGGTACCAACTGTAAGGGCGGTAACCAAACAAATATTTGCCAGCTTTCCAAAGAACTTCGTTATTTTTTTTTTTTTTTCAAAACAACTAGGCGTTTAGAATGTGACTTTAAATTATTGAAACGATTTAGATACACACGTTATAAGTACTTTCCTTTGAAAATAAAAACCAAAACATGAAATCCTTGATATAGTTTTTTTTTTATTGTTCATGACATTTATTTATTTTGCAAAACAAAGTCTTTAGCAACAGTCGTAGTACAAATCACAAGCCATTACTGAACACATGCAATGTAATTTTTTAAATTAACCCTTTATCAAAAAAACAAGCAAAATCTAAATTGACTGTTTTTGTTGTGTTTAGATTTTGCAGTTTTTTTTTTTTTGCAAAACCTAAACAATCAATAAAACATTTGTTTATTTTTGGCTCACAACATGTCACCTAAATTTTCAATTCTAGTATAACAGCAACATTATTCAATCGCATTTTTGTACATTTTATCTTTTGTTTATATATAAATATATATACGAGTATTTTTTGTGTATACATATGTATAAATTTATAAATAAAACAATTTATATCTTTTTCTTTTCGTTCCATCTTTCCCCCCTTAATCATTCTAATGCTTTCTCACACTACAAAAAAAAAACTATTGCTAAACAAAAAACAAATCCTTTCATCATCAAAACCAACTTCATGATCCTGCTCCATTCCGCTCGTGTGTACAGGTTATACCAGCATTTTTTGACCAGAGTGGTTCACTAGTGATGGGACCACGAACAACCACACCAATGCGCCTTGTTAGCCCAGCACCAGTGCTAGTACCACCGGGTGCCACAAGAGCTGGACCACCCCCACCACAGGGTCCACCACAATTATATCCACCGCAACCACAGGCCGCTCAACAGAATCTCTATTCACAACAAAATGGTTCAAATGTTGGAGGTAAGAATTTTTAAATGATTTATTTCTTTTTGTAATATAGTTTTTAAATATTTGTAAAAAAAAATCATTGGTTTTTCTGTTTGTAATAAAATTTCGTTAAGTTTTTTTTCGTTAGAATTTTTCTTCGTTGAGTTTTTTTTCGTTAAGTTTTTTTTTTCTTCGCTATATTTTCTTTTTCATAATTAACATACATTACTCATTTTTTATAAGAACATATTTATGTTGTATATACATATATGATATTTTTATTTGCATGAAGCTTTTTTAACGAACATAGAATTATGTAAAAAAAATCAATTTATCGATTGTGTAGAATAACATTTTTATATTTAAAATAAGACTTATATAAAATACTTTCCAATTGAAGGTTTTTGAAAACTACAACGTGTGACTTAAACGTGCACAATATTAATTTAATTATATCTTATCTCAAAAACTTTTACAATTATTTTATCTATTCCTCTTCAAAAAAAAATAACATAAATCAATTAAAAAATCAATCAAGACTGATGATACTAATGAAATAACAATTAGATACTTAAAAATGTTAGATAACGAAACAAAAAGTTAATTTGTAAAATAGTTTATTTTTTTCTTTTTAATTTGTATTCATCTTATCAAATCTATGATAACGTTACGGTTTGATTTGACAACTTTAAAAATATAAAACAGTAAAATCGTTGATGGTTAGAATTTCGTAGTAGGTATCTGGCTAAATTTTTTGATAGTTTTCTTCCAATCACATTTGAGATTGACACTCATGTTTGACAAAGAGTCAGACGTAGTATATACATACATAAAATGTTTAAAAAAATCGAATCCAAAAACGTTATATTTTTATAGTCCAGTAAAATTTAGATTTAAATTTTAGCTGAAGGCGGGATTTCAGGGTCGCAAATTTTGTATATTTTTGTTTTTTGAACACGTCCCCTAGGATTTGAATGAAATTGTCATAATTTCTTGAATTATCCGGATTTGTTTTAATCATAGAAAAAAAATACTAGAAAATGTTTTTATTAGGTACAATCTACAAATTTTTAAAATTTCATCGAAGTCGTTGAAACCGTTTCCTAGAAACGAAAATATGAGAAAAGTGGGTGTGGCAGTTTCTGCCTCTACGGAAACTATTTTCTTATTTTTTTTTTCTGGTTATTATAAATAAATAGAATTTTGAAAATTGTATCCAAATAATTTAATAAGTTTCCGAGAAACTATGGTTCTCTAAAAATGGAGCACTGATAAAAAAAACACGTATTCAGAAGAAAAAAAAATGGTTTCTTTATGGTTCTCATCCAAAAAATAATTTATTAGTTTGACATATGTGTGTCGTTTTTTCTCTGAGATTGAACCTGGGACCTTCCAATTACCAGTCAAGCAATGCATTTGAGCTAATTTGTCATAGAAAATTCAAGTGGTAAAAGTTAATCACGTTAAACCAGAAACCACAGACAGAAGAAACATTTTTTTCCTGAGCTTTACATTTGTAAGAAATGAATTTTAATAAGTAATCTTTTTAAAATAATAATATTTTCGTATTATTGAGGTATATTGAAACCCTCATTATATACCTATCAAGAGTTTTTTTCATTAAATCAATCCGATTTCTATTTGGAATAGCTTTTTGTTTTGATGCCTTGAGTTTTTAATTCGGAATCAACCTATTTTTTGTCTTTTCTTTTTGAACAAACTGGTGCTTACTAACACAAAACACAATTTTCCCTCAACAACGTTTAATTTTCTTGTAGTGTAACAAAGTTTTAAGGATAGCAGAAATTCAAAATATTCAACCTTTAAATGTCACGCACCACTATTATTCAAATCACATAAATAAACTCTCTGACTAATAATAATCCAGCTCGGTTTGATATTTTCAAAACTATGACGTGAAAGCAACACAAACAAAAATAAACATTCCATAAAAAAAAACATTCAAAAAATCTTTAAACTTTGCCTCGCAATGCATTTTTGAATATGACAGCACAAAAATATTTACATTCATACAATATTTGTATGTGGTGCCAAAAATTGTTCATTCTTGGTTATACATATACCCATTGCTATTTTCCAAAAGGCTGATGACACACAGCACATCGAAGTCCTCATACATTTTTATCCTGTTCTTCTATGTGAATCCCTACCAAACCAACCTACATTTATAAAAAAAAAATAATTTTGGTCGAAATATGTTAAATAATTAATTTGCAATATGCAGCAATGCATATAGCTAGTTGAGCCTATGTATGAAATTTACATTGTACAATACACATATCAATTATTTAAACTGCACAACAATGAGCATGTTGAATGCAGTCAAACAAAAAAAAAATGAAAAAAAGGGATTAAAAATGTTAAAGGATTTAGCATTTTATCAACAGAATGTTTCCGAATTAATTTGAATTTTTTTTTAATTTAAAATAGTTGGAATTTTTGGAACTTAAAAAAGTATTTTATTTTTCGATAGAAGACAGTTAATATTTTTCAACACAATTCCAGAGATCTTCGATTTAAAGAATTTGATTTTTTCATCAATATCGTTAATACTGCAATTTGGTCTAACCCATTCCCAAACATAACCGCATAGACTCAAAAAAAAAAAAAAAAAAAAAAAGTGAAAAATAGATATCAAGTCATGTAAAAACAAATATTTTTGCTAACTCGAACCTGCGATAACGATCGGGTATTGACGCAACATTTTGTACGGTTCCTGGTGATGTATTTCAGTACTGTCCAACTCTTCCCCAAGTCCTGCAAGATGTTTTGCCGACATCTATTTACGAAAGCGGATGTTCTGTCCAAGTGTTGCTCCCCGAAAAAAGAGGAAGCACGTATTGAACATTGGAATGGAAAATTCCGAGCTTATGATCTTTAAGCTCAAAGAGTTGTTTACAGCATTCCCAACTCAGCTTTTATTTTCGCAAATCGGTTGGCAATATCTGTTTCGGTTTCGTTAATAGTAAATACAATACTTCCAAAATATCGAACATTTTCTACCATCTCCATTGATTGTCCAGAAATATGAACTTCAACAGACGAAGTAGTTCCCAGGCTGATTATTTTTATTCATAAATAGTCTAACAATTTCAGCTCTTTTTTCAACATAACTGTTCGATGATGATCCATAAGGTGTTAATGTGGCTCACACAAGAAGATCCAATGCGGAATCTTTTTTGTTCGACGTCGTATATGGGTTCCAGGAAACACACCAATTCCTCCCAGTTTTCGCGAGGCGTAAAGTTTCCTTTCATTGGGAGCTTGACAATTATTCCTTTTTCCGTTATTCAGGAAAGCTCTCTGTTTGCCAAGCTCTCTCATCTAGTGATTGCAGTAGTTCACTGCTTTCAATGATCTTAAGACTTCTCCTTCTTCCACCCTTTTAGCAGATCCTCATGCGAAACTAGCAGTGATCCGTCTGCGTCTTTTACCGACTTTGCCGCAGGCTACGGTGAACTTCTCTCATTTTCATGCAGTATTCGTTTCTCCTAGCTGCTGGAGTGGCTGAACAACGGAACAATTATACTTTTTCTAGGATCAGGAAAAAAAAATTACAAGAAAAGTGGGCTTTAATTTTAGTAGACCAAAATCAATATTCAAAGAAGTAGTGTTCATTTTTGAAAATGTAAAAAAAATCAAGAGATGTTTTCTCCAAAAGTTTAATTATTTTCAACTCAATGATTTGCTTTTACTTTTAAAAATAGTCAGTGTTATAAAAACAGAATTCAGTTTTTCTGAATATAAAGTATTAATGGTTGTCAATTTTTAAAGGTTTTTTTTCATAAGCCCAAGAATTTTCTCCTTAAATTCATCGATAACACCCTATTTGTAAAGGTCGCATCATCATGAGTTTGAAGCAACTTTACAACACATCCCTTATCATAATGAAAAACAAAATACCTCTGGTTGCCACGGACAGAGATTTTGCTTGAAATGGTGGCGCAGCAGGCGAGCCTATATACCAGCAAGCATTCCATTGTCGATTGAAAAGAGCATCAGCTATAGTTTTATTTGTTTAAAATCTGTTGTTTTTTTTTTTTTTTCAATTTGCGGCAGACATTTTTTTAAATACCGCCGCCGGCCGCGCGGCCTGATATTCAATGCGGTTTTTATTTCATCAATCAATCGAAGAATTTTATAGTTTGCAATGAAATTTAAATTATCAACATTGCACGATTGTAATTAAGGGATTCCGTGGAATGCATTTCGATTACATTTAAAAAAAAAACCCACTATGTACTGTAATAGCGAAAAGCGCCTCTGCTTACTGCTGAATTGTTCCACAATTGGTACTGAGATTTGGCAATAAGCAGCAGGCCTAAATGTTTTTTGTGTGCGACTACTGAGTGAGTGCGAGCGAGCAAGCGAACAATTAAACGAAGAGAGCTCAATTAATTATGCACAATCACAATTTACAATCGCGTATCGCGTTTATAGTTATCGCACCCGAGAATAGGTATGTAATATACGAAGCACACGGTTCTATGCAGATAATAAAGTGAGATAAATCAAAATGGGGTTAATGCAAGCAAATTAATTACAATCGATATCGATATATCGAGGTGTGATACAATCGATGATGCGAAATGCTGTGTACCCATACGAAATCACAGTATTTAGATTTTCAAGAATTGCAATGTTTTTGGGTTTAGATTGTTTTCTTATGAAACGAAATTGCATTTAATAATTTGAAAAATATAAAGCATTTCAAAAAAAAAAAAAAACAATAATTTTAGAAGGGGTATTGTTCGCCGAAGTAAAACGGAATAGCTTTCGTCAAAATTCCTATTACTGGTGCAGTCTTTAAAGTAATATCCAGTAGACTGTAGTAATAGCAATTATCGTACTTGTTAAACCATGTGAACATGCGAGAATCTGAGCATGAAAGAAAGTGCATAAGTCGATGCGCTATCACTGAACCGAAAAACTAAGTTTGCAGAAAAATTCATACTCGTATATCGCTTCATATGATGTTTACGTTTCTTACTTAAATAAGTATATAGTTTTGTAAGTCTTATATTGCCAAGACTTTGTTTATGAGACTGAAACTTTCTTCACCCATAATTGCATGATGGATGCAAATTATAGTTAACAACCATTAAGTACGCATAAACATAATTGTCGGATTAGCGCATCAAATGATAATAATTCAACTTTCAAAGGAAGTTAAAAAAAAAGTTGCGTGAACGTTTTATTTTTTTTTATTTATTTTTTTACTGTACTGCATACTAAAATAATGTCTTAGGTAAGGGAAGTACCAAGAAGTAACAAATTTTGCATAAAAAGCTTTTTTCACAAATTTTGCTGTTGTTTTGACATTATCATTTTTGACAGCTAGAAATTATAAATGGTTTGTTTGGAATAATTACCTGTTTGCCTCATATAATAATCAGTTGAAAAGTAAAAAAATGATCTGATGTGCTCGGAAAGTGTAAAAGCAATTCGAACATGTTTGCCTCATATAATAATCAGTTTTTTGGAATAATATTTCTTCGAAGCAATTTTCAAAATAGTTTTGAAATTGGCAACATGCAGTCGGCTTCCTCGAAGGCAAATTTTCGCCGGACATTAAAATTAGTTCGACTTAAAAAAATAGTGCCCACACCTACGGGGTGATAAACATAAGGTGTAGATTGATTCTGCACAATCGATTAATTTATATAAAATGTAGTACATATTTAAAAAAAAGTAGAAATATACTCATCGTCATTATTGTTAATTTAATTATTTCATTTATTATTTAATTTTATCATTAAGTTTTATATTTTTTAATTTAAAAACAAAAATATGTAAACTTGTCTATTTTTCTTAATATTTACAAAAATACTATATATTAATCATACATTCATTTTGTTGTTGTTGTGTGTAACCAATTGAATTAATTTTACTTTTAAGGTGGCGGGTTATTCGCACCCCAAGCATTTAGCGGAGGTCTTGGTACCTTGGGGAGCCCCGCACAGCCTACAGGTATATTATAAACAAATATTCATTTATCTATAATATAAATAGTAATTTTCATTTATTTATACATTCTTCTATTTAACTTTGTAAATTATGTAATATTTATACAAAAGCTTTGCAAAAATTAAAAAAAAAAAACGGTACCATTCATGTTCAAAACAACTCAAAGAAAATTAATTCATTATTTGAAATTGCGACATTTCAAAGTAAATATTAAACAACGCATATTTTTAAGAAAAAATAAATATAACGCAAGTTCAACAAGGATACAAAACTATTATATACAAAAAAAAAAAAGACGAAGAAAAAGAAAAAGAGGACACACCAAGGTTCATGTGTGAGCGTATCCTGATGTCATGATGCTTCCTACCATTGACTTTATTTTTAAGTTTCTCCCATTGACTTTATTTTTAAGTTGAAAGAATCCAGACTTATTTATGTCCCTCTTCACTTCTTCTCCTACATTTACTTTGTGTGTTAATAATTATAATTGCAAATTATGTCTCCGTATGTCGTGCAGGGACGCTTCCATAACACCAACAAAACAAGAACAAAAAAAAAAAAACATCCTGTTTATTTTTCTTTAAATTATGTGGGTGGGCTTGTATATATTTATTTATTCTACGTTTCCTACAGCCTTTGTCCTTCCGCTGCGCTGACCTGATTTCTCATTTATTATTCATGTAATCATTACATTATAACTCTAAGTGAAGTCGCTTTTAAAATACGCTATAAGGACATCATCAGTGTCCTCAATAGTCATTTTTATTTTATTTTTCATTGCATAAAAAATACAAGACTCTTCGCTCGTTATGTTAAACAAAAGCCTCTGTAACTACCTTCACTTTGTTGTAACGTCTGAAAGGTTTCTTTCGTTCATCGTGTCGCTCCTTTGATAAAGTCATATACAGGAAAACTTGCATAGTAAAATTCAGAGACGCCTTCTGGTGGAAAATTCTTTTTCAACCACATCACAAATGAATGAAATGAAGTGCTTCTGATTTAACATTTACACATGTGATAATATGTAATAGGAAGGGTTGTAAATTTGTATAGCTTACTCTGGTGTAGAAGATGGTATTAGGACAAATTGCTTTGAAAGTACCGTGCTCATTATCTCAATACAAAAATGGTATTTTATATTTTTGTAGATAAGTGTATATGTATTTTTAAATGTTTTTTTACTCTTGAGCCATAAAGATATTTTCCTCTTAAAATATTATGTATAGTCTTATATAAAACATTAAATCGTTAATATTTACTAGCTTAGGAGTAGGTATGGGAGTGGCAGTAGGCGGACTTTCAAAATAAAAGGTTCTGAAGTGACATTAAAAGCTGAACAAAGTTTAGTTAGGAAAAATCTTCGAAGGTTTTGATAAGCCTCAAAATAGCTTCGAGTGAGACAATTTTTGAATCAAAGGTTTTTAACGGAATAATTTTATACAAAAACTGATCATCTATACTTTGAAAAATATCAATTTTCTTGTAATTCACAACAGTTTCAATCAAAACTTATATATATTTTGTTGTTTAACAACTATCAAGAAAGACCACCGTTATCTACAGATGAGATAGAGTAAAAACCTTACCCAGTATCGTCTGGAAGTTATCGTTCAAATCACAAAAAAGTTAGCTTCACTTTACTAAAAATCGTAAAAACGCTTTTTATTTTAAATATTTTAAAAAGCTCAGCATAAAAAAAGTTTACAAAATTGTCGTAACGCAATTTTCTTAATTTTATATTGTCGTCAAATTACCTGAAAAAATTGGTTGTCGATTAGTTGAAATTTTTTGAAATTGTTCAAAAACTTTGACGTCTAATACGTCACTTATTTAAATATGACTGATTTATTACCAATTCTAAAAAGAAATTAAATCTACATAAAAACATACCTACTTACATAAATGTTATTCTTCATAAATTTATATTTAAAATTCGTCTATACTTCAGCATATACATAAAAAAGATTTATTCATGCGTATGACACATATATAAAAATATATTTTAAATAAATCGTTTTTTAATCAAAAATTGAAAAAAATATAGAATTATGTCAACCTCATTTTTTTCCTACGTCAAACAAATGCACAAAGAGTCTGAGCCGCCACAAAGGCAATTTTAAAACAATATACAAAAATTGATTACCAAGGACACAAACCACCATAGTCAGATGTCTCCCTCTCTCTCTCTCTGTCTCTTTCTAACTCTGTGTGATACTTTAACAAGAAAAACATTTTAATAATTTTCAATCGAAGTTAAACAAAAAATACCTACCTCCCCATTGATTGATTAATCATCATCAACTTCAGCATCTGTCGAAGTGAAATTTTATGTGAGAACAAAAAAAAAAAATCTCACACATAAAAGCAAATTGTCATCCCCAAAAGGATGGGGTGGCTTCTTAGTCTTACATACACACTCACTCCCTTTACCAATAAATCTCTCCTATTCTCTTCTTTTACCATCTTCATCCTTAAAACTGGAATCGTTTTTTTTTTTTTTTTTGTTTGCCAAATCGTCTCCCTGTCTGGATAGATTGATTGATTGATGTAGGCGAATTTCGACAAAGTGCCTCCCACTCTCTTAAATAAGAATTTATTATGCGGCCTTAATTCAACTTCAATAAAAACACAAAACTAAAACCCTCCACGAACCTTTGATAATAACGGGACTTATAATAACATACCTTATAAAGGGATAATACCCGTGATCATCTAAAATTTCAATAGAAATTCCAAGAAAAAAAAAATCATTATGCTCGTGTATCTATTCTGTGTCCCAGTGGGGATCATATAATTTATTTTATTAAAAAAAAGGACTTTATGCTCCCTCCTCACTACTGATTTAAGTAATTAAATTAATTGGCAGCAAATCAGTGACAGTGCCACCCGGTGTGAGAAGGTGACATTGATTTTTTTTTAAACTGAATCCTAAGGATGAGGGTAATGTTTATGGGGCTTATTTTTTGCAGTGGAGATTTTTCCCAAATAAAGTCTTTTCAGATGCGAAATCAAATACGATTAAAAAGAACTAGAGGCAAATTGCAAAATTTTGCGATTGTTTCAACCCTGTTTCAACCCTGAATTAAATAGAATTTAGTTTAATCTGCAAATAATGAAATTAATTAAACCCGAAAAATCGAAGTTAATTTGACAGCCATCAATTTGTATCAACTCGCATATGGTATATGAAAGAAACATTGTAAAGCAACATTAAAATAAGCTTTAAAGATTAGATTTTAATTACACTTATCTTTCGATGTAATGGATATGGGCCAAAGTAAAAAATAATGACAAATACGATTTGTTTATTATGAATCATAAAAAGTCCAAACAACGAGTGTTTCGTATAGTAGCTGTCATTGTCAAGTGTAAACTTTGACATTTAATTGACCATTTTAGATATAAAAAAATTACGTTTCTTACCACTAAAAGTCATTTACAAAGAAAAAGTTCTCTTTTTGTCACAATTGTCAAAAATTACAGCTTATAAATGTTCGCTGTAGTGTTTTTTTTTTTTGTTTGGTGAAAGAAAAGAAATACATATGTGTATCACCTTCTATGTTTTTTAAATTCACAACACAAATCACACAAACGTCAAAGTCCTCATTTTGGCAGAATGACAGCTACAAAACGCTCACTATAAGGGCTTTATTAGGTTTGTTCGTTGAGCCCTGAAGTCACCCTGGGGTTGCCCTAAAGCGTTTTTTGAAAAACCTGAACTCACCCTGACATTGAAATTCTGTGTTTTTTGAGACCGGGGTCGCCCTGAACTCGCCTTGAAGTAGAACTAGGTTTTTTTGCTGTGGCGAGTTGAGGTAGAAAATAAATTGTCAAAGTGAGTTTGAAGCATTTGTTTTGCTGTGGATTTTCGTGTTGCAGGTATTGTTTATTATTTAAGTACAAATAAATCGAAAAAATAAATTTAATACAACAATAATAGAAGTAGAAATGAAAACATTTGATGTTGTCCACTGTGCAACGGGTGAATCCGTACAAATTTCAATTTAAACTATTACAGCACAGAGAATAAGTTTCTGGTTTGAATGTAAAAGATGCAATTGACAACCCTTAAGTGTTTTTTGAGAATTGAAAAACCCAAGTTTTTTTTTTGACATTTCTTGGGGTTGTCAAGAAAACCTGGGTCAACCCTGGGTAAAGTTCAACGAACAAACCTATTATGATTCAATTTATGCAAATTTCAAACCTCAAAGTTTTCACTTTGGCTCAATGACAATTTGGGAAAGGTCTCCATAAAAAAAATCACAAACATTAAAATCTTCATATTGGCACTATGATATTTTGATATTTCAAAATAAGGCTGAATATCATCTTGAATTCAACAGTCTAATGAGCAAAATAAAAGTCTTAAGAATTATTGTAATTTATCTTTGTTGTCCCTATCCACAACTTAAGAAAACATAAAAGAAGATGTGTAGGTATATGATTTTATCTTTTATCCTCTATGATTTTCTTTTCAAAGATAAAAGGTTTCTCACAAACTATCCTAAACGTAAGCTAAATATACCTGCCTGCATCTGAAACCCTTTTTCAAAATTATCTCATATTAACGCGTGCTGCACAGAGGTACCAATATAAAAAAAATTGCGTCTCAATGGCATTTGGGTTGCATCTTAAAGCATCTGTGTACACAATAAACATCACTGCCCTGTCGCCAAACTCATAGGACGAGACGGTCAAAGCGGCTGGCGCCAGATGATATTTGTTTGTATTGATATTTACAAACCATGAATTCATTCATTCTTGAAACCTGTTTATTTTATCTCATCTCTTATGGACGTATCACTAATGAGAGTAAGGTTGCGTCTACATGATGTCCAGTCAAATTGGATTATTTTCGATTACTGAAATTCTGTTCGATTTTTATGAAATTTACGATTTTTGAACACAAAAAATAACGCATTCGTAGTTTTGACAGATCTACATAAAAATAAATTGATTTATTTTAACGAATAGAACAACCTATTTCATAATTCCAGTACATATAGTGCTTTCCAGAAAAGGTTTACAGACAAATAAACGGTATGTCCGCCGATTGGCAACTCACTCTCCCCAATTAATACAAAATTAAATTAATCAGAAAGGTCTATTCCAACTGCATACACAAAACTCAGAACTGCTTTGACATTTTGTGTTCTCGCTCTAAAAAAATGGGTCGTTTTTAGTATTTTGTTCATTTTCTTCCACACGATAGCGTTCCGTAAGATAAAATATAAAATAGTTCCTCTATAGGATATGGGCGATTTAGTTCAATGTAAGACAGTTTTTGTTTTTAATTTTAGTGCAACTACCTTTATAAATCCATAAAATGCTGTTCAAGGGTACCAATAGTTCAAATAAAAGATGCTGCAGATCCGTTTTTTTGGAAATTTCATACTGTACTGTATATAAAATCCTAAAAGAACACTACTTATCATCATTTTCATTTTGATTTTTTAACTAAATAAATGTTTAACTCCATATTCAACTTATTGCCAAAGCAACAGTTATCTATCATTCAAAAATTCCAAGAATAAAATCACGTTCCTAGTCGTTCGACTAGAATCTAGAGCACCAAATACAGAGATAACATTTTTATGACCTTATTTACCCACTCAATTTGCCTGAGCCCACCTCTATATGATTAACTCTTACACAAACAAATAACAAAAAGGAAATCCCGATTAACCCTTCCTATACAAGTTCTACTTCCTTCCTCTAAGTTTTTAGGTACAGTATGTATGTATGAACATACCTACCTAAAGGAAAGAAAAATTTACCTTCCATCACGCAAAAGATAAATCTACGGCTACCTACTCAAAACATTCCCGATTCGCTACTTCTGTTGCTCCTTAAATAGTCTTCGAAAACAACAACAGAATTGTTGTATCACGTTTTTTGAATAAATAACCTACAAAAATAGCAAGAAAAGGGTAAATAAATACGCAACAAAAAATATCAGCTCTTTTTTACGAAAATATACCAATAATGTAATTGTGATCCTTTGTTTGTATTTGTGAACAAGAGGGCGGGAAAAAAGATTACTTTAGGTAGGATTTTAAGAAGACATCTTCAACCACAACTTACGCGCTATATTTCAAAATTCGCTAATTCACAGATTTACTTTGGATCGCAATCCGATAACAAGTGCATTTTACGAGCTCTCTGGGTGTTAATTTATTTTTGTTACACTAAACATGAACTTGAATGGTACTCAAACAATGTGGAACTGGACACAGTTTGCTTTGCTTCCAGGTTGCTAATTTTTATATTTACGACCACATATTTTTTTTTAATTATATTTGTTTTATTTTTAAATTCACTCATTGAATACTTACAATTTATTTTTAATTTATTTGAAACAGGTTTGGCATTAAACACCTCATCGCTGACAACCCGTCGGGACTCGTTCGATCGGAATACATCGGCCTTTAGTCCTTCTATGGATTATAGTACGAGTTCAGTGGCAGCCACAGCAGTTTCATCATCAGTAGCAGCGGCTGCCGCTGCCGCAGCTGTCGCAAGGAAATGGCCAGTGAGTGGCTATGGAAATTTGGGCTCGGTGGGCAATGCTTCGGCCAGTCCTATTGGGGCACCCATTACACCTCCACCTGAATCTTGCCTGGTCGCAAATCGGGCACCTGGTGCTGAGACAAAATACCGAAATCAAATCTTAGTCGGCATCGCTGGACAAAATATGTTCGGTTCGAACAGTTCACTATTCTCTAAACACTTGGGCATTCCAGGAGCTACAGCTGTTGCTGCTGCGGCTGCCACAAATGCAGCAGCTGCTGCCCGTCAGTCAGCTGCCATGGCTGCTGCTACTGCAGCTGCTGGAGCAGCAGCCGCTGCCGCTGCAGGTGGGGTTAATGGTGAACGTCCACCAGGCCGATCAAGACTACTAGAAGACTTCCGCAATCAGCGTTATCCAAATCTTCAGTTGCGCGATCTGACGAATCACATCGTTGAGTTCTCCCAGGACCAACATGGATCGCGATTTATTCAACAGAAATTGGAACGTGCTACCGCGGCCGAAAAACAAATGGTTTTCAACGAAATTCTTGGTGCCGCTTATAGTCTTATGACAGATGTGTTCGGCAATTATGTTATACAGAAATTCTTCGAGTTTGGCACTCCAGAACAAAAGAACACACTGGGTATGCAAGTGAAAGGACATGTTTTGCCATTGGCATTGCAAATGTACGGATGTCGAGTGATACAGAAGGCTTTGGAGAGTATAACACCCGAACAACAACAGGAAATCGTACGCGAACTAGATGGTCATGTGCTGAAATGTGTTAAAGATCAAAATGGCAATCATGTTGTACAGAAGTGCATTGAATGTGTTGAACCAATTGCGTTGCAGTTTATCATTAATGCTTTTAAGTCCCAGGTTTATTCATTAAGTACACATCCGTATGGTTGTCGGGTGATTCAGCGTATATTGGAGCACTGTACAACAGAACAAACATCACCAATATTGGAGGAGTTGCATGAGCATACGGAACAGCTGATACAGGACCAATACGGCAACTATGTCATTCAGCATGTGCTTGGTGAGTTTACCAATTATTTTGAAGTTGCTTCAAATTTTGAACTATTATTCGAGGATTATTCTAACTTTTTGTTTATTCTTTTCCAGAACATGGTAAGCCAGAAGACAAATCCATTCTCATTAACAGTGTACGTGGCAAAGTTTTGGTTTTATCACAGCATAAATTTGCTTCGAATGTCGTAGAAAAGTGTGTAACGCATGCAACACGCTCTGAGCGAACTGGACTCATCGACGAAGTCTGCACATTTAATGACAAGTAAGCCAAAATTAAATGATTTCCATAACGTAAACTAATATTTACTTTTTTTGTTTCATTTTCACTCAAGTGCCCTGCATGTTATGATGAAAGACCAATATGCGAACTATGTTGTCCAAAAAATGATCGATGTCTCTGAGCCAACACAACTTAAAAAGCTAATGAATAAAATTCGCCCTCACATGGCAGCTTTGCGTAAATACACTTACGGCAAGCACATCAATGCCAAACTGGAGAAATTCTTCATGAAATCGTCAAATCCTATACAACCAGCTACTGCGGTCGTCACAACATCCACAGCAGTACCCTCAAATGCTATGATCACAGAAAATGGCATCACTGCCATAGCAGTTACAGCCAATTCCTCGGCTACACCATCATCGGTGTCGTCTGTGATGTCTTCATCGGCTTCATCAACTCCATCATCGGTATCAGTAGCAGTTGCTGGAGCCAGCAATGGCAGTGGATTAGGACCAATTGGACCACCAACTATTGCCACAGCCAATGGTGTCATGTAAAGAAATCAAGAAACAGAAATAAGACACCCAAATTTTTTTCTATTAGAATCTTATAAACATAGAATAGAATATAAAAAAAACTAACAACCACAAAACAACACACACATTTTTAAGGATTTAAAAGAAGCGCAAGGAGCATTTTTTTAATTTTTATCATCAACGACTTTAATTATTACTTTTTGTTTATTTTTTGTGTTTAATTTAAAAATATTTTTAATTTCATTTTCTTTGTGTAAATTATTTTTAAGTAAAAAATCATGTAGTGAAGAGAGAAAAAAAAATGTAAAAAAGGAACAACAACCATTACACACATTTTAACGATAATAATTATTATTCTTTGTTTTAATTAAATATTTAATCAATATAACTTTTTATGTAAAACAATGTCTGACTATATAAACAAAACCTAGCTTTTAAGTTGTATCTTGTCTTGTAACTTAGTTTTTAATTTATCTTTCAATTCATAGACTTTTTCGTGTACAATTCTGTATTTTTATTATATATTTTTTTTTTGTAATACAAAAATAAAACCCACAACATCTATAACTATACATATATTAAAACAAAAAATATTTATCAAATGAAAAGTGTTTTATTTTAATCAATATTTTAAGAATTTTTAATGTGTGTTGTCACCTTCGTCCTCTCTACGCTGCGTGCCTTGTGTGTTCTAAATTTCTTTAAAATAAAATTAATTAAAAATGTATAAAAAATGTTAATGTTCTTCACGTACTATGGCTACATAAATTTAGAAAAGTCACACAATTCATTCTTTAATTATTATTTTTTTTAAGTGCATGCATGCAAGCTGTATAATTTTGTTTATTAACATTACTTTAATTTTTCTTCTAACAATATACAATTTTATTGGTGATGAAAAAAAGGAAATATAAATAATTAATTTTAAAAAAGAAGAAAATTTTATGTAAATTAGTGTAATTTTTGTATAGAAACAAAATAATTAAAACAAAATATGAAAAGAAACAAAACTGCCTTTTAAGAAATTAACAATAAATAAGCAAAACTTTTTTTGTATAAAAAAACCAACTCCTGTAAACATTTTGTAAAAAAAAAAAAAACAACAAAGAATAACATGAACAAGAAAAGGAAGAGACATTTTTCTACCCCCTTAAAGAATTTACTTCTGCAAAACTATTCTTTTTTTTATTTATATATCATGATCTACATTTTTAAGGGCTCATTTTGTTTTCATTAAAAAAATGTAAATTTTTTGTAAAATAAAAAATCATTTTTGATTTACCTTAAAGTTAAATTGATTTGAATTTATATTCACTTCTTTCCTGTAGATAAAAAAATAAATATTTTTTTTTGTTACATAAGTTGATGTATAACTCCACCTTTTTCTCATCCTTCTGTAATTTATGTAAAGAACTTTTCATAGGTATAGCAAATATTTTCTGTTTGTTTTTTAAATTTGTTCAAACCGAAATGTTTTTTCATACCTTTTTTTTTGTTTTATGTGTAAATTTTTGTAATTTCTATTTTTTAAAGCAACTGTATAAATAATTTTATGTAAATTTTTGTACAAAAAAAATACCAATCATCATTCATTAAACCTATTTATAAAAAACACATACCGACGACGAGCGGTTTGGAAAATCAAATCTAATTGACGGAAAGTATGATGAGGTAGGATAACTGATTTACGTATATACGAGTATTAAGTTATTTTCGAAACTAAAACTTGAAGCTTACATAAGAGAGCTTAAAAAAGGTCTCAATTATGACGATTAGTTTACCAATATAATAAATAAAATACTTAAGCATCACATCAGTCGAACATCATTTCCCCTAACTAGCTTAAAAAGAAAGTAAACGCAAAGTTATTAAAACAAGCATTTTAAACATGTCAGAAATTTTTCCTTTTTTCTAAGGAGATACCGGTTGCAATTAATTGAACAATAAACGTTTCGTTGTCTTAAAAGAGACGTTTTAAACCAAAAGTTTCGTTTAACTTTTGAATTAATAAAGTGAATGCTAATAAAGACCGCCTAGAGTAAAAGGATTTTGTATAGCTAAGCCTTTCCTTTGGAAGATGAAAAGTAGTCATGGGTAGATACAATTTATTATCTTTTACTACCAACTACTAATGAACATGACTAGACTATGGCTTTGTTAATCTCTAACATCGTTGTTCCACGAAAATAATATTTTTGAATGAGGATTTCGGTCCTGGATATAGATATTATATAAAAACTAAAGTTGTTTTCTTTATATTTACTCGTATTCGCTTTTGAGTGTGACTTTTTTTTCTTAACTTTAAAAACTAACTATGAAAACACGCTAATCGAACTCATCAATTCTAAGGAGTTTCAAAACAATCTCAGTAAACTCACAGCAATTTTTAAATTATTGAAGAAAAAATTGATATTTAAGATTATTAAAATCAATGAGTATTTCGTTTTAAAGAAGTTTTAATAAAAACGACATTCTGGAAGATCCAATTAATTTTCAAAAAAGTTATTTTATTTCAAACAAAAATTCGAATCAGTTTCATATTGAAAAACTGGCAAACATTTTATTGATCGACCTCACTTTCCATTTGTCGAAAAGATTTTCTCCAAACCACATTGCCCGACTGTAATATTGTGAACAAAAATTGTATCTATGTATTATTATATATTTTTTCCATTTTTATTTTTAACTCTCAAACTAGATTTAAAGATAAAAATAAAACAACAACTTATCATTATGCCTTTTCCATCTCAAAACACTCAATTCATTATTTTACGTTTACTTTCCATTAAAAATTGTATAAAATATCGAAACAGAATATTTTTTAATTCCCACAAAAAAAAATCACTACGAAAATACGAATTTAAAAAAAATATTCTCTCAATAAAATAACCATAAATTTAAAAAAATGTAAATTCCTGTAAAATTTTGTAAAAAAAAAAAAACTTTAACGTTGTGACTTTCAACGCTAAAAACAATACAGAAATCTGTTGGATTTGTTTTAATTATTTAAAAAAAATTGTAAATTCATCACTGTATTGAGCCCTTTTAATACGACAAACAATTTTTGCGGAAGTAAGTCTCTTTAAAGAAAATCAAATTATAAAAATTAAATTGTTAATTTAAAAAAATAAATGAAAATAAAATTGCAAGTAAAAACTAGTTTGTAAATTTTAAAAACAAATTTGTTTTAAGTTTATCGAAAAAAATATGAATTTTTGTGTGTATTGTATTTTTATTGTCTAACTCTGTGTGTAACTACTCTTTTTGTATGGTTTTCCATTTATTTTTATTGCTTCTATCAAGCATGCACTGATAATGTAACGAGACGTGGATTTTCTTTTCAACTACCTAGTTATAGATTTTTTTTTAAATATTATTCATTATAATGTAACTATTATTTTTTATATATACTATACATATGTTTATTTTAACTTTTCTTGTTAATTATATAATTTTATAAATCTTTCAGCACATTTTTGTATTAAAAAACATAATTATGAATTTTTAAATGCAAATAGTATTCTAACCTGTTTGCAAAGAAAAAATTGTATTTAATGGTAAAAATGAAAGAAGAAAGAAAATGTGCTAAACAAGTTTATATAGATTCCTTTAATTATTACAACTAAAAAGAAAAACAATTTATAATATATATATTATATATCATTAAACGTTACTAAAAATTATACACACATACATTTATAAAACAAAATATATAACAATTACTCTATATTGTAAAGTCTTATAAATAATTGTAATAAATGTAGATTAAAATAAAAAATAAAATACTAAGAGAAACCCCTTAATAATAGAAACAATTTTTTAAATGGAAAATGCTGATTTTTTTAAAAGAAAAAATGACACTTGTTTTAAACTAACAGTGTCAATTTATTAATTAACAATAGAAACAATAATTGTTTCAAAACAAAAAATATGAGAACATTAAGAAAATAAAAGAAGAATTTAAATGCAGCATAGTTGCGCGTGTAGATTGAAATTTCAAAATTAAATATTTATATACCGTGTATTAATTGTAAATGTTTGTAATAAATAAAACAAAAATAAAAGAGAGATACATTCTCCTGAACATGAACTAAATAATTGAAACTAAACTTTTGACTTCGTTTGTATAAAAAAAAATTAGAACTTTAAAGGTGTACCCAACACAACATACTATGGCACGAATTAAAAACAAAAAAATTAAACAATTTCAAATAAGCAAAACAAATAAAAAACGAAAAGATGCAAAAGAAATTAATATATTTAGAACACATTTACACGTTCAACACACACCACAGACACAAAAGTTGCAAAATACTTTTAATCATCATTAAAAATCCATTTTATAAATATCTCACAATATATACACATTTTATACATAACTTTAATAATATTTTTGTTTGTTTTCTTTGAACTTCGTTTTCCATTTTTTTGTTTGCAATGAACGTTCATTCAATTAGGGAATTTGAAATCAAAACAAAACCTCAGGAAAACAACAAAACCCGAGGTGAAGAAATGCTTTTTATTATTATTATAATTATTATTATTTCATTTTGAAATTTTTTTTACTAAGTTTTTTTTTATTAGATGCGATTATAGATTATTTTACTTTAAATGAATAATTAATTAAGTTTTTAAGTATGACAACTTTTACAATTATTTTTATTGTCTATTATTATTATTATTATTATTACATCTTCAATTCTTTTTAATCTATCGTCTCCTAGTTTTATGATTTATATATAAATTAAAAGAATTTAATGAATTAAAAAAAATATCAAACTGAAAATATTATAAAATAAGAAAACAAATATTAATTTGAATAAAAACAATTTTAATTAAAATGTAGCGAAATTTAATGTTGTTTTATTTTGTTATAACTTAATTTTTTTTTTAGTTTTGTGGAAGTTTAATATGATTTATCCTGCAAATTTGTCATTTAAATTATTTCATTTGTTGCTTATTCCTTGAGAAGAAAAAAAAAACCTGAAGAACCGACTACGTTTAGAGCTAACGAGAGTAAAATTTCACAAAGAATTTTTAGGGTATCGTCAAAATCAAAGAAGATCCAAGTTGATAAACCTTCGCACCGCTTCGTTCCTGCTGGTAAAGTAGTTTCAACGTTTATAAAAGGGTGGGTTCATTTTACTTATTTTGATGACAAAACTGATAAAAAGGAGATGATAGAAGAATGAAATGTGGAATATGGATAACTGAGTTCTAAATGTATGCTCTTTAAAATTGAAGCCCGCATAGTTGTGCCTGGGGGAGAGTAAACCATTGATATCATGGGCTGGGGGAGTTAAAAATGGATTATGAATAAAGTTTAAAATATTTTAAGAACGTAATATTTTCCAGAACCAAATAATGGCATGTGTATTCTGAATATACTGGTATGTTTTACTGTAAAAACCCGAAATACGAAAATTCTAGCAATTTCTTAACTTAGATTTCTTCAGCAAAATTAGTAAAAGTTAGAAATTTGGTAAATTTCAGTATTAAAAATACAATTCTGCCCGGAAATTCTTTGGAAATTACGATGCGTGTCAGGCACGGCGACTGTACTTAACCTAAGCGGCGATGGAGTTGCGTTTTAGGTCTTACCGGTAAATTCAAGAATTTATGTATTTCGGCTTTTTACAGTAACATATGAATCATCAAGTTAATATATGACTATTATTTTGGGATTAGAAAAATTACACACAGCTTAGGGCCTCTTCTCGAAAGCTAAGCGGATCACTTTCAATAACAGATATGTAATTTCCTATTTTCAAAAGCTATGGATATTTGAAAAGACGAATTTGACTAGTTTATATTTTCGAGCATGGTTATAAATGAAATTAATTTTTACTACAGATACAAGCTCAGCACGGAATGATGCACGAGTAAGGTTTGTGCAGTTCGTATTTTGTTTATGCCTGGAAGTTAAATTTTACTTGGAAGGCAAATGATTTTTTTTTATGTTAACATCGTGAATCAAAAGCTTATAATTACGTTATCCTCCAATGTCATAAAATAAAAGGTTGGGTTACAACTTCATTATTCGTAGGTCATAGTAACTCCAAGATTTGACTTAGTAAGAAACCCATTCGAATGATTTGTAAAAACGGGCAATTTTTTAAATTGTTTTTTGGTTAATTTTCGCTTGCAATGAACGTTCACACTTTTCACAATATGTTTAATTTTTATTTATAATCACCTTCATTTAAACATCAAAGTAAAATTTCTATAGTTTTCTAAGCATACACAGCTAAATTACATAATATAGATATTAAAATTAAGAAACAAAAAATATATACACAATTTATACATGAATATAAAAATAAAAGTTTCAAAATAACTAGATACCTTCTTCTGTCTTGTAAAAGTTGTAAAGTTTTTCATTTATCTATAATAACAATATAATCCAAAACAAAACAAAAATTTAAAAAACAATGTTAATAACCGAATAATAATCAAAATCATATAAAGGTAAATACATTTTAAAAGAGAATAAGAATTTTTTAACGCAAATGAACATATTTTTTACATGCGAAATATTACACATGTAATTATGTCTTGTGAAATTTACAAGTTTTGTTGTAAAAAACAATTATACATATGTATATCCAAGAAAAACAAAAATAGAATTTTATTGAATTTACTCACAAAACAGAATTCATTTATTTTTTTATATGCGACATTTTTGGAAATAAAAAATGAAAAAAAAAAATACATAAAAACAATTTAAAATCAACTTGAAAAAGAAAATACACTAAATTTACAGTTCTCGATCAAATGTTGAATTTGAAAACAGAAATTTCAAAACAAAAAAAAAGGATATTTAAATAAGTTTCTCATTATTTTAGAAACGATGAAAATTATTTTTCGACATTATCCCTAAGAAAATAATATTTAACACGTTATATATTACATCCCGGTAAAACAAAACAAAACAAAATAAAAAATATTTATACACAGCAATTGCTATATATGCATAGAAAATAGCGTTATATATATATATATATAAAAATTAATTGTAGAAATAAAGAATTAAATAAAACCAATTGTAGATTTTTGTGTAAACTATTGTATTCATATGTAAACATTGTAGAAGTTTTAAACTTAAGAAACATTTAAAAAAAAACCTCTTAGTTAATTATTTATCTAGGTTTTTTTTTATTTTTTTCTGTGGAAATAATTCGTAGAACCATTGTGTTTCTTTTTAAAATATTTTATCTAAGTTCAGTAGGGAAAAATCTTTTTACAAAACTTTTTTAAGAGAAAAAAATAAAACAAAACACATAATGTATAAAATGTTTTAATAACCAAATATCTCGTAAGGAATAGGAAATAAAAAAAATAAGAAGGTAGAGATTTTAACATTTGTAAGATTTTACAAGGGAAAAATATGTTATTAAAGAATTTGTACACAAAAAATTATTCAAGAAATACAATTTGACATATAGTAGTAATATGAAATAACAGAAAAAAGAACCTAATTATTTACTGTATTTACTACATAAATAAATGAAAACAAAAAAACACTTCTTTAAAATTTCTCAGACGTTGAGCTAGTCAGCAAAAAATAAACATAAAAAATATTATAAATAAATTGGCCACAAAAAATGTTGGCTTAATAGTAAAATTTGCGAATTAAAAATAATAAAACTATAAAAAAAACCTTCATTAAAAATAAAAATTTAAATGAAAATACTTTTTTAGATGAAGCAAGATGTCGAAAAATTAAAATTTTAACAAAATTAAATACATTTGCGAGTACATTTTTTATTAGAAAAAAAAGCGAATAAACAAAACCAAAATAAAAGTAAAAATTAATAATATCTTAAAGAATTTTGGGGTTTTTGATGAAAAACAAAAAACTCAAACAAAATTATTAAATTTTGACTTTAAAATTCATTAATTGTAAATTCACATCATTTTTATTTACTTGAGTGCATATGTATTGAAATTTTTTTTTTAATTATTTACTATATTTTTAAATTGTGTTTTCTTGAAAATTTATAATCTCCTAAAAATATATTTACAAAAAAAAAACACTCATAATTAAATTCTCCTCAATTTTGCAATTTGACAAAGTTTGTGTCTTATATTTATTAAAAGAAAAAAAATACACTTTTAATTAAAAATAAAATGGATACTTTAAGAAATTTGAGAAGTCTTGAGTTATAAATTAAAAAAAAAATGAAATAATAAATAATAATAAATACAATTTACAAGAGATCCTTAAGTAAATAAAAGAAATCCAAATAAACAAGAAAAGAAATTATTATAAATAAAATCCACGAAAAAATTATTAGAATTTAATTTTTTGTCTTTAATTAATTCCTAAGAGTGCCCTCCGGTTATTTGGATGCCTCTCTAAAGGATTTTTGATTTTAAATTTGGCTGGCTTGGAGGATGGAGTGACAGTCTTAGGAATGTCGTTAGAAGGTGTCACCTTTTCTTTTTAATAATTTGTTATGTTCGGTTTAAGACTACGAGCTTGTTTTTATATACAGGTTATTAGAAATAATATTTCACTCAGAATTTTTTTCATCTTAGAAACTAATAACTTAAATATTGATCAAAATTTTTCGCAGAATTCTGTAGCATCAGGAATAAATAATGCATGGAAATTTTATAAGACAAATTTGAACTTACAAGAGAATCAGAGATGTAAAAAAAAAGTTGGAAGAAAAAGTGTGAAAAAAATATGAAATCTCCGATCGTAATCCATTTCTTGTGCCAGCTGGAGCTACTGCACCGTTCTACAGCTAGTGGTTTTCTCCAGACAGAATGTATGATTAGCTTATGTAGTATAGTTAGCCGTGAATCCTGAAGGAATTTAGTATGAACATGGGGAATTAATTTTTTCTTGCCATTATTAGAGGAAACTTAAACCTTTAGGAAAAGTAAAAATTTTTTAATTGGCAACAAAATTAATATTCTCGATTACAGAATCCGATGAATGGTCTGCGGATGGCCTCCGACAATTTTTTTCAGTTTTTACTATAAACTAAGCTAATTTTATTTTGAAGCAAAACTACTCTAAATTCATTCTTAGTTATAATAGTTCCAGTGTATTGTGTATGATTGAAGCATTGAAGATTATCATGCAGTAGTTCTGAATCCGTTGGAGTCTAATTTATCGAAAAAATTTCACGTGACCAGCGAACATTATAATGCCATTGATATTTGCAGGAAAAAAGGAAGCTCATTAATAAACAGAACAAGTAACTATGGACCATGGCGACTCCCCTGAGGTACACCAGAGTTAACTTTACACTGATTAAAATGATTTTTCTATCCTTAAGAAATGAGACAATCAACGAAATTAAATGATCACTAAGCCCAATCTTCTTCAATTTACCTTAAAGTACTTTGATTAAACTAGATAAATAAAGGGTTGGATAAATGTGTTGCACCAGGACTTAAACTTTCATCAACTGTTGATATTTTTTTTATTTGTATATCGATGATTTAGCAATTTTTTGGACCCAGGGGGGATATTATTCAATGTCTTCATAGGCACTTTTGACATATCAGTTAAATCTTGTGGGATAGTAATATTTAGTATCGCTGCAAAAAAAAACTCAATTCTTTTATTGTAACTTACAAATTTATTTGAGTCAATTTAATGTAAGAGTATAATTTAATCTTAAAACTAAACTTAAAAAGAAAACAAAAATATTTACAAAAATAAAGGATAGATTAGATACCTATATAATTCTGATGAAAACCTTTCCAATGAAAATTCGATTGAGTATTTTTTTTTTGGATAAAAAAACCAAACTATATACATTGTATCTTTCAAGATTCCAAGTTTGATATACATGAAAAAAAAATCATACAAGTATAGCTACGAGTATGCTTACAAGATAATGATACTTAATTTAACTAAGTTAATGGTGATCCATATATAAACTGTATATCTTACATCCTTATGTTAAATGATACACTTTAATTCTAATCAATATAAAACATCTCTCTGGGGACGTGTTTCAAAAGTTGATTAGCTAATTGACCGAATTCATGGGCTAATTTCTTTTGCAACTGAGGTCTCATAGCATCAACAACTAATCTTCCATTATCACGGAGGAACAGGTTTGTTGCTTCGGCTAAAATAAAACATAATTTTAAAAATCAGATTGCCATTTAAAGAGAGACAAATTAAAATTCTTACTTAAAATGCGATTGTTATTGAAAGCCCTTGATATACTCATTTCGATATTCTTGACATCAAGTTCAATATTAAGTGCGTCAACATGTAAATAAGTACCACCGGGTTTTTCGCTTGTTGAAACTTTTCCAGTTAGCTTGGCAACTACTCCATCTAAAATAATACAAGAAAAATAATTAGTTAAGATTGTTGTTATATACCTAATAAAATTTATAACTATAAAATAATTACCAAATACAGAATGGAATTCTCCACCTCCTGAAGCTGGAATAATGAGCAGAACTCCAGAACTGGTATATTTGGCTTCAATTCTCAGTTTGGGCATAGCAATTTTCGCCTCGAAAGGTTCACCGTTTTCGCTCAGTTTCATGGACTTAACTTGGAAATCACTGGCACCAAATACTTCCATATTCTTCAAGGTGATCTTGTACCCTTGTGGTCCATCGGTTAATTGTAGAGATAGTGAGTTCATTTTAAATGGTTCCACGGACGGCAGCTGTAATTATATACATAAAGTATTATTAATTGATAGTTTTTATTAGTTTAGGTATGTATTTAAGTTTTCTTTACATGTTTGAATGACTCTTTTGACACCACCATTATGTTTACCTACATTTTTATAGCTACATTATCAAATTAACTCAATTTTCTCAATCAATGACCAATATTAATAATAATTCTTAATATCCCCCCAGTCAAGTACAAGAAAGTCTTTAAGTTAACCCCGAACAGTTAGTTCTCAACTTTAACAAAGCACATCAAATAATGGCGTCTTGGCTTACATGAAAAGCGATAGTCGTTCAAAATACGGTGTATTCGTTAAATTGCAATTTCTGGCGAAAAAGGAGACAATCTTTTTTTGACTGTAAATGGACAATAGCAAACGTAATTGTACAATTAATTACCTAAGCTTTTATGCAAAAAAAAAACTCTGTATAGATTTGAGTAGATCCTTATAAAAGGTTTTTTTTAGCTTTTATAACTTTAAATTGGCAACACTTCTTTTAATAGCGGCCATTTTAACAGCTGTTGAAAGTTTATTTTTCGTCTGACATTTCAATATCAATAGATTGACGCCTGAACAAAGCTTCCGAACTGTTCAAATTTATCCCGATCTCGATTTTCATTTAGCGATGAAGCTCACTATGATTACTGATTTTTTTTTTATTCCTCAATTGAACAACCATAATGTGCAGGATCTGTGGTTGAAAAAGACGACGCAACATGTCACACAGATCGTACCACAATAAATTTATTCAAGGAAACGTTTGATAACCGCATAGTTTAACGTTTTGATTGATGAAACGATTGATGAAATGGCGTCTAATATTGTGCCATTTAACACCGTTAGACTATCGATAAGCCCGAAACGATCGACACCTTGGAGGGCTGAATTCTCCGCGTTTTTGCCGATATACGACCACAAATGATGGAAAAGTGATCGCGAATTTGACCTCCAGATAAAATTACGTCCGAGCCAGCCGGTGGCTGTCAGTAATCATATTAAAATTATAATGCCAAAAGATTATCTTTCGAATAAAGTCAATTTCATGTTAGTTTTGAAAATACATCTTTGTTTTATTCCATTCCAAATTTCCATTCTCAAAGCAGTTCTGTAGGCTTTTGACATCCTTAAAAAATTATTCGAATCTATAAGCACTTTTTGGTCATGCGCAATAAACAGCAAACAGCAATTTTGCTTAACTGCAAATTTCTTAAACTACTGTACTATTTAATGTCTTCGAAACATTGGTAAGTGGTTCTGTGGTTGAATTTCTACACCCTTTAGTGCTAGAAAAGTAAAAATCTTTTGAGTGGGATTTCTATGATTGATGTGCATAACACTATAATGTATGCACATATGTGCATACGAGTATAATTAATATGTTAATTAGACAGTAGACGTGAGGAACATTATTTTATTTTCCTAAGTCAATTACTAATTTTACTATATCAACTTTAAGTTATGCAAACATTCATTGTGATGAGTGGTTAGCAATATTCATAGAAAAAAAACAACAATTATATACAGTTTAATGATTTGTAAGCAACGTTAATTTCCCGGATAGATCAATAGATTGGTTTTAAAGCTATTCATTAGAACCAGCTATGATCAAACAATTTAAGTACTATCTATTGTAAAAAATCAATTGCTTACATTATTATGGGGAGTTTTTTTTGTGAGTATTATTATTATTATTATATAATATATTTATCACAACAACAATATAATTAACAATAGGTGTTTTTTTTTACAAATCTATATGGAGTTGTATACAAATAAATATTTATTTTCCTTTTGCCTTATTCCGCCATTTTCTTTTAAATTCTTTTCCATACGAAATATCGATTACATAACAAAAATGTAATTATGGCAATACCGTATTTATTGGGACAAATCTAACTCCAAATAGTTATCTGGATTTAACTAAAGTCTGTATGGATATATTTGTGTTGTATATTAAATTCAAATTGCTTGGCTTTGCTGTCGTTGAATATTGCCTTAAAAATGCTATTTCTGGAAATAATATAAATTAAGTTAACAGAAAATTAATCGTCGATTGTAATTAATAGTTTTTCAAAGTACCTCAAGGCAGTCATATTGGACCGCTTTTATTCTTTACATTAATTGATTACGTTGCTAATCCCAAGTAAACTGAATATTAACTCTCGACCAAGAACAACTGGTCATTTTATTTTTTAAAATGTATCACTTAACTTTGATAATTTGTTTTTATCAATGAAATTTGAAAAAGATTACATGTCAAAAAACGAGGCTCTAATTGTAAAATTTTTTTTAAGTTTTGTTGTTTTTAATTTTGTTTTAAAAAAAATTTTAAATAAACACATTTTTTATAATTGTATTAAAAACGATAGTCAAAAAGTACTGTAAAACTATAGTCGCAAAGAATATTTTTAATTTACCTTTTAATTATTTTTTTTTTATGAAATAGGTAATACTCCATAAGTTAAAAAAAGCATCTATTATATTATTAAAAATATTAAAAAAAAAAGAATCTAATTTCTAATTCCATGTAACAAAAGTAGTGTCAGAGTTATCTTAAAACTCAAATGCAATTTTAATCTGCCCGAAACTTGCCACCTTTTCCACTTTACTTCAATCGAGTTATTTTTACAAGGAGTGGTATGACCAGTGGAAATTATTATGTAAGATGCAAAAATTAAAAAAAAAAAAATAACGAAAAATCAAAATATCTTGCGCGACAAGCTATGTACATATCCCCATGTGACTGCATAGACTGAGTCAAGTCGGTTTAGTAAGTCTCCATTACTGTTAATTGCGTTTCCTCAGTTGTGTGTTTGCTCAATTTATTCGATTCTGCCACAAGTTGTTGGTTATAATTTGCAAACTTATCCATTCATCAAACAATAAGCTGCAAGTTGGAGTAGCATACTTTTACTCATAGGTATATTCGTGCTGCAACATGCAACTGCAGCGCGATTTCCCAATATTTTTCTTGCAATTCATCACAATCCCACAATGTTACGAAATCGATAAATGTCACTGAACTATGATGCAATACATTATTAATGCTTTTTTTTCTCTCTTAGACACAGTTTAAAATTAAGTCCGAATTAACCCTGAATTCATTCTTTTTTATCCTGGGAGTTTTTCAAGCCCTTCCGCAATCATCTCCCACCAAAAAATTGCTTACGGAGTTAGCTGTAGATAGCAGATGCAGAATAAGCTAAATCAGGCCTTACATACGACTGAAAAAACTTGTCTTTCCAATAACAACTTCTGTCATTACAAACTCACCTCAATTTCAGGAATTCCATTTTTTAAGTACGGCCTCAAATGCTCTAGTGAACCCTTAAAACACGTTACAATCTCTGGATCATTTCTCTTACATGGTTTAATATATTCAGCTGAAATGAAATTAAAATGCAAAATTATTACCAAAATCCAGAAGAGGAAATTCAATAAAATATTAAATATTATGCATCTCCATCATCATTATAAAATGGCATAAGCTATCAGATAATAATTGACCTTAAACTTGAAACCAAATAGAGGAGGCCAGTTCGGTAAGAGCTTTTTGGGTTAAAACATTTAAAATATACCTACTTCTGTTTTATGGCTTTTTCGAACTTAAATGCAAATTGCTGATCTTGACCTTGCACAATTAAGTAGGTATACATGCGAATTCAGTCGCGAGTCGCCAAAAATTACAAGAAAACTTGTTTTGATTGAAGGTTTGCTTTGGTATCTTTATTTATGTTTTTTTCTTTTTTTTGTTTTCTGATTGCGAACCGGCATCTGATTAATTATTATTATTATTCGAAAAAAAATCTGTAAGACCTTCTACGTGCTCCAGAATTATTTTTAATCTTTGGGTAAACAAAACATTTTGGTAAACAGAGTATAGACATACAAAATATTAATGGTTTATTTATACAAAATAAATACTAGTTTTGTGAATCAGTATTTTGGATAAATTCGAAGGAAAACGAAATGAAATAAAAAAAACGACTGGGTCAGATGTACTTGTTCTTTTCGCTCAAGGGTACAAGGTTAAGTAAATTGAAGATCGATATTTTTGTAATCGGAAACGTCAATTTTTATAAGATGGATACAAACTAAATCACAATTAAATTTGCAGTATTTTTGCCAAAGTATTTGTCAAACGAAATTAGCAAACCTATTTTTCTTTTCAATTGGGTCAATTCTGATCCCTACTTTATGACAGTAAAAGACAGTACCCCTTTGATGTCGTTTTCAATTTTCAATCCGGAATTGGTTTTTGATTCGGAATCCCAATTGAACAGTTCTGAAAAATTTGAAGTTTGGTGTGACTGTATTAGTATTTCAAGCAATCACTTCACAGTTCGCATAATTTGTAAATTAAAAAATATGACATTTATCAAGTGTGACATTTAAATCTTTGAATGTGTGAGTGATTCTGTTTTTGCTTCTGATTTCAAATCCAGAAGAGAAATTCTCTTTTTTTTAGAATCAGAACTGTCACTTTTGCCAATTGAACGCATTCAGAATGCTTTTTTCTGCTTCCAGATTTCCAATTGAAAACGACATAAGTCAGCGACTCCAGCTCGGAACGACAAACGGATCAAAAACGGTAACAAACAGGTTCAAATTGGTATTTTAAATTAGAATCACTACGAACCCATTTTGTGAATGCATTGTGAGAGAGAGCTTTTCTCTCACCACGCTTATGAGAGAAAGAGAAACCTTACCATGCTCAGCGATAACCGAAACCAAATCGGCTTCAGAAAGGACCCAAAAAGCATATGAGCATTTGCAAACGCTTTTTTTTACACAAGCAATGTGAAAATAATTCCTAAACTTTGAAATGTTGAAAATGAAATTTTTTTTTTAAACGAACTTTAAAAATGTGTGGAAAAAAGTAAACAAAATTGCTGTAGACAGACAGAAAGAAATTTATTATGGGTGAGTCAAGCATTTTTTTTTTTCGGATCCCAACTGAAACGAGAAAAGAGGGTCCTTGATTTTACTTGAATGGAGCTATCTCTAGTCTCTACTTCTTTAACACTTTCTTTCAAAATCGTATGTGTTGTGTATCCATCCAGATGTCATAAGATGGAAACAATTTGTTAGAGAATTTTAAAGTCATATACGAGTATGTCAGGTTTAATAAAAATGTTAAATAAGAAACGTGTTTTGTATTATTGTATAATGGATACAATACCTAATAAAATATGCATAACATACATTAAGTTGCACCTTAAGAACATGATATAGATACACAAATAAAACAATCCAAAGCAAACATTGAACCCCTAATAACAGTCAAACCTGCTTAAATGAAATAAAAAAAAAATTAACAACAGTTATTAAAAGTATTATTTTTGGAGCCCAGAAAAAAATAATTTTCGGCTTTGGGGACCTAAGAACATTTAGTTTGAAGTTAGAAGAAAATTAGTTTAGTTATTTAGGCTACAGACAGACAGACAGACGGACAGGCATACCTACATACTGATTTATTCTCTATCATCGTGATGAACAGTAAAAAAAATTAACGGCGTGGCGGTGCGACAATCCATGAAGAATCAGGGCCTAAGTGACTAACAACTCTCAACCATTCCTGTGTGCGTGTTGTTGGTGGAATGCATTTTTGCCGAATCTTATTGGCTTTGATGAGAGGCGCTTTTTTCTTGACAAGTGATGCTCTTGGAAAATTTGTCAGTTTCTCTCAAGAGACAGCAGCTCGTGAAAAAAAACGTTTCTTTCGAATCAAACCAAGACAGCTCTACGCATTAACGGACCACTGGAACGTTATGAACAATATAAGATCTATTTAATATCTCGAGTTGCCTTTTTTTTGCGAGTCCAAAAGTTATAGTATGTGTTTGAGCAATATTTTCATATTCTTTTGGCAATTATTACAAAACTAGGTACACTTAAACGGGTTTGACTGCATTTACAAAATTCTTTGTTAGAATTTCTGCGATTTATTCAGCTTTGGATTGTTTCAAGAACATAATGCCGCAAACGATACCAAGGTTGAACATTAGGATCCCATCACTCCAGGTTTATAGCTGCAGACTTCGTGATTTGCCTCTGAAGTTTGATGGGGTTCGTGGTGACAAGAAGACAAGAACTATTAAAATAAAATCATCTTATCGTGACTCGAATTAATTGATTTTCGAAAAATTTTTTCGTTTATTTATTATTTTCAAAATAATTGATTTAAACTTTGGTTAAAATCTAGGCTAAAACTCAAAAGTCTAAAAACGACTATATGAATATGTGCTAACATTTTTCTTGGCGTATTGTTAGCGGATCGAAAGAAAATTTGAATATTATTTATAAAAAATGTTTGAAATTTAATAAAGCTTGTATGCCTCCACTCAACAATTTCAAGCTATTTTTTGAATAAGCAATAGGTGAAATAAAAAAAATTAAGTAAATTAAATTTTTTAATTTTCAATTATTGTGTGAAGAATGTGTAAAACTGAATTGTTGAAAGCTTTATGTCTTCTTAAGATCATCTTAACATTTTATTGAAAAAATCTTCGAAATTACAGCACATAAAAAAATACCTATTTTTACCTACCTGCATTTGTATACCTACTCACAACTTATTTCATTCTAGGTATATTTGTGCAGTTACATTACTTGTTGTTGATGTACCTATAAAGATTTTTTTGTGTATTAATCTTCCATGTTTGCCTTGAACTAAATAAATTCATTTTGAATTCTTAAAAGCATCAATTATGCATAGCCTTAAAGTGAATTTAATGAAGTATCTGTTCTTGTTTTATTCTTACATCATTATTGCATTGTCGGAGCCTCGCTTTTTATTCATATGAAATCCTTTAGTTTAAATCTTAAATGTATGTATACGAATTTGATCAAGCAAAAGGGCAAATACATAAACCTGATGCTGTTTTAATTTTTATCGTTAAGTACAGAACAAATAAGAAAAAAGTTTCATAAGAATTTTATGATGTACATACCGACGTAGTTTTTGCTGATCTCTATCTTTTAAGACACTTACCGTTACCACAAAGATTTTAACTACAAATTTCATAACCACACATTTTTCTCTTTGAATAATATAGGAATTGAAATAAATTGATTTTAAAAATTAAAGTAGTAAAGTTTGTAGAACCGGTTTCGACGGGGTGTAAACCAAATAGATTGGGTTTGTTTTAAAGCTTTAGGAACAATAAAGACCAAAGTCTAATTTGTTACAAATTTGTGCGATGTAACCTCGATTTTTGTCTAGATTTTTTAACATGAGCAAGGATTCTAGCTTATAAAAACCTTATTATTGCTAAAATTAACCGTGCGTTTCTGAGAGAATGATCAGTATCATATTTCAATATCTCTAGTATATAACTCGAAAACTAAACCAAATTTGAGATATTCTATATCAAAAAAATCCTAAAAAAATTTTGAAATGTTTTTTAATTCATCATTTTTTTTAGAAAGATGGGTGCAAGTCATCATTTAACAAAAACAAAGGCTGAAACTTTTAATCACAAAATAAATGTGCTAATACAAATTGGTGAAAATATACTTTTGCAAAAGAATTTTTAAGGTTTTTTAAGTTTTTTGTTGTTCTTGTTATCTTTTTAATTCTCATTTAATAAAATAAAAATGGATAGAAAAGTTTAAAGTATATGTATTTATTAAAATACATTTAAAAATCAGTCAAAATCAAAAATTGTTGTTTAAAATATCCCAAAAAGTAATTAATAAAGATCATAAAGACCTTTTTTATAAAATTCTGATCATAATTTATAGAATGGTTAATGAGAAAATTGTAACACTACCGTTGGTAGTTTGACCAAATAATTTGAGTTTTCTACCGACAAACACGAGCAGAAAAAAAATTTCAATTTTAAAAACTTAACTCCAAATTTTTAAAACAATTTTTCCGGCAAGGTATGTTGAGAGAAAGTTAGTATGCACCTAATTAGAACGAAACTTAATTGGAAACGTCATTAAGTATTTAGTATTAAGTATTTAATTAGCAGGTACCTCAAATATCTATGTTCACCCTACATAGCTATGCATTTTACAAAAAATTTTTATTAGTTTATTTTGTTCTTCACACATTGATTTAATAGTAAATTATTTACTATAGTCATTTAATAGTGAAATGTTGAATTAATCATATTTAAACAGAAGCAAAATCATTTTCTCTGTAGAAGAATTTCCAATTCTTTGGCATAAATGATTAAACAAATTTACCAAAATTTATTCAAAAGTACCTACTCATTGTATTCCTACCAAATTTTTCAGGAAATCAGAGAATAAAAATGCCATAACGAAAAAACATTTTTGTTTATCAAAAAGGTAATAATATACATACTTAAGAACCAGTAAAAGAATATTTAGATTTAAGAAAAATATATCTCTACTCTAAATTATACATATTTAGGTATTAGGTTTACCCAAAGTGTTACCTGTTTACTAATTGATGCTAAATTCAAATCAAAACATTTACAAAAAATTGTTTCGCTTTATGAGTAGGTAAATCTACTCAGACTGTATTTAAGCTATATTATTGTTTTGAGCAAACAAAAAAAAATGATTAAAAACATCCGCAATCAGTCATTCCATTTCAATCATTTCTTATATACTCCCCAATCAAATCGACCTTTGAAGCTAATAAAAGTAAAAAATTAAAGAAAAAAAAACTTGTTGTCGTCTTAAATCTTAATTATGCGAACCGTTAATCTATCCGATAGTTTACAGTTTACTCGCACTGATGATGACTTTAAAGATGCATGATGGTCAAGTCATTAACAAAATCACGCTGCTCTCTTGTTTAAATGTTTGTCCATCAGTACAACAACAAAAAAATATCTCAATTTTGCAATAACAAAAAAAAAAATAATAAATAAAAAATGTCAAGGGAATCGAAATTAAGAAAACAAACGTTAAGCACAACAAGGGCTAGCTTTTCCAATGATATATTTATATTTGCATTGATTTAATGATGGCATTAAATTTGTAAATTAAACAAAAGTAACATTTAAGTAGGTAACCGGCCGGCATTTAATTGGCACCAATGATAAAGATCACTAACAAACCTGGTATCGTGCTTAGCCTGTCAAACATAGCCAAAGAGTCAAAATTGTGAGAATATGAATAACTCGAGCTTGTTGACTCATCAGAATTTTGTGTGTTTTGGTCAGCAAATATTTTTCAAAAACAATAATGCCGGAATGATTGCAAAAATTTGTTCTTTAAAATCATTTTTAAATGAACAACAAAGAAAAATCAACGAATACCAAAATTTATTTTATAATATTAAAAAAATGATATTCAATCTTAAATAAGCTAAAAAAAAAGAAGATACGATCTGGAGTGTCAAAAAAAAAATACGAATTTAAAAAACCAAAAACAAATTATTTTTTTTTTACAAAATAGTTTTTTATTATTTTATTTAAAAAAAAACCAGGCATGCGAGTTATTAGTATTTGAAAATATTTACACAAATTTAAAGCTTTTCTTTTAAAATATTGAGTTTTTATTTAATTATAATTTAATTCTATGGCAGTTAATTCAATGATTCACAAAAACTTAAAAACGTGTCAATTTATTATAAGAGCCGTTTTTATGATAAATAAATTTTATCATAACGAAAAGTATTGAATTCGCTTTAATAATTTATGTAGCTACAGACTAGATCTAGAAAATGTGAGTTAATTCAACATTCGTATATCTCAAAGACAAGTATTTTAAAATTTCGATAACTCGTTGGTGCATTTGGGCGTTTACGCACTTCTCATCATAAATCAAACTTTTTGCGCCATTTACAATATTTATCTGGTCAGCTTGTTTATATTTTAAGAAAAATACTAATTTTTCAAATCAAACATTTTTATTCTTCATTAGAAGTAAATTAGAGTGTGTTACAAAAATGATTCTAAATGTACAAAATTTACACAAAATCATTACAGCCATTTTTGAGAAACCTTAAACACATATCGGTCCAACCGTGTAGGCTCAATCTCCTCGTAGAATGCAAACACTTTTTAGGATTCCTTAAGAGATTAAATAATTCTTAAGTTTTGAGAAAATGATTTTTAAAAAATACTTTGGCAGAAAAAAAGTGATTTCTTTTAAATTTGAAAGTTTTACAATTTTTCTAGTTCTTAAATTTTACTGTTGAATGCAATTCAACATCAACAGATTATGTATTCCCAAGGGGAATTATTGAGTTGCTAGTGTAATCACTTAAACATGTCTATCTTGAGTAATTTCAAGAAGAAGTTGAAGAAGACGAAAAAGTAAGTGCATAGCAAGCTTCTCACATATTAGAGCAAGTACATGTATTTTTATATGCCCAACTTAGTCGCCAAGTCATATTTATTTTTTTTTTGTTAAGTATACCAACCCGCATTATATGTGACCATAAACGAATTATAATAGAAAATTTATATTTATCCGAATCATTTATGACAACTTTTTATTTCCAGACACCGACCCCTAGATTTTATAGAAATTCCTGCGATACGTTTATGTATAAGACGGGGCCAAATTTAGCCCCATTGTGCCGGAAGTTAATTGTCTCCGATGAAAGGAACACACAAAATTTCAATTGAAAGCGAAAGTAAAATGCTTCGATGATCCAATTATTATTTAACACTATACAACAAAAACAACCACCACTACTATATATTTATCACGACTAAAATCAGAAAAGTAGAAATATCAAACTTACGGATATCATTATTAGCGGCTAGAATCACTTGGAATATTGTTAGGACAATTATTGAGCTCCACATTTTGATTTTTATTTGATTTTTTTTTAGTTTTCAAAAATTAAATTTAACTTTAACGGTTATGTAGCTCCACAGGAGAAGATGATATTAAACTATTATTTTAAATGACGACGATGCACGCACAGAGAGATCACAAACTTAAAAGTCAATCTTGATGCTGCACCACTATTTATCTAAAAGATACATTCATCTAGAGCCAGATCTGACCAAATAGATAAAGTATATAGAGAGGTATCATGTTTATAGCTTTATGAGATGAGCTTTTTACAGAGATCTCACACAGACTCCGTTGTGGTGGTTCATGTGTTTTTTTTTTATTTCTAGTTTTATTGAAGCTGGCAGTGCTGTGGGAAAAGATTGGCGCGAACATCAAAAAGGTTGCGAAAACTTGATTTAAGTTGTATGCTGTATCATGGAAGTGAAATGATTGACCGCAACATCAACAACTGACATGTAGTAAGTAGACTTGTCTGAAGTTTTGTTCGACTGACTGGTAGGATAAATGCAAAATAGTTTTGTAATTATGACATCAATATAGAAATAAATTTGTGTGGTGCTGGTCGCTGATGATTGACACAGGAGAGAGCTTTAGTTAAGAAATAAGAACGTCTCCATTTAACAAGAGGGGTTGTATCTTGTATGTAGTTAAGAGTTCCAGTTTTGGACAGTAAAAACAAATCAAGTTTTAACTATTTCAACAGTTCTGTATTGTATTCAGAAATATCACAAATGCATGTTATTAACTTTATTTCTAAATTTTTAAAATGCTGTTTCCTGTTTGACGATTTTGAAACCGTAAATAGAAAGGCAGGTGTTGTCGAGCAAACAATATTATTTTTTTTTTAAATAGAAAATAAAAATAAAATGATAGGTATTGCATAAATAAAACAGCTGAAATTATTCAAGTTAAGAATAAAATGTACTGGGTATATCAATCATTATTATACAAAATATTGAACTACGTTGTTAGAATGAAACATGATTGCAAAAATTGGCGGTAAATTAAAAGCAGGATAGTTTTTTACATATTTCTTATTTTGTATGGATTTTTGTCTATTTTGCAGCATGATGATCTATTTCTTGACATTTTTATTAACTTTGGAAGACATTTTGTGATAGCAGTTGTATTATATTAATATTCCATTTTAAAGTGAGAAAATAAAATATAAGAACGTATTATCTGCTTAGAGTGAAAACATGCTGCATCTAGTTTGATTTTAACTATTTCAAAAATTCAACTTTTTTCGCGTTCCTTATCATTAATGCAAAGACTCATTAATATTTCGAGTTTGATTTTTATTTACGGATACAAATCGCAAGTTGAAGTCACAAGATCATGTAGGTATAGACATTTTTAAATGTTTTCTTTTGAAATTAATTTATTTAAGTTCAGGAATTTTGGAACATTGCCTTCCAAGTGTCAAGGCCGTAGCCAGACAAATATTTCGGATGTGTGGGGGGGGGGGGGTTATGTTTTCTGAAAAATATCTTTTCACCTTTTATGTTGTAAAATATTGAGGGTAATAAAAAATCTTAAATTTCAAATTTCAGTTATATTTAATGAGTAGTATTTATATGTATGTATGTATGTATGTACATATAACGGAAAAGGGTAAAATAGGTTAAAGAAGGAACAACAAAGAGTAAGCATAAATTGACATTATTTTACATAAGTACTTATATCTAATCACCTGGCCTTTTTTACTCCAAATACATCAATCACTTCGTCGGTATTGATTTCGATATGTCGATGAATTGACATTAACGCTAATCCAGTTAACCGTTCTTCACCCGTGGAATTTCTTAAAAATGTTTACAGTTGTTTCAGCGTCGAAAACGTTCTTTCAGGAGAGCATGTTGATACTGGTAAAGTTGCCAAAATTTTTAAAAGTGTATGTATATTGCGGAAAATATCCTTACTGCAATCTCCAAGAGCTGTTATAGCTGTCTTTGAACGTTGGCTTTCTTCCTGTTCATGACATTTTATCTTCCACATCATAAACATAGCCTTAAACGTGTCCCAATCCAAAAATCTTTTATAAAATTGGAAGTTTTCTGCGTTAAATTTTTCTTCACTTTTCCCAAGTACTGAAGGTATGAAAATATACAGTAATGATAGGACAGACTTATGGTTCTCAAACCGCATTTTAAGCTGAGTTATGAAATCATCTAGCAGAGGAATCATAACAACTATATCCTAAAATAATTTTCAGGATCTGAGGTGTTTACATTGGCTCGGTGTTCCTGCCTCAGTGCTGTTCGTGGAGTTTTTAAAGTTTCATTTTCATCCACAATATTTAGAAGGCCTTGCGCAGCGTCAAAGATATCTTTGAATTCTGCAACAACATTTTCTCGAATATGTTTGCTTCTATTATTTTCTTTAGAATTGGTCTCTATTCCTGTACGAAAGGCTTGCAGTCCGAATCAAAGTTTTTGTTAAAACCAAAAGAATAAATTATCGGATTGTAAGTCACTTTCTTCTTGAAGAACGTCAACGTTTTTCTGCCGCCCACTTTCCAAGCTGCTTCTCTGGTAGAGGCTTTTCGTTTTGTAATTAGAGCAGAATCTGAAGTTTGCTTTTTATTCTTTTCAATTTAAAAAAAATATGTATTTGGTTGTCTTTTGATGTGAACATTATAGTTATTGTCTTTTGATAAAAAACAATCACTATTATAACTATACACAAGTCAGTGTTTAACAAATAATAGGTACTTTATTTGAAGGGTCGATGTGTCAGAAAATTCAACATGAATTCCTAGAAATTTCATATTTCACCTAGATTAAAGTGTTGAAAAATTCAAATTCAATTATGGTGTGGATAGTGAATGATTTAATATTTTTCGATATTTGAAAAACAAAATTGATAAAGGATTTGATTTTATCACACTTGACAAGTGTGATAAAATTAAATATCCAGGACCTGCTATTGATCGCAGGAGGATCTTAAGATGACAATATCAAACCAGCGTAAGCGTTGGGTGAATAAAGTGTCGGGAAAACTCTGTCGTACTCTGTGAAAGAAAGCTCTACAGGGCAGTTGCTTGTCCAGCGGAGCGCTTACATACGATTCACATCAATGTTGAGAAATGTACAAAAAGTAGAAGAATAATTTGACCGCAGCTGAAATGAAGATGCTGACAGCAGGAGTGACAAAGCATGATCCGCGGATGAGAAGCGGAAGTGCGAAACCTGCATGAAACAAATGCAACGACACCTGCAGTTATTTGGCTTCAGCCATGGAGCATTCCAAAACACGGAGGCCTATCAACTTTTCCTGAGGTCAACCCTGTGAACCCCCCAAGTAGAGTCTGTCATTTTTGTTGTGATCTCGGTCTTCCAGACAGGAGATTCTGGCTCATGACCACAGAAGATTCAGAAGACGCCAAAGACACCAAAGACACCCCAGACGCCGAAGATGCCCCAGACACCTAAAAGGCCGAAAATCCCGAAGAAGTGCAAGGCACCCAAGACGCCGAAAACAATAAAAACTTACAAGACGCCCGAAACGTCAAAAAGAAGTTTTTCAGTAAAGGATTTACTTTAACTTTCACTTATCAAACATCGATCGAAATAAAAAAAATAATAATATTTCGTCATAAAAAACTTTACCTACAATAACAAATATAATTTAATGCGTTTCATGCAAATCAGCTTGTATAAATTTATTAATGTATTTCTTAAATAATTTTCCATTGCTCTTTATCAGGCATCGCAACAGTAAGTTTAAAATCGAAAGGCAATTTTAAACCTGATACGGAAATGAATCTCAGTTTTAGAATATTTACAAAAAGTTTATTTTTGTCCATTCTTCTTATTTTTAAGTCAATAAAACTAAATAAGCAAGAATAATTCAATATTTATTTTTATTAACAAAAGAACACGTTTTGTATGTGAATAAATTAATATATTTAATTGGATAGAACAAATTAAAAAAAAAACACTAAGTTTAACAGTTTAATTGGTTTGAGTATTTTTTTGCGCGAAGTACACCACACAGGCGCTTTTGTTTATAATTGTGACTTCAGAAACCATTAATTTAAGCTTTTATGTACTTGAAGTCAAGAACACAAGAGTTAATTGGGATGCGTTGGTAAAGTATGGTAATGATCTGGGGATGATAATAAATTAAGTGACATTTCAATTTTTAAGATTACCAAGACGAATCCAGAGGCAATAAAAAAATATTTTCTTCCAAATGATATCTTACCTCTTTTTTTTAAGAAGGTAAATCTATAATAAGACAAAAAATTTAATGTTTTCAGAAGAAATATTGTCTTTGTGATATAAGTTTATATATATGTAGGTATTATTGTGTGCAAAATAAATTGTTAAGTCTTAAGAAAATAATTCGATTTCATATTTTTGCATACACCACTCAAAGACGAAAACAAATTTGCATTGAAGAACATTCCATAAACAATAAACAGCGGCGGCGCGGCGATAAAACTTTGATGATAAATCAAATTTACAAGACAATACAAAATAAAACACAAACACCGATTGTAGCTATAGCATCTATTTCGTTTTGTGTATCCAGATTTACTATAAAAAAGGCATCAGGAAGAATATTGTTTTTGAAAGGAATATGAACAATGATTATTTATCTTGTCAACATTTCAAATACGTGCTGAGAATCAATTAACACCAAAAAATAATAAAAAATCATAACAATAAAATAAATTATTCATTCTTTTGTATCAATGCAACAAATAACAATTTAGTCTTTATGTATACAACTTCGAAACACGTATCTGGAGTTTAAGGTCAATGCTCATGCGCCATCGCTAAAGGCACTTATTAGGAGCAAGGAAGAGTTCTCATTCCAGATGCTAACCGCATGGGTCAGTGAAAAAAAAAACAATTCTAACAAACTTGTGTTCGTACATTATAATAAACATTAGGAGGTATCGTATAAGAAATAAAAAGCTTTTGAGTGTACCTATATACATAAATACAGTAGATATACAAAATAATCAGTAAAGTGTACCACTTAGTCGAATATTCTTGCTTTTGAGTCATTGCATTTGGTTTCTCTCCCGAGTTTGTGAAGGTTTTCGTTTTTGAGCCATGTATTCAGGTATAAGCAAAGCATATTGATTGCTCATGCACAAGCCAAAAATGATTAAACCAACAAATTGCAATTTGAAGTAAATTCAACCAATAATGCGATGCACGAGTGGTATGTATCTAAAAAAATAATAACATTGTAGAAATTGTTTACCTTGAAATATTTTGTATTAAAAAAACATCAAATTTGTCCATAATATAAAAAGAATTATATTTCTATTAGATATATTTTTTATATAAAAAAGTAAAATGTTCTTTAAATTTGCCTTAGGGTATGGTTCTTTTTTTTTAATTCGAGATAATTTTCAATCAGTTTATTCTTTGAAAATAATTTCCAAAATTAATGAATATTGAACAGATATTTCGAAAAACTGAGTTTTTACTTACAGAAGCTTTCCCACATAATTAATATAACGATATTTATTGTTTTGTTAAATATTGCAATAGGCAGTGTAATAATGATTAGGTATAGTAAATATTAAATTTAATTGAAAATATTTCTTTAGGTGTGACCCAGAAACCTAATCTTGATTCACTTCAATTAAGAAATTAAGAAGACCAAACATCAAATTGGCCATTTTTGTGTTAATTCCTTACATATATGTTTATACATAAATGTAGTATCAATTTGGTACCACTTATGTCCAAGTAGCACTAGAATGAACTACCTTACCATTTCATCAGATGTCAACTTACCTATATAAGAAGATGCAGAACACCCGCCTCGGCTCATCGTAACTTTCACCTCACATTCACAATAGACAATTATTATATACTTCTTTTTTTTTTGTAATTATGTATTTTAATTTAATTGAATTTGTTCAATATACCGAATTATTTAAAAAGGTGACTTTTAATCCTACGTATAAATAAAAAATATTTAACATGTATTCAAACAAAAATAATATTTTGCAGTTTCATTGGGTCAACAGATAGTGAAATTGGCTAAAGTGATTTGTGAAAAATGATACTAATAATAAAAAAGAGGCTGGGTGCGACCCACACTGATAACTTCCCATTTGTGATCTTGAAAACTTTATATTTAGTTTTTTTCAAATAACCAAATTTTCTGAGAACAAAATATTCGAGTCGAAAAACCAATTTTACCACTTTTTAGTTTATTTTTCTTTTTATATTTTTTGTCAAAAACTGTCAATTAGATATTCGTCAAAATCAATGCTTTCATAAAAAATTGTACTATGTATAAAATAAAATATTTTAGAAGGCACAATCGTTGTTCGTTCTCAGGATATTCGAGCTGAAATACAATTGTAACTACTTTTCTTTAGAATTTTTAACAGTTTTTGATTTTTTGTTAAAAAATTGCTCATTCAATATTTGTCAAAATTTTATCAGTTGCTAACAATTATGTAATAAAACAAACAAGAAGTCAATATCGTTACCCGTTTTTGAGAAATTTGAGTCGAAAGACAATTTATACCAATTTTTGGTAGAATTTTTTGTAAGAAAACTGTCAATTGAATTTTTTTGAAATTTTCACCAGTAGTCAAAAACAAAATTTTTGGTAAAATAAAATTATTTTAAAGTTAATATCGTTTTCCCATCTAAGGATATTCGAGTTATAAAATTTTTTTTTTAGTTTTTTTGATTTAAAAAAATAACGGTATATTGATTTTTTTCCAAATTCATATCAAATTTGTATGACGTCATAATGTGTCAAATAAAATTTATTTCAAGTCAATAGCAATAGAAATGTCAAAAATTTCAATTTGACAAATCGGACCGATTACAATAACTCCCTATGGGAAGTTAATAAGTTTCATCTATGTGAGGGTAGGATTGGGCACATTCGAGACATATTTTGAAGTTTGCCATTTTTTAAAAATGAATTTAAGAAAATTCTACGTAAAGACCGGTTAAAAACAATTTAGTAATTTTAAATATTCTCAAAAACAATGATAGATAAAACCATTTGGTTTTCAGTATTTGATTAGTTACACTTGCGGCAGTTATCGTTATTTTTAAAATATTTCTTTTCATTAAGAATGCACCAAATAATTAATTTTGCATTTGAATGTCAACATAACCGCTATATAATAAAACGAAGTACAACAAATGATCAATGATGAACAATAATTTAAAAAATTATTTACTTGAGAGTAAGCAACGATCGACGAAAAAAGCGAATAAAATTAATTCAAAAACTTATTTAAACCTATGTTTAAAAAAAATGCTGACAAAATTTTTATGAAAGAAATTCAGAAATTCATGCTAATATACAAACATTTTCAATTTTTTTTCAATACGTAATGGTTCGTTTTTTCAAAAATTTCTTATTTTAAGAATTAATATTTTCTTCTACTGCTTCATTTTCTCTTTTTCTTTAATAATTTTGAATTTAGTAAAATTTTGTTACATTCGCTTTGGAATATTTTTCTTTTCGTTCTTAAAACATTGTTCTGATTGAGAAATATTTAAAAATTCTAATCCCCTTATTTTTTTTATAGTACCTACTTTTTGTTATTGTTTTATACTGACCTTGGTTTGAAAAAAAATAAAAGATAACATAAGTGGGTTATATGTTTACCTACTCTTCGATAGGAGTCATCAATAACAAAACTAGTTTAAAACAAAATTTACCTTAAAGGCTAATTTAAACAAGCCTCTTTATTTTGTTTTGACAAGATATTCTGTGACGTTACTAAAGACACACGTTCTCTTTGAATACAAATTAAAACAACTTTATTCTTTTATGTGAAACTTGTTCTTCCATAATTATTATGAATCCTCTATTGTTTGGTATTTAATTAAATTTTTCTTGATTTTCAGTTTTGGTAATTATTATTAATTAAACCAGGAACTTTATCTTGAGGAAACTGTAGACGCAGACATAGACAACACCAGTGTAGTAAACATTCAACTAGTATAGTAATTCCACGTATTCTGAGAGGATCAACGTAGTTGCGTTAAGGGAGTTAAAATCATCTACTTTGGAAGTAATATCGAAAAGAATGTACTGAGATAATAAAAAAATTACGAACTGCAAAAAATACTGTTTTTTGAAAAAAAAAAAACAGAAAAATAGTTGGAGTGTGTTTAAAAAAATGCATGTATAAAATTTCTTTAGTCTTTTTTAATATAAAAATTTGTGTACACTTTAAAACCAAATTAAAAAATGTATTTTATTAAAATTTTTCAAAAATTCTAAGCAAATATTTGTTTTAAAATTTTGATATGCAATATTATTAACATTATAAAGTTCAGCTTGCATAAAAATTGTGACTGCATTTCGTCAAACAATTTATAAGAAAAACGCAAACCAAAAATCTGGTTTACCGTTAGAAAATTTTTTTTAAAATAAAAATTACTAATTATGGAATTTTATATAAGAACTGGCAGAAAAAAATTCATCAAAATCGTTAAAGCCATTTTTGAGAATAAGTTTTGCATAACGATCAAATGTTAGGTACAGTTATTTTAATGGTTGACCATTAACCTTACAAAGAATTTCGTCAATGTTGTTCAAATTAATAAAAAAATTAATGATGTGCAAGAATCGGTTTTAACGCATAAAAAAATAAATTGATCATTCAGGAGAATAATTTGAAAAACAGTAACACAGTAACATTATATTCAACGATGTTACTAAATTTTAAATATTTGGCTGGAAAAGGAGGTAGTTATGCATTTATTTTCACGCTCCTAAGAAAAAATAGTTACTTTGTATATGAAAAACATAGTATTATCATGACGAGTATTTTTTAATGTCGTTCCGACCCTTGTGGTGGCGCTGCAAAATTTGAGCTGTAGAATTCGATTTAGTCTTTAAGCATCGGAAATTGGTAGTAGGAGCAAGAGGAGACTATTATTTGGATTATTGCATCCAAAAAATATCAATAAATATCAACTAAAACGTCCATAAGCTCTCCGCAAAAAAATTGAGTAAGAGCTGCCTCCACTTTTTAAATGTCGCACATTTGGTTTCCACCATGTTTACTATGTTTTTCATATACAAAGATAATTATAGCTAAGCCATAATTACGCATAACGGTAAAAACAACGAACTACGAAGTACAATTTCAAATTTGCAACGACCTTAACAACTATGCAATTGTTTCAAACATCAGGCATTCAAACATCCTGAAACTATGCAATGATTTGATTGACATAAAGATCATTGTGTTCAATCAACTTCACCTTGTGTTAAGTTATTGACCAACTCTCCTGCTCCATGTGATTACTTTCTTTGTTGATTTATTATCTTTTGTTCACCAAAAAATAGCAACCGAACAAAAGGTGTAACTTCTTTTGAATCATCCTTAAACTAGGTAAACACGGTCAATGAGGTGATAAATGCTTCATTTTGAATTCCATATACCTATGTACATGCACATATGTAAATTCTCAAGCAATTAATGCACTGAATTGAATAAAAAGTAATAAAAGTTTATTATTCAGAACAGCAAGGCAGGTATGTAGGTAGTTTAGTTTGGATTATTTATATTCTTTGCACATGAAATTTCTTGGCTTGGAGGCGGGGGATTGCAAATTTAAGAATTTAACATTAGCTTTACATTATGTTCACCAGGCAGGGAGAGTCATCATCTCCGGGTTGCCAATCAACATAGAATTCTCCCGTTCTTCTAACCTTACCTCCAGGCCCCGAACACACACTTCAAGTTGAGTGAGGGCTTTGTAGAGCTTGGGCCAGATTAACCATCATCATGTTCTCAGGAATCTACTTCAGAAAGAGGGACAAACCTCTCGCACAATGGTTCAGTTAAGAATGCTTCTCAAGTCTACTCATACCATTCCGTTCTGTTTTTTTTTCTTCTTCACCTGATGTGCACAGGTTCTTCATTCTTCTTCTACCTGTGTGTAGGTAAATCGGTCGCTTTTCCTGTCGTGCTGCAATAATCGTTTTATATTTATTCACGTCCAGAAGCCAGAGCAGAAGAAGACATAAAGGTATAGTGAAAGAAGAAATGAGAACCGAACAGAACCACACAAAGGTACATTAATGCAATACCTTTTGGCCACTTACCCCTGGTCTTCCATTGTGTTATGGAGTGCTGAGTTGGAGTTGTCACGTTCTTTTAGCTTAAAACGGTACCGCAAAGACGATTTTCAGTTCATTTGTGACCTAGACCTCGTGAAAGTTGTCCACCAAATAATATCTAGCTCGCTATCGGTTGTGTGGATCTTCTGCTGCTTTGAACGTCTTCAATCTAGTTTCATATGCGTGACACGGTTTTAAGTGTTTTCTGTGACGTACAACTTATACTTATAACGACGAAAACAGTCCATCAGAGGACTCAAAATCTTACAACACTTTGTACCATTTGCATTTCTTTCGCTACGCTTCAAGGTATCAGGTGATAGGCTGGTGGTGTTGATGGTCGATAATAATTAGCCGTGTTAAGAGATTTCGTTTTGCAAAATATTTATATATTCGTCTTATAGATACTTTGAGTGGCCGAACAAAAATAGAAAACAAATTAAAACTTTTGAAGAATAATATTCGTACTTTCGCTGACGGAAGAGTGTTAATTTTTAGAGAGTGAAACGTATTTAAACAAAAAAAAAAAAAAAAACAATTCAATTCAAAGAAGAAATAGAATTTGAGTTTGAATAAATCTGCAAATATGAATAAACTTATCTTAATTTTTGTGTCGTTTATTTGTGGAGCTTTGGCGCAGCAACGTAAGTATCTTACTATAGATGGGTTATTGACTTACTAAAGTAGCTTAAAACTATTTCAAGTGAAGTGATTCGATTTATAAATAAATGTAAATATTGTGCTAAATTATGTGAGAGCTAAAATATTAAATTAACAATAAATCTATGCATTAAAGAACTTTCATTACTTTCGATTTTCAGTTTTTTTTCCATGTTTATTTTAGTAGCTCTTTTTCTAATATTTTCAATTTAAGTCTGTGCGATTAAAAAGCTAAGGAAGCGAAGTTCTGAAGCATTAATATCTCAAAATGTTTATTTAGAATCAAACTGCAATATTTACTTATTAATCTACCCACATTTAATATGTTGTATACCTTACGTTAAGAAAGTGAGAACTTTATTTTGTAACATTGACAGAAATTATCAAATTTGAATAAAAAATAGTTTGAAATTATTTTTGTAGAATTTACAAAAATACCTCTGAGGGTTAATAGACCTACAGATAAAAATGATTTTTCAAAAACAAAAAAAAAATAAGTTTTAAAATTAATTAGTTTTCAAATAAATACATATATGTACTTACATACCATTGACTTAGAGTGAAAATTTTTAAATAACTTTTTGTACATACAAAAAAAATAAACTCAAAAATTAAAGTGTTTTTCCAATTTCTCAAGAAAAATAAGTTATTTGATGAAAAACTCGTAAATTAAATAGTAAAATTTAAAAAAAAATTAAAAATGAGTTAATGTTGTAATAATACTAACTTGCACATAAAATATTATCAACATTCTAGAAACAATTTTCGAAAATTTTGCATTTTTTCTACGGTTTTTTAAACATTGGGCGTTGTTGTTTTTCAATTTAGAAATAATTAAAAAAAAAATATTTAAGAAAGTATTAAAAACCTTTCACAAAAAAAAATCTAAAATATTTATCAATTACTCGCGAAATATTGTATTTTTAAGAATTTGTTTTAAATCATATTGAAATTGGTATTTAAATTTTTAATTTCTTTTGCATACAAATTTCGAAATTTCAAAAATCGAAAATTAAGAAAAGTTTCTAAAGTAAGGGTTATGGTACTCCTTTTAATTGTATTTAATTGAATGGAAGCAAACATCTATTGAAATTTATTGAAACTAAAAAAAATATGCTGTATTGGAGGTTTGAAGAAAAGCAATTTCCAAAAATGTTATTTTTAGTTTTAAAAAAATTTAAAAGAAAATGAAAAGATGGTTCATAAAACAGGGTTGAAAAAATTCACCCACCTGTTTAGGATGTAGCCTAACTAACAGACTGAAAAAATTGGGATTATTTGATATTTATACATTTTCTTTTGTTTTGCAAATTTATAAATTGAACATACATAATTGTTTAGAAGATTCGTTACTCACAAAATTTTTATTGGTGTTGACACTAAAATTCAATGTGTTTGGGATAAATATAATACAATGAAAACATTTTATTTAATACATAAGTTCAAATAATCAAATTTTCGTTCAAATTGCTTTACCTCCTATATTAATAACTTTGTATTATAGTAGTTGGCAGTAAGGCGCCAAATGTGCCCTTGTCTTTTTCAATAAATTGGCAAAAAAATAATTTGTCCAACAAGTGGAACTTTTTTTTGAAACCCTAGAATAAAAAATTGTGAAAATTGTCAAAACTAAATTTATCAAAAAAAAAAATTTGTGAAGCAAAATTACCAAAAAAAATTGTCAAAAATCTTTTAAAAATTGGTTAAAAAAAGTTGTCAAAAAATAAAACAAATTTTTCAAAATATTAATCAGTGAATAGTCAACAGTTCAAAAACCCCGAATCAAAAGAACAAAAATTGGTTAAAAAAAATAAATTGTGAAAAAAACTTTAGGTACCGTTTTTTTTTTATTCTTCTAACAAAAAAAAGGAAAAAAAAAGTATCAAAAAAAATTTGACAAAAGTTCTGTCAAAAAAAAAAAGAATTGAAATTTTTTTGAACCGTTAACAGTCCTATCACTGTTAAGCTAGTTTATTTCCTTTTTTTATAAACTCTTGAATAACCATTTGAAAAGGTGGGTAAGAGATTCAAAACTTACAGTAATCCACCGTTACCCAGAACTCCGGTAAAAACTGGTGTTTGTTTCTAGGAATAGTACGATCTGCCATTTAACACCAAACAGTGAAAATTATCGAAAGTCCCTCTCATAGAATAGCATCTTTGATTTTTCATTTTTTTCGGCTGAAACAATTTTGACGAATTTTGTTAAACAGAAAATTTTTAAAAGTTCAATGCAACTAACCATAAAAAAATTAATATTTTTTTTCAAAATACGATGTTTCAAAAAGAGAATTCATTTTTGTAATTTTTAACTCTATATTTATGTCATTGTTCTTAATTGGCATACCAGCTATTGTTTTTAAATGTACGTGCAAACAATTTTTTACTTTAAATATCTGTTCTAAATTCTTGCAATAAGTTTTAAATAACAATTACATACATACTCTACTCGTAGATGTTATTTTTTTCATTTTGTTAATGAATTTTGTATTTTCAGCTTACTATCTGCAGCAATGTCCAAGAAATGAAGATGTTGTTAACGAATGCTTACGCGATAGTGGAAACAGATTGGTGCACTTTTTGAGACAAGGTGTTCCAGAACTGGACATGTATGAGGTAAATTTTTTTTATTTTTTTCTAACTTACATATATAGTAAAAAACTTTTAATGACAGTTATGAAAGTAATGAATCCAAAACAAAATCCAAATTTTAAACATAAAGAATTAATGATTGTAAATATTTAAAGATCAAAAATTAGGTTCCTACAATTTTTATATGATCGAAACGTGTGTAATATATTAAGTACTGCAGCAGTACTGCGGTAAAAAAAAGTATGACCCAGAAAAACAAAACCAAAATTCCAGGAGGTTTATTTTTTGTTTGTCGTGTTGAAGCTGTAAATCCGGTTCAATTTCTTTAACGGAATATACCTATTAAAGTTTATATCTGGTTTCTTTAAGTGATGTTTTGTAATATTTGGAAGTTCAATAAGCTTATGATATGCACATTCATGTCTGTATAGGTATTAATAATGCATTTGAATTATATCATATCCCATTCAAAAATGCATAAAAAAGAATAAAGAAGTTTGTTGACCTTTTTTCAAGAGTGGCTTTAAAAGATAATTAGGTTACATATATTTAATTTGATCAGGTTTTTTAAGCCGCAGTTATTTGGTCGAATCAATTTTTTTGTTCTTCTGAATGAAGTGAGTTTATTTATATTGTATATTGTTAAATTGTCTAACTATTCCGTTATGTGAAATATTTTTTACTAATACATATTAAGCATGAGAACAGAAAATGTTCCCCAAATGTTAATGTGACCCATTTTTCATACGAATTAAAATGAATGAGAGAATTCTCAAAATACCAAGTATTAATAGGTTCAATTAGGGAAGTCACATATTATGTATGTACAATGTACATGTCAATTGATTAATTGTTTTTTTTCTTGTTTTATTTATTTACAGATTGAACCAGTAGTTATTGATGAAATTGGAATTGTCTTAGGAAATGGTCCTGATGGCTATCGCGCTGTATTCCGAAATATTCAAGCATATGGAGTTAGTAATATAACAGTAACAAATGTGAGGTGAGTTAAAAAAAAATCCCAAATTGAATTTTTCACATCGAATAAAGGTTAAAAATATGACCTACACTACGTATCACTGCACTGCACTGGTATTAGAACATTTCCTTTACTTCGCAATGTTTTAAAACCGTGGACTTATCTGAAAAAAAAACTGCGGAAATACATACAAAAATATCATTTAGCTGTTTTTAAAGCAAAAACTTATTTCCTTAATTAATTTTATAAATCAAGTTGTTTCATTGCATAGTTTTGAAAATAAAAGTAATGTTCAAACTCAAAATTTTGGAAAAATAAACAATTTTTTGTTCACTGTTTTTTATTCCAAAATTTAAGGTTAGTGCAATTTTTGCTTTCAATACGCAATACTCTTATTAATGTTAAGCCAAAAATTGAAACCCGAATGATCTACATAAGTACTTTTACTTTAAAAGATATTGGCATTGTTTGAATACTTTTGATAAAATATTTTATTTTTGATTAAGTTTTAACTAAATGAAAAATATTTAATTAAGTCTTTAAAGATAAGATGATTGTTATACGTTTGGACAAAATATTTTTGGTCATTGTTAATAAAAATATTTTTTGACTTTTTTCAAAAACATTTTTAGCCATTCCTCAAAAATATTTTTGGACACTTGTCTTTCAATTAATGTATAGCAAGAAACGAATAAACCAGTGTTTTTTCTTCAAACGCGATTTTCGGCTAAACTAAGCCTCCTTAACAACCCAAAGTTGACATCTTTTTTTGTTTTTAAATGTGATTTGGTATGAAACGTAATTTCAATCTAGAAAAGCTTTGCAAAAATCAGAACTCGTTAAAAACTTAAGAAATCAGAGCGATGCATTACGATAATCACACGAATACAGTAGTAATCGACTTTGTTCTTGTTGATTCTCATCAAACCGTGTCACTATTACTATGGAAATGAAAATCCAGTTTTTTATTTAGTTTTAATGAGTTTTTCACTTGAAAATGTCGATGTCAATATCAATAAAAAAAATATAAATGTTCTGAGATTGAAAAATACAAACCTTAATTTCAAAATGGTGTCGAATACATGTATGACCAGAATTAAAAAAACACGAGATTAATTTTCGCCACCTTGTATATCTATACCATTTATATTCGTAACTAAAATACATCAAACTATGTTGTTTTAAGCATGAGATGTTGATACTTGATACCTTTGCACATTGCTACTACATGAGTCCAAATGTGTATTAATTTTGCAATATTTAATAAAAAGAAATAAATCATATATCTGTCAATAGTCAATTTTAATTTAAAATACAAAAAACTTATTTATTATTTCTTAGCAAAACATAATTTTTCAACTAGGCCTTGTTTGTCAAAATTGTTTAATGTTTTTTTTTCGAAGCTTCGACTTCTATACGCATCCGGCTATTAATAAAAGCTTTTTTTATAAATTTTTATAGTGTCAATGGCATGCCATAACTACGGCCAAACCTTACTACTGCACGAATAACATTAATTATTATTAACAAGCCAAAGCTTTTCGATGCAGTGCGAAAAAGTTGTATTACATATAAAACAAACAATATTTTATATGGTTGCATAATATGCTACTCCTGTTTAATCTTGATCTTGTCATGAAAAATAAATTTACATGTGTACATTGATGTTTAATCAATGGGGGCCAAACACTGTTCATGATCATACATAGGTAGTTTATAAACCATTGCGTTTTGTAAATATTGTATCTTTCAAGATTTGAATATTGAAGATACTGGTTAATCGAAATTCTTCAAATTGTCAGTAACGTTTGTAAATGTTGGTATAGGGTGTCACAAACTGTATATGTTATATGGGAAACCAATTTATGTTTCTTATGGCCAGTTTCACAGTGAGAGTTTAAACTACAGTTCAGCTGAACCTGAACTTCGGTTCAAATGTAAAGTTCAACTCGCTCGGTATCACAGTGTAAACTGAACTTGAGATCAATTAAGCGAAGTTCAACCATATTAAGTTGGCAGCATTGTAGTTTTTTAAAATATAATTCGATTATTCTCAAAGAAATTTTGTATGGTTTAGTACTTCCTGGAAGCCATTGGTGAATCAAATCTAAAAAAAAAGACAAAGAAAATGGAAAATTCAAATAAAATTGTTGTGCAAAAAAAAAGAAGTTTTAATTTTTCTACCGCGGCATAAAAGTGTTATTGATAAAGTCCAATGGAAAGAAAAGTTAGTAGCATGGGAGTCAATTGAAAAAGAATTTAATTTAAAAAGTGGCTCTCAATATTGTTCTTCAGAGGTCCTAAGAACAAAATATGAAAAGCGCAAGAATTACCATCGGTTTATGACAGCGACATCATAGATCCAAAAAGTCAAAGTAATATACAAAATATTTTGTTTGTTAAGCACTAACTAAAATCATAAATTTGGTTTAGATTATATCGATGTTGCTGAGATAGAACCCGAAGAAAGTAAGCCTGAACAAACTTCGGATGACAAAGAAAATCAGGAGAAAAATGTTGTTTTCTCTAACCACTCTCACAAAAAAAGATGCATTTTCCTCGTCACTTATAGCTTCAAAATCACTTTACGAACTCGAAAACATTTTATTAAAATTTAGTAGCAATAAATATATTTCGTTTGCTTTTCCTTCACACACAATTTTTAAAATTAACAAAATTATAAAAGGTACATAAATAGCTGTCAAATTAAATTTAAGTGGTTGCGTTCAGGTGTTCTCCGCGTTGAATCGAGGTTTAAACCGTAGTTTTCACTCGTTTAACTTGAACTACAGATTGAACTCAGTTCAACGTTTAAACGAACAATGTGAAACCTATTTAATTGTTGAACTTTAGTTTAAACCAAATATAGAGTTTAAACTCTTACTGTGAAACTGGCCATTAATGTTTATTTGAGTGGCGTTATACATTTTGATTTGCTACTGAAGGGCATCGTGTCTTCTAAGTTGCCATAAGGGAGCATGTCGTGAAAAAGGTTGGCAACCACTGCCCTAGAGGGAAATTCACTGCAATTTCACTGCTTTTCTAAAATAGTAGTCATGCCAACTTAATGTAAAGTCAAACCACAAAATTATACTATAAAACAAAGGAACACCGGGCGTATACGCAATTTCTTATTTTAATGACTTTGTTTAACAAATGCCCTTATATTTTTTCGTGCAAGTCGTTGGTATACACAGGGTGTCCAGTGGAATGAATAAGTATAAGTAAGAACTGATAGACGGAGAATGTACAATTGGATTTTGATGCATTCAAAATCGTTTAATTTTTTTTTTATTTTATCTAGAGCTAGTAAAAAATTGTTTCAAAAAATCTCTCTCTTTTTAGAATTGCCAGGTGCCATTTAAATTTTTTTTTTGGTTAAAATATTTTTCGGATTTCAAAGAGTTATTGTAATACTTAAAAACATGCACGATATTGTCTAAAAATAAATTTTGTAAAAAAAAATGCCGAACTAAAATTTTATCAAAAACTAAATTTTTTTCAAAAATAATGTATTAAAAATAAAATTATCAAAAAATTGGTTAAAAATGAATTTCGAAAATAAATAAAGGCTAAAGAAAATTCACGAAAAAATTTTGTCAGAGAACAAACATGGTGGAAAAATAAATTATGAATAAAAAATCATCAAAAAAATTCGAACAAAAATTTGTCCAGGGTAAAACCAACCACTAAAAATTTAGCAACAATAGGTCACAAATAAAATTGAGAAAAGTGTTCGCCCTAAAAAAAAACGTAAAAAAAATTTATTTTGATCAAAAAAGTCGTCAAAAAAAATATTGTTCAAGAAATATTTGGTCAGAAAAAAATGTCCTCAAAAAAAGATTTATCGGTACACAAAATGTTAATTTTTTGAAAGTGGCATGCAATAAAATTTCAATTAAATTTTTCACTTTTTTTTTAACTTAGGGTGTTATGAAAGGTGCTCGAAAATTTCAAAAGCTTTTCGATGGTTTGTTGAACAGATGAACACCCTGTAAGGATTCACAGTGTCAAACCAAACATATTTTTTAAATTGATGATAACAAACTTTTAATATAAAATTAAATAATGTGTTGACATTAAAATAACAGTTCAAACCACAATAATTATTTTAACATCCACCTTTGGCATCCCTGTCACCATACCCAATTAAATGTAGCAATCTAAACAATTAGTGGCAACCAACTTGTCACATTAGAATACGATACTCCATGAAATGATTGCTTTGTCGTGATGATAAGATGTTGAATCTTGAATAAATAGAATAGAACAATAACTTATCAACTTAAATACTATGCAACAATTACTGAAGTGCGGTTAAATTTCTTGCAACTGACGACAAATTAAATTTTATTTTTTTTTGACATTTTCAGATCAGATATTGAGACCATGCAATTCCAACTGACATGTGAAATTCCAAGAATCAAAGTCAAAGCTCAATACCGTTCCACAGGTGTTTTGATTTTGGTTAAGGCATCCGGTGCTGGCGAATATTGGGGAGAATATGGTTAGTTTTTTTTCTTCTTTCAATTATGACATCCGGCTTTAATTTTTTTTTTTCTTACCATAGAGGGTGTCAAGGCGAAGATTTACTTCAAAGCAATTCCAAATGTTGGTGAAAATGGAAAAACTTATCTCACAGTAGATTCAGTCAAAATGGACTTCAATGTCAAATCAATTCAAATGGGTGTTGATAATATTGCCAATGGAAATACTGTTATACGTAAGTATAGTTTGAAGTTTCAACTTGAGTAAATATATTAACGATTTGAATTATATTACAGAAGCTGCATTGAATTTGTTTATCAACTCGAACGCACAAGAATTGCTGAAAGAAATGAAACCATCTCTGCGAGCAAAGTTAACCATGGTCATACGAAGTTTCATGGATAGACTTTTTATAAGAATTCCATTGGAAGATTGGTTGGCTTAAGTTAATTTATATTATCATTTATTTAAATAAGAGTATTTAGTAAATAAGTATATTATATGCATTTGGGTATTTATTGACTTCTGATAGGTATAAATTATTATCTTTAAAATTATTGTGGTATTTTTAAATGACTGTTAAGAACATCTTGTGTATTAAAGTTAATAAATAAATAAAATAATTATATTAATTAAAAATATTCTTCATAGCTTATGAACATTGTTATTGTTATCATTGCTTTCATTCACGAACAATGAATATCGTATTCCTTATGATTTAACATTTGATCACCCCTATTCACATTTTCGGAACCAATACTTATTTAAAAAAAGAAATTGTCGGAAATCTACAAATCGCAAGTTGTCTTAACCTGTCACCTGACAGCTGAAATTGAGCAGGAATATTATCTGAGAGTTGGTATCACATTGGTTAGAAATATTCACCATTTTGAAATAACAGCAGTTTAAGCAATCACGGGCCAATTGGCATTACAGTTAACAATGGGGGATATTCATAGTCAAACTTTAGACCCGATTCCAACTGGCCTCGAGTCTAAAGTTAACACACAGGTTAGAAACAGCTGCTATTCATAAAGAAATTCGCAGTTCTGTTTAGTAAGAAACGGAATTCTACTACAATTTTAGTACTATTGCCTGTCAATCCGTTGAAATCCAATCCATTTTTTGACAGATAGAAAAAAACAACTTAGTCAAAGAGTCAAAGTTTGAGCTCTAGTTTATCTTTCATTTCATTATTTATCTGCCTCAATGTATTTGTGGCCCACTCAATGGTACGAGAATTTGGCACTAGGGGGGCAAATTAAAACACATGTGGCTGAACTATTTTTCTTTGGCATCACTGTTTGAAATCTCTCAGTGGCGTTAAGAACTCACTGATGTGGTAATTTGGTCCTAGGTGCTTTGTAAGGTCTCATTTTACAGTTAACACATTATTAAAAAATATCCAATGTTTCATTGACCAGCTTTGATTTATCGCTTACAATAATTTGAAGTGATTCAATGGGGCATATTCATAGTCGTCTGACAAGTTGTTTTTTTTTCTCTTCTAAGCTAACCTGGAGTTTATGTTATTCATAGATAATTTAGAACCGGGTCCAAAAGATTAAATGGAGCTCAACTTTAAAAACGGCTGACTCTTTGACTAAGTTGTTTTTTTCTATCTGTCAAAAAATGTATTGAATTTCAATGGATTGACGGGCAATACTACTAAAATTGTAGTAGATTTCTGTTTTTTACTAAACAGAGCTGCAAAATTGTCTATTAATAGCAGCTGTTTCAAACCTGTGCGTTAACTTTAGACTCGAGGCCAGTTTGACTCGGTTCTAAAATTTGACTATGAATATGCCCCAATATATTTTAATTTAAAGAAATTTACTACAAACCTCTAGAAAGGTGATACTTTGTCTCTTAGATATGGACAGGTTCATTATAAAAAATGCACCCATAACACCTTTTATTACAGGTGCTTTCATTCAAAAAATAAGATATGTGATTAAAACTTGGCGTATAATAAATATTTTGTATAATACGAGTATACACCAAAGTGATCATTAAATTTGGCATGCGGATTATTTGTCGTACGCAAATAGCATCCCATCATATATGATGTCTTTTACATCAAACCACAAAATTGCAAGTGTCATCAGATTGTCAGTCATGCGACTCAAATTTTTTACGAGCTTACCTACATTTCAGGGCTTTTTAAGTAGGTACCTACAATAAAATTACATGCCTCAATTTGAATGATCATCTACCATTTTAATGTATGTAATTTAATACGCCTTATGTCATTGCCTCGTTAGACAAGAGAAAAATGTGTTTTATTTGCATCGAAAGTAACAAGTCTTTGGATTATTTAGGAAAAGAAAAAAAAAAAAAACAATAATCAGACTTGCGTGATTACTTTGAACTAACTTTTACGTGATTGATACGTTGTTAGCTTATTTTTGATTTGTATCTTTTGAATTATAAGGCAATGAATCATGATTTCTTATTCAACAGAAAAAAAAATTAAATTATACCTGATATATTTTGCGAATTTATACTTACCATTTTGGCCCTTAAACAGAATGGGGACAGTTGACGTTAGGGACATTCGTCCAATTCGCAAAATGACCCTAAACATGTAACGTAGAAATTTATTTTGTAATTTTGTTCAAATTTGAAACTTATGTATATCAAAAAATTTTGGAGTAATGATACTTTTTTTGGGCGTTGTGCCATAAAACTAATACATACCTCACTTTTGCATTTAAAATTTGGGGGTTATGACTTTTTGTATTGAAAATGAAGAAAAAATGATTGAAGCTTTGTGTCACGTTATCTCCACTAATTTGGGCGCTATGACACATAAATTCGACCATTGTGTCACTATGTCATTTTGCGATTTGGGAAATAGTTTGTTTGGCATTAGGAATTATGCCCCTACGCCAAACAATCAAAAAAAGTTTTAATTTTTTTAAGTTTTTGTTAAATAAAATCTTGTAAATCTAAATAAAAGGTGTCCCAACAAGAACGCAAGATTTAAATTTAAATAAAACGCAGATATTTCCTCTTTAAAGGCTTGAGTCGTCGTCGGCTTATTTGCATAAACCATCGACTTCAAAAAACCCCAAGGAAAAAAGTCCAATGGTGTTAAATCGCACGATCTAGGCGGCCAATTCTGGTCTCCAAAACGGGAAAAAAACACGGCCGGGAAATGACTGATGCATCAATTTTATTGTTTCTCTGGCTGTATGAGATGTGCCGTCTTGTTGAAACCACATCGCCTCCACATTAATTTGACGTGTATCATTTTCATAAAAAAAGGTCCAATGATCCAGCGACATCATCACGTACTGCTGAGATATTTTCGGTGGATCGACCTGGTCGAAGGCGCGTTGTTGTCTTTACATCAGTGACAGACCCAGTTCAGCAAATTTTTCATTAATCGCTTTACGACTCTTTTAGAGCATTATTGTAACCCCAAATTGATCGCAATTTGCGAACTTTAGTCGCAAAACTTTCACCATTTTGGTAAAACAATTTCAATGAGAATGCGTTGTTCATTCGTGTAGCGCTCCATTTTTATTAACCTTATACCTTATACTTATATATTTTATTAGCCCTTGGAAATTTATTAGCTTATGTATATAAATCCAAAGTTCAAAAATATGCAACAGACGCTATACAAAAATTAAGAATAATTTAGTTTAACTAATCACAATAGGTGGATGAAAAGTTAGTTAATACTTCAGATATGGAGTTCAAATTTAAAATAATCTACAATCACTTCAGTTTTTGAAATCTTTTCTTTGCATTTTACTTACATAATTAATTTCTTATTTGAAAAAACCAAATATCAACGTCTTTCAATATAATTGAATTGGACTCCGATTTATATTTTTAGTATTGGAGGGCGCATACAGATAATACAATTTTGAAAAAAAATTTTTTTTGGAAAAAATATTTCAGTGATTGAATTTTTTGATATTTAGCATCTAACGTTTTTTTTAACACTTTGTGAAATATTTTGGACGAAAATAATTTCATATTAAAAAAAACTAATGGTACATACAGTATAAATGTTAAAACCCATTTAAAATTTATATTCCCGATGTAGCAATCTTTTTTTAATGGGCCACTTTTGTTTACTTTTTATTTCAAAATAAATTGTAACTTAATTATTTTTTACTCAGACTTTAAAACCAGATCTTATCGAACGTGGGAACAAGTTTATTTTTACATGCATTCAAAGAAAAGAATAAAAAATTAAAAATTATGTTTTCGAAAAAAATCGAACAACAAAATCATTTAAAAAGGATTCAGCAAAAATATTTGGAACAAGAATCATCAAATATCTTTATACAGGGTGAGTCATGAGCAATGCGACAAAATGCTAGGGCGTGTAGGTTGCGTTGAGACAAGAAAAAAATCGTATAGGAGGGGGGGTCTATTCCCCTCCGTTTAGCCGGGAGGGGCAATTTTCGAAAAAACTGACTTAAAATGGAAAAAAAAAATATTTAAAATCAACGGCTTCATTTATAATGCTGTGCGATACGTTTTTGAAAAGCCAATAATTTTGTCTTTCATTCTGTGTTTAAATAAATCTATTTTAAGAAATAGTTTTTGAAATATTAATTTTCAAAGTCAAAATTTTGAAAAAAAAAATTGAAAAAAAAATTTCAAATTCATTTTTTTCAAAATTTTACGTAATTAAGTGCTAATTTTAATTTCAAAATTCAATGCTGTTATTAATTTTAAGTCAAAATAAGAAAACCGGATGCAAAAATTTTATGTCGTTCTCAAGAAATTAAAAAAAAACCAAAACCACCTTTTTCTAAGAAAAACATTTATTTTTATTGTAACGAAGCAATTTAAGAAGCATTAATCTTAGTTTTTTTAGTTTTTTTTATTCCTTTTATTTTTACTATGTTTTTTATTGGAAGTACTTATAAAAAATTCTCGATATGATCTCCATTGTTTAGAAGGCATAGATTATATCTCCTTGTAATGGCTTCACATAAGTTTATGCTTGACAAATTTTCCTGCAATTTGACTCCAGCGACTTCAATTCGTTCCTTCAGTTGTTTCAATGATACTATTTCCACTTCGTAAACATAATTCTTCATAAATCCCCATGCATAGAAATCTAGGGGAGTTAAATCTGGTGACCTAGGCGGCCATTCCGTGGGGCCCCTTCTTCCGATCCAACGGTCACTAAAATGATCATCCAGCCAGTTTCTCACCTTTAAGCTGTAGTGTGCTGGAGCACCATCTTGTTGGTAGATTAAAGTATCTGCTATAACCAATGGAACGCTGTCTAGTAAATCGGGTAAAAGGTCTCGTAGGAATTGCAGGTATGATTCTCCAAATTGCAGGAAAATTTGTCAAGCATAAACTTATGTGAAGCCATTACAAGGATATATAATCTATGCCTTCTAAACAATGGAGATCATATCGAGAATTTTTTATAAGTACTTCCAATAAAAAACATAGTAAAAATAAAAGGAATAAAAAAAAACTAAAAAAACTAAGATTAATGCTTCTTAAATTGCTTCGTTACAATAAAAATAAATGTTTTTCTTAGAAAAAGGTGGTTTTGGTTTTTTTTTTATTTCTTGAGAACGACATAAAATTTTTGCATCTGGTTTTCTTATTTTGACTTAGAATTAATAACAGCATTGAATTTTGAAATTAAAATTAGCACTTAATTACGTAAAATTTTGAAAAAAATGAATTTGAATTTTTTTTTTCAATTTTTTTTTTTCAAAATTTTGACTTTGAAAATTAATATTTCAAAAACTATTTCTTAGAATAGATTTATTTAAACACAGAATGAAAGACAAAGTTATTGGCTTTTCAAAAACGTATCGCACAGCATTGTGAATGAAGCCGTTGATTTTAAATAATTTTTTTCCATTTTAAGTCAGTTTTTTCGAAAATAGCCCCTCCCGGCTAAACGGAGGGGAATAGACCCCCCTCCTATACGATTTTTTTCTTGTCTCAACGCAACCTACACGCCCTAGCATTTTGTCGCATTGCTCATGACTCACCCTGTATAAGCTCAATTTATAATTTTAAGAGGTAGTTCATGTTTGATTATTTGACATATTTCAATTAAAATAAAGACAGCTAGGAATTGTTAAATAATTGATTTGGAGATTTGCGAATAAAATTTTCCCGGAAATGTAAAAAACCCAAAATATTGGGAAAGTAAATGAAATTAAATAGTTTCCATCGAAATTTTCAGAACTACGAACGAATATTTTTTTTTTAATTTGTACATAAATGTATACCTATGTAAAATGTTCCACTTTATTTATAAAAAGAAAATCCCCCGAAGAGATGTTCCAAGTAATTAACTGCATATCTTATAATTCAATAAATACAATGTTTTATTTATTATTTAAAAATAAATTACAGAATGATTAGTATTAATTAATAAGCAATTTAAAGTTCTAAATCTTTCTTCAAAAGACTATATCTTTGGTATTTTCTAAAAAAAAAATTTCCTTATTTCTTCTTAGTACAAAGTGCCATGGCCACAATATAATTTACATAAATACTGTTTCTGGTTAATTTTTTTTTTTGCTTTAAGTATTTACAAGAAAACTCATTGTAATTATAGGTGGGCTGCTTATTAAAATTTTTTAGAAATGTTTAATTAAATCTATCAAGCTATTAATAAGAAATTTTAAAATAAAGATAAAATTTAAAACATTTTTAACTGATTAATTATTATTATTTTTTCTCTTTAACGCTCATATTACTAATTTGCGTCACCTTACTTTCAAGCTTATAAAAGTCAAGGACGTTAATAAAGAAGAAAGTAATGAAAGTACACCCCTGATGCACACCAAAACTTTGATAAGTATTTTTTCGATGACTCCTTTACTATCTTTATTCTGACTTCCTCTTATGTGTTCATGATCATGCCTACATAAACTCGAACTGGAACTCCTCAGTGCCATAAGACAACCCATGTCAGATCTTGTGATTGTCTATCCAATGCATTTTCAAAATAAACCAACACAATATGCAAATCTCTGGCAGAAGGTAACTCTCCCTCCAGTTCCGCTAATTATTAATTTTTGGGGACCGCAAATAAGTTTGGAGATGAGAATTGTGAACTCATCTGGACCTGATACATATCTCCAATCCATTTGCAGGACTCAGAGTCTTCAAATTATGTAGGGGAGAGTGGGGCAAGAAGGATCTCGGGGCAAAGAGAACCAAATCGATTTTTAGCGTGGTTCTTAACTCCATCTTATATTCAATGATGAGAACTTATGAACAACCTACTTTTGCAACACATCCCTTAGTTTCATTGAAAAACTAAAGTTAGTTGTGGTTTAAATGAAAAAGGTTTGAAAACGGCCCATACCACTTTTCAAAACCGATCCAAGCAACAGGTTGGACCTTTCCATTGTTTAGTGAATTTTTTATTGCTTGTGATCGTTTTGTGTTGTTTAAAAAAGCTGAAAATAAAAGTAAATAAATAGTTAAAAAAAAATTAAAATATTTTTTTTAAAAAACTTCTTGTGGGGACCAGTAGTCCGTTTTGCCCCACGACGTACTGGTTCCAATTTCAAAGCAAAGCAACAACTTTCTATGATAAGCCTGCTTTGCTCCAAGACCTTCACAAGATGAAGTCTACTTCTTTCTTAACATTTATTTTTAAAGATGGTTCGAACATATATACATATGTAGGTACGTTAGAAAAACAAATAGAGCTGCTACTTGGAGCAAAGAAGATTTGAGGAAAGCTATCGATGCCATCAAAAGCAAAAAAGTTGGATATCTCAAGGCAAGATCCCGAAAGCCACTTTAATTCGAAAAGTGCGATTAAACAACACTTGAACAAAACTATAGAACGAGAAAATTGTCATTTCAATTAATTTTTGTTTTGTTTTTTTTTTGCTTGTTACTTTTGTAATTATAGTTTTGAAACTAATATTAATTTTTTATTGTTTCGTCCTTTTTTTTACTTATTTTTCTACGCTTCCTTTGCTTGTTTATTGTTTTTATACTTTAAGTTTTTAATACTTTCAATAAAATATAAGTGTTTTTAATGCCATGCCGATTGTTTTCAATATCAAAGTTAAATGAAATCAGTGGTTCATTTTGCCCCTTTCAAAGGTCCTTTTTGCCCCGCTAGTGGGGAAGATTCTTGGAAGATTTGCACCGAGGAATGAATTTTTTTAGATTAAAATGTGAATGTGAATTTTTATTTATGTAAAACACAAAATTTTTATTAAAACGTCAAGAGCAGTGTGACGGAAAGGGTTACTCATTTGATTCATTATTTTTTATCGATAAATAATTTAAATTTAGATTTTTTCTGGGAAAATGTGTAGGTATAAGTAGGAGTAAAGTATTGGACTCGACTGGTTTAACACTCGATTGCTATAATTTATCTTCGAAAATAAGACTTCTCAAAATAATAAATACCTAGTTTTATTTCAACCATAAAATAATTTTAGGTGTGGTTCTGTTCTACTATTTTATAGAATTCCTATGCATATAAATTAATTAAATGTTTTACCAAATAAAATTTGCGTCTTCTATAATATTCCGTGAGTCAGTTAAGCGCTTCAGTAAACCTGGCCTGTAGCAACCTTGGGTATTATACTGAATGTAAGAAAAATATATTTGGAAAAAAAAAATTTGTACTGAAATTATATTGAAAAACCGATAATGGCATTTCCATTTCCTTACCTAAATTGTTTATTGTATTTTGACAAACGGCTAATTGCAATAATAACAATGTCGCCTGCCAAGAGAGTCTTAGTAAATTGCCCATTGGAACAACATAACAACAATGGATGGCTAAAAACATGCAATCCATACAAATCGGTTGATAAACTGATGGCTACGATCACTGATCACATGGCTTGAATCGTGAGTGTTTGTATTCACGAAAATAACGATTAACCATTTTATAATGAAAAAAGAAAATGACAATTCTCAATTTTCTCAAAATATTTTTTATTAGTTAACTTAGGGTAGGTTGATGGTTTATGTTTGAGTCAAAATTAAAGCAAGCAAAGAAAATTAAAGTTTCGCTTTTATTGCTGTGATAATTGCTTAAAGCGGCTTGACAGATTTTGTCCTAGACAGGGTGTCTTATATAATACAAAAATTGAACTGAATTAAGAAGTTTTATTTTATCTTTTATGGTTGCAGCTAGTGATAAATATCAATGGTATGGGAAAATTTTAAACACCAAAATGTTGAGCTCAAATTTTCCCAGGGGCGATTTTCGTAACTTTTTTTTAAAATTTTTAATTTTTAGAATTGATTTTTTTAGACGTGCAGCTAGAACAAACTGTTTTTTAAACGAAATAAAAATCGAACTGTATAGACTCGATGTTCAATGGTTTTTAATTTTTTTTTAATTACTAATCATTTTTAACCATACATATGTAAAAAAAAAAATTTAATCTTTAAACTCTTATAACTTCGGCTTAACAAACGGTAGGTTAAAAAAAGTACATGGAAAAATTAGATTTTCCAAACTCTGGGAGTCGATATTTTTTTTTTAATTTTTTGACATTACTATAATATAGGGAAGTCGAAATTCTATGTGGCTGTTTGTAAATCTACAGCCCAAACGGCTCACGTGTTAACGCACTTTTTCCTCCCATAGTAAATAGTCTTTTGATTTAAGTCTAAAGTTAAATGATTTTTAATAAAATCCAATCAAACACAACTTTTCGATACAAATTAGATAATTTGTTTCTCCTTTTTTCAATATTACAGGCATCATGGAGTAATTTTAGGGTATTATTAAAAAAAAACATACGGAAAAAAATATTATTTTAATTTAATCAACACAACATAAACCGGGAATCTTGCAAAACTCATTGAATACAACTTAAGATTCCTCCAAGTATTTATAAAGCAAGTATTGAAGTAAATCAAAATCAGACGTCCGATAACGTTGTTATTTGAAATAAAAAAAAGATTTAAGTAACATTTCTTCAAATATACAGCCCTTAAAAAAAGGTATCTCAAAAACCTGACGTGTAAGTGCAATTCTAAGACCAGACTTGGTCTTTAGAGGTCAAAGCAAGGGAAAATTATATTTTGGTTGCAAATAGAAAAAGTTAAACTTTGCAGATGATTATAATTTACAAAGAACTGACCAACATCTCACAAGAAAATATTAATCTTGATTTATTTTATTTGATAGGTACCTTTTTATTTTTATTTTATTTTATATTTTACTTTATTTTCTTTTTTTCTTTTGTTATATTTTATTTTATTTTATTTTATTTTATTTTATTTTATTTTATTTTATTTTATTTTATTTTATTTTATTTTATTTTATTTTATTTTATTTTATTTTATTTTATTTTATTTTATTTTATTTTATTTTATTTTATTTTATTTTATTTTATTTTATTTTATTTTATTTTATTTTATTTTATTTTATTTTATTTTATTTTATTTAATTTTATTTTATTTTATTTTATTTTATTTTATTTTATTTTATTTTATTTTATTTTATTTTATTTTATTTTATTTTATTTTATTTTATTTTATTTTATTTTATTTTATTTTATTTTATTTTATTTTATTTTATTTTATTTTATTTTATTTTATTTTATTTTATTTTATTTTATTTTATTTTATTTTATTTTATTTTATTTTATTTTATTTTATTTTATTTTATTTTATTTTATTTTATTTTATTTTATTTTATTTTATTTTATTTTATTTTATTTTATTTTATTTTATTTTATTTTATTTTATTTTATTTTATTTTATTTTATTTTATTTTATTTTATTTTATTTTATTTTATTTTATTTTATTTTATTTTATTTTATTTTATTTTATTTTATTTTATTTTATTTTATTTTATTTTATTTTATTTTATTTTATTTTATTTTATTTTATTTTATTTTATTTTATTTTATTTTATTTTATTTTATTTTATTTTATTTTATTTTATTTTATTTTATTTAATTTTATTTTATTTTATTTTATTTTATTTTATTTTATTTTATTTTATTTTATTTTATTTAATTTTATTTTATTTTATTTTATTTTATTTTATTTTATTTTATTTTATTTTATTTTATTTTATTTTATTTTATTTTATTTTATTTTATTTTATTTTATTTTATTTTATTTTATTTTATTTTATTTTATTTTATTTTATGTTATTTTATTTTATTTTATTTTATTTTATTTTATTTTATTTTATTTTATTTTATTTTATTTTATTTTATTTTATTTTATTTTATTTTATTTTATTTTATTTTATTTTATTTTATTTTATTTTATTTTATTTTATTTTATTTTATTTTATTTTATTTTATTTTATTTTATTTTATTTTATTTTATTTTATTTTATTTTATTTTATTTTATTTTATTTTATTTTATTTTATTTTATTTTATTTTATTTTATTTTATTTTATTTTATTTTATTTTATTTTATTTTATTTTATTTTATTTTATTTTATTTTATTTTATTTTATTTTATTTTATTTTATTTTATTTTATTTTATTTTATTTTATTTTATTAGCTATCATCTATTTGGTTAGAATATTGACTATCCTGAAGGTAGCTTATTATTCCAAAAAAATCAAAAATTTAAATTATATAAAAAAAAAACAGTTCAATCATTTAACTCGGATTGTATGGGCGAATTTTAGTATTTATTAAAAAAAAAAAACACCAGTTCTAGTTAATTTTTAATAAATCAAATCAAAAGCCAAAGTTGAATGAGCTTACACCTCCAACTCTTCGGCATGCGATTCACACAACATCATAAAATGCTAAATAATTATAGATACTACAGAACTCCTAGGAAATCTCTGCTCATTAATATTGAAATTATAATAAAATAATAGGCTGCACTACATGATCATGATAGCGCTATGGGATGGCCATCTATTGCAGAGAAGCGAGCTATAGCTATACACTTAGCGAACTCATCGCGTTTGCAAATACACGCGCTTATAATGAAACACCTGTTGGCAGCGTGCCGCCATCGCCATCAGAAACTATTAGTGTATGAGCAAAGTACTTACATCTGTATTCCATGAATTGTGCTTTATGATCTCGAACTTCGCAGTTTATAGATTCTATATAAAACCTAATGACAAAAGCTCAAATAGATTCAGTTCTAATCAATGTGAAGATTTGCATAGTCCGCTTAAGTTCTAAGATTTATATTTTGTTATTCGGGAGTACACATTCGTCCTTTTTAACGGTTCACGGATAATTATTTGGATATCACTTGTACTTGTCTACAACTATCAAAGAATTTTTCGCTTGTCCTTTTTAAAGTAAGAAAATATTATTTGTGAAAAGTTTTTTTTTCGAAAATTTTGTGCTTGAGATTTACCAATCGAAAAAATTAATTAACCTTATTTCTGAGAATTAAATTAAGAGTGTTCTAACATTAGAGTGTATTTAATCCGATAATAAGTTAAAAGACAGTTTAGCTTCGTTTTCATTGTGTACCTTTTATCCTCTATTAGCCGCCCCTTTCCTGGGTCCCAAATCCATAATTCGATTCGAAAATAAAAACTGTTCGAAAGTGGTTTTTTTATTCACAATTAAAATAGCAAACAAAATTATAAACTCAGTTTAAAATTTTTTTGAAATCGAACGGTTTGATTTTTGAATCTAATTAGAGGGTCAGGACCCTGATCTACGTTTCGATATAAAATCCTTTTTAAATTCTTGACGTCCTAAAATCTTTTTCGTTGTGCAAAGTATTTTGCAAAGTGACTTCATCTTGATTTAAGATCGGCTTCATAATTAATTTGAAGTTTTTAACTATAGTTAATTTTTTTTTCTTGCCCGAACTGAAACTCACATAATGATACCTACAATTTGTTTTGGCTATTATTTTAATATTATTTTGTAATTTAAATTATTTAGACAAAACTATTTTTTATATGAAGCTGAAAATCGATGCATCCGAAGTTTTTTAAACGCCAAAATGTTGGGCGCACATTTTTCTAAGGGCGATATTCGTTAATTTTTTGAAATTTTATTCAGTTTTTTTTAAATTAATTTTTAACGGGCAACTAGACCAGAACAAAATAAAAATTGTAGTGTATGGAGAATACCTTACTTTAGAGCAGTAGTTCTATAATATTTCTATAAAGCGTTTTTAACTATAAAACATAAAAACCAATTTTAAAAAATTTGGACTATTATACTCATAACTTCAGAAATCAACAAACTGTAGGTGAAAACAAAGTAGGTACATGGAAAAATATGATTTTCCTAACTCTAGAACCAATGTTTTTAATTTTCCTTTTTTTTAATTCCTGTTTTTAGGTTAATTATTTTTGCCGAGCAACAAATTATACCCAAATAGTAGAAACACACAAAAAACATTTAAATAGTGTTCATTAGTTTTTGTGTTGAATTCAAAGTTTTGAATTTTATTTTTGCTAATTTTGAAAGAAAAATTGGTTTGAATTCTGGCTAACCTGAAAAATAAATTCAGAACATTTTCTTAAACCTATTTAACACTGAAGAGTTTTTGTAGAAAAAAATAAAAATATGCAGTTACAGCTGTTTCTTCCAAAAATTTTCACATAAAAACATAATTTCAAAAAAAAATATTCTCCAGTTTTTAAATATTGAGTTAAACGTTTTTGAAAAAAATCGAAAAAATTGTTGAAATGCTTAACATTTAAAATTTTTTAAAATAACTAATCAAACAAATTTTGAGAAAAATGAACTCAAAAAACATTTGCCAAACCAAAGGTCAAAGGGACATAGTTGAGCACTTAATTGAACCTGTTCGACCGTATTCATTCTAATATTCTCATTGTTAAATAAAATTTTTCTCACAGTACAGTTGATAGACTAATTGAACATTTTGAACTTTTTGCTTTAAGTCCCGCTGCATTTCGACATTTATTGTCTTAGCTACCGGCGCGCGTCAAGAGGCTGTGCTCTAATATAATAAATCTTTTTTTTAAATTGGTAACATCTCATAGTAGAATCATAAAAAAAAAACACACTTTAAAACTACCTTCATCTAAAATGATGATGTTGTTGGATGGACACACACTATTATTATCTACTTCAACAATTAGAATTTTTAATTTATTTTTGTTTTTACTTAAATATATGTACCTCTCTGCCACCCACAAAAACAACAAACTGTGAGCATAATAACTTTGTTTATAATTTTGATTTCGATCCATAAAAGGCAACTCAATCAAGAAGATTAATATTCCGAATAATAGTTCCATGTAAGAACACTCATTGAATTATTGTGCAGCATTTGAATGCAAATTAACTTATTATTTAGTGTTGATAATAATTTTTGTCTTTTTTTGTTGTTGTTGTTTAGAACTAATAGCTTCAATGGCATCAGGTCAAGTTTATAAAAAAATATTAAAATTCCCATATGAGTAAGAGTAAGTTGGTATTCAGTGTACAAGTACTTGAAGATTTGTAGAAACAAACTAATAAATTTATTTATGATTTGTTTCTGAAAATCTTAGTGTTTTGCATACAAATTAGATTTCCTATATTAACTTTGTCGTTTTAATTTCGTTAAATAGTATTTAGCTGATTCAAGTTATAAGATAGTTCTGATTTTTTTCTCAGCTCTATGTATTTGGCGGGGTCAATTTGAGATGCGTATTGAGAATTGTATTCTAGTACTTTTTCAAAGTCTCCGCTATATTTAACTGGCGAAATAATGTGTAAAAAATGAATTTAGAGATTTGAGCAAATTTGAAAGAAAATCTAAACAGTAGAGACCTAAAGTTATCAAAATGAAACAAACATAGTTAATTAAAAACAAAATAGTATTTCTCAATAACTTTAAAACTCTTTAAAACTTATCGAGACTTTTAGCAAACGATTGCAGAGATAAAATAAATGTAGACATAAAATTTAGTTTGACTTGATCTGGTTCAAGCAAGCAGTATCTTCAATACCAATTCTCTCCAAAGATAAATTTAAACGAGGAACTCTAGACTTTAACATTTTTTAGAGATAAATTTTGAAATTTGGGTTAAATTCGAAGCAAAATCGAAAAAGTCTGGTTTTTCGATAAAAAATAATAAAAAAAAAAATAAAAATAATTATATCTCGAACTTCAAAATTTACAATTTTAGATTGTAATAAAATAGCAAACAACCGACTGAACCTAAAAATGTCAATATTTGAAACATTAAGTAGTGACACATGAAAAATAAGGCACATACAATGTTTAGTTGCAAAGCAGTTTCTCTTCAGTATTAAAATATGTTAGATTAGAAACGAAACTGTTTGATAACTAAAACTTTAATGTGAGTGCCTTTGAGCCCTTCATGTTCAAACATTCTTATATTTTATTTAAAATTAATTATCCATTTAAGTAATTGGTTTTCTCTTTTTTGTGCAGATAAAAAAAAATGGCATACAAGGAACTCATAGTCCTTACACTTTTTTTCGCAATTTTTGATAGTTACTTGGCTGAGACTCCAAAGATTCGTAAGCTCTTTTTTAAGTTTTCCCTCAAATTATACCAAATAACATTTTCAATTTCTTTAGCCGATTACATTCACATTTGTCATCGGAATGATCCCAAAATCAACGAATGCATTCGAAATACTGTTCACGATTTGAGACCGTACTTAGGCGATGGCATTAAAGAACTGAATGTACCACCATTGGAGCCTCTTTACATTGGTGATCTTAATATTTTAGATGGTGGCCGTGGAGGATTTACTGTGAAAACTAAAAACCTAAACATTTATGGTGCTGCTAATTTTGAAATCAAGAAATTGAAGTAAGAAGAAATGACGTACATTATATTGCAATGATTTTATTAATTGAAAATTTTAGTGCTTTAGATCAAGGTAGACATATCGATTTTGAAATGATTCTACCACGACTCCATGGAGAAGGAACATACGATGTGAGTGGACAGCTATTGGCACTTCCTCTTAAGGGTAATGGAAGATTCAGCGGAAATTTTAGTAAGTTTCAAATTCCTTATGTTTCTTCATGGATTTCTATTAACAACAATTTTTACTGCAGCTAACTTCACTGCATTTGTGAAACTGGAATTTGAAATCAAAACTGACAGTAACGATGTGGAACGTGTGGGCATTAAAACTTTAGAAGTAAAAATTAAAATGGGTAAAGGACGAATTCGTTTGTATAATTTATTCAATGGCGACAAGACACTCGGAGACATCATCAACGAAACAATTAATCAAAACTTTGATACATTCACTTTGGAATTAATTCCACCAATTGAAAGGGCCTTAGAGAAGAAATTCCTGTCGATAGCTGGTAAAATCATGGAAACGTTTACGTATGACGAACTATTTCCTGTGTAAAATATGAAAACTAAAAATTCTGCATAATCTCAGGATGTGATAGCTTTTTTACACTTTTAAGTCAATTCATTTTTTTTTTAAGTTTAATTACATGTAAAATTGATTTACAATGTCGAGTTTTATTTTTGTTGGGGTGTATCTGGTACAGGTAAGTAGAATCCGTATCTAACTTTGTCACGAATCTTTTCTTCTCACAATTTAAAAGTGATAGGGGCATACGTATTAGTGATTATATTTCAATTATTATTAAGAAACCATGATCATATAAAAAATAACTTACTTCGTTGTTCATTGATTTAAAATGGAGGAGAATTAGTAACCGATATCGCTTTGCTTCCAAGCCAAACGCAAATTCAGTTATAATTAAGGACTATCAGTAACTGTACAAACCGTTGTTTAACCTTAAATTATTGAATTATTGTAGTTTAGAAACCTCATCCAGTTCAAAAATGGGGCACAAGCACAATAGATCCTATGATCGCAACTATACAAACTATTCAACAATAAATCTTCGGTTTTAAGAGCCTTGATGTGACATGACAATTTTGATTGTTGACGTAGTCACCGACGTGGAAATAATCCTCATCAGTCAAGATGATTTTTCTATAAAATTTAGGATTATTTTCAAATTTTCACCATTTGTTGAAGCGTGTATCGTTTTTGAGTATATATAATATGGAGTGCTCGTTACATTCCAAATGCTTAACCATGACAGTGGTCGGTAATTCAATTTCATTATAGAGCGGTATTTGACAGCTGGCAGTCACGACGTGATCTTAGCTTCGTTTGTGTAAAATAAGTTATCAATAAGTAAACAAATAAAATTCATGTGTTCGCATTTGCTTTCAGCTTTGTATATATAAACTATAGTACTCTCATGGTGGAAGTCGAATGGGCGACATCTAAAGTATGCCGGCAACACTTACTCTTTTTTTTTTTTTGCGGAGACCTTATGGAGGTTTTAAATGATATTTATTGATATTTTTGGATACAATTATCCAAAAAATAGTCTCCTCTTGCTCCTACCACCAATTTTCGACGCTTAAATCGGATTTTACACCTCAACTTTTGCAACGCCAACACAAGGGTATATTATGAATATAAAACAACGCCCCCTATAGTAGTCTTAAATACCTCAATGTATTATTGATACGAACGAGCACTCCATATTACCTACATATATATATTCAAAGGTATATCGTTCCATTTTTATTAATGGCGTAGTTTTAACTTGTCAAATTTGAAAAATTACAGCTTCAAAAGTGACAATTATCGAAATAGGAGGTTATTCAAAATAACACCTCTTTTTGGAAAACTCTTTATAATCATGTCGATTACAGAATCCGCAAAACTTGATCCGCAATGATTCACAGCGTAGTGTTCTTTTTTCTTCCCAGGATAAATGAATAGTTGGGAAACAGAGCTCTAACTGCGGATCGAGTTTTGCGGATTCTGTAATCGACATGAATATCTAAATGTTTGACAGTTTCTTCGAAGGAGCTGCGATATCTGGCCAAAGTTTACTTTGCAATAAATATTATCGCTTTTGATAAGAATCTAGATGTGGTCTCACACATTTTCATTTTTACAATCTATTATCCGCCCATGTAGACCATACGTAATAAAAAGAGTCTAATTTTTCAAAAAATCTACTACATTAGCATTTTACTTCAGTTAACTGTCATGAGTGTCAGTGTCATTCTTATCAGTTGTTTTCTATTTTCTTTAGTTAGTGAAGGGTGTGCAAAAATAATAACTTCGTGGCTGTGAAAGCAAATATAAAAATTATAGTTTCTTGCATGCTGATACTTTAAATCCTTATAGTTCAGTATTAAAATTAATTAAAAAATCATACAATGCATAACTACAAAGAAACACAAACGAATTGGAAATTCGTCAGAGAACTTGGATCAGGTGCATTTGGAGAAGTTTCTTTATGGATAAATCCAGAAACTGGAAATTCCGTAGGTACATACCAAAAAAAAAATTAAATAAATATATAAACAATTAATATACATAAAGGTATCTGCACTACCAGCAATAAAATTTATTGTTAAATTTCGCTTGAGTGCCCGGCATTCGATTCGTTACATCGAATTGCAGTGTTGACACTAAAGTAAAAAATAAACAACGCAAATGCTTATCATTAGACAATCCCTTTTTTATTGGCAAAGCATTTCTGATTATGATTTCTCGGAATTGCAATTTGAAATACAATGTTACAATTTTTCTTTGATTACGTATGGCAAATCGAATTGCAACTAAAAAAAGATTAAATTGAAATTGGGAATTTTTGGATGCGTATGAAGCATCCATTGTTTCTGGTTTCTGAGATTGATGATTAATGCTTTTGGGGGATTCTTTTTAACTTAAGGAGCTTTACAAAGCGGGAAGTGCAGTCAGAACTTCGAGGTTTTCTTTGTTTATGTATGTAAGTTTCAATTTTCATTATTTTTTTTTGCGATAGGTTTATTTTTAAACATTCCCGTTTATAATATGTTATTATGCCCAAAATAAAACTGCTTAAAAGTCATAATCAAAATAGCTTTAGAAATTTAATTAAGTAGGTAGAAACATATTACCACAAGAGGGGAGGAGTGTACTCGGTTGTGATACATCTTTCTAGAATTTTACACTGTAGGTAGTACTACTGCCTACTAAATATTGTTTTTTTTTGTTAACTTGAAGATCCAATAAGAGTTAAAGTTAAGTAAACATAAAGGTACCTATATGTATGTTTTTAAATAGAACTACATACCTATTAAACTTTTCTAAGAATTTTGAATTGAAAAAATAGTTGTCGATTGGCAAACAACAAAACGTATTTTTTCCTATTTGTATAATTTTGATTTATCTTTTTTGTAATTGGTAGTTATAAAATTTGTTGAAAATAAAGAGGGTTTATCGAAATGAAACAGAAAGGAATGGCTTATTAAATCACTTTTATAATGTAAAATGACAAAATCTGGTTTTGTGAAAAATTTGCGTGTAATTATGAAAAATAAATTAAATTAAATAAAATAAATTAAAAACAGAAACTTTTTTTGATTCAAAATAACTTTTAACGGACTTTGGTACACAAAAATTTGGCGTTTCGGTCCAGTCACCTTACTTGTTCAGTTAACCTCGATGCGCTTGTTAAGACGCAAACTTTTGTTAAATGCAATGCAGTTGGTGCGTCTTAAGAAGCTGTTAACTGAAAAGTTCAAGTGCGGTGGCTGGCACAAAACGCCGAATTTTGTCCACTAAAGGCTATTTTTAATCAATAATTCGACAAGTTTAGTCTTCTACTTAGCTGATTTATATCAGAAGTATATACATATGTAGAAAATGTTTTATAAAAACAAACCTTTTTAGAAATGTTTTTTTTTGCAGGAATAATTACCTCTTTCGAAAAGTTGACAAAACACTTGTCAAGAATAGAGTGCCCCTTATCCTAATCGTTCGTAATCGGCATACAAAAGTAAGTCTCCTGCGGTTTTTGTGATGACAAGCACAAAGTAATGGTTGAGACTTGTAAGTCACTTGGTGATTGCCCTGATTCTTCATAGTCTATCGTGTCACCAAATTTATTTATTTATTTAGAAGTACCTTCTTTTTACAAAACAACAAAATATATTTCTTCTTCTTCATAAAGGATTGCCGACAATATTACAAAGATAGCTTGCTCAATGATTTGTCACCAAAATCATTTATATAAATAAAATTTATGTAGGGAATTTGATGTAGGGAAAGTTTAATTTTTGATCTTGATTGAAAAAACGACAACCAAGAATACTAGATTAATTAAGACCTAAGGCCTGTGCTGCTTTAAGATCAAACACTCCACGAAGGTAAAATAAAATATTATTTATGATTCCAACCCCGATCTTTCATAATAATTAGAAAAGTGTCTTTTAAATCTTGCAACAACGCCTTAAAAAAGTAGTTTCAATTTTTATTTCAAACTTTTAATCAGATATGTATGTTAAATACTCCTATGTGCAACAGCAGCTCTTGCTTTCATCTTTAATAGCTGCTATCGATGAATCAACTTATCGCAAATCCCATTAAAAATACGGTCGAAAACAACACACGTTTATACAAAATTAGAATTATCAACTCAGTGCAATAAATTTTTCTTTGATGAAAATCTAAGTTTTGATACGATTATCTTGAAGATTGCTTTAGGATTGAATATTTAAAGCTGACAAAAATGTTATCTCTTTCTGGTCGTAAAGGAGTGATTGTTCCTTGTTTGGCGAGTTCGTCCGCCCTACAATTGCCCGGAATGTCACTATGTCCCGGACCCCATATGAGGTGAATATCAAACTGTTCAGACATCTCCCTTAGAGATATTTGGCAGTCTAGGACCGTGATTGATTTAGTAGTGACAGAGGCAAGAGATTTAATAGCCGCTTGGCTATCTGAGAAGATGCGAATAAGGCAGGAAAAGAAAAGGAAAAAAAAACAATCAACAAAATGAAAAAAAATTTAGCTTTTTACTGAATGGAACCACTAGAGTACAGAAATATTTCTATAACGGATTCTAATTAAATGTATTCTTTTAATTGGTTTTTGGATCAATGGAACATCAAAGAGCGAAACCTAAAAATGGTTGGCAAAGTGATCATATTTTTTTGTATTCTTACTATACATATATCTTTACAATATATTGTTTGTATGCCTATACATTTTTTTTTATTTCTGTAATCATCCTCGAATATTACTAAAAATAAATTTCAAATCGCACGAACGTGTGGTTTCCGAAATTTAGTCGAAAATACAAAACAACCAAACAAACAAAGAAAAAAAGCAACTTTTCCGCTTCTCATAATTTATTAAATAAATTAATAAAATAAAATAAATAAATTTATTTAATACAATTTCAGCTATTAAAAGATGTTCGGTTAACTTTGAAAAACTAGCTCTTGATGAGCAATCTAAACTGAAAACACGATGGCAACAAGAATCTGACTGGATGAATAATATTAATATTGAAAATATTGTACATGCCTGCCCTGAACTATGTGCAAATTTAGTTGCCGAACAAAATCAAAGAACACTTTTGCCTGTAATCGCAATGGAATATTGTGATGGTGGTAATTTGCGTTCAAAATTACATCAAATCGAAAATATTAATGGCTTCAGCGAGCATGAAGTTCGAGAAATTTTAAGTGCATTGCGAAAGGCAGTGTTCCATTTGCATGATCGATATAAAATAACTCATCGTGATATTAAACCTGATAATATTGTTATCAAATATAGCGAAGAAGGAATACCAATATATAAGGTAAAACCGATGAATTCGAATTATACTGTAATTGAATTTAACAGTAGTATATACAATTTCTAGTTGACAGATATGGGATATGCACGAATTCTTGATAAGGACACAATTGTAGGAAGTATGGTTGGATCGAAGAATTATTTTGCTCCAGAAATCGTGGAATTTGCAGAATATAAAAACAGTGTGGACTATTGGTCAATGGGAATTGTTGCATTTGAAATAATATGCGGCTTATACCCCTTTCTACAAGATGGTTCTATGTATGAAGTTCTAATGAGCATCAAACATAAACCTCGCGGTTGTATTGCTATAACCAAATCTGACAATGATAAGCTCTGTCATCACACACAGCTCTTTGTTCAAAATAGGTTAAGTAAAGCATTCTGTAGTGTGATCGAACCATGGCTGCAACTTGCATTGGAAGCAGATGGTCGCAAACGTGGCTATGAAGCACTTGATGAGGTACAAACGCGCAAGCCCATTCTAACGTTTTACACAAAACTAGATGATGCATTGAATGTTAAAATTCTGACAGTTTATTGGTTAAATCGATGCAAATTCTTGAGTTATGTTGTCGATGAGAAAACAACAATGGATAATCTCTTTAGTGCTATGGAAAAAGATACTGGAATAATTAGAAATAAGTTCTATTTCGTACTACCTGCAGGACACTCTATAGACCACTTTACACAAAGTACACAACCTTTTGAGTTGTTTGAAGAAAAGTTTTATATCGACGATAAGCCTATGTTATATTTGATTGATTTTGAGACTAATGGGCTGAGTAATCCAGATGATCCTTTCATATCAGAACCAATTCGTCGAACATTTGGGTTATGTGAAAAAATACATCCGAGAATATTGAAGGAATGTTTAATGAATACATTGTTTCTTCAATTTTACGAACTTAAAAGAGTTGTCGAGTGTGTCGATGGATTGCATGAATTTTCAATGAACTTAGAGTCTGAAATTATGAAACAGGAAAGTGGGGTAAGAAATTTTCAGGACAAAATTATACATTTAAAAGGACAAGCGACACATTACCAATCTATGGTGCTTTCGGGGAATCTTTTGCTGCAGGAAAAGCAGGTAAGAATGTTGTTTTTATTTGTGTTTCTGCAATGGTTCATTTTCAAATCTTCCTTTAAGTAAAAATAAGATACTTCTTATGATTTAATGGTCTGGTCCAAAAAAGTATTTTCAAATCCAGTCCTAAATAAGATAGACCAGAGAAGAATTGTAGTGACATTTCTAAAATTCTCTTTCAGTTTGCCAACTCTGAGTGTTTTGAGAACGAATGGGATATAAATGCACAGAATTTAAAAACTCTTAACGATGAATACTCTAATGTTCATTTTCGTCTTAAATCAGTTTTGAAAAGAACTCGTGAATTTATGGAAAAATCACCTTTGAATGGGCATCAAAAGGAGGTTGAGAATTTCGTGTAAGATTCTTTAATTGTTCTATTTGAATATTTATAAAATACATTTTATATTCCTTCTAGAAAACAATTTCAAGCTGTATTCGAAGAAGTTCGTAATAAAAGTCGCTCAATCGGCCCTGAAGATATACGATCGCAAGTATCTCAATTCCTAAAAGTTCGCAGAGATTTCTTTGACAATACTAATAAATATTTGCGAAAGAATATGAATGGCAAAAATCAAGAATCACTTATTGAAATTTATCACGAATTTCAAACAATAATGCAAATTGTCTTTGAAAATCAATCTTTGTGGAATGATTATAAAATTAAGATGAACCAGAAAACTAAAGATTTTCTTTTGAAATTTGGAGAGCAATTCTATAGACAAGGGAAAAATTATAAATGTCCTATTGATCAATTAATTGAAAGAATGGATACACTAGATATGGATAGTGAAGAATGTTCAGCAAGTCTGATGCAGAACAATAATGATGAAAGCGTGCTGGAGCTACCAACTGATGGTTTGATCAAGGATACTAAGCTTTTGACACAAGCGTGAGTATGCAATTATAATTTGTATTTTCTAAGTTTTTAATATTTTTAAGGATTATAAAGAAAGTTAAAATAGCAATGTTGAACTTTAATAACCTATTTCCGTTTGGACTAACACAAAAAAGCGGAAATGAGATAACGTGGTTTACCAAAATATTTCTCCTCGTTTATTTGAAAATTTAGATTTGCAAAACAGTCTACAATATAAAATATACAGGGTGCCCGAAACTCAAGCATTAAGCGGGTAGTGGTTGATAGGGTAGGTTATATCCGTATTAAAAAAAAATAAGAAAAATAAAATAAAGTTAAGTGGTTAAGTAATATTGGCAATACTTCGAAAAATAATGAAAATCCGTGTGCCGTGTTTATTTTTTTAGGTGATCTTAATAACTATGTTATTGATTGCGTTCACAAATTTAAGAATAATTATTGTCAATTTCGTAAAATAAAGTTTGCTGTAGTTCTGGTTCAGAGAAACTTTGTAAGTTAATGTTGACATTTCAAATGTTTGAAAAAAATGTACTATACTACCCCTAGTTGTATAAATTTACCGAGGGTAATGAAGTACTTTTTTTTTTTAAATACGAAGTGTAAGAGTTAACTAACAAAAATTCTCTGAACCATAATTCCAGGAATCTTTATTTTTCTTTCTTTCTTTTCACAGTCATCTTTAAGGGAATAAGAAAGAAAGGAAGGTTATTGCTTCCAGCTGGAAAACATAATTAAATATTTTTGTAAAAAGCATTGAAAAAAGCGACCAGTTTGAAAGAGAATAACAAAAAACCTTAATATCACTATTATTACGGATTTTGTTACTAAAAAAAATCTTTTAAAAACTCATAACCAACTATAGCGATAAATAAATAAAAAAGCGACTTGAAAAATTGTTTTTTTCTTTTCAGGTTAACATCTCTCTGGAGTGCATAACTCAACTATCATACCAGCTCTATTTTGACTACTCTAACAATTCATGATATTATGTATTGTCGTTTTACATATCAATATTCAAGTTTTTTTTTACTGAAAACAACTCTAAATTACGTTTATTATTTATTAGTCACTGAGCTTCCTGACAAATCTGCAATTAAGTAAATTTAATTTGCCGCACACCTGGTATCTGTTTTATATTCTTCATATATTTATGGATTTCTCCAAATCAGCAAAAAATTTTGATGTCACAATTAATGGTCAAAAGTTTTCTTTCAATTCAAAACCTATAACAATATGGTCAGTCTAAAGTGTCAATTTATTCATTAAACACCATGCCTCCCCAAAAACAAAAATTATTTATATTCAGCATATTAATATGTTGCCTTTCAACGGGACTTTTTGCTGCTTTATTGCGTGAGTTAAAAATAAACTAATTGTGAATAATAGTTACAAAACTGTTTTTTTTTCAATCGTAGCTGCAAATTTTCGCATCTGCCGACGATCTGATCCCAATCTGAATGAATGCATTAAACACTGTGTGGAAGATTTGCGAGCAAGAATGCCCATTGGTATTCCTCAGCTCCATATACCACCACTCGAGCCACTACTGGTTCCAGAAGTCAAACTTGATCAAGATTCTGGAGCTATTTATCTGCATTCGACTTACAGAGACATTGAAGTGCGGGGACTATCTGAATTCGATATTGAAAATGTAATGGCAAATATAAACAACAATACGCTAAAAATGCAGTTGCATTTTCCCAAAATAGATATGAAAGCTAAATATTCCCTAAGGGGGAAAATAATGATGATGCCACTTTTAGGCGAAGGCATTTGCATGGCGAATTTATGTAAGTGTTAACTTTTCATTTAAACGTTGAAATAGCTTTATTAAAATTGTTTTTATTATTGTTTTTTTTTTCAGCTGACGTGAAGGTTCTTGCAGATGTTTCCGGAAATCGTTACTTTAAGAATGGCAGTGAACACTTGAAAATTGATGGTGTCAAAATTAAATATACGATTGGAGACACAAAAGTACGCTTGGATAACCTCTTTAATGGGGACAATGCTTTGGGAGAGAAAATGAACTCATTTTTGAATGAGAACTGGCGATATGTATCGGAAGAAATCCGTCCAATTATGGAGGATGCAATGGCTGAGGTATTGCGACAAACTACTGAGAAACTATTTCAAATTTATACTTATGATCAGTTGTTGCCAGAATAGAATTTTAGTAAATATTTTTTTTTTTTTAACGTAACTTGATTCAATATTACTTTTTTTTTTCTCTGAACATTTATTTATAATTTTTTGTAAAGTCCATTTTACTTAATTACTAAAGTTTTCAAATTTTCGAAGAATTCATTTACTTAAAGTTTGATTTATTGTTTTTTTTTTTCCATTTCGTAAATAAGGTAGAGAAGAGTATTGATGAATAGGACTGTGTTAATGTTCCTACATATACATAGATCTATAATTATCTTCTGTCATTTTTAACATATACTACTGTTCTTACATATTTAGAATAAAATCTTATCCAGAAAGAATTAAAATTAAGTGGCAATAGAGTTTTGTCCATCTTTTAGAGGTGTTCTTGTAAAAATTTTATGGAACAACGAGTATTCGAATCTTTCATATCTAGTTTTTTAATTGCTTGATTTTAAAATTATCGGTCCTGGTACTCTTTTAGGATTTTAAATTTTCTTGTAGGAGGAAAAACGACTCAAATAAATATAAATATTGATCCCAGATATCGGAATTCATAGTTCAACGCAATAATGCAATAATCGTTATGTAAAATGATTCTATGCAAATTCCTTAGTAATTGTTCTCATTAATTGTATTTTACAAAAATAAGTAGTTTTAAAGTGTTTTTTTTTTCTGATAATGCTGATACTACTTATCACTTCTCTTGCTTCAAAAGCTTGCACAAAATCAAGGGGACTCAAAATGTATATACATAGGTTGTGAATCACCTTGTTGTGGGCACAGTTAAAAAAAAAATATATTTTATAGCACGGAGAGATTATATAATATTATTTGAACACTTTTCTGAAAAAAAGGCGCAAGTTTAAATTCGAAAAAAAAAAATTCAAAAGTCAGAAAAGAATATTTCGTAGGAATAATTTTGTTTTATTGTTTTTTTTCGTGCTTTTTTTTAAATCTCTTGCAAAAGTTAAGAATGCATATTAAAATAAAACTCTATTTTTATGTACATATGTTTATTCTATACATTAAATAAATATTTTAAGTTAGAAATTAGCCTGCTACGTAGGCCTCGTTTACCTATAGTTGTTTTAAATCAAGACCGATGTTTCAGGTGAAATCTCACCCGAATTCAAGAGTGTGGTTTTAAATGTACTAACATACAAAACTTAGCTCTTCATTTAAAATAACAAAAAAGACCTATAGCCCACGTAGAAGTCTTAATGTTAAAACTGAACTGAACAATTTTTTTTTAATCAGGTTAAAAACATTTTCTTTTGAAATCGTTTTTGATCAATATTCAAGAAATGGCTGTGAGTTTTATTTTTTCTATCTACAAAAAAAGTATATTTTGTATGTACCTATACTATTTTACTGTTTGTCACGTTTTATCTGATTAAAAGCTTATGATTATTTTGTTAGAAATATTGTTAACTTTTTTAATTAAGTAAAATAGACTGATTTTTTGTGATAACATAAATTATATTTATAAATGTTTCTTTATATTTTTGCTTCATGCAATAAATTTATGTTTTGAATAAAAAAAAATGAAAAATTGAAATTGGTTTTTTGTTTGTATTTTATATATGTTTAAAAAAATTAATTTCAGATTTTAAAATATGTACAAATATAAGCATATTGGAAAATTTAAAGACATTGTTAAAAATATAACTAAAAATATAACTCTTCAAATGTAATTATTCGAAATATCGAAAGATGCGCCAAACCAACTAATTTAACCTTTGAAAAACTTTCACATCATTGAATTTCTTGTATATGAGGACGTGATGATGTGATATCGAGGTTTGATTTTTGTAATCAAGCAAATACATATATCCCAGATTAATGATAAATTTATTTGTTTAAGGTGATTTGAATAATAGTCTAGCCTTTTTCGTAGACTTTAAAAATTATCAATATTCTAAGATATCTGTATGCAAAAGCTGTTTGGGATGGAGAAGACCTCTCTGAAGATTTCAGCTCTTCAAAGGGCCTAAAACAAGGATGTGCATTGAGTACTCTTTTATTTACCCTGTTTATCGAAGATTAAGTAGAGTACGTGCGAGGAGGAGTGTCTGCTGGAGAAAATATTTCTGATCTATTGTACGTAGATGACATCGTCCTTTTATCGGAATTTCACGAAAATCTTCAAGTCATGATTGATAAGTTGAATAAATACTGCGAAACCTAGAATTTATCAGTAAACTTTAATAAATCAAACATAATGATTTTTAGAAAAGGACATGGAAGATATACCAGCTATGAAAAATGGAAGTAGGTACCAGGGACAGGAAGTTAATTTGGTTAAATAATTTAAGTGTCTGGATGTAATCATAACAAGTAACTTTTGTATGAAAAACACATCAAAGCAAAGTTGCAGGAAGCTAAGGCTGCACTTTGCGTTTCATGGAAAAAATGCATTTCAAACAAATCAATTCATCACTCGTTGAAATACAGACTGTTTTAAGCTGTTTCAAAATCAATTATGTCTTACTGAGCGGAAGTGTGGGACTACAAGGAATATGAAGATGCTGAAAAATTAATTTGATTCTTTTTGAAGCGAGTTTTCGCTCTCCCTTCCACATTACCAAATTATTTACTTCATATCGAAACTGGAATACCACTGATGATAAACTTTGACTACATGATCAAAATTCTTCAAATAGACTCTTCTAGACTGACTAGACTGTGTTCAATCTTGGTCCAGTATATCTAATTCGCTTGATGCATCTATAGAATTTGACATAAACAACAAAACCGAATTTAAAAGATACCTTCACTCCATGGTCTCAAAATTGGATGAACAAAACAGAGAAGTGTATATAAACCATGCCAAATCATCGCAATATAGACAATACTGCAGCAACTTAAGAGTTTAACCTTGGAGAATTAAACTATTTCAATGACGTGTATTCCGCTAACATGGTATCTTCAATTCTAAAGGCGTTGAAATACATACATACATATCTCATATACCAGAATTACCTATCAGATGTGAAAATTGCAATACATATGAAAGAGAAAATATTGTGCATTTGGGAAAAAGGTTGGCAAAACCTCTACAAATTTATTCAAACTGCAATGGCGATGGCGTACAGAAATAGAATACTTACTAAAGGCTTTTAACTTGTTTTTTTTTCTCTTTGTTTAAAATTTTGCTATTTCAATCTGACCGACGTTTTTTTAAACCAGGTCATAAAAGACTTGTAATCAATATTATAATAAAACTAAATTTTTTAATAAAGTCTATTCCAAATCTAGTCCAATAAATTTATACATATTAATTTTTTATTTTTTTCGATATGTTTGACAAATAATTTTTTTGACATTTTTTGGGGAAACTTTTTTCACATATTTTTTCCTGAACATTTTTTTTGGAATTTTTTTGTTTGAGGACGAATTTTTTTTTGACAACTTTTGCTTCACAATTTTTATTCTCGGGAATCTCTGACAGAATTTTTTTCTCAATGCAATTTTTGTCCAAAAAAAAATTTTCATTTTGTTGTTTCTGCACAAATATTTTTCGACGATTTTTTTTAACGATTTTAACAATTTGTTTAATGATTTTTTCTTTCGGATTTCTCCGTTACTCGGCTTAGGGTACGTCAAATAGCCATTCAGACGCATTACAATTTTTTTTTGTTGAATTTTGCGATTCAAAGAAATTTCAAATAGAAATGTATGTCAGGGAAATTTTTAAAATTCGATATTTTGAAAATGGGTTGCTTATTATGTCAAAATTTAGTTTATTTTTCATTTAAATTAATTACTACAAGGCAAATTGTATTTAAAAATAAACTTAAAGCTGCAAACATATTTAAATTCATATTGAAATAAATAAATAAATATTTGCTTGTACATAAGCTTTAATTTTTGAGAGAATTATTTAAGTTTAAACAAATTAATAATATTATAAGTTAGGTACAGTAGGTTTTTCGTTTGATTAAAATAAAATATTGATTATTTTTTTTCCAAAAAAAGTGCACTTTTAATTCTCTACAATTAAAAAAAGCCTTTTACGACTAACGGGACCGGGTAAGATATTTGCAAATAATCAATTATTCAAATATATCAAATATTGATCCATTCAAAAAACAGACTGCATATGCGCGCAAGACCAAGCTCCCTCTTTTTCGTGAGATTTTGAATTTTGTATTAAAACCAAGATGTGATAGCATATGGGAGCAAGTACCTGTGACCAACTCGTGTTTTTATGTTATGTTGTGGTTGGCTGCATTAAATTAGCTTATTTTTAATTAAAGATATATAAAGTCTACGTAGGTTAAATTTGCTTAAATCTATAAAACTACAGCTTAAATCATTCAATTGAAATTTGTACCTAAAGGTACATTACATTATTACATGAACATAATGCATAACCTAATTTTTTTTTTCAAAATTGATCATTGAACCGATTTATTATATATCTAACATTTTACTTAACACTTAAACCACTTTTTATGCAACAAACAGTGTTAACACCGACTACGCGACGCGACGCCAACAACTCTATTTGCATAATTATCTTTCAAGAGTAGGGAAACCCAAGCCAACCGTCACCCAGGCTGCACTTCTTTCTTACAAAGCTTATCGAAAAAGAACATTATCAACCATCAACCTACCGAAAAATAGAGAGACCTGCATTTTGACTCCAAGCTAAGATTATGTTAACAGTGGCTTTAATTTTGCAATTCGACTTGTAACTTTTATGCAGAAAGAAAGATGTAAACAAAAGACAAAACGAAATTAAGAAACCTACATCTAATGTATCGAGGGAATAGATATCAACTTAACTAACGGTAGTGAGGCGCGCGCGAGCGTTCCAAAACAAGAAAAGTTGACTGCCTTCAAGTTAATTTAGCCAAACTAGTTCGTTGGCTTACCATCGTTCGTCTAACGCCAATAGTTGGTAGATGCAATAATTCCATGCATAAACTGATAAATCTGATGCAAACTATACACAACCAGTAACCTATGGTGGTTTTTTGGTTAAGGCCTTCGGGAGCCACTCTTTGGGGGACTTGAAGTTGAAGCCTCATTTTAATTCGGCTCTTCAAGGCATTCGGACGTGTATTCATAATTTTGGTTTAAACGGTTGTAGCTTTTCCGCTATTACAAGTAGTGGCATACAATTGATTTCTAAAGACTTTTGTGTAAAACGACAAAAAAAAAAACACACACAAGCTATTACATAAATATTTCCTGCAAATAGTTTCGAGTGAAATTTGCGTTTGTGATTCAAGAAAAGATAAAAAATTTCATCAATTTAAAATAATTCCTTGTTATAAAGTGAAAGTTTGTTTTGCATTTAGTTTTTTTTTTCTTTTTTAAATTTTTGTTTGTATAATGAAATATTGTAACAGCAGCATCCTTGGGGTTATAATATTTTTATTGAGTATTTTGACGGCGTCGCATGCTGTTGGCAGAGAGATTATCAACAAATCACCACAATTTAAAGAAAGACGTAAGAAATTGCTAATTATTTTGAATGTAATTATTTATTTGTGAAAATAGAAGAACTTATTTTGAACAGAAGCTTTGGTCAACACACTCAAGGATTTGGCCGGAGTGATGATGAGGGTGAGAGGGAGGGTATTCAGCATTTTCAAAACACGTTAATTGTTTTTTTGTAGCAAAAATAATTTTAAGTTTCCTATCAAGCAAGTGTATTTTCTGAAGAAGATGTATATGATGGAAAAAGTCAAGTAAACAAATCCTCATCTTTACTGTACTGCACCATCTATTAGAAAGACGTAGACTATATTAAAATAATTCTACTTTATTGATTCAATTGACTTCATAAGAAGCTGCAAATGCTTCAATCACCAGGAGAAAATCTATAGATACATTTTATCGCAAAAGGCCAATATTTCGAATATTTTTAATTTTTAAATAAGTTGATTGAAATTCTTATTTGGTGTTCCCTTGGCCAAGCTTTTTTTTTGTTTCGTCACCAAAAAACAACAAACTCTTGCAAAATATTAATGTTGGCATATCATACATATTAATTTTTTCTTTCCAACCTTATAGCTATATTTTAGCATTCTACAGGGTCATCCAACATTATTTTAAATTGTCAATATGACTTTTCGATGTTTGCACTGGGTCGCTATAAGTCGCCCTAAATTCGCTCTAAATTCGCTCTAAATCCGCTCTAAAGTATTCTAAGTATGACTTTGTTCGCTCTGGATTAATTGCCCTGTGTTCGATGTGAGCTCTGACCGAACTCAGGCTTTTCTTGGGCTTAGAATTTAGAGCTGCCAAATCAGCTGTTGAAATTTTGTGAGGCAGTTTACTTTCAAGAAGATTTTTTTGATTTTTTACTAAAAATTCAAATCGTACAGATATATTTTGTAGATAAATGTGCTATCTATTTAATTTATAAATAATTATTCCCAAAATGTGTGAAAATATGCGAACCAGTTTGTGAAACTTTTAGCTCTAAAAGAATTCTATGTCAATAGAAAACCTGAGTAACCCATCGTTTTTGCCAATTGTAATACATTCCCTAGGGCGCCTTGGAATGGGTAACATCGAATAGACCTTTTCTTTGTTATAAAGTATATTTCTTTTTAAATGATTTTATCACAAAAAAATTGTTGAAATTAATTCAAAGGATTCCTCATCCGTACTCTGGCAATCAGAAATATCAATGACCACCATATTGCTCAATTTTCAAGACGTGCCAACATAAAGTATCCGGCTAAACGAAGTCATCTATCATCTAAAACCCCTAACATTTACAGAAAATTTGTGTATACCTAGTGAAATAAAAAAAATTGTATGCGTTCACATGTGGTTTTGGTCCAAAATCTGAGAAAACCCTCTGTTACCAGTTCCCTAGTACTTTAAAAGTAAAGAGGACTGACGACTGTGCCAAAATGATAGATCGTGTAAGTTAGGTTAGGTTAGGTCGAAACAAAAAAAATAAAATATAAATTTCCTCACGTTTATGCGTGAGAGCCAATTTTCAAAAAAAAATATTTTTATAAAAAAATGATTATTTAACAACAGCGTCAAATTATTCTTTATTTTAAATGGAAGCCGGATGAAAATGAGCGAATGCAAGAAAATAGATTTCAATACTTTAATGGTCAGTTGCACGAAACGCTTTTAAATATTTTTTGCTTCCATAAATTTTAAAGTGATATTTAGTTCTGAGATTCAAAAAACGAACCAATAAATTAAAATGCCAATAAACTGCAGATACATTTTAAAAGCAAGTTTCAACGAAAATACTGAGTATTAACGCATGCATTACATTCTTTCTTATATATATTTTTTGACATTGTGTTAATACTCAGAAAGATAATGTGGAAGGGCTTTTCAATAAAGTTTGACAGCTTCCATATTTCTATCTCAATTGCACTGGTTACATTTTTTCGTTCAAATGATAAAATCCAGGGACGGTTTGTGATTAATGAAGTGCATTAACCCAGGCAAACTTATCAGGCCGACAATTTTTTTAAGCATTTAAGCGAAAACTAGCAACAACTAGAATTTGGTGCAATTGGCCATAGCGTTCTTAGTGGAAAGTAGTATGAGAATTTAAAAATGGGACGTTCTCATTAAAGTGTTTTGTTTTGCCTTTTATTGAAAAGGTCATTGGTCATAATTTTTTAAATTAATTTAATTTAAATGGGAATCTTTCTTACACCAAAATAACATTTTTTTATTTTTATTATTAAAAATAGTTTTTTCAAGTTCCTGATTTATTTATGTTTGTTTATATTTTGAATTTCAGCTAGTTGGTTGCGAACTTGCCCAAGAGTAAATCCTAATGAAAATAAATGCTTTCGTGATCTCTTCGAAGGATGTTTTCCAGCTCTAGCAGCTGGGGTACCTGAAATTGGAGTCAAAAGCTTTGAACCATTGCATATCGACGCAGTTTCAGTATCGAAAGGTAGTGGAAATCTTGTTCTAGCTGGAGGTTTTCAAAATCTAATTGTTAGAGGTCCATCAAATGCAACCGTTCGTAAAGCAAGGTATTTCATTATTTCTATTTTTTTTTTTAATTTTATTTACGTTTAATCAATTTCAATTCTATAGTTTAGATCTAGAGAAAAAGATTTTCAATTTTGAGTTGGAAATCCCAATTCTTAGAATAAGAGCAAAATACAATTTAAAAGGAAATATTCTGCTCTTGCCAGTTGTTGGAAATGGTGACGTTAATATGTCTTTGAAAAATGTCAAAACAGCTGTTTACACGAAAATAAGTTTACGCAATGATCCAGAGGTATGTACTAACACTAAATATTTTAGTTAAATTATTTAAAATTAAAGTAATTCAAATTCAATTCAATTTCAGGAAATTATTCACATTGAAGAAATGAAAGTAACTTTCTTAGTCGGAAGCATGCGTATTCATCTGACAAATCTTTTTAATGGCAATGAAATACTTGGAACCTCTATCAACCAGTTTTTGAATCAAAATGGCAATGAAATCATATCTGAACTGAGGCCAGATCTGGAGAAAGGCTTAGCAGATATTTTTATTGGACTATGGAATAATGTATTTTCCAAGCTTCCAACCAAATTGTGGCTACTGTGATGTGAAAATGAGTAGATACTATGTGATTGATAGAACATTCTTTATTTAATTTAATCATTTTTTTATAATATTTGTAAATAATTTCATCTGCACTTAGAATACGCATTTCAAAATTAAATTTAAGTTAAGAAATTATTTTATTTCTTGTAGGTACCTACATACATATTATAGAAAAAACGCACTGAAAAATTAAAAATGGCTGAGAGTACCATTTGGAAAATATATTTATTTAATTTGCAAATAACAACATTTTTCAAAAAAGCATTAATCATTATATTTTTACCTTTATAATAAACCTAGCCCGAAAAATCTTTAATGAATTTATTCGTGCAACTATATGAAAGACTACATTGTTTTATTTATTATTGGATTAGTAGTTGCAGACAGGAGATAATTTATGAAAATGAAAAAAAAGGTCGGAGACAAAACGGAACCCTGTGGCACACCAGCATTTATTTTGTGGGTTTCAGACTTGAATCCGTCCAATACTACTTGTATAGAGCGATTCGAAAGAAAGTTACTAATCTAACGAAGAAGGGTTTCATCGATACCAAAAGCACGCATTTTCGATAAAAGAGCAGGATGCCAAACTTTATCAAATGCTTTTGAAATACCAAGTGCAATAATCTTACTTTCTTCAAAACGATGTAAAGATTTGTTGCACTGTTCGGTGAGATATACCATCAAGTCACCAGAAGATCTATTGCTGCGAAAGCCGTATTGCCGGTCATTAAGAAGCTTTCGATCTTCGATAAACCATAATTTGATGACAAGAAGCCAAACCGACAATTTTAGTGAAGATCATAAAATACAAGCACGGCCATACTTGTATTTTTAAGCAGACAGTTTTTTTTTAATTGTTTCATTTTATTTTGTTTTTCAAATTATTATTGTTCCCTCCTCCCTAAGATTAGTTCGTAACAAAATCATTTGCATGTTTTGAAATACAATATTTGTCCGATCGAAATTCATGGCAATCATTTTTAATTTTTTGCATTACATTCCGAGGTTTTCAGTTAGTCCAGAGATTCGTATACAACAATAGTAATAATTGAAGAAAACGACAATCATTATGTCAGATTCAATTCGATCTACAGTAGGTATTTATGTTGTATTCTTTATTCAGCTTTCTAAATCCATTCGTTTTCGAGCTTATGATTATTCAAGTTTTAAAAATTTTCAAATTTGTTAACCACACCGAATTTAGTATCATCATGCAACTTGGTGGCTGCGTTAACTTAGCTCCAAAAAGGTCCGATTTTCATAATTTTTTGCTTAAAGATGACAATAGTAATGAGCACTTTGGACATACCTTTAACTTTTTTTGACTTTTTAGGCCAAAAGAACACTGATCTGGGTTCTCATGGTATCTTCTTTTCACATGATAGTACCAGCTTAATTGGTCATGCTAAATTCTGTGCAGATGATATTTTTGACGTTTTGTCACCCTCGTCAAGCATCTTTATTCAGCTGGCACGGTATACCAAACAAATAGTACCAAGTAGACCAAACCTTGAAAGCGCTTTTGTTCATATTGGCATGTCATATTTCCAAGTATGCGGTGATACTCGTAGAGACAAACATACCAATTAAATTTAATTCCACAATTTTGCTGTTGTTGTTTATTTAAATTTTATAGAATTAATGCATGTTTTTTTGAATTCACCCATATGGTTTCTGTATGAATGAAATCTGTAATTTTTCAAACAGTTGTTTTTAACAGTTCAACAAAGATTTTGAATGTTTAAATTTTTTTTTATCGAATTGATTTGCCCTAATAGGGGGGTTCACATTCTCAAATATGCTTGACAAGCACCGCTTGATGCATGCTTGATCAAACGAAACATTGGGGCATATTCATAGTCGTCTGAGAAGTTGTTTCTTTGTCTTTTCTAAGCTAACCTGGAGCTTATGTTTTTCATAGACAATTTGGACACGGGTCCAAAAGATAAACTGGAGCTCAACTTTAAAAACGGCTGACTCTATCTGTCAAAAATGTATTGAATTTCAATGGATTGACGGGCAATACTACTAAAATTGTAGTAGATTTCTGTTTTTTACTAAGCAGAGCTGCAAAATTCTCTATGAATAGCAGCTGTTTCTAACCTGTGTGTTAACTTTAGACTCGAGGCCAGTTGGACTCGGTTCTAAAATTTGACTATGAATATGCCCCACTGAGCGTTCACATTTGCCAAACATGCTGTCAAGCACCATTTGGTTTTATTTCCTTATTTATAATTATTTCCCAGTTTCTCCAAGAGAATTTGATAGGCTTTGTTCTTTTTTATTTTGTTTTAATAGTCTTCACTCTTTATTTGCCCTATTTCTGGAAAACTTCTATAAATTTCAAAGAAATCTCTCCAAAAATCGCAATTTCCGCTTACAGCCATCTTAATTTGTTTTCTTTCTCTTTTTGTTGTGCACAGGTTGAAATTTTTTTTTAAATTAAATTTCTCCCGGCATGACAATCAAGCGTTCATATTCTCAAATATGCTTGTCAAGCAAGCAAAATATCAAAATATTTTGATATCCATCCAGCATGCTTGACAAATCGTTTGATGGAGCGTTCACTTTCTCAAATTCACGTCAAACAAGCCGTGCTTGTCAAGCATATTTGAGAATGTGAACCCCTCTATTTGCTTACCTCTTACGCACGGCAGAATACCAAAATTCTTGCGAACGCTAAGCAGAACAGGGTTGGTTCTATATTTATATTTTAATAACTTTATTCAGATAT